>CM057456.1:622257500-622857500 GCA_016271365.2 Neoceratodus forsteri | reverse complement strand
GTCTATTCTGATGGCAGCCATGGTAGTTCAGTCTATTATACAGAAGAAAACAAATATGTTGCAGGTGATATCTTGTGTTAGACTAACAAAATGTTTTTGGAACTAGCTTTCAGGAGTTAAACTCCCTTCTTCAGTTCAGTGGCCACTGATGTGCTGAGGGAAGCTCAATTTTTAGTGCTAGTCCCAAAACAATTTTGTTAGTCCAATTTGTGTATCACCTGCAATATATATATATATATATATATATATATATATATATATATATATATATATATATATATATTGTATCAATTCTGATGCAGGCAATATAATTGTATTATGGTCTTGATGTGGTAAATTTCCTTGATGATAGGGATCTGACATATTTCAATCTCAATTCAGACTGACCAACTTTAGTAGTAAAGGGGCAGAGTCCCTCAGTGATCAGACTTAGTCCATGCTGCATCCACAAATTTAACCAGCTGAACTAGGTAGTGAGTATTTTGTTGTTAAGAACCTGACTCATGCGGCATCTGTAACTACAAATATAAGTGTCTGAACTAGGTCAGAGCATGGCAGAGTTTCTTTATGAATGAGATGTGCTACTAGCTAGAGTCAGCAGTGGAACAGTCCAAACCCATGCTCAGGTTTTGGTGTACAATGCTACTTTCTGCATATCTATGTAAATTGGAGTCATTATCAGCATAATGACTGCCTGTACCTGTACCTGTCTCCTTTCCATTATTTTTCTGTTCTCTCAGCACATCTGTGTGACTCCCTGACTCATCTCTGCACTGGACATTTACTCTGCTTCTCCACTGAGGGTCCCCTAGCAGTTCCAAGGGCTCAGCTGAAGACTTCTGGGGATCGTTCATTTGAGGTGGCCAGCCTAGCCCTGTATAACTCACTCCCAAGATCCTTGAGGAAGGCCCCATTGGTGGATGTATTTAAATTGGGTCTGAAGGCACATCTCTTTAGACAAGTATTTGAGAGCCAGTTATGTTAGTTCTAGACATCAGTTGATTGCTGAATCATTATTTTACTGATATCTTCTTTTGTAACTTCCTGTTCATGATCTGTTTTAACCTTGTTCTATTGTTGTTTGTTATTCATTTCAGCTTCACCTATTTGTACACCACCCAGCGCCTCTGGGATTAGGAGCTTAAGAAATAAAATGTCTCCCCTCCCGTGGGCCCAGGGAGCCCCCCCAGCAAATGGGTATGTCAGGTCAACCAGGGTGTGACATGGAGGAGATGGTGGATGGCATTGGGGATGATGCAGTGGATGGGGATCCCTTGGCACCTGAAAGAGTGGCCAGCCAAGGGTGTGGGAAGGTGCAAAAAAAAAAGAAATAAAATTCTACTTACTTACTGACTAGTTTTACTTGCATACTACGAATATAAAACAGATTGTTGTGCTATGACAGATGTACATTACTTGATTATAGAATTGTTCTTCAGTCACTGACACCTGTATCTTTTATGCTAAGTATTTTGTTTAGTCAGCAGCATTCTTCCAGCTGCAGAGATGGCACAGAAAATGGAAAAAGTGCTGCAATTTTTGATTCATGAATTAAGTACATCTGTTAGGAGGAAGGGAAGGGTCATGGGGACACAGACAGACACAAGAGAAGCGCGGGGATACTTCATGTATACCAATGAGGTGATGTGAGTCCACTATGGAAGAAGGAGGTAATATTTTCTATATGTCAGTTTCTGTTGCATACTTCCTCTGCCCTGCTCCCTCTCCTCTTGTTAGCAATATGTTACATAGCTCTCACAATGCAGGCTTGAACAGTCATGTTACTGACAAATTAAACTTAAAGGAAAACTACAGGCACAAATTATAAAAACAAATGTTTTGCATTGGGTTTTTCTTTCTCTGATTGTTTCTAGCATTCTGTTCCCTCTGTCTGTGGCAAGATTTCTTTTTTACTTTTCCCTGCCAGTTTTATGGCCCCCTAGAGGAAGCCAAGAAGGCTTCTTTTATTGCCTTTGATCTGTTGGAATGTTCTCAGATCTTAAAATGTTGGAAGATGCAGGAATTCTCGAGTTGATATACTACAGGAAAACAATTGTACCAATGGGTACAATATAATAATTATTACCTCACTCCTGTTTTTTACCACAGCATGGTACTGTATTCCTGATGTAGTAATAATCTCGCAATTCACAGATGACCATGTGCCAAAAAAGATGTGGGGTGTAGTATGGATCTCTGCCCATGAAGGAATAAATGTGAAGGGAAATGCCAAGCACATGCAGGTCTCAGAGAAATATTGTGTTAGGCCAAGGTTTTTAGCTCAAGTAGAGAATACAGAACATATATTCCTCACATGCAACTATAGTAAGATATTTTGGATGCTTTTAGCTTATAGATGGAATGTGCCTGAACTGTGGAGTATTAGTTATGATACTCTTATCCTAGGAAAGAGAGATACACATTGGCATACCTGAGATACTAGAACACTGAATTTAATGCTTGCATTCATTAAATGTCGGATTTGGTAGTACCATTACCAGTTTGTACTGCAGCAAAAAGATAACTCATTGTTAGGTTTTGTAGCAAGTATAGAGAAAGAACCATTTGCTAGGGCCCTTTTTTCCCAATCTGTGGTCACAATTTAAGTTTTAATTGTGAGTAAGTAACTAGAAGCGCAGAATTTGCAAAGAATATTTTTTTCCTAGTTTTCATTGTATATAGTATGTATTTTTGTTTCTTATTGCATACTGAAATTGGAATGCGTTTTTTTGTTGTTGATATTAATTTTAAAGGAGTTCTACTTGGTAAAAGTGAAGCCCTGACTGCGTCACTGTTCAAATCCCCCTTGCAGTCACCCTGTAAAATGTATCGATAAATTACCTGCCCCCTCATAAAGTTTGGGGAAGCCCCCAGTAGAGCTGCCATTTTCAGGCATGGTGTCGACATCCGCTCCTGTTCTTGCTAGTATTAATGCAAGATGATGGTGCGTCATTGGCTCAGTCTTATTGGTAACTTTTTGTATGGAAGTATTATTAATAGTAAATATTAAATGCTGATCATCATTTTTACACCAGGTGCCTACATTTTTTATTTACTTATCTATTGAATCGATTCACCAGGAAAGGCACACCGAGCAAAATTATGCTGGTCTCCCGGTGCAACCTGGGGGAAGGTTACAAGAGGAGGAAACACACAGGTTATCATAATAACAATTTGGCAGTTACACAGGAAAGAAAGGTATTTCTTGATTACCACATTTGTAATAGACAGCTAAAAGCATAAACTCTAGAACTACATGTAACTGCTCTACATACATACATGCATGCGTACATTTATGGTGTACAGATTGGTGCTGTAGATTGACCCATGGGCTAGAACTAGGCAGGCCAGAGAGAGACAAGGGTATATATGAGTAAGCGCCCAATATTTTTTTTAAATATATATAGATATAGGTATATACACCAGCTACCAAGGATAGGGCAGTGCCACTGGTCAGACAGAGGAATTTTGGGGTAGGTGGGGATTAATTATTGTGTGCAGACACGGTTTATAGTGAAGCAGTTTGTCAGTGCAGTTGCTAGGGAATGGGTAACATAGAAACATAGAAACATAGACTGTGATGGCAGATAAGGACCGCTAGGCCCATCTAGTCTGCCCATTTCCCTACCTACAGGATAGGCCGCAGATCCTAGTTAACCAACAGCCTATTTCTTCCTACCCCCCCACAAGAATTGCCTTATGTCTGTCCCATGCATTCTTGAATTCTCCCACAGTTTTAGACCCCACAACCTCCTCAGGAAGGCTGTTCCATGCATCCACTACCCTCTCTGTGAAATAATACTTCCTCACATTGCCCCTGAACCACCCTCCTTCTATCTTTAAATTGTGTCCCCTTGTTCTTGCAAGTCTCTTTTTCTGAAAGATGCTACCCTCTTGGACTTTGTTGATTCCACTGAGGTACTTAAAAGTTTCTATCATGTCCCCCCTCTCCCTTCTTTCCTCAAGGGTATACATATTAAGCTCCTTTAGTCTCTCCTCATACGGATTCTCTTGCAGACCCTGCACCATTTTAGTTGCCCTCCTCTGGACTGCCTCTATCCTGTCTATGTCCTTGCGGAGATGGGGTCTCCAGAACTGGACACAGTACTCCAGATGGGGTCTCACCAACTGTCTGTACAGAGGGATAACAACTTCCTGTTTTCTGCTGCTGATGCCTCTCCCTATACATCCCAGTATACCCCCAGCCCTCCCTACTGCCTTCTCACATTGCTTGCTAACCTTAAGGTCATCTGATATGATTACCCCCAGGTCCCTTTCCTTTTTTGTTGTTGTTACTACCTCCCCACCCATTGTGTATTCACCAGGAAAGGCACACCGAGTAGAGGAAGAGTGGTGAATCTGAGGGGGGGGGGAGCATTCCAGAGTTTCGGGAATCAGTGTGAGAAGGCTGTTTGTCCAGCAGAGGTCTTTTGACTGGGAATATTTAGTAGACTGGAGTCAAGGGACCGGAGTGCATGGGGGAGATCCGACAACAGTATTGAGCAAAGGTAGGAGGGCAGAGCACCAAGCCAGAATTTTGAGACAAACTTAGAGCAGTGCATATTTCAGTGATTCTCTTGGGATGGGAAGGTGAGGGAGAGGTCACAGTGGTGGGAACGAGGGGGGCATCTAGAGTGAAGCAGCAGAATGCATTGAAAATAGGGTTGAGTTTAGACAGGGTGGATATTGGTGCCAGACTATAGACTATGTCACAGTAGTCTATGGAAGGGAGGATAATTTTCTGTACTAGTTCTCATCTAGCTGAAAAGGGGAGGCTAGAGCGGTTCCTGTAGAGGACTCCAAGCTTGGGGCATAGTTTTTGGATAATTGCATCAATTTGGTCGGAGAAGGTAAGGTGATGGTCGAGCCATACCCCTAGATATCAGAAGGAAGCGACACCCTCCAGGGTTGTCCCGTCCAGCATGTGGAAGGAGGGAAGGGAGGGAAGTTGGGATAACTGCTGTCTCATGCTGAAGGACATGGTGACAGATTTTTTTGCATTTAGAGAGAGCCCATGCGAGCTGAACCAGAGATGGACTTTTTCTAAATCTTCCTGGAGGTTGGATGCTACTTCTTCAGGGTAGGAGCCTGTGGAGAATAGGATGGTATCATCCAGGTACATGTGTATAAATGAAGTTGTGCAGACTTGTGGTAGGTTGTTAAGGAAAATGGAGAACAGGACGGGACCGAGCATCGACCCTTGTGTGACACCGGTAGTCACGGGGAAGGGGGAGGATATAACATCATCAATTCTTACTGACTGTGTTCTTCCAGAGAAGTAGGCACTGAACCAGTTTGTGGCTGAGATAGAGAGGCCTGCATCTGAAAGGCTTGTTAACAGCAATGTCTGGAAGACCATGTTGAAGACTTTAGCGAGGTTGACAAAAATAGCTGAGGAGATCATCCCTCTATCCCTTCCAGAGAGGATGGTGTCTGTGAGTCTTAACAGGAAGGATGCAGTGGAGGGGCCCTTTCTGAAGCCAGACTGAAACAGCATGAAGAAGTTTGAGCCGGAGAGAAAGGAAGTAAGTTGTGAGAGCACCAGGTGTTCTTGAAGCTTAGCAAGAGCTGGCAGGAGGGAGATAGTGCGGTAGTTTGAGTCTGGCAGACCCCTTTTTTATATAACGCAGGCAGCATTCCACTCTTTAGTTGAGCCTGTGGTGTTGTTTTTTAAATCCAAATATTTTTTTCCTGGAGGAGCAATCTCTGCCTCTGGTCTAGTTGACTTTCATTTTCATCCACAGGAGATGAGGACTGCATAGTATACTGGTTTTCTAATGTACCAGATTCGCCCTTTGCATGTAGGACCTTTCATTCTTGTATGCCTGTACCACTTAGAGATGTATTAGTTTAAGGAATTTCATCCAGTTGAAACTCCCTCTTAGGGATATCTATTAGCATATCCCCAACACTGTTCACTACCGCTTCACAGGGCCTTCCAGCTCTACTGGAGGGGCTAGTCTGAGATTTTGCTGACCTATCATTATGTGGAACCTCAAAAACTGAAGTAGTCCCTGTGGGTAATCTTTAAAATAGCTAAGGTTCTAATGCTTTAGAATATTCAAAATTTGCTAGTAGATCAATGTTAAAATAATAAGTTGCAGTATTATCTGTAACAGGCACAAAATCCTGTCCCCTGCTTTTGTCACCAGAATACTCAACGTTACCTAGGATTTTAGAAAAGTTGGTCTGATCTGCATGTTTAGGAGATAGCACTATTATTTCTTCTGGACTTTCCTGTCCTCAGATCATACCCAGCCCATTAACTCAAGGGCCATTTCAGTTCTTGGAATACTGGGTTCTGAAGGAGACAACAATCTGCGTCTAGCAATTAATTCTTTGCATTCTGTCAGGGTCTTGGGTTGGATCCTGGTCTGCAGTTCTCTTGCAGGATCTGCTGATATGGAAACAGATGAGCTGACAGATCTTTCGGTTGAAGTCCTTTGATCTGTGCCATTATGCTGATGCAACCATTGCTTCTCTGTGTCATCTGTAGCTGACTTGCTGAGCGCATGCATCGTGACAGAAACTGTCCATCATTTTTCAGCATTTTAATGTTGGTGCTGACAGAGAGGAATTTTTTCACATTCAGGGGCAGTAACAGCTTCACTCAGATCTGCTACACTAGTCAATACTCCAGGTCATTCCTGCGGCTCACAAACGGTGCTCACCATTTGACTCTCAGTACTGATTCATGGAAGATCCTTCCATGACCTCACTCTAACACCGGAAAGCCCACCTTCTCCTTCCAGTTCTTGAATCTGTGGAACTCCCTCTCCTCCTTTCTCAGAATTATTTCATCTTTAAACTTCTTTAAAAGGACCCTTTACCACTTACTGCCTCCACCCTGCTCGTGCCCACACATAACCTAAACCCCACAATCCATTAGTCCTTAAAACCTGATGATTTGCATCTTGTGTTACCCCTTATTGTTGGTAGCACCTGCATGCCTACACTGCCCTTTTTTTGAGCTACCTATGTTGGTTTGCCACCTGCCTGGTGCACTACTATCTCACAGTAAAAGTATTACCTGTACCATGCACTTGCCTCCACTGAGTCGAAACATTTTGCTTTCTGCACTTTTTGTATCTTCCACACTTGTACTGCCATTACAATGTTTGTATACCTGCACCTTGTTTATACACATCTGCCTCATACCCAGGCTTGTCTTGTAACCAGTTTCATGACTTGTATTATTGGTATTTTCACCTAGTCTCATTGTAAGCTGTTAACAGCATGTATTTCAATGAAATTTTATCTTGTAACCTGTTTCATGACTTGTACGAGAAACGCCTGTAGACATCAGCAAATCTAACTGCAGTGTGTCCCAGAATGCCTACAGAAGTCACCTACAGACTTCCTGTGTGCCCTAAAAACATCTGGAAAAGTCACTCACATGTTTTAATATTACTTGCCAGCCAAAATTGATTAGAGTTGTCTGCATAGTACCATTAGAAAGGTTGTGCTGAACAACTTTGCCACTGACACTTTGTGTGTATAATGTTCACTTCAGGAGTTATTCATATTTGTTTATGACATTTTGTCTATCTAGAACCACCTAAGCACTTTGAAGAAAACACACATTCTGGGTATCTCAGCCAGTATAAAACAAAAACCGAATTGAGTACAGTTGATTGCATAAAATCGTTGGATAGGCAATTTTGTGTACGACAACTTTGCCACTGATACGTTGTGTGTATCATGTATACTTTAGGAGTTACATGCATTTGTTTATGGTATGGTGTGTATGGTTCAGATTTGTCCCTCAAACCTCACCAACACACCTTGACTCAAATGGGGAAAATTATGTTTAATACTACAGAAATAGCTGTTTGTTTTACAAACAAATTATTAAAACTAAATCTAATGTCTGGATGCTTAATTTGGTGTTGATGTGTTGCATATTTCCCAACAAAAAAAGGCTTATGATGCATTTTTTAGTGGAAAAAATATTTTGTTTTGCTGTTTCGACCACCACAGAAATAAAACCAAATTACCTGCTATTCCTTGCATACCACCATTGGAAAGGTTATCTTATGCTGAACAATTTTGCCACTCATACTTTGTGTCTAGCACTTATGGTTTTTGTGCTACTAGCATTTGTTTGTGGCATGCCAGTTGTGGCTTGATTTCGCTTAGAAAGGCCCAGGATTCACTGTTAACAGTATACAAGAGACAAGTGCTGCAACTTCAGAGAGCTCCTGTGGAGGCAATGAGTTAATTCACCACCCATCCTATCCCAAGGGTGACTCCATGAATGATTACATAACACCAGAGAGGAGAACAGTGGCTTATGCAACACTAGACCGTGTGGTGGATGCCATTTGGGCCAGAAAAAGGGTCTGGCTGGCAAAGACTGACAAAGAGTCAGCTTTCTGGCTGATACTGGTGAGGTTGGGAGAATTGGAAATTTTTAGGTTTCCAATTTCAGGGAAGGTACTACTTCAACAAGACCATGCCCATGGGGTGTTTGGTCACCTGCGCCACTTTCAAGGCCTTTTGCACCTGGCTTCAGTGGGCCTTTTTAGTCAGACATGGTAAGGGGGCAGTAGTTGACTATTTGTATGATTTTTTATTCATTGATGAGGGAGAGGATGAGATCCTGGGCATGCGTCAGTGTTTTCAGGCCATGTACAAGGAGTTAGGAGTATCACTAGTGGGGTAGAAGACAGAGGGACCCAGTAAGAAGTTAAAATTCTTAGGTATTGAGCTCGACATTGGGCAACAGTGTTTCCAGCTCCCAGCTGGCAAAGTGGCCAAGCTTTTAGAATTTATCAAAGGGGTAAGGGGTAAGTGGAGAGTATAATTGAAGGTACTATAACAGGTGCTCGGCCACATGAACTTCACCTGCAATGCAATAGCACTGGGGAGGGTGTTCACCAGAAGGTTGGCTAGGGACACTACAAAAGCCAAACTCCTGCACCATTGGGTTGACATCAATGCTGGGGTCAGGGATGACCTGCTCACCTGGGATGGATGCCTGGGTGAGTACAATGGGGTTATCTTCTGGCAGGACAAGTAGGAGGACAATAGCGAACTGGAGCTAGACACGGATGCAGATGGGGGACATGGCATGGGTGCGTATTTTCGGGCAATTGGATCTCAGGAAAATGGCCAGAGCACTGGGTCAAATTGGGGCTGACCAGAGACATCACATTTCTGGAAGCTTTCCCCATATGGGTGGCCATGGTGGTTTGGGGGGAGGCCTTCAGGAACAAAACTGTGTTGTTTAGATGCAATAACTTAGCAGTTGTGTCAGTCATCAGCAGACAGTCGGGGTCCATGGAGGCAGTATTACGAGTGGCCAGCAGGTTGATCTGGGAAGGGCTGAGGCTGAACACATCCTTCAGGGTGAAGCACATGGAGGTGGTCAAGAATGAAATAGCTGACAGCCTCTCCCATTTGCATTTGGACAGGTTCCAGACACTGGCCCCACGGGCAGTTGCACGGAGAACGCTGGTGCCCCCTTGCCTCTGGGAGATTGGATGGATGGTGCCCAGCTCCTCTTTCAGAATGCCTGAGCTCCTAACACCTTGAGAGCATATGAGATGGCATGGAGGAGCTTCAAGAATTTCCAGGGGAGGGCCAGGTTGGAGGTAAGTGGGCCAGTTACACAGTTACAAGTTATTAGGTATATGGTGAACAGGTGGGAAGCAGGCATGGTGGGTACCACTATTGGCATACACCTAGCAGGAATCAGCATTATTTGCCAGTTGCAGGATTGGGGCATCCCCACCAGGGTCCCTGTGGTCAGCCACATGCAGCAAGGTTTGGTGAGGCTGAAGGGTAAAAGGTTAGACAGGCGTAGACCAATATGCAGAGCCATGCTAGGCAGGTTGCTGGGCAGCCTCTGTCCACGTGTGTTCTTCTGCCCATGAAGCCAAGCTGTTCGTGGCCGTATTTCAACTTATGCAACTGAGGGCTTTTCAGGTCAGTGAGGTGGTTGCAAAAGGCAAGAATGACTATAGGGTTGGCCTGCAGGTGCAGGACATCTCCTGGTTGGATGAAGCAGTCTGTGTGTGGCTCAGGTGGTCCAAAACTGACTGGGGGAGTAAGGGGATGTAAGTGATTCTGAAGTAGGAGGGGAATAGTGGGCTTGGGATAGTAGACACTGTAAGGACATACATGGGGTGAGACCCGGGGCGGTGTTTTTTCGGCATAGGAAAGAGGACCCAGTCACCGCCTACTAAATCATTGCAGTGCTAATAAAGGGGATAGCCTTCATAGGTGAGGACTCAAAGATATTTGCATTGCACTCCTTTAGGATCGGGGCTGCTTTGGAGATGGCCAACCATGAGGGCCCTCCTCCTCAATACAGCAGGTGGGAAGACGGAGGTCACAGGCATATAAGAGATACATCAGAAAGTGATAGCTAATCTTGATACTTTTTGTTCCAGGAGACAAGCAGCGCAGGGTGGTGTGGCTTAGTGGACATTCATTCTTCCATTAGGCAGAGCTGTGGGCACTGATGACAAGAGTTGGACAGCAGTTGGAACAGGACCCGACCAAGATTCTAATAAAAAAGCACAGGAAGAGGGAACTCAGCTGGAGGCAAATGTTACCACTTATTGATGAAAAAAGGCTAAGTTGACCCACACCTGACTTAGTTATTGCACATGTAGGGGGATAATGACCTGGGTAACACCCCATGGATGTTTCTGATCTGAATGATTTTGAAGGATTTCATGATTATAAAGGCTTGGTGGCCACACATGTAATTGGGATGGTCAGAGATTATTCCCAGGAGAAAATGGAGGCAGGCCAAGTATGCACTTGCCATAGAGAGGGCTTGTAAAAGGGTCAACAGGAGCTGGTGGTGTGGGCCAGAGAGTCCAGAGGGACTATACATTAGACACAGTTTAATTACATATGACACACCTGGTATGTAAGGGAGTGGTGGGGTTCACATGTCGGAGTTAGGGAACTCAGTACTTAACAGGGACATTCGGGAGGTGATTGACCTATGGTGGGGGGTTGGGGGGCTATTTGCCTAGTTTTTAATAGAAGAAGCCCTTGGGTTGACCAGGGGACAGCAAAGGGCTAGTGGTAAAAAGGGGGCCCTAGCCAGAAGGTGGCACAGCTGGGAAGGGGAGGGCTCCTCATAGGGCAGTCACCCTAGAGGAGGCAGGGCTGGGGAGCAGGTGGGGGACACCTGAACCCAGGCAGAAGAACCAGGATGAAGAGGCACCGGCTAAGGACACCTGGGCCAATGAAATGCAAAGCATGTGTAACATAGAAACATAGAATCTGACAGCAGATAAGGACCGCTTGGCCCACCTAGTCTGCAACTTCCCTACCTAACAGATAAGCTGCAGATCCTAGTTAACCAACAGCCTACTTCCTCCCACCCACCACTAGAATTGCCTTATGTCTGTCCCATGAATTCCCCCACTGTTTTTGACTCTACAACCTCCTCAGGAAGGCTGTTCCATGTATCCACAACCCTCTCTGTGAAGAAATACTTCCTCACATTACCTCTGAGCCGTCCCCCCTCTATCTTCAAATTGTGCCCTCTTGTTTTTGCATATCTCTTTTTCTGAAAGATGCTACTCTCTTGGACTTTGTTGATTCCCTTGAGGTATTTGAAAGTTTCTATCATGTCCCCGCTCTCCCTCCTTTCCTCAAGGCTATACATCTTTAGTCTTTCTTCATATGTCTTCTGATGCAGACCCTGCATCATTTTGGTTGCCTCCTCTGGACAGTCTCTGCCCTGTCTATATCTTTACGGAGATGGGGTCTCCAAAACTGTACACAGTACTCCAGATGTGGTCTAACCAACTGTCTGTACAGAGGGCCAACAACTTCCTGTTTTCTACTGGTGATGCCTCTCCCTATGCATCCCAGTATCCCCAGCCCTCCTTACTGCCTTCTCACATTGCTGGCCCACCTTTAGGTCATCTGATATGATTACCCCCAGTCCCTTTCCATTTTTGTTGTCAGTATCTCACCCCCCATTGTGTACTCTTCCCCTGGGTTTTTGTTTCCCAGGTGCATTACTTTGCACTTCTTTGCATTGAATCTAAGCTGCCATACATTTGACCATTCCTCCAACCTTGCCAAGTCCCTTTTCATCCTTTCCACCCCACCTTGTATATCAACCCTGTTGCAGATCTTTGTGTCATCTGCAAAGAGACATACTTTTCCTTCCAGTCCCTCTGCAATGTCACTTATAAAGACATTAAAAAGGACCGTCCCCAGTACTGAACCCTGCGGTACCCCACTAGTAACCCTCCTTTCTTCACTGTGGACTCCGTTTACTGTTACCCGCTGTGTCATGTTGTCTAACCAGTGTTTTACCAAGGCTACCACCCTGGGACCTACTCCCAGGCTGACTAATTTGTTTATTAATCCTTTGTGCGGGACTGTGTCAAATGCTTTGCTAAAGTCTAGGTAGGTCATGTCCACAACCCCTCCCTGGTCTACTACTTTGGTCACCCAGTCAAAGAAATTAATTAGACTCGTCTGACATGACCTTCCTGCTGTGAATCCATGCTACCTTGGGTTCTGTGCCTCACTGGCCTCTAGGTACTCAACAATTCTTTCCTTCAGAAGTGATTCCATCATTTTCCCTACCACTGAGGTCAAACTGACAGGTCTGTAGTTTCCTGCCTCTGTCTTGCTCCCACTTTTGTGAAGGGGAATCACATCCGCCCTCCTCCAGTCCTCAGGTACCACACCATCCTCCCATGATTTATTAAAAAGGGTAGTCAGGGGTGTTACTAGTTCTTCCCTTAGTTCTATTAGAATTCTGGGGTGAATCCCATCAGGCCCCATTGCTTTATCCGCCTTCAGTTTTAAGAGTTCTTTCAGAACCCTTTCTTCTGTGAAAGGACTAATATCAATCCCCCTATCCAGAGTGCTTCCATTGACCGGATTAGGTATTTCCCCCTGCTTTTCCATTGTGAATACTGAGCAGAAGTAGTCATTCAGTATCCTTGCTTTTTCACTGTTGCTCTCTGCCCAACCGCCTTCCCCTTTGTTCAGCCTTAGTATCCCTGCCTTAGTCTTTCTTTGCTCCCCAAGTACCTATAAAAGGTTTTATCCCCCTTCTTAACAGAATTGGCTATCTTTTCCTCAGTTTGGGCCTTTGCTATTCTGACTGTCTTACCAGCTTCCTTCTGCTTTAACTGGTACAGTTTTCAGTCCTGCTCCTTCTGTGTTTTCTTATACTTCCTGAATGCTATCTTTTTCTCCCTTGCCTTCCCCGCCTCTTCTTTTGAGAACCATAGTGTTTTTTCCTTTCATTTTGATTTATTTGCTTCACACAAAGGCTTGTTGCCTCTGTGATGGTGCTTTTGATGTTTCCCCATTGTTGCTCCACCCCACCTTCTTGACTGTTTGCTAGTGTTTTTCAGAGGCACTCTTCCCATTTTGACAAAATCAGCCCTCCTGAAGTCCAGTACCTTCACTTTTGTGTGGCTTGACTCTACAGCTAAGTTTATTGTGAACCACACTGTTTGGTGGTCACTTGTCCCCAGATGGCTACCCACTTCAAGATCGGAGATCCTCTCTCCGTTCCCATTTGAGAGTACCAGGTCTAAGACTGCTCTCTCCTGAGTGGGTTCCAAAACTAGCTGTCTGAGGCATGCCCCTTGTAGGGCATCGAGAATGGCCCTGCTCTTGGATGTGGCTGCAGCAAAGGTGCTACAGTCAACATCTGGCATATTCAGGTCCCCCATCAGCAATATTTCCCCTTTCTCTGCCATCCCAAGGATGCCTTCTATCATTTTCTTGCCCTTTTCCTCCCCCTGAGATGGGGGTCTGTATACAACCTCTGTGGGGATTGTGGAGCCATTTCCAGTTTCCAGGGTGACCCACAGTGCCTCCTCTACTCCCTATGTACCCTTTAGTTCTGTTGCTTTGATCTCTTCTCTTACATAGAGAGCTACTCCTCCTCCTCGTCTTCCCTCCCTTGCCCTCATATAGTTTGTGTACCCTGGTATGTTGACATCCCTGTCATGGTTCTCTGTGTACCATGTTTCTGTGACTGCCACAATATCCAGGCATCTCTCTTCCATCAAGGCCACCATTTCAGGGGGTTTTTTACCTAGACTATCAGCATTGGTACTCATTACCCTCCATTTATTTATGGCTTTATGTGTGTAAATAAAGGAACCACCCATGTTTTTGATTGTAAATAAAATGGATATGTATAAGATAAAATGGTGGTGGTCTGAAAGATAATCATGAAAGACATTTGAATAAAGGTGTAAATAATAATGTACAAATCTACCCAATAAAAGTAAGTGGTTGAACCGTAATCATGGTGTGGGTGTCACTGATTTTGGGGGGTTCAGTTGACAAAAGGGGTTGCCCTACTTAAAGGGGCAACCTAGGTTGTCATTGGCCCCCTGAGATTAGCTGGGCTAGGAATACTAGACAGACAGGAGGGGAGAAGGTGGAGGAGTAGGAACTACAGGGGAGGAATTTTGGTTTAAGGAGGAAGGGAAAGAGGAGGTGGGTTCCAGGCCAGGAGGGTTGGGGCAATGAGATCACAGGCTAGGTGAGGTCACATGGAGGGGGGGGCTAGGGCAGGTGAGCTGGCAGCTGGCAGAGCAGATAGGCGGGAGGGGATATGGGGTAGATAAGAGGCTGCAGAGAGATGGATCCCCCTCTTCTGCAGTTACTTCAAGAGATCCCACCCACCCACCTAGAGAAAACAACTGTCAAACAGGCTTAAAAAGGGGGACAGGTTGCCGGGTGAGGGCAATAGGTGACTCACAGAAAGGTGGGTTGCTGTGGAGAGCAACAGGTTTGTGAAATGGTGAGAAAAGAGGCCCGGCCAAATGTGGTGGCTGTGGGGGGACCCAGCCGGAAGGCGGTACGGCTGGGTAGGGGAGGGAGGACTCCTCATAGGGCAATGACCCCCCGGGGGGGCAGGGCTGGGGAGCAGGTGGGGAACACCTGAACTCAAGCAGAATAACCAGAAGAACTAGGATGAAGAGGCACCGGATAAGGACACCCAGGCCAAAGAAATGTAAAAGCGTGTGTAAATAAAGGAAACCCCCGTGTTTGTGACTACAAATAAAATGGATATATATAAGATAAAATGGAGGTAATATGAAAGATAATAATGAAAGGCATTTGAATAAAGGTGTAAATGATAATGTACAAATCTACCCAATAAAAGTAAATGGTTGAACCATAATCATGGTGTGGGTGTCGCTGATTTCAGGGGGGTCCAGCTGACAATCATTTTGTTACACAGTAACAAATCTCTGGAATAGTACTGACTTAGCAATTAGAAAAACAGTCAATATGATCATTTTAAAACTAAATACAAAGCAAATCTTTTTTAGAGATGATAAATACGATTGTTTTAGTATGACTTATCAACTGTGCATAAACAGCATTTATTGCTTAAATATTAACACTTTGTCCTGTAATGTATGCAGTGTATTACAAAAATCATGTAAAGTTTTATAAACTGGATTTGCCTTTTTCTGTGCCTGTTCATATCTGTACCCGGGTCAAGCCTGTAAAAGGGTCATGTAACCCAGTGCTTCCCAAACCAGTTAACACATTTTTAAATAAAAATTACAGTAAAACGCCAGTTATCTGAACCTCAGTTATCCGAAACTGTGGTGTGTCACCCAGCTTAATAGACTTAAATGTAAATTCCCTAACTTATCTGAAATCCCATTTATCCAATCAATTTTATTGTTCTCCACACATTCAGAAAAATGAGGTTATGCTGTATATGATGACGCCAGTAACAGTACTACTATCTAATACATATAGCTAGGCTTATAATCCAAAATAAAAAAGTATGTATTTTTTATTATTCCTGTTTGTCCATCTTCCATGCCTGGCCATGGCAACATCCCTCCAGCCCCGTCACTGACTACTGTCAAGGACTTTCAGGTTAACCATCACTTGCACAGAGTCAGTTATTGCTGGTGGCCTGCTACATAGGGGCATCTGGTGCCTGTGGGGATGCCAGGAGAGCTGGGGCATTATCGTCCTGTTTTTTTCTCTTTTCCGGGGGGGTTAGCATGCGATACAGTCAAGCACTTGTGCATTGGCACACCTGTGTGGTGCAGGAATGGACTCCTCCCCTCATCTACTGATCCTGCCGGCACTGCCATCCAGCCTCCAGCAGGTGGCAGTCAAGTGGCAGAAGTCGGGAACCACCTCCCCAAGGGAAAAGAGTTGTCTTTGGGATGCTCCATCCTCCCTCTCCAGGCTGGCCCCAACGGGCCCTGGTCTATTCTGGAACCTTGGTTGCCAGCACATGGGTGGAGGTAAGGCATCCAGAGCCTCAACCCTCTGTACCTCCAGGCCAGCGCAAATTTTATTTTCACATTTTTGTTTACTATTTCTTCTTTATTTTAGCACAAAACGTGGATGACTGCAGGTGCCCAGTACCTGCAGTGTTAGTTAGGTGCCATGCTACCCAGTCTGCTGTAGCCTGTGTCTCAGAGATTACAGCTGCCCATCAGAATAAAAAAAAATAGAAGTTGCAGGAAGTTCAGTTTAGTTTCATTGGTACAAGAACAGCAGCTGTCAATGCAGATTCCAATCGATTATTAATGAGCAGCAGTCTGACAACTTAGCACCTGTTAGGCAGCAAAATACTTCTCTCCTCACCTTCACTGAGCTTCATAGAAGCACTGAGAAAAAAAACAACTCACAAAACTAGCAAAACGCAGTAAATACAATTTAGTCAAATTAACTGGCCAGAGTGGCTGCTACACCTACAAATGATCTAGTTGTTTCTGCACTAATCCCTTCAATTTTGCAAGCTATTTCTGTCAAAAATAATTTTCTAAGAGCACATGTAAAGGCTCCTACAAGATTTGTTTCTCTTTCATTCTCTCCCAGTCATGAGTGAAACTTTTGGCACTTCAACATGCTAGCTGATCAAATGTGACCTGGAAATGCCTTACAAAAGTCAACAATGTCTCAATCATTTCATAATTGATTTAATTTGCCTTTTCCTGTTAGAACTCTATTAAATATTTCAGATGATGAGGTTCTAATTATGCTGTCTTTCAAAAAGCATCTACTGCCCACAGCTTTAGTAAAATGCTGTATTTTGGCACTAATTTTTTTAAATTTTGTTCTTAATTACTTGAACTAGTGATAATACCATGAGATTCAGTATATCATTTTGTGAAGATCCCAGGGAGGACAACAGCAGTCAGCAGAATAGCTTTGCTCCAACAGCAGGCTCATTGGATAAAACAGATAGAACATGTGAACAACTATACACTACAAGGTTATACCATATTTTTTCAGTAGGTCTTAGTATGTATAAATTACCATACAATCAATGTTCTTGTTGTAGGACAAGTCAAAAGTCATGAAAAGTTTTAAGTCCATGCCAAATAAGCAGGACGCGGTTAAGCGAGATGGTCACTTTACCAAGATGGCTGCCAGGGAACTGATTTAGAGCTGTTGAAAACAAACAAATAACCAATTAATGATTATAAGGGACAGTGACAGAAAGCAACGTCATATAAGCGGGATGATCAGTGACACAGTAATGTATTCTAACAGAGTGGAAAGCTATTAGCAATCATTAGCAATCACTTCAATAACTCGACAGTAACCGTAGACTGACTCAGACTACAACTGAGAGCAGGATAAAAGTGTAGTGTGAGACTAAACTAACAGATCACTTTTAACTCTCGGTTAGAAATGGCACTCCCTAGAAAACAAGCTTATGCTTGCCGACCGTGTTGAGGTGCTTGAGACTCTTGAAAATCCTACTTGTTTGCTGTCAGTTGTAGCAGCACAGTTATAAGAAAAAGTCAAGCCGTGTGGATCAGTAAAAGTAGAGAGGCCATCCTGTCTGAATGGAGGGTGAATTGCAACCCTCAGTGCAACCATAAGCATGATGGCAAGGATTCTGCTGTGGAGGATTCCGTTATGGTCTGGATCCAGACCACTCTTTCAAAAGGAGCCCGTATCTCCAGCCCAATGCTTAAACAAAAAGCAACTGACCTGGCAATGCAAGTGGGGCACGTTAATTTTGAGCACACAGATGACTGACTGTCATGATGAAAAACAATGCATCAGATTGTGTTCAAATGCAAACACAGTGAAAAACAGGATGCCGATGTGACAGCCACCAATGCCTGGATAAGTGACATTCTGCCTGGTCTGATTCAGGGGTTTCATCCACAGGATGTCTTCAATGCTGATGAAACAGGACTGTTTTTTTGAGGATACCCTAACTGAGGGCATGCATGTAAAGAGCAGGAGCTTACCGGGGGTAAAACGGCAAAGGACAGAATCTCCATTCTTTCCTCTGCGAATTATGCAGGCACTGAGAAGAAAAAGCTCCTCGTCACTGGCAAGAGCAAGAGACCTCGGTGCCTTCCAAAAGACCTGAAAGTTCTCCCTGTTTCCTACTGTTCCTCTGATAATTCCTAGATGACCTCATCTGTCTTTTTGAGATGGCTGTTAGGATGGGACAATGAGCTTCATCACTCCAGGCAGAAGATTTTGCTGTTCCTGGACAACTGTAGTGCCCACCCCCATGATCTCGGTCATAGGCTGAGAAACATAAAACAAGTATTTTTCTACCCAACACAACCAGCATTCTGCAGCCTATGGACATGAGGGTGATAAAGAACTTGAAAGGGCACTACAGGTCACTGATGGCAGGCAAAACCATTACAACAATTGATGAAGGTGGCAGTGCCTGTGCCACAGAAATAGCACAGAATGTTAACCTGCTTAAAGCAATCTATATGCTTCACAGAGACTGGTGCAGTGTTAAGATGGAAACCATCAAGCACGGTTTTGAAAAAGCCAGATTTGGTGGACAACAACAAGAGCAGGTTACCGAGCAACACGCCGTGCTAGCCAATGTTCCCTTGCCAATTTTTATGGACAGCACAGCCTTTGATGCCTTTGTCAATATGGATGCCTACAAGCCCACCGAAGGTGACTTGGCAGATGAAGAGGTAGTCACGGCAGCTCATAGGGCTAATGATTTAGAGGACGAGGGTGAAGAAGAGGAGGAGGAGGACAATCAAGAGGAAACTACAGTAGTCACAGCTGATGCACTCACCAGGATTAAATGCACAATGAAATGATGTCAACAGAGAGGGAATGTCAGTTGCTGGGATAAGCATCTGGACATAGAAATAGTGATCTGAAGACAGGCATTCCAAGAATTGAAACAGTGTAAAATAACCGACTTCTTTGGTGCTTCGTGTCCTGCTGCTGTCACTGAGTGAAAACGATCAACTGTGATCACCTGCACTGCACTACAGTACTGTATAAAAGTTGAAATAAGCACCACCACAGTGGATTTCAGATCATCTCGCTTATGTGGCCGTCTCTCATAAGCGGACATCAATTTTCCATCAGTCAGGGCTTATCAGAGGCTTATCAGGTGATGCCTGTATACACAGCACAGATTTGAAGTGAATTACTGCTGTCGCTATACCACATCTAGTCAGCAGGTGGCGCGGGAATGATGTGCATAGTGCTTAGTGCATATTGTCCATATTGTACATTTCTGTTAAATAGGTAAATCTTTATTTTAATTTAAAATTAATGGGCTTAGTGCAGATGGTGTAGTGGTGCTTATTTCAACTTTTATACAGCACTGTAGTGTAGTGCAGGTGATCACAGTTGATCGTTTTCCCTCAGTGACAGCAGCAGGACACGAAGCACCGAAGAAGTCGGTTATTTGGCGCTGCTTTGAATCTTGGATTGCCTGTCTTTGGATCACTTTTTCTACATCCAGGAGCTTATCCAAGCAAATGACGTTCCATCTCTGTTGACATCATTTCATTGTGCGTTGAAGCCTGATGAGTGCATCGGCTGTGGTCACTTTAGTTTCCTCTCGATTGTCCTCCTCCTACTCTTTGCCCTCATCCTCCACATCATTAGCCCTATGAGCTGCCGCAACTACCTTTTCATCTGTCAAGTTGCCTTTGGTGGGCTCATGGGTGTCCATCTCTACAAAGGCATCAAAAGCTGTGCTGTCCATAACAGCTGGCAAGGGAACACTGGCTAGCACAGCGTGTTGCTCAGCTACCTGCTCTTATTGTTCACCAAATCTGGCTTTTCCAAAACAGTGCTTGATGGTTTCCATCTTAACACTGCACCAGTCTCTGTGAAGCATATAGATTGCTTCAAGCAGGTTAATATTCCGTGCTATTTCTGTGGCATGGGCACTGCTGCCTTCATCAATTGTTTTAATGATTTTGTCTGCCACCAGTGACCTATAGTGCCCTTTCAAGTTCTTTATCACCCACATGTCCATAGGCTGCAGAATGCTGGTTGTGTTTTTTTTTTTTACTCTATTTGTAGCCCCCCAGTCTGGAACTCTCTCAGGCCACTGCAGTCATCAGCTTGCTCTATCACCTACTGTTTTCCCCCTGTCATCTTCAAGTTCGTTATGGTTCCCCAGGTTGGGGAGGACAACCCAGGGAGACCATGGGGGCAGTGGCAGTGGTGGTGGAGCCAGCATTGGGCATGTGGCAGTGGCACTGGCAGGGCTGTCGCCTATCCAGGGCTGGAGGGAAATTTCTTGTAGTGAGCCCAAGATCCCCTTCCCCCGTGCTTGGGCACGTCTGAAGCTGGTGGCTCAATGGTGGCTCCAGTCTCCACCGGGGGTCACCAGAGCACCGGGCAACTCTAACCCTCCCACCTGGAGAGGAGAGCTGCCCAAAGGGCGTTCAATCTGTCTCCCTCCCCTGCCGACCCCCGACTCCTGTGCTCACTCCCAAACTTGGGTCGTCAGCGCGGTACAAGGTGTGGTGTCCAGCGCCTCAACCCTCAACGCCACCGGGCTGGCATGCTGGTTGTGTTGGGTGGAATAAATGCCAGTTTTATGTTTCTCAGCCTACAACTGAGATCATGGGGGTGGATGCTACAGTTGTCCAGGAACAGCAAAACAGCAAACTCTTCCGCCTGGAGCAGCAAAGCTCATTTTCCAATCCTAACAGCAATTCCAAAAAGACAAGGTCATCCAGGCATTAGCTGAGGAACAGTAGAAAACAGGGAGAACTTTCAGGTCTTTTGGAAGGCACCAGGGTCTCTTGCTCTTGCCAATGACAAGGAGCCTTTTCTTCTTGGTGCCTGCATAACTCGCATAGCAAAGAATGGAGATTCTGTCCTTTGCCTTTTTATCCCTGGTAAGCCCCTGGTCTTTACTTGTATGCCCTCAGTCAGGGTATCCTCAAAAAAACAATCCTGTTTCATCTGTATTGAAGAGATCCTCTGGACAAAACCCCAAAATCAGACCAGGCAGAATGTCAGTTACCCAGGTTGGTGGCTGTCACATCGGCATCCTATTTTTCATTGTGTTTGTATTTGAACATAATCTGATGCCTTGTTTTCCATCATGACAGCCAGCCGTCTGTGGGCTTGAAATCAATGTGCCCCATTTGCATGGCCAGGTCAGTCACTTTTTGTTTAAGCATTGGGCCAGAGATATGGGTTCTTTTTGAGAGAGACGTCTGGAACCAGACCATAAGGGAATCCTCCACAGCAGAATCCTTGCCATTGTGCTTATGTTTGTGCTGAGGGTTACAATTCGCGCTCCATTCAGACAGGATGGCCTCTCTACTTTTACTGATCCACCAGGCTTGGCTTTTACTTACCTTGAACTGTGCTACTACAGCTGACAATGAGTAGGTAGGATTTTCAAGAGCCTCAAGTACCTTCACACAGTCGGCAAGCATAAGCTCATTTCTAGGGAGTGCCATTTCTAACTGACAGTTAGAAGTGATCTGTTAGTTTAGTCTCACACTACACTTTTATCCTGCTCTCAGTTGTAGTCTGAGCTAGTCTATAATTACTGTTGAGTTATTGAAGTGATTGCTAGTGATTGCTAACAGCTTTGCACTCTGTTAGAACACATTACTGTGTCACTTATCATCCCACTTATACGATGTTGCTTTCTGTCACTGTCCCTTCTAAGCATTAATTGGTTAATTGTTTTTAACAGCTCTAAATTAGTTCCCTGGTGGCCGTCTTGGTAAAGCAGCCATCTCATTTAACCGTGACAGGCTTATTTGGTGTGGACTGTAATATCTCCAGACTTGGTAGAGTGGTAAGCCAGTACTCCTCCAGACTGATATCAAGACTTGTTTTGACAGAAGGGTTAAATACCAGAAGCCCTTAATGACTGCCTGCCTTTATGGTAGGAGAAGGAATGTACTCTCTTGGGGTGGAGAGGGCCAGGACACTAAGGATCTTCATAACCTCCACTCTTTACCACCTGGAAGCATGTTGAGCTGGCAACACCTTCTGCTCAGCCTGGATCTTCCCAGTCCACAGGGAGACATTTCATCAGAACCAATTGGTATCCAGTGATGATAGCGACAATAAATGAGCAACTGCAAAAACCGCGTCTCATTTATAGCACTATCATCATCAGCTATCCTGCAAAGGTAGCAATAGCGTAGCGAGGAAAGTGACCAGAAGGGGAGGGATATGGAGGTGGAGAGAAGGGATAGGAAGGAGACGGTGCTGCAGCCAAGCCAGCCCTGTGGTGTGGTGGTGAGGGTGGCTGGCTGTGGTGAAGTAGGCACTGGGCTGAGAACGGACCAGGGGTCAGTATTTTGCCGCTGCTTGCGGCTGCCTTTTTTCTTTCTCCCCGGCCAAGTTGTGCCCCCTCCTCGACATGCACCCCCCTGGAGTTGAGAATATAAAAGCAGGAGGGCACGGGGGGCAAAGCCGGAAGTAGTGTTGCCGCGAATGGCATATCTCTGAAATGCTTTTCGGCAATATACACATGCCATAATAGCGATCACTGTTTTGTGATTGCTATTACGAAATGGAACCAAACCAACTTACTGCATAGACAATCAGAGCCAGAGAGTACTGGGTCAATACCCAAGCATCTGTACCTATTCGGTTGGCAAATTAGTTAAAAGCTGGGCATTTCTGCATGATTTAAACACTGCCCAAAGAGAGACTGTAAAGCCAGGAGCAACCTAAATCTTCAGTTGTGATTATAATACTTATTTTTTGAGATCTACAATGTCAGCCTTCAACTAGTACAGCACCAAGGTTCAACATCAGACCTGCAACTTACTAGTGGCGTACACATATTATAAACTGTTCTGAAACTCCCAAGAGATTGTGGAATAACTGGTACACCAGTGGAGCATAATGCAGGCATTGTAGGTACTCACTGCAGGGTGGTTTGATTTTGCTGTGTATATTTAGTACTGTTGTTGCTTTCAGATTTAACCCTTTACTTTTCCCCATCCAGAGCCTGTTCTAGTCCAATCAGTATCCGTTTTGATGGAACAGTACTTTCTGTGAACCTTGCTCCTAATGTGTTCTTGTTTATCTGCATACTTAGAGTGATGTGTGGTGTGAGCATATTAATTGGGAGCTCCCATCACTGAGGGTGGGAGTTGCATCTAATTGCTGTGGGGCAGCCCCCTGGCAAAATTCTGTCAAAAGGATCCCCATAGTTGGAGGTACCACGCCACATTTTGTCCAGGGACTATTGCCAAGATTTAGTCTCACACTCTGAGGGTGGGGGTGGTTACATAAGCTTGGTAAAATGCACAATTAACAACACTGACATTATTGACAAGGGAAAAAGCATGGAGCTGAATCTATTTCCCATTCATAACATGGAGTAAGAGTAATTAGGGGGTGTACAAGGCAATGGGTGACAGACAAGGCATGAAATACAGCTCAACACACCAATGGTGTGGTTTTATTTACAGTATTTACAGGAAACAGCAAAATAAATAAATAAGTAATAATTCAGGACATGAAGGCAGCACGTCCTCTTCCTTCACAGGTCAGTCACAACTGAACCACAGATCTGACTGACATCACAAGAGCATGGCTAATAAACCCTTCCCCAGGAGATCATGTGACATGTCTCCCAAAACTTCATTACAGCAGTATTTTTTTTTCATAACAATTACATTTAAAAGGAAAAAAATGAATTTTACATCCGCAGATTTGTATAAATTCATCTGTGTTTGAAAATAAAAATAATGAATTGTAATACAAGCTAGATCCCTCCCATATGATGATGTCATCATTTTCAAATCTCATGATAATACTGTAGGGGCCTGCTGGTTCCTAAAGAACCCCAAAGGGACTACAGGTAAACATCTCTTCATGCTTGGTAAAACAATAGCCAAGTAACAGAAAGTAAAATGCAGTGTATGAAATCTGCTGTTATGAATGGTAGCAACATTCTTTTATAAGCAGGCACTTTGATTTATTAATTTTTAGTTGCCTTTGATGTTTTTGGTTCAAAGTATTCCAAGTTTTAAATGAATTGAAATACACGCTTGAGGGCATTTAACTTAGGCTGCCTAGCTTTAATAAAATTGCATATTTATTGTTCTAAGTGCAGGGTAATGGTTTCATTTTAAATTCTGGCAGTACACTTTATTCTTTTCTTTGCCATGCCATTTGAATCACTGTACTGTGCCAGAGAGCACTGCTGACTGCAGAATTAGTGAGAGAGAGATAGACAGAGAGACAGACAGACAGACAGAGTGCTTGCTACAGCGAGGAAGAGACAGAGAGAGCGATTTTCTGAAGTGTGACTTCCTGGTTCTCTCTCCACTAACTTCTCAGACTCCAAGCATAACAACTGCTTCCGGTAAACTAAAAAGGTTCTGGGCTGAAAAAGGATGTTACTTTGAAGTGAAAGCAAACATTTTAATTTTTTAATTTTATGGGGTTTTGGATGCTTCGGCAGTAGCATCCTCTGTTTCACCTTAAGCTCTGAGAAGCAGACAGTGCAGAGAAAACCTATGGCATAAACAACGCATCATAACAGTGCTTTGGACTGTAAACCTTAAATGTTTTACTTGTCCCAATATTTTCAAAGGAATATTTATTCATTAAAAGCCACAGACAATAGTCCTTTTTAATGAAAAAACAGAACAAAATGTGGTGGATCTTAACAAAGTACAAAGCTATCACCCCCACCCCCCAATTAAGAGGGAACTAGTTCAAACAAATTATTTCCCACCACGCATTGGGAGGAATGGAGCTTCTACCCACCATCACCAGAAGCTCCACCCCAGGGCTCCTATTAACCTTAGGAATAATCCATTCCTATCTAGACATGATATACCATACCATGAAAGCTGTACGATGCACACTCAATAACACCACTAAAGGCACTAGTGCTTTCGCCTGCTATGCCCCCAAATACTGGAACTCCCTTCCACTAGCCTTGCGCCAGTCATCATCCCACACATCATTTAAGAAAGGATTGTGTAATTATCTTGATACTTCCCGCAAGTACTCCTGTTTCAAACCCCCTAGATCATACTTCCTTCCTAGCCTCGTCTCTCCTTGCCACTTCTGATCTGCCCCTCTAAATGCAAAGCTCTTCTCCTCTACCTGTCTGTCCCACCTCCCACCTTGCCTTGGCCTCAACCCTTTTCTGGCCTCCTACTCCTATTACTCACTACTATCCCTCCCCTGAACTGCCTATTTTCAGTCCCATGTTAGCACTAACATATTTACAATCTTTCTGTGTTTTTCCTCAATACAATTGGTGATGTAGTTTTGGTTATAGAACTGTTTCAGTACAATTTTTTTCTACAATGTTATTGCAACTACCTTGTCTGTAGCTACTTTTTTTCTACTTGCTCTGTATTCTATCATTAGCTATGTTTGAACCTGTTCTGGAATGTTTGCCTGTAATGTTGTACTGTATCCTCCCGGGTCGTACCTGAAAATAGTCATTGCTATGGCTAGTGCACTTACCCGGTAAACAAAAACTAAATAAATAAATATGCCCTGAGATTTAAAACATCCTAACACAGCACATCTCAACATAGGCTGCATAGTTCAAACATTTTTAGAAGTCATAAACAATTTATTATACTTTCATTGTGAATCATTAATGTCTGCGCCATATCTGGAGAGAAAAACAGCATTCTTGTGTTGGGGGGCCAAATACCAATGCATAATTTGTGGGTTTCTGTCTTTCATCTGTTGGAGTCAGCATTTGTAGTCCATGACAAGTGTAAATTCAGAACTCCATAAATAATATCTTAGCGACCCAACAGCCCGCTTTACAGCCAGACATTCCATTTTGATGGTTGAATACTTTTCTCTCTCTCTCTCTCTCTCTCTCTCTCTCTCTCTCTCTCTCTCTCTCTCTCATGCAGCGTTCTGCTTATGTAGCTCATGGGGTGTTCATCTCCCTCAATAGTCTGGAAGAGGGCAGCCCCAATCCCATTTTCAGAAGCATCAGTATGTACTTCGAATGTCTGTGCAAAATCAGGACTCTTTAACACAAGGTATGAACAAAGAGCAACTGTTATGCTCCTGAAAGCTTCCCCACATTCTAGGGTCCACCTCATCTTTTTGCGGTTTCACTTTTTAGTGAGGTCAGTTAAGGGACTGCAACCTCTGCAAAGTTAGGGATAAAACTTTGGTAGTATCCCACTAAACCTAGAAAGGATATTACACAGGTCTTTGTCCAAGGTATAGGGCTGTTAGCTACCACTTCCACCTTATTAATTTTTGGCTTTACTTCCCCATTACACAAATACCTGGTTTCCTGCATTGTTAATTTGCACTTGGAAGAATTCACTTTTAGGCCAGCCTTAGAAATGGTCTTAAGGACTGCTGTAAGGTGGTTCAAATGGATTTCCCAGTCTGGGCTGAACACTACAACATCATCCATGTATGCAGAGCGGTATGGGGAATGATATTTTAAAATTAGGTCTGTAAACCTCTGGAAGGTTGCTGGAGTCCCATGTAAACCAAAAAGCATGGTCATGAATTGATACAGGCCAATGGGGGTGATGAATGCAGTTTTTCTCCTGCAAGGATTTCTGTAAGGGTATCTGCCAATACCCTTTAGTTAGGTCACGTGTGGTGATGTATTTGGCATGACCCATTTTGTCAATGATGTCATCGATCCTTGGCATGGGGTACCCATCAAACAATTAGATGGTGTTAAGTTTTCTAAAATCCAAACATAGATGTATACCACCATCCTTTTAGTCTACCACTACAATTGGTGAGGCCCATGTACTCTTAGATGGAATGATAATGCTAGTTGTACTAACTTTTGGACCTCCTTTTTTACTTCCCCCTAACTTTTTCAGGAAGCCTATATGGTTTCTGGTGGATAGGCTTGTCCTGTGTCACAAAGATTTTGTGTTCAGTCACCACAGCTCTCCCCAGCACATTTGTAAATGTATCTCCAAAATTATGTAGGACCTGCTGTAATTCTGCTTGTTGTTCAGAACTGAGAGTGGAATTGTAGTAGTAGTAGTAACTAGTTTACTGTTGGACATATTTGTCATTACAATATAGGACAAAAATATAATTAGCATATTTCTCATGTGAAATTTACAATAAAAACACATAATTAAAATATCTCAAGTCACTTGAAAGTACACACTCTGCTTCAATAAATTAGGACTTGTTCTTACACATATCCCAAGTTTTTCTAGTCCAATCACATCAATTTCTTATTCACTAATGCTCTTTCATATATAATGGCAAGTAGAAATCATTATTGAAAACCTATAGATATTACATGTCTATCTACTACAACATAAGACATGAATGTTTTTTCTTTCAACATTTTGTTGCATTCATCAGGAAGAGAGTCAGCTTCTTCAGTACATCCAGATCCTCAGAAGTGAATAAAATATCAAATATAAATCTGTTTGGTAAAATTAATGTACCCATAATTTTTCCCAAGAGCTTAATATGATAAGCTTTATACCATGGACATCTGAATATTACATGTTGTAGGTCCTCAGTTTCATTTAAAGAACCGTCACAACTTGGAGATGCAACATCATGTAACGTATATCTAAGTGCCAATAGATTACTAGGAAAAAACTCAGATCTAAAGAGTTTAATTACATCTCTGTAATCTGGATTTTGTATAAGGTTATTTATGGTTTCAAGATCTTCAGTTTTAGCTTTTTCAATTACAAGTTTTGTAATAATTTTTGTATAGCCATAATTTATTTTTATATTTAGATCAGTCCAATATTTTAGGTACTTACAATTATAACATTCCATTGATTGATACATTTTTACTAACCATGGATCCTTATGTATTTTCCTTACTCCAGTATTCTTTTTCTGTTAAGCATTTTAACATTATCGAGTCAGCAGAATATGATAGAATTTCTATCTAAACATTAGCATCCGTATCCGTGCCAGATGTTCAATACATACTAGTCCATTTTGAGTCCTAACTAAACAGTTAAAAGTTCCATATGGTATCTTAAGTATTTGTTTATATATTTTATTTAAAGTTATATCCAATTTAGAAAGGTTAGCTGTACGCCAAACTTCCACTACATATAGGCCTTGTGGTATAACCTTTAAATTTGTTGCGTTTTTCATTGGAGTGATTGGCATACCACTTACAGTCTATTAAATCTTTTAAGTGCGGTAGATGTATTATTCATTTTATCCATATTTATATGTACATTTGTATTCCAATGTGAATTTGATGCAAAGGTTATCCTCAAGATAAGTAAATTCTGTAACATAATCAAGGCTTTTTAAACCTAATTTTAATTTTTTGTATACCTTGTTTGTACCAAATACCATTATTTTGTGTTTTTGTGAGTTTGGAATAAGATTTAATTTGCTACAGACCATTTCTAATTTCTTCAGACTTCTTTGCAACCCCAGTCTAGAAGTCGATAATATGGCAAGATCACCCGCATATGCTAGTACAGATATATTTTGCTGAAAAAGTTTTGAAGAATGAAATGTAGATTAATTCAATGCTGTTATTACTTCATTTATGTTTATATTGAATAGGGTGGGTGCAAGGACACATCCTTGCCTAATCACTATATTTGTTTCTATTTCTACAGTTAAGGCACCTGTTTTAGAATACTGACTTTAAGCCATGTATTTGTATATAAACATTTTATTAAAGTTAAGAAATTTTGATCTAATCCAAATTCTTTCTTTTTCTCCATAAGTATTCTCATATGATAGAGTCAAAGGTGGAAAAATCCATGAATGCTACTAATAATTTATTTTTTGACTTTAGAATATTTTTCT
This sequence comes from Neoceratodus forsteri, assembly GCA_016271365.2. NCBI lineage: Eukaryota > Metazoa > Chordata > Ceratodontiformes > Ceratodontidae > Neoceratodus > Neoceratodus forsteri. Next base: position 622,828,526 of record CM057456.1, on the reverse strand, counting down.
AATGAATGTGTTAAAATAAAAATGTGTGTAGTTGCCACAGTTCCTTTCACAAAACCAGCGTGTAGTGGAGCTAATATATTAATTTTATGGATCAATTCTTGTAATCTATAAAGAAGTATTTTAGCATAAATTTTCGCCATTGAGTCAGTTAGACTGATTGGATGATAGTTAAGCGCATTTGTTCTTTCACCTTTTTTGTATATTGGAATAATGTGACTTCCTCTTCAAGAGGAGGGAGTGTAATCATAAATAATATTCTTATAATAACTGGTCAGCAATTTTTTTCTGCTGGCTGACTGAGTTATTGTTTGCCATTATAACCCACAGGTTATAATTGCAAGCACTAGCCGAGTCACTCAAAAACAGCTGCTCCCTGATTGGCTGCTTATCTCCTCCTGGGTGGGCTAATTATGTCAAAAGACATGGTGGCGCTGTATCCTCCATCGTGAGGAGCCACCAGACTTAGAGTGCTGATCTCCATCAAGAGAAAAATACTTGGCAGCTCCATGACACTTGTTTTTTCTTTTGTGTGCACTTTAGAAATTAGAAAAAAAATAGAAAATATCTATCTGGTTGATCCTGCTATTCAGAAGCCACACCGGCCTACAACTTCCAGCAGAACAGCTCCAACATACCTCACTAAGGTAAACCTGATCGCGATCACAAATATACAAATGTTTGACAATCTAAAAGACAAAATACAAAAAAGTAAATAAGAAAAACAGCTTTACACAAAAAAGGAAGAGAGTTGTAAAGGCTGTGTGAGTGTGTGTGTGTGTGTGTGTGTGTCCATGTGTCCATGAGTGACACACTGCGGTACTAAATTTCATGGTAAAAAAATTGCTGACCAGCAATTATATATAATAAAAGATGGGGAAGTATGTGTGTAAGCAGAATTTAATGGTCGCCCTCAGTGTGGAATGCTTTAATAAATCCCTTAGGCTTCACCCTCAGAGTTTATGTAGCATCCCATACCTTGGACAACCATTAAATTCTAGTTACACACACTTCCCCATACTTTATTGTATCTGTTAAACAAATCCACCAAAATGTCCACCTACCAGACTTCATCAAATTGATAAAAATCATGGGGAATGCCATCCAGTCATGGTGCCTTTTTTTTTTTCAAAGCTTACCAGAGATTGCTTCACCTCTTGTATAGTGATCCATCTAAAGTTACCATCTAACTAATTTTCCATCTCCATTATAGGTTTGTTTTGTTTATAAAAACAGTTTCTGTAATGTTCTATTCATTTTTCTTGTGCTATAAAAGAATCTGACTGTATTTTATATTGACATGTCCCTATGGCAACCAAAGTCCAAATATTTTTATCAACCTTTTGTTCTATTATCCTAATCATTTTCTCCCATAATTCTTTTGAAAAGTTATTTTCTGTGGTTTTACATAATCTCTGTATTGTGTTCTAGCTCTATTCAATACTATACAATTTGTTTTAATAGGATTTTTCTTTGTCTAGTTAATTTTGCAAATTCCTTTTTCCCCTTGTCAGTAGGTCTTATAGAACCAAATTTCAGGTCTTCCTGTATTTTTAGTACTCCCTAACTTACATGTTTCTTTACTTTTTTGATGTCCTTCAATTACTGCAGGTCTTGATATACAGTGAAACTTGTCAGGATCAAGTACAACTTTGCAGAATTCTGCAGTAGAGTTGCTGCAGGGAGCAATGCAATTTCAGTAAGATTTAATCCCTTTTGTTATGCAGGGAAACTGTGACACGGAACCTGATCCTAGCATGCTTTACTGTATTTGTGTTGGATCTAATACTTTATGTATTTGTTCATTTATATTGTCCCTATATGTATTCATTAATGAAGTTATCACTTCATTAGCGATTTTATTCCTTCTAATCCTTTTAATATTTATCACTTCCATTATTATTTCAAGTTCCTCTATACTATCCTTTTCTGATTTCCTATATGTAAAAATTGAATCATGATCACGTTCTGGCCTATTGACAACTTTTAAGTCCTGATATTTAAAAAAATTGTATGGGAAATAAGGACATAGTCCAAGAGTGAACATCCTCTATAGGAAGTGAAGGTGGTCTTTCCCTGTTTATCAGATAAAGTTCTACCATTATATATCAACAAGTCAAGGGTATTCATAAAAGTCCTTAAATTATCACCTCTGTCTGTGTTTTTTATAAATTGAATTTCTGGCTGTTATTTTTAATATTTCAAATTTCTTTTTTGTTCTTTTGTATCACGTTTCTTAACATCACCTAATCCTGTATTTAGATCACTCACAATTAATATTTCTGCATTTTTATAGTTGTCTTGTAAAGTTTCTACCTCTTGTATAATATTACTAATTACATTTTCCTCATAGATAGGAGATTTTTTAGGTGGATTATATACATTTAACATTATTACAGTATCTTCATAAATCTTTAATACTGTAATTATATAACATTGCATTGTCTTTGAATGCATTATAGTTATATAGTCTGCTATTTTTACATACAGTATCTAATTAGACCTCCACTGTATCTTCCTGTTTTTTTAATCTTATAAACTTCATTTTGTATAATGTGATATCCATTTAAATAGATAGTCTCCACTTGCTGAATTGAATGTCATTTCTCTTGTAAATTAATTAATTCAGCAGTCCTGATGAAGTCCACATAATCTGTATCAGATTACTTCAAAATATGTCCTGCAACATTTCATGTCAGTACACCAACAACATTTTGATTTTGCTATATAAAAATCCTAAAAGAACAATCCATTAATTTTGTACAATCCATTTCTGTTGAATTTTTCAGGATCATATCCACATGTCTATTATTCTGAAGTCAGTCTTCTGGATTTTCCAATATTTGGAATCTATTGCTCACCCATACACTGTAAACAGTTTCTCCATTATTTGAATTACTTTGAGATTGTTTGTCTTTTTGATATTAATTTTGTTTTAGTTTATTGAAATCAACCATATGAATACCCCATGTATCCAGTTTATTGCTTGCAGCCAATATAGTATCTGCTAGTGCCTGATTAGTTACAGTCAAATTTGTCTGGTTACCCAATGACCAATTTTTATACACCCTTTCTTATCAACTATATCCCCCTCCATATACCTCCATTCCCAATACGTTCCCCAAGAGATGAATAATCATGAGTTTAAGTTTTCTTTTATTTTTCCATCCAATCTGGGTTATTCCAAATATTGTTAGGATAGCATAATTTGTATTTTCTAAAGTATCATTCTGATATATCAGATCCTATAAATTTATGTCACTTTAAGCTCCTTTTCCAGCTCATCTTTTGTTGTTTTAGCCCATTTTCATCCTTTGTTATTGTATTTATCAACACTGGGTAGTCCAAAGTTAGGTAGTAATCGTCCAAAAACTCAACATCCCACCATACATAGTGAGCAACCCTTGCATACTTGAAAAATATCAAAAGTATATTTTCAGATGTAATATCATTTGTCCCCAAAATATCTACAATATCATCACTGTTACTCTCTAAACCCAGTAATTCCTCACAGATTATAGTACCCAATATTCTGAGGGACTCATTACTTTCATGTGATTTTTTCTCAAAACCTCTAAGAGAAATAACTGCTTGTGAGTCAGTCAGATAACTGGAATAATCAGTTGCTGTAGATAGCTATTGTTTCTCTATATCCTTATTCACGATTTCAGTCTGAGATGCTGTTGAGACTTTTACAGTCATTTTATTACCAATATCTCTTTGTGTATCACAATCTGAAAATGGTTTTTTTTTTTCCAGCATGGTTTTTAACTATTCTGTCAGGTTTCCTTTTAGGTTCTTTCTTATTTATTTTGTTCTCTATTTTTTGTTTTGTTTCTGTCACCAATTTTTCTCCTTTACCAACTGAAATTATTAATATATTCTTAGTATTGCCATTTTTCCAAATTGATCCAATATATCTTGTGAATTATGGACTTCGGTTATTTCATCTGCATCTATATTTTGTGCATCAGATTCCAAGATCAAGAGATCCTCCTTAATATTTACTTCTACTAGATAGGACTGATGTTCTATAGAGTCAGTTATGATAATGGAGGGTGATGCAGTATTTATAGCATTTCTCATTTGATACATTACAAGGTCCTCAAGCCTGGCAGCATTAATTGCCAACTCGCCTCTCAGGCTCTTTATTTCATTTTTCAGAATAACCAACTGTTCCATGATAGCAATACTTGCCACATGTGGATTTTTTAGTACATCCTTAAGATTCTCATCAAGGAAGGGAGAGTACGTAGGTTGTTTATCCAATTTGGTATTTGTACAATTGCCTTGTTCAGCTATTTCTCTAAGACCTGATATAGTATGCTGCAGGTCTGACATTATCTCAGATTTTTTTTATCACTCTTTCTTTCCCCTCTATCCAATATAGCATGCAAATTATTTGTAAATTTAATAAGCAAGATATCCTGGAAATTGTCTGCCCTATAGTCCATATTATAACTAGGAGATGTATCCAAATCCAGTAGGACATCACTAAAAACTGAGTTATCTCCATACTCAGGTTCTGTGTTTGCTGTTTCATTTATTTTTAAATTAGGAGACCTTTCAAGAGAAATACTGTCAAATATGTGAAGTACTGTAGGTGACTTCTCCTTACTGAGTTTATTTTCTTGGTTAAAGTTCACTTCTTTTCTAGATTTAATGCATAGGCGCAGAGGTAGCCCTACTTAAATATGCATTAAGGCTAATTATTTTTAGATGAGTAGTTATAAATGTTTGCCCTGTTATACTTTTCCCTGTCCCTTTTTTACTTTCCTTTTTGATTTTATTTTGAATTTTTCCAGAATGTATACTGTTTTTTGTTTCTTAATTGTAGTTTTTTAGGTTTATTTGTCTTTTTCTTCAATTTCTTCCCCATAACCAGTTGAAATGGTCCATCCATAAGATCGTTATGGTTGTTATTTTCTAATTGGTCACAGGACCCCTCATTAGTAGTTTTATTGTTTCTTGTTTTCATTTGTATATTCTTAAGTGAGTTTCTGTAAGAGCAAATTGTTAGATAAAACCTAATTTTTTATTATTTTACCAATCTCTATTAGCAAAATCAATCAATTTTACCAATAAGGGTAGATTATCATAATATTTACAAGCAGATTTTGTTAATATATAAGCTTTACTATAATAACCATTAGTGAGACAATGAGCATAAGAGAATAAAAATGATATGCCACTACTAAAAGTGTTTCTAGAGTTGTCACTCTACAAATCCAATCACCTTAAAAAGCAAAACCATTTATCATAAATATAAAGCTGAGCAGACTAAAATACAGTACTTAGTGCAAAAGCCAGCACTAAAAATATTTCTTAAACCAATCTCTTTAAGAACCAAATGATGAACTTTGAAGATAGTTAATTAAATGGGTCTTGCAGTCCTTAATTATGTTTCCAGGGAATTAAATGTTCACAAAGCACTGTTCTATTCATCATTTCAAACTCAGTGTTCACTAGTACAGGTGTTTGATATCCCCCATTCAGTTCAGTACTGCCAATAGCATTTGTAGCGAAGTAAGTGAAGTAAGCAATTCACTCAGATGCTGCCTTTGCTAAAGATATTAAAAGAAAGAGCAAAAGTAAAAATGGCTCAATTGATGTCCATCATAGTATCTTATTAATTATTTTAGAACCACTTATATTGCACTTTCTGTTTTTAAGAATCTTATATAATTCTTACAGATCAAATATTAAGGTTTGCCCTATTGTAAACTTTACTAACAATAAAAAGTCTACCTTTTTATTTTTACAGTTACCAACAGAAAATTATCAGGTACCTTCCCATTCTGATGATATATATATATATATATATATATATATATATATATACACACACATATATGTATATATATATATAAAATATATGTAATAGATAAACCACTCCGAGGTGTGCAGTCGCGCTCTGATATATGCACACCTTGGTGTGTGTTGTACGCATGAGGTCACAGGCCAAGTGCATCAACCGCTCAAGGCGTGCGAATATCAGAGCATGATCGCACACCTCAGAGTGGTTTATCTATCTTATAAAATGTCAAAATTGTTTTGGAGGGGGTAAAAGTGAAGGTGTGCAGTCACACTGTGATATACACATGGTCATGTGATGTGTTTTATACAATCAGAACACTGGATTTGGATTTATTGCTCATTTATTTATATATATATATATATATATATATATATATATATATACACTGTGTGTGTGGGTATATATATATATATATATATATATATATATATCTCTCCTTAGGCTCCCATATTTTCAGCATGAAGATGCTGAACAAGTTTGTTCAGTTGGCTGATGGGAAAGAAACTTTTTAACCATCTACAAAGAAACAGCTATTCTTAGTATTTTCCTGATCCAAGGTAAAGATTAAGTTTCAACATTAGTTAAACTATAAAATTCATTATCGTTATTTGTTCTCTAGAAATTTTTTTTAGACAGAGTGTGTTTCGTACATAACAGTTTTGTGCAATGCTGGGGCTCAAAATGGCACTCTCCAGCTCAAGATACCCGCACATGTGCATTTAGGCAGCTAGGGATTGCCAGCATAGTTGATGATGCAACACATATGTATTTACTTGATATATCGCCCATATGTGTTAAAACAACTAGTTGCTAACTTAACATGCACTCCACCAATATGCAAACAATTACGCATTCAATTATCTACAGATCAATTGATCTCTTTTTAACCTAGTATTTTATAGTTGCTATGGATTTTCTGGAGTTTAACATATTTATTATTTATTCTATTTATTGCATATATATATATATATATATATATATATATATAAACGGTTACTAAGCATGGCAAGTGTGATTTCTACAACTATTCACCAGATTCACCGGTATCTGCTATAACTGTTATCACTACAGAAGGAATAAATTGTCCCTAAATAAACTAATTAGCAATTCTGTTTGGATCTGTTAGGTCCCTTTGTTACCAAGCTTATTCCTTCAACAGAGTACAAACAAAGCATCCAGTGAAGTCCAGCAAAATATTGAAATTCCAAAATGCCAAGGTTCCTAGGTCCCAATAAGCACAACAAATATCCTCAGTCCTCAATCAATCACTGTATAAATCCTTGGCCAAACCCTCTGCAGGGATCTCTGTTTCCTCGTCCATGGTTTGTGGACTATCCACTGCTGATACTCCCAGGCAGACCTACATTTAGAAACAGAAGCATACAGGTGTACAGCAAACCCAGCTATGTCTGCACAAGATAGTCTGGAGAGAGAAACTTATAGAGCTATTTAGGCAACTGTGTCATACCTGTTTTAGAAGCTCAGAAGGCATTACATTTCCCCTGCTTTTGTGGTTGCTCCTCAACACACACACAGTGTTCAGCAGCCATCTTGGAATCCACCTTAGTCGAGTAACAAGAGAGTGGAATTGATCTTAAGCTCTTCTACCTCACCAGACTTTTCCAGTCTACTATAGACCAGTTCCAATTCTGTATCTTCCTTCCCTGGACAAATCAAAGGGGAAGATATTGCTTTTTCATGCCACTTTTTCAATAGATTGGCATGATATATCTTTTTGGGGTTTTCCTCATCTGGTGTGGCAGTTTCATAGTGCGCAGACCCTGTCTGTCTAATGACAGTGTACAGTCCCTGCCATTTCATCAGGAGTTTATTCTCGGAGGGCAGCAGTAGCAGTGCTTTGTCTCCTGCTTGAAATACCTTGTTAGTGATCCCCTGATCATAACTACATTTTTGTCCCTCCTGTACTTGTAGATTATTTTGTGCACCACCTCTACATATTTTTTGAGACATTGGCACAGCTGTGTCATGTAGTCTGTTACAGCTGTATTTCCTATTGTCTTACCCCCTTCCCAGTGTCCCTTCACCACATCTAGGGGACCTCTGGGATTCCTCCCATACAATAAGGAAAATGAAGAGTATCCAGTGGAGGCTTGTGGGACTTCTCTTTAAGCAGATAATAGGAAGGGTAAATATTTATCCCATTCCTTGCCCTCATCATGTACAAATTGTCTCAGCATCCTCTCAAGGGTCTGATTGAATCTTTCAACCAGCCCATCTGTCTGTGGGTGGTAAGGGGATGTTTGGACTGCCACTATTCCTAAACATTTGTACAGTTCCTTCAATAAGGTTGAATTAAAAGTAGTAGTAGAAGAAGTACAAAAAGTAGTAAAAACTTTATTTTTATGCAGGAATACCATGTAATTTAGGTCAGATGATGCAGTTTGCAAGACAGTCCTGCTGTGCTTATAAAGTTGTCTATACATAAAAACATATATAATATGACATATGATAATACATCAAACAAGTGACATAATCCTTTAGGTTATTACAGTATGTGCCAAAAGTACTGGACACAGTTGTAGCAGACAGCCGCTTCTAACAGACAAAAGGTCCATTCCAAATGCCAAACTATATGTTGCAGCATGTTAAAATCACTCATTTATGTAGACCTGTAACTCCGCATGTAGCGGCTGCCAGATCGCACTAATCACTCGATTCACCTGCTCCCTTGACACACTAAAGTGTTGTTAAATATGTGTTACTTGTTGTGCGGTCAAAGCCAAACTCAGTTAGCACTGCATTTAAGCCTTTCACCACACTGGTTCACAAGATTCTTTTTTATTTGCTGTGCTGAGCTGCTGTACAGTGTTTGAGATTTGCATCATGATGTCTGGTAAGAGGACCTGTCTAACCCTTGCTAAGAAGATAAAAATGTTAAAAGAGATGGTGAAACTGCCAAAGCTTAGCATTAGGGATCTTAGCACCCACTTTGCTATCTTGAAATCTACCATCTCTGACTTGCTAAAAAATCAGGAAGCACTTCTCACTGACTGGCATGTGAACCAAAACCCAGATCGCAAATGAAAATGGGAGGGCAAAGATTCTGACATTGAAGAAGCCCTAATCCAGTGGTTCACTAATGTCAGAGGCAGAGAGGCTTTAATTAGTGGGCCTCTCTTGATGCAAAAAGCTTACTAGTTAGCTGCAGCCATGGGCAAGACTGACTTTAAAGCCACTGATGGTTGGCTAAGTCACTGGAAGCAGTGACACAACATCTGCTTTCCCAAAATTCACAGCAAAAAGTTAAATGTAGTCACAGGTGCAGCAGATGCCTGGTTGCGTGATGTTTTGCCTGAGCACCTATCTGGCTACACACCCGAAAACATATTCAATACAGATGAAACAGGATTGTTTTTTCACTGCATGGGCTATGGCACATTAGCCTTCTGCACAGTCATCCTGCTTGGCTTAAAAAGAGCAAAGGAGAGGATAACTGTGCTTTTGACATGCAACATGACAGGGAGTGAGAAAAAGACACCAATCATAATCAGCAAGAGTGCAGAACCACACTGTTTTCATGGAATTCTTTACCTTCCAGTGCCATACAGAAACAACAGGACAACCTGGATGACAGGTGACATGTTTACAGTGTGACTGAGAGACTGGGACCATAGTCTTCGATCATTAAAGATCGCACTCCGTTCTTGACAATTGCAGCTCCCACCAACACGTGAATGGGCTGAGAAACATAAAGCTGGTGTACCTACCTCCCAACACCACCTCCCTTATGCAACCCCTGGATCAAGGAATTATCCACAGTTTTAAGCACCACTATGTCACTCTCAAGCAAGAATGCTTGTTAGATGTCCTTGATGCTGATGAGGAGATCAATGCCTCCATTTGTATGCACCACATTAACTTATTTGATTCTGTGAGGTTAATCCAGCAGACATGGCACAAGGTGTCAGCTGAGACCATTCAGCGATGCTTCAGAAAAGGCAGGTTTGCAGCTGATGCATCCATTGGTATGGTGCAAGAGGAGGAGGAATTGGGAGATGAAACTGAGGAGCCAGTGGGTTTGACCTCAGAAGTGCTGGACGAGCTCTGTCACTTAGGGAACAAGGATCAACAGGCGGCGGTTGATGACATTGAGGAAGCTCTGGCAGGGATGGTCGAGGAAACAGAAGAGGAAGAGGATGACGACTAGCCAGAGGAGGTGGCTGATTAAGTGCAGGTGACTCCTGCCGATGACAGGAAAGCACTCATGATGCTCGGCCGAGCTGCTGAGCAGAGGGATGATATCGTCCCTTGCTGGGACCAACTTGCCACGATGAGGACCTGTTGGTGAAAGTACACAACAGCACCAAAAGTGCAGACATCCATAGTGGACTACTGAAGCCAAGTACACAGCCAGAGTAGTGACTACAGAATGGTATCTACCGAAGCATGGTACAGCATTCACTGTTTATTTTTTTGGTTTGTTTGATGTCTTGGTGGTTTTAAAATTAATAAAGTTACAAGTGCAGTTACTTGTTTTGATTTATCAGCTTACCCTATCAGAAAAAGAGATGTAATCACAACATAAATGTTAACTAAGTGCATTTTGTTTGTTGTTCATTGTGCGACTAACTGCTAAATTCTCATCCGTGATTCACTGTGCAAACAATGTAATGGACGCCGCCTGTAACGGACAAGCTTTGCTATGTCAAACTAGTCCATTACAAGTGGTGCATACTGTGCTAAGATATCTAATACATTATATACAGTACAAAAGTCAATACTCTATGGTACCTTTCATCTTAATTTACTACCTTATATCATATATACAGAAATCTATAATCTGTATTAGTTAGTATTCTTCAAGACCAGGAGAAAAAATGTATCAAGTTTTTTAACTAATTGTAACATATACAACAGAACAAATTAATAATTTCAATTTCTTGGGAAAAGAGGCTGTAAGCAGGAAATTCACAAGCAGAATATGGCAGAATATTTCAAAATGTTGCAGGCTGATAGAACAGAGTTCATTCCTTGTGTTTATTTTTCACCAGAGGAACATAAATCTTATTTATTTGAGTTGTTCTTTTAGACCTCTGGTTTTGTTCTCTCTCTATTAAACAATGCAGTATTGATGTTGTGCTCTCGATAATAAACATGATATCTATATATGATTTTTTTCCACATTACTGCATGTTTTTTTTATCTAGTATCCCAAAACTTTACCTGGAGTTTCCTCTTCTTCTAGTTCAGCCCACCTCATTACCCCACTACAATTCACCCAATTTTGTATATATCTATCTTGGGTCACAAGATAGCACCCCCTAACATCTGGAAAGTTGAGACTGCCATGTGCTGTGGGGGCCTTTAGTCTCTGGAGGTTATGCAAGGCCTTTTACCTTGCCAGATGAAATAGGTAAAACCCTTTTCCAATTTTTTAATATCTTTTTACCGGGGGTCCATAAGGTAACATTTGCATGATGTAAAGGATACGGGGATGTACGTTCCTTTTTAATAAATTAATCCTCCCCATCCATGATATGGGTAGTGCCTGCCATCAGCCCAGGTCTTTTAAGATATTTTAATTAAAGGCCCATAGTTGACTTCATACAAAGTGCCTAGGTCTCTAGTGATCACTATACCCAGGTAGGTAAAGGTGCAATGCACTACTTTCAGCCCCCAGACCTCAGCTCCCCTCCCACAGTCCTCCCCCCTCCAAGAACATTATTTCTGATTTCCCTAGATTTAATATGTACCCAGAGAAATCAGCAAATTGTTCAACCACTTTCAATAACTGTGGGACAGACTGCTTTGGATTGATTAGAAACAGTAAAATGTTGTCCTCATAAAGAGTAATAATATGCCTCCCCCCCCCCCGATTTCCCTGTTATTCCTGCTATTCTGGGGTCATTCCTAATTTTAATTGCTAAGGGTTCTATTGCCAGGGCAAATAACAGTGGGGACAAGGGGCATCCTTGTCTAGTTGCCCATCATAGATGGAACTCTGGGGATGGGATGCCATTTACCAAAACCTGGGCTGTTGGCGTCTTGTAAAAAACTCTCACAAGCTGTATAAACTCTTCCCCCAACCCAAACCTCCCCAGAATTGATAACATATAGTCCCAGTCTTTTCTGTCAAATGCTTTTTCAGCATCCATAGACAGAACATATGCTTTCCCAGGATACCTAGACCCCCACCATATGACATTTAACAATCTCCTCATATTATCGTAGGATTGTCTACCTTGCACAAATCCAGTCTGATCAGGGTTAACCAGCAGGGGGAGCACTTCTAATTTTTTTGCCAATATTTTTGTCATTGATTTACAATCTTGATTCAGAAGGGATATGGGCCTATAGGATCCGTATTCTTCCGCACTCTTCCCCAGTTTGGGAATAACTGTAATAAGGGCCTGACAGCAAGTTCGGGGAAGTGTTTGGTTATTCTTTGCTTCCTCTAGGACTCTGCACAAGGACACTGCTATTTCTTCTTTTAGTAATTTATAATATTCCACCCCAAATCCATCTGGGCCTGTAGCCTTAACAATTTTCAGCTGGCCAATTACTTTTTTCACTTCCTCCGCTGTTATTTTAGCTCCTAAGCATTTCTGCTGTTCTTCACTAAGTTTTGGAATTTGCAATCCTTGAACAAAGTGTTCCCTGCTTGTCTCAGTGCCCTGACACTCTGCTTGATACAATGCTTCATAATATTCTTTAAACCGTTGTCTAATGGCATTTTCATCCCTCAGCAGACCCCCATGCTTGTCTTTAATTTGTAGGATACATTTTTTAGTTTTCCCTCCCTTCATAAGGTGTACAAGGAGAGGATTATTACCCCACTCGTGCATTTTCTGTTTAGCAAAGAAAAGCCTAGTATTAACCTCCGATTCTAGGCTCAAATTTAATAGCTCTCTGGCCAATTTTAATTCTCTAGCTTTCTCTTCTCCTCCCCCCACAATCAAATCCCTTTCCAACTCCCCTATCTTAAGCTCTAATTCCCTTTGTGTTTGCCTTTTCTCCCTTTTCAATTTGGCCATGTACCCAATAATTACCCCCCGTAAGTATGCTTTACTGTCCTCCCAAAAGGTTCCTTCCTTCTCCACTGTGCCCTGATTATTTTCTTTAAATATCTGTCACTGGTCTTTTACAAATTTCCTAAAACTTTCACTAGCCAGTAAGTATGTTGGAAATTTCCAGTTAGTTAATTTACTCCCCGTATGGCTCAAGTGTGCCTCCATTTCCACTGTAGCATGGTCTGAGAGGAATATTGGACTATGTCCCATATTCCTAGCATTTATGTAGAGTTCCCTTTGGATGTAAATATAATCAAGCCTCAACTATGATCCATGTGGGCTGGAGAAAACCATGTATTCTTTGAGCCCAGGATTGGCTGTTCTCCAGCCATCAATTAAGCCACCTCATTTAGGCCCAGTTGCCACTGCTGAACCACTTTAACTTCTCTATTTCTGTCCCCTCTGTAGTCCAGGGTGGGGTCTGCCATGCAATTAAAATCTCCACCAAGAATTAAATTCGGAAATTGTTCCCTGATAAGGATATCCAATACTTTCTGATAAAAAGTCTTATCAAGGACCGCCGGAGCATATGCATTTCCCAAGGTAATCCTCTGCCCATAAACCTCTCCCACTACAAATATGTATCTGCCCTCCCCTGGATCTTTAGCTATTTTTTCAACTTTAAAAGGGAATTGCCTATGTATTAAGATGGCTGACTCTCTCTTATGTGAATTATAAGCTGCTGCGTGGCAAGCCCCAACCCATCCTCCCACTAATTTCTTATGTTCTTTGCTGGACAAGTGTGTTTCCTGCAAAAGGTCCACTGTTACACCTTTTCTTTTTAATGCAGTCAGTACCTTTGCCCACTTAGCAGGTGAAGTAAATCCCTTTACATTCACAAAATAATCTTGCATAAGGGGGAGTTGTTATGAGCCAGCTTAGCCATTACTCCCTGTTCCAGGACCCATTATGTACTTCCAAATTTTAGAACTTTCATGAAACAGTGCAAAAATCAGATCACAGACCATAGATAAAACACTGAACAACAACTAAACACTTTAACTAACTCTTACCATCTCCCCCCCAACCCCAACTGTAAATGTAGTTTGCTCATATTTCTTTGAGATGGATACATTTCCCAAAGCTTATATCTATAATAGCTACATGCCATTTCTGTAGATATACAATAATCTCCTAGTACGCCATACTCCCACTCCACACTTACAATATCCCCTTTTTTAGGTGTGCTATATTTGTTGATTTATCCTCCCTCCCCATCAATTCTATTAGTCCCAATCATTTCAGAGTCCCTTGTTAAATTTAGGTTCTGTTAGTCTCAGATTAACATTCAGGTGTCAACTTTTGCTGTCCTAATGGTCGTGAAGGGGTCAGAACTGGTTACCCCACCTTCCCCTCATTCACTTTTTCTTTTCATAAGAGTCCCTCAGTACATTTTTTATGTCCAGAGCTGTAAACACCACAAACCTCAGCCTTCCAATGTGAGGCAAATTTAAATTGCATTGATCTTCCTGCTCAGTTGCACGCCTCCAGCCACGTTTCTCAATAGTAACCTTAGGTGCACTTAAAGGCCTCTGAGTTTCTCAGACACTGAAAGGCCCACAATTAGACACCTCATTCAATTTTGGCTGTAGCCCCTCCCAGTGCAAAACCCTAATTTTGGGATATAGTTTGTCTCTAGTCCACACCCGGGAGGCCAATTTTCCAAGAGTAAATAATTTTCACATCCTTCATACCTGCATATTATTAATCTGTGTTGCTTGCCTAGTATCATTAGTCAAAGAGTTCCCCTTGATTGTTATGCCTCTGAGAGAACCAACCACACAGTCAACAGGGGCCCAAGAGAAAGGGGCAGGAAGCGTGGAGAGGTCCCTATTTCTAACATACAGTGCTGCTTTTGTTTTTCATAGGAACCTCCTCTAGTGTATAGAACTCACTGTCCTGCTCCCCCTCTCCATGATAATAGTTCATCTCAAGCCATCAAAATTCTCTCCCTCAGGTATTCTTGTATTTTTGGTCCCAATAGTCGATGAACGTCTGCAGTTTCTCATAGTCCCAAAAGGAAAATTTAGCTCCTTCTACTTTCACTTTCACCATCACAGGATAAATCATGAAAAATTCTAGACCCCTTTTTCTTAAGCTGTCACTTTGAATATTGAATTGCTGTCTCTTTCGCTGGATCCTGATGGACATGTCCTGGTGTAAGGTTAGTTTGTGACTCTCATAGTTTAAATCTCTTTTGTTTCTGAAAGCTGCAAGGAGGGCTTGTCTGTCTTGATAACGGTGCAAATGAAATATGAATTGGTGCGGCGGTTGATCGTTTGGTGGTCTCAGGACAAGAGCCCTATGTGCCCTCTCAATTTTTAATTTATTTTTCATTAGGTCCATGTTTAGGAGTTTTGGGAGCGTTTCTGCACAAAATTTTAGGAGACTTCCACTCTTCGCACCGTCCGGTAGCCCACAGATGCACAAATTGTTGCACCTGCTATAATTCTCCTGATAGTCTAGAGCTTCTTTAAGCTCTTCTATTTCTTTTTCCATTTTTTGTAGTTTGTCAGAAATCTCTTTGGTTGTGTCCTCAATATCCGATATCCTTTGCTCGACCTTGTTGATTTGCCGGGCTTGTTGCTTAAGGTCCTGAGCCAGCCCCTTGAGAGTCTGATCCATGCTGTCCCATCTCAGCTTAAGGTTGGCTAGTATCTGCTCTGAGACCACTTAGCTAATCACAGCCACCTCCATGGCTGATAGCAAAATCTGGCCTGGTCCTCCTGTTGCAGCTCCCTCGTGTTGCAGCAGTTTCTTTGAATTCTTGCCTGTTTGATGGGCTGACTTTCCTGAAGTGATATAGTCGTCCATCTCTCTGGTGAGTAGGGAGTATATTAAAGTGAAAACGGTGTTCCCAAATTAAATTTTAGCATTTTTATTTTCAGTTACAGTGCAGAGCTCTGAAGTATTGTGACTGATCTCTTAGCTGCTCATTAGCGCCCTCTACTAAACATTTTAATTATAGAACTACTTGTCTATTAGCTAGAAAGAAGTAAGTTAACAGTCTGTGAACTGCTTTATATACAGGTGCTTTTGACACCTTTACTATAGCAAGAACACTCAGAGGACATATTTTATTTTTAGTTTACGGTCTTAAACATATCTGTGGAAACAAACAGTTTTAGATAAGGTTCCTCTTGAAGGCTACTTGTGAAGTTAGTATATTTTTGCTTGGAGTCCTTTTTAGTGATTATGCTGCAGTACTGCGACCCTGGCCTCCTGCTCTAGTGGGGCCATGGCTATATCTTTGTGAGTGGAGGCCGTTCATTTAAGAGTAATTAAGGAAGCCCTTTTAGCTTACCTAAAGTTGTAGACTACCTTAGCAGCCTAGGACTGGAGTTTGACCTTACACTTGTGACCTTTAGTTATGACATAAGGATATTACCTATCAACCTAGTATCTAATTTTTCAAAGCAATCTTTCAGGGTTATTTTGTGAAGCCTGAACTACTGTTTACAGAACTATCATTTATTGTTAACAACATGGCAACTGAAGTAAATGCAGTTCTGATAAATGATGGGACAACAGGGAACAAATCTGAGTCTTGTGAGAAATTTAATACTCTATCCTTGAATGGCTTTGGAGCCTACAATTGTGAGCAATGTAATGAAATCAAGAACCTGCGTGTAAAGTTAATATGCCCAGAGCTAGAAAATAAAAGTCTTAAACTTAAAGTTAAGCAATACAAATGAGGCTCTGCAGGAGTCATTTGCCGAAGGAGACAATAAAAGGCCTAGAGATGTAGAGGAAGAAAATGAGTGACTGCGAGTGGGGATAAGCAAAGGTTTTAAAAAAGGGAGTAGAGCTATGGATTTCCTCATACCTATGTCAAATAGATATAGTGCACTGTACCAAATAATGGAGAGGTTAGATGAACAAGCAGATGAAATACTGGATATAATTGTCAATATTAGTCCTGATAATATCTCCCAGAATGAACAGTCCCCCTATAATAAATACAGACTTACCACCAAGCGATACTAATCTTGAGTCTTCACCAAGTACAAACATTGCAGAAAATGTAATTGTTATGGAAGAGGATGCAATTATACCACACAAAAATCTTACTACCCCAGTACACAGTATTACTCCAGACAGTCTGAATAATATGATCCCATATTTCATTCTTGGAGATTCAATGACTAGATACACAAATCATTACACAACTAAAATAAATAAAGAAGACATAGCTGCTGCTTTCCAGGTGCAAGAGTAGATGACAATCGTGTTTTGGCACAAAACTACTAAAAGGTACATCAGGTCCGAAAGCTGTAATAGTACATGTAGGAACCAATGCTATAAAAATGAAATCAGAAAGTGAAATTCTGCTAGATTTCCAAATTCTACATAAAACCTTATTAGAAGCTGACTGCAAAATTACCTTATCTGAAATATTACCCATCCCAAGGAAACAATTGGAATGGAACTACAAAATAAAAAGGAATAATAGTCTTAGGAGATGGTGCTTACTGAATAACATCAATTGTATCAGAAGTTGGGAGAAATTTGTTGACCACAAGGACTTGTTTGCATGAGATGGCCTGCGTCTTTGTAAGAATGGAAGTAAATTACTGGGAATCTTTTCTCCCAGGAAATAATATAGAATTGTTTAAACTGAAAAATGGGTGGAATGGGCATCAGGTTACTTGCAATTGCATACCCTCCATTAATAACAATACCCATAAAGTGAACAGACTAAATATTGTGTTCCTGAATGCAAGAAGCTTGAACAAAAAAACTGATGTATTAGAATTACTTATTAAGAACAAAAATATACATGTTTGTTGTATAACAGAAACATGGTGGACTCCGAACAATTGGTGTACTATCAGTAAGGGTTACTAGCTTTTCCATAAAGACAGAATTAATAAACGGGGGGATTTATGTTGATAATAAATTAAATGCATCTGAATGGAAAACATCCACATTCAAAAGTAATGACATAGACAGATTTGGATCAAATTAAACCCACCAAATAACAAACAAATAATAATACAGATTGCCATCTCCATCATCAGAACTAAATCAAGAATTTATTAATTTATTATATGAAAAAGAGACTGAACCAAGAAATATTATTACTGGGGACTTCAATTTACCAAATATTAATTGGGAAAATAATTCTGGACAAACACCAATTGAGATGGCATTACTTGAATTTATTACTACAAATAACATGAATCAACTTGTCAAATTAAGTACAAGAGGATTTAATATACTAGATTTGATTATTGCCAATATAGACTCAGATAACATTAATTGCTCCATCAGGGAACCACTGACGGACAGTGACCATAACGTGATACATATAAGCCATAAAGAAACGTGGGCATCTGTTAAGGGTATGACTAAAATCAAATGTTACAATAAAGCAGATTATAAGAAGATGAAGGAATATCTTGCTAAATGGGAATAGGAAAAAGACCTTATGCATTTATTGTTTGAGGAGCTGTAGGGCAGGATTAAATACCATATTCGTTTCGGTGTAGATACTTTTAACAATAAAATAAGCAAGATGATTAAAGCCAAAAATAGAGCCTTTAAGAAGCATAAATATGAGACAACAGAATCCACATGGAATGTGTACAAGTTTAAAGCTGAAGAAATGTAAACATACAATTAGGAAAACTAAAAAAAAATTACATAATTTGGTTATAAAGGCACAAGATGATAAGAAAACATTCTTTATAATAATAATAATAATAATAAAACTGTATTGTTATGGTGCCTTTCCAAAACCAAGGCACCTAATAATTTTAAAAACATATCAGATCTCACAACAACTTAATTTAGGTAAGACAACAAACAACTAAAATTAAAACAAATAAATCAGTCATCAAATGCTTGGTGTCAAAGATAGGTTTTTAAGGCTCATTTAACTATATTAACAGTATGAGGGGTGAACAACATAAAATTGGCCCATTAAAAGTTAACAATACCATACCTGATGGGGAGAAGGATATGGAAGTCGATTTTAGTGACTATTTCTTGAGAGTATATCAACCGAAAGAAGAAAGCTCAAGAGTAAACAACATAATAAATAATAACACCTTTATTCAATACAATATAACATCAGAGGACGTGAAAGCAAAACTAAATATATTGAAGTTTAATAAATCCCCAGGCCCAGATGAAATCCATTCAAGGATACTCGGGGAACTGTCTTCTGAATTAGCTAGACTCTTGGCACTATTTTTTAGGTGCTCCATCTCTCAAGGAACAGTTATAAATGAATGGAGACAAGTCAATGTGACCCCTATCCATAGAAAATGTTCAAGAAAAGAGTTAACTAACTATAAGACAATTAGTTTAACGTCAAGCTTTGTCAAAGATTTCATAGAAAAACATATTAAAGAAACTGGCAATATAGACATTTATTAACATAGTTTTACAAATAGTAATTTTGTCAATCTATCTTACTTCAATTTTTTTGAACCAATAAGTAAGGCACTTGATAAGGGTCTTGCGGTGGATGTGATTTATTTAGACTATACTAAGGCCTTTGACACTGTTCCCCATAAAGAGCTTACAGAAGAATTAGTTGCAATAGTACTAAATGCAAATATCAGTAGCTGGGTAACATATTGACTAAAGGGGAGGCAACAAAGAGTTTCTATTAGAGGTCATCATTCAGACTGGGGAAGTGTTAGCAGTGGGGTGCCCCAGGGATCTGTCCTGGGCCCCATATTATTTAACCTATTTCTGTCTTCAATAGAAACATCAAGCAGTAGCTGGATCAGCAAATATGCTGACAATACTAAATTAGGATCTGTGGTCAATAATTCCTTGGCCTGTATACAACTGCAAAAAGATCTAGATGCAATATTCAACTGGGCAAATGCACATAAACTTTGTTTTAATCCATCTAAATAGAAAGTGATGCATTTTGGTAAAATAAAAACTGTGAAAATACTTTCTCAATGGTACTCTCTTAGAAGAAAGCAAAAAGGAAAAAGATTTGAGTATCATCCTAACTAATGACTTAACATTCTCTGAACACATTAGACATGTGGCCTATAAGGCAATAGGGTCTTGAATTCCATTTTTAAATATATTACAAGCAGAGATAAGAATGTTACTTTGCCACTGTATGGAGCTTTGGTCAGGCCACAGCTGGAATATTGTGCACAGTTCTGGTCACCTTACACTGTTAGGGATATACCTATCTTGGAAAGGAGACAAAGAAAAACTACTAAAATAATCATAAATATGGAACTGCTTACATATGATCAAAGATTAATAGAACTGGATCTGTACCCCTGGAATACAGAAGATGCTGGGAGACCTATGTATGGTAGATAAATCCACAACTAAACTGGATCTCTTTGAATGCCTAGGTCAAGAATACAAAGGCCCCCATATTCAAAACTGTGCCTGGAAAGGGCACAAGTGGTTGTGCCGTACAACTGAGAGGCACCATCACAAATCAATGCTATATTCAGAAGATGCATGGTAGAGACATGCCAGCGCATGTCAGTCTGAATATAGCAAAGATGCACTATAGTGCAACCTGAAATGCACTGGCGCACCTGGAAATGTGCTGCAGCAACTGGGCAGGACTGAAGATAGCAACAGCAGCAACCTGGCCTGGGACAGTGGAACAACAGAGAAGGCTGTGCAATGAGAAATGAGTGAGGTACAACAGCTCAAACAGGGAGGGAAGCATCCCAAGGCGAAAGGGGTAGAGGAAGGCACTGACAAAGTGCACAATGGACACAGACCCAGCTCCCCTGGGCATAGTATGAGTCACTACACATACACCACCAACCCAGGGGACAAAGAGGCACATTGGCCACGGCATGGAGGAGGGCAGTGATGGAGCACCACAGCATCAGAGGCACAATGGACAGTATGGCCCAGCCATGCACTATGACAACAGTGCAGGGGAACCAAGCAGGGAGTTCATGCCAGCCACAGCACAGGCACAGTGGTCCAGAGGCAGACTGGTACACAGGCTGGTGGCTGTAGGCTGCATTGTTGGTGCATGCCCACAGGTACACTGGGCTGCAGACAGTGCAGCACAGTGGCAGGGGGACCAGGAAAACAGCATAGTCATGCACAGCACCAGAACAGGGGCGATGTGCAAGTGACAACATGAGCAGCACTGATGGACACCCCAGAAGTGGCCAAGGGGACAGCATGACAAACAGAGAGGGGGTAAAATAAGGTGGACAGGGCATACAGTTGTGCCAAGGCGCACACACAGCTGGGCATTGGTACACAAGGGGCATTGGGAAACCATGCAACACAACAGGTGAATGGAATAACTGTTTAGTGAGGACCACACACACACAATTATCATAAAAAAATATTTAATAACAAGGAAAAGTGGAAAAATTATAAAAAAACAACAGGAAGAAGAATAATGAAACAAAAACAAAACCATAAGAATATATGAAATTATTTATAATAAAATGGCTGTGGGGCAGGGTGGAAGGGGGAACAGCGACTACAAGGATAGAACTGTATGCAACGGGGAAAGAGGGTGTGGGGATGGGTGCAATAGGGCTATATACAATGTCCAGAAGCACAGAGACCTATTGCCCCTGGCCACAGGCTGCCTGGCCCTGCATCAGCTCCCCCAGCTGGCATATCTCACTTAGCATCCACTGCACCAAGCATAACTGTGCCCCCTGCCTTTGGAACATTGCCATGAGATTTTGCTCCCTGGTGACCATCCGGCCACCCATCATCATCCTCTGCCTCCTCCATGGTGCAGTAGCTGGACAACCTATGTTGGGGAAACAGAGGACACGTACTTAATGCCACAGCCCACACAGGCACAGCCCCCTTCCAATGGGCTGGGAGTGCATGCCTGATGCTGGCTGGCCCCATGCCGAGGGCCATCAACCCACCATGCACAGCACATGCTGGCAACATGCTGGGACACAGGGCCAAACAGTGACTGAGAAGTAGCATAGTGAACAGGCAGAGGATATCAACAAGGGGCACGGAACCTGCCTCTCGTGTGCACCAATCACGCAGGCCCTGAGGCGACCCCATGCGAGCATTGTTTGACACCCACAGCCATGACTAGACATGGCAACAGGGGACAAGCACACATATACCATGGACAGAGCGGGACCACCACATGCTGCCAACAGTATGATCCATGTGTGCATTGCCACCATCATATGGACATGCACAGGAAGCAGGCATGTACACACAGAGGCAGCACAAGCAGTGCACCTACTTGCAGATCTTTGCCATACACATGCCTGTGCGCCACCTCCAGTTGCCCTGGACCACCGTTTAGCACCTTCCCAGGCCTGCTGTTGCTCCTCCCAACCTGCAAGGGGAACACAAAGGAACAGCACCATGAGCATCATGCTGGAACATACATCCCCCCCAAACAGTGACATGATGCAGCACGGTGCAGCATGACATGTACCCAGCTGAGGGGTAACTGACAATGTGATTTTACAGTGCCATGACAACAACACAGTGGACCACCAGGCCACACAGGGCAACCCAGTGGCATGTATGGAATCAATGGCCCAGCCCTGCAACCAGGACCATGGTGGCCACATGAGCAGTGTTACACACACCTGCAGCATACCCAGAAACCCCCAAGAACAGGTGAAGAATGCATGCACATAGCACATACGTACCTGGACATGGCACTACCCCTGTGTGGGCCTGGTCCTGCAGCCTCTGTAGCCTCTCTGGATTCTGCCTCTGGAGGTCCCCATGCCTGTGGCGGCACTGCTCATTGGTCCTGAGAATGCCAGTCCGGTGTCAGAGCTGCGTCCCCACACGTGCCCATACCTGGGCCCACACCTCCTGGAGCTCATCCCCACCAAATAACTGCTCCTCCAGGGGGGCCACAATTGCCACCAGATTGGCCAACTTAACTTCTGACCAGTTGAGTGCCCTGGGCCTGCCCTCAGACGCACATGCCATAGCTTCCCTCTCCAGGCTGTTGACAGTGCAGCGTGTCAGTCTGCAGCTAATTTGTGGCCTGGCTGTGCCTGTTGCAGATAGGCCCGCTATGCATTCCACTGCGCACTCGACATTGTGTGATAGGGATGCTCCAATGGCACCTAATAGTGCAGTACCGCCATATGTAGTGGTGAAAGGCAGGTGAGAATGGGAATATGACCCAGTGACCCATGCATGTGCATCCGCATGCAGGTGCTATCTTTGTTGAGGGTGGTATGATGCCACACTTGGAGCCAACCACATGGTGTATGTAGCAAACATGCACCATAGTGGGCAATGGCGCAGTACTGGTAGATACACGATACATGGACAATGCCAAACAGGCAGCCAACCACATGGCGCATATCCTCAGATATGCACAATTGAGGGCATTGGCGCAGCACAGGGTGATGCGCAATACATGGCTGGTAACACCGGACATGCTCCACCGTGCATGTCCACTGCGTTACTGCACATCATGCATGGGTGGGAATTGCACCATGCAGAGATGCTCGGTGCATTTCAGATGCGCTACCCAAATTGAGCTGGGCCTGGAGCAATTTTACAATATTCAGCCAGGATATGCCAATCACCTCATTAACCAATCCAGGCCTAAGTCAGCTGATTAGCATCTCATTACTGGCTGCTCCACAGCTCATTTGCATGAGATGGACGTGAAAAGCACCACATCACATCCCAGATACCTGACAGGAACTGCAGCCTGGAAGGTAGGTTTCTTTACATTCCTCATGCTACAGCCTCTTTTACTGCATTTTGTGGGACTTTGCTTAACTCCAGAGCATGCTGGACATGTGCTCATGCCTGTCACATTCCTGTCCACAGGCAGCAGAATGTCTGAGAGTGAGGAGGAGCAGTCGAAGAGGCGGAGGCCTAACTTTACAAAGGATGAGCAGCGTGCTCTGGAGGAGGCATATTTCCAGAGGGAGGCGCTGCTGTTGGGCAACTCAGGCACCCGTCAGGAGAGGGCGAAGGGCTGAGAGGAGGTGTAAGTATATGTCAATGCCCATGGGAGGCACAACTGCATATCCCAGGAGTGCATCAAACACATGACAAGTGACAAGCGGAGGGCCAAGGAGAAAGGCGCTGCCTTATGGTCCTCACTGGGGCAGACTGGTGGTGGCCCATCCATAGCACCTACCCTCACACCCACTGAGGAGATGATTGTAGCCTCCATGAGCCAGGCGCCCATTGAGGGTGTGCAAGGGGGAGGGTTCCAGACTGGGGGCAGCCCTTCACAGCACTGTGAGTATGCATGCATCACTTCCTGTGGGGGGTGGTGTGTGCCAACCAAAGGCGTGCCTGGTATGCCACACAGGGGTCAGAACCAGAACCATGTTCATAGTACACTGTGCAGGTCTGCCGGCAGTGCATATTTATATTGTGGGCCCACATGCTGCCCTGTGTGCTGTTGGACATGACCAGTGGCATGCTGCGAGACCAAAGGTAGGGTGGCCCGACAACACAGGCTGCAGGTGGCTATACATGTATATGGGGCTTCCTTGTCATGTGTGGTGCCACATAACCATCCACAGTGGGCCCATGCAACATCCAACTACAGTGGCCCCATGTTCCACAGTAAGGTGGCAGTGTCTGTGGCAGGGCTGGGGGGGCATTGGCCCAGCCGCAGCCTGTTATTGTGGCACTGTGCCACACACTGCCATTAATGTGCACTCCCGCACAGATGCATGTCTCACACCGCCAGTGCATTTGTGCTGCACAGGCCACAATGGCAGTCCCAGGCCTGTGCGGTGGCACAAGTACACCTGTGGTTCACATGCACACACCCCCACATCTAGCTGTCCACCTGCATTACAGCCATGTGTCACTCACCATGTGTTTCTTCTGCCTTTCAGCTCCATCATGCTTCAGGGGTATATCGCCAGCTGGTGCCCATCCCATGGCACCGGTGGAGGATGATGCCATGCCTTCAACATCCTGGCTGGTGCTGAGGACCATGGTGCAGCACGTATGCTGGTGCACCTACTGGGGTTGGCTGATGATGACCCCTTGTCTAGTCTTCTTTTGGAGGAGGACATCACCTTGCTTGCCCCAGCCATGGAGGTGGATGATGATGTAGTTGATGATGATGCCACACAAATAGGGGGGCACACAGATGGCACCCACCCACACACTGGCTCAGTACACACATGGGCAACCACAGGCAGTGCAGGTGGTCTTGTGTCTGCAGATGTGCCTTCCCAGTGTGCCCCACCTCCACCAGCTGATGCAGTGGCTGGGTGTGGATGGGGACGCAACACTTCTGTGGGGCCTGGGACCGCTGGCACTGTCCAGCTGGGTGCTGTGGTGCTGCAATGACTGACGGGGTACATTTTCCAGCCCACCTCAGGGCCTGCCATGCATGCCCATGCACAGTTCCCAACCAAACTGTGACCTCCTGTGTGACATTCCAGGATGAGGGACATGGCACAGCAAACCGGGATCCCATCTGCCCGTCAGCCCCAATCCCCCAATGCATCACCCACTGACAGGCTTGAAGAGCACACCCGGATCCTGTGGGAAACCATGGCAGGCCAGGTGGCGCTTAGGAAGGAGCTCCATGAACTGCGGGCACAAGTGGGGCACATGGATGAGCACGGTGCCATGAGATGTGCGCAGCTGCTTGGCGAGTTATGCCAACTGTGGGTGACCATGACCACTGTGCTGGATGGGATTGCACAGGCCATTGCAGTGGGCTTTGCATCCCTGGCATCTCGTGGTCACAGATGTTCCCACCGCACCATATGCAGTACCACAAGCACACCCAGGGCACAGCATCGGATGACCCCATTGCTGCCGATGCTGCCCCCAGGCAACGTCATCCAGAACACCCCCGGAGCCAATGTAGTCTTCAGGACTGCTACACTCATGAGCACCCAGTCATAGTCTCTTGTGTCAGCCCCTACCAGAGTGGAGTCTTCACCCTCAGTGACTGGTGACCCAGCTGTGGCATCCTCCCCACCTAGGCGTGGCCACCCTTGTGGCCGTGATGGCCGTACTGGCTTATGCTGAGTCCTGCTAGGTGCAGTTGGCATGTCCCACTACCCTGCTGCCAATGCTGACCACACACCATGGCTGGCAGTGGCCAGGGCTGCATGCTGTGGCACACACACAACCTGGTGTCACACCTGCCTATGCTGTTTGTGTGTTGTACTGGGCATATTTGGGGGCAGTTGTGTTGTGCTGTGTGGCATGGGCGTGATGAGTGCAGCACTGTGTGTGCCACACATGTGTGCCGGTAGATACCCTCTGATCCATACTAGTCTCCACAGTAGCGCTGTGTTACCCCCTTTCCCTGGTGGCATTGTAGTGGATACCTGTGCATAAGTCTGCCTACCTATGTGTGTGTGTGTGTGTGTGTGTGTGTGTGTGTGTGTGTGTGTGTCCCCCGTGTCATGTGTGTTTGTGTGTGGGGGTGTGTGTGTGACTCACTGCCCAGTTGTATCCTCCTGGGTTACTCGCCTCCAGTTTCTGAAATGCTCCTCCACAATGGTGTCCCTGTGACACCGAGCCCTTCCTGCCAATCAAGGGTCCCTCCTCTTCAGGGTTGGCTGCCCACCTCCACCCTGAGGATCATCCTCATCTGTACTGTCACCCTCCTGTGCCTGGACAGATATTACACGGTCTATGTCCACATTGTGTAGCCAGGAATATGCCACCGTTTTTTTCAGGGCTGTATTGTAGGGCACCGCCAGACCTGTCAAGGCATCTGAAATACATTTTAAGCATGCCAAACACATGCTCGATGATGTTGCATGTTGCGGTGTGTGCCTCACTGTACCATTCCTTGGCCTCGCTGCTGGGCCATCGTATGGGGGTGAGCAGCCATGGTTGGAGGAGGTATACACTGTCACCTGGGGGGGCAGAGATGTGTTAGTTTCACTCAGGTGTGTATATGACCTGTACCAACTGCCACCCCCCTTGCCTGTCTATGCTACCACTGCCTGTCCACCTGGTTGCCATTTCCACCTGCCCACATGCACAGCCTCTGTACTGTCATTACGGGACCCCACATTCCTGTCTTGCTCATGGCCTGGCCAGACACGGCAAGGCTGACCTCTCCCCAGGCCCGTGGGTCCCATCCCTGCCTGCGTGGGCAACATGCCACTGTTCTGTGCAGCTATTGTGCTCATCCATCTCTTGGACTATGGTGGTGGCTGGGGGCATCTGTTGCTTCTCACACTGCCACATGTGGCTGATGTGCTGCAACCCTGCCCTGCTCACCATGTGGCCTTTCATGCCACTATCTCTGTATCTGAATGTCCCAGTGTGGCAGGACCCCAGGTTCCATGGTTCACCATGGCTGTTTTTCTTTGCATTGTCCCTGTCACTCTTCCCCCACCCCCACCCCCATGCAGTACCACCAGCTGTGTGCTGTGCCACACAGTACATGGTGTGGGCATGGATCCTGCCCAACTCACCAACTAGGTGGCCGATGGGGATGTCCCACACTTGAACCTGTGGCACAAGGCTGACTGATGCCAGATGAAGGTGTCATGTGTACTTCCAGGGTGCATTGCACAGACATTGGTGATGTGCCCTGAGGCATTGCACATCACCTGGCGGTTGATGGATTGGTATCCCTTCCGGTTGACATATGCCACAACGTCAGGACCAGGTGGTGCCCTGATAGCCACATGGGTGCAGTCAATGGCCCCTATCATGCCTGGCATGCATGCCACCCTGTGGGTTTGCTGCATGGCTTCTGTACGCTCTGCCTGTGTGCCTGGGAATTGAATGAACTCTGAAGCATGTGGCATCAAAGCGATGAGGAACTGTGTGAGCAGATGGGATGTGGCAGACTGTGTAATACCAGTGGTATCACCCACCGGTATCTGGAAGGTGCCCATGGTGAGCAATCACATTGCTGCTGTCTCCTTTGTCTCCACCGACATAGCATGGCTCTTTCTGGTGGGTGCAGGTCATCTTGGCACAGCTCACAGAGCTGTCTCAAAATATCCCTGTTGGGTTGGTACCGGACCAAAATCTCTGTGTCAGTCAGCTGTTTGTAGGTGACATGGGCATGGTACCATCTCTGTTGGGCATACAGCCTGTGGGCCCTTCCACGGCCACGTTGCTGTGCCACTCATCTCCTCACACCCCTCATTATCTCCACCATGAGGAAAGCTGACCCATCCATTCTCCTGCTACTGCTGCTCTGATGGCTGCCTGTGAGTGGCTTGCACTTAGGCCAACTCCTTTTAAGCCTATCTTTGGGGGGTCATCTTGGGAGATGCACAACAGATGTGTGGCCCATTTGGGCTGAAAATGGGGATGCGCGGCACATTAGTGGGAACGCCCCCTCCAGATGCACTGCATACATTATAGTTTTGTTTCAGCGCATCCAGATTTGCGTGACACATCTCCATCATTTGAATATCGTGCAGCGGCTCAATCATTGAGCTGTGCCAGTGCATCTCCTTTGAAAATGTGCCCCAGTGTATCTGGTACAAACATCAGGAGACATAACAAACAGTTAAAGGGAGATACACCACCACTAAAAGATGCAAATAGTTTAGCCAGAGAGTTGTTTAAATTTGGAATTCTCTACCACAGAACATTGTGAATAGTGACTCGATGGAGATATTTAAATTCTCTTTAGATATTTAAATTCTCTATAGACAAATATTTTGGTTACTACTCCAACATCTGATGTTGGCGAGTCCAAATAGCATTGTTGCTCTTGACCTGTGTTACTCCTGTGAAATAGGAAAGACAGACAGCACACAGCATTGTGTACACACAGCTGATGTAATCCCCCCCAACCCATGTTGGGCTTACTTGTTGAGGCTGCGACCCTGCAGAGCTCCTGTTCTGCCTCCAGTCCCCATAGCTGTTGGGATTAGGACCAGAGGGCTAACAGTGGTCACTGGTGGGATTCAGGCCTGTAGTGCATCTGTTTGTCTTAGTGACTGTAGCTGCCGGTATTTTGTGTCCTCAGCCCCATCAGAGATAGGGGGCTGAGGTCTGATCATAGTTTCCAATTCTCCAGGCCCTGGGGAGGCACGTTTACTTTTCAGGGAGTAGTGGGGACATGGACTGCCTTAAAATAAATGAACAAAGACAGCAGCACGGCCACATCTACACATGCACCACCTGCAGACCAGAAAACTTAAAGCAGCCAAGGAACCATTTCAAAAAGGCACCAAAAAAGGGGTGTGAAAAGGGGAGTTATGCATGGGGAGCCCCAGGTAGCTTCATGGGGCTCCCACAAGTTGAATAAATTTTGTCCTGGCTCCCAGAGGTTAAGCAGAGCCAGGACAATTAACTGTCAGCCCTTAAATGGGCTTGTATTAGAGTTATGAGGCTGAATTGTGTTGGGACAGTGATATAAATAAATATGGCAGCTCCCCCAAGGTTCCAAGAGCTAGGGGGCTGGTGGGAAGATGTCAGAGGGCATCTAAGGAGCCCGGGAATCCTGCAGCAAATCAAAGAGGGACTTGACAAAATTGATATAAGGACTGTTTGCCCACCAAAAGGGGATTTGGTTGCCAACCTCCATAGAGAGGTCAGGGACACTGTGGTGGACTAAATAGCCTTAAAGACTTTTGTCTGCAGCCCAACAGCCTTGCTGGCTCCAGTACTGGACCAGCTGCAGAGCACCTGCGAAGAGGAAACAAGCACAGGGAATAAATGGTCTGCAAAACTGATTACCGGGGGAAGATTTGTACCTGCTGCTGCGTGTAAACCACTGTGGAATTAGCTGCCTAGAAGAGTAAGTTTGCATTCTGGAGCTGAGACTGCATTCAACAGCAAGGGAGAGAGAGATTTTGCAACAGAATAAAAGACTGAGCATCCTGTGGTCCCCTTGGTGGGGAAAGTATTTAGAGACTGCTTTGCTGCTGCAAGCCAGAGTAACTGTCCATGCTGCGGCTAGAGACTGAGCCAAACCCTAGCTTCATTGCTGTGTTCAGGGAAAAGTGTGTGCCAAGTGACCAGTCTGGGGAACTCCCTCAACCTACCCTGTCCCCAGACCGAAGAGGAGACCCAGCAAAGAAGATGGCAAGAGGCCTGCCTGGTGAACACTGTCTGCAAAGGCCTCAGAGCTGAAGTTGGTAAAGCCAGGCATTTGAAGACCAACATTCATCGACCTCTTCATTCTAGCCCTACTGTCGCTGTTGTGCACCACCAACGAGATACCTCCACAGTACCGTGAACAAAGTTTCTACCACCCTCTTGAACTTCTGAACTGTAAATACCCCTGAGCTGTGGCTTTGTAGGAGTCTTTATTTAGCTTGCTAGCTAGCTAGCTAGATTAAAATCAGAGGTTTAGGTCTTGGGCAGGACTCTGCTAGAAAACTGTGCCCAGACCTGAAGTTTCACTGTTTTCGCTATCTAATGTTATTGGGCCCCAGTGAAAGATCCTCAGTGACATCTCCACCGTGGTGTGGTACCCACCAAAGGGACTTTAGAGACATTTTAGGTAGCTGCCACTGGAAATCAGAGTGCACCTATAGGTGGGAGGTGGGGATAGTGTTGGATGAAATTGTTTCAGCAGTTGTTAATGTATTGTGCCATTTTTCTCCCCTTTCCCCCAAAATATATATTGTCAATTGTTAACGCTATATTCTGCCACTGTGAATCATTGCAAGGAGGGGGCATTGTTATTGTGCAAGGGAGTTTTTTGGGGCAGCTAGTGTATATATTGCCTGGGGGTGGTAATCTACAATTTGTACACAGGTGTTCCCTGCCATTGCCCCAGGTGGAGGCACCTCACCATTACTTTAGTCCGCTTGCACATCCAGACTGGCCCCCTCAGAGGTGTGTGCAGAGATATCAGAGGGCCCCAGAAACAGCCAAGGTAGTCAGGGGGGCAGTTACAAGTGGAGGCACCACTGGGATTTGCTGCCCTCTAGTGGCCATCCACATAATTGCATTAAGCAAAGAGGAAGTTTTGCACTCCTCCCATTTGTGAAAATTCACTATGGCACACCAAGACTTGGAACATTAGTGCTGAGGAGAGAAACTGGACTGTAAAAAGGCCCTCTTAGTGACTGGTATTTCAGAAAGGTTTGCTATATGTAAAAGTGTTGATGATCTGTTGGCATTAGATTGTTTTGAAAACTTAAGTACAAGGACAAATCTATGGCCATAACAGTAAAAAGTGTGCTTGCTTTGATAAAAAGTGATACTGAGATTGATGTTGCCAAGCTGCCTACTACTATCTCCCCATGAGGGGATGGGACGCCTTGGACCTTAGTGATATATAACAGTGATAAGAAAATGCCTAAGGATCCTTCGGATAAAGACAATTTTAATGTGAAATTTGAGTTGTGGTTGAAAGCAGAGAGGAAGACTCCACAAGATGTGCAAGAACTGTACAAAGCGGACAGTGTCATTCTGCCTGATCAACCCCCAGCTTGGTTAGCTGCATGGGCACCGGGGAGAGGGATAGCATCCTACCAGAGACTAAGACCCTTCTCCAGGAGAAAACCAGTGCTGCCCAGAGAAGGTGATTTTGAAACTTGGATGGATTAAGCCACTCCTATGGTGTAAGATCCCTAGTGTCCAGAAGATAAGAATTGATGTCATCTGTGGGAGAACTTGAGAGGACTGGCCATGGATGGTACTGGAGCTTTTCAAGCTACCTGACCTGATGCTACTGCCCAGATATACCTCAACATCCTAGAAAGCATGTTCGGGAGTACCAACAGTGGAACCCATGTCCTGAGAAAATTACCAGGAACATTACAACGAGAAGGTGGAAAGCTGTCTGAAAACTTGGTCTATCTCAACCAGTTAATACATAGTGCCTACCATAAGGGAGTAGTGACTACCCAAGATATGAATAGGCTGCAGTTGGAGCAAGTCCTAGAGGAAGCTGGGCACTCAGAAATGCTGTTGATAAAGTTGCAATTGGAGGAGCAGCTGAATAATCCCTCTTCTATGGTGAATTGGTGCGTGAGGTCGGAGAAAAGAAGGATGGATGGAGCTGCCCAGCAAGGACTGATGACAGCACCTCTGAGAAAAAAAGAGATTCTTATAAGTCAAGATTCACCCAGGTGAGACAACAGTGAAACTGAGAATGTGAAGAGACAAATAAAATAATTTACTGAACAGGTAGCAACACTATGGACTATTAGTGAAGGAAAGCAGAGAGAGAGAGAGAGAGAGAGAGAGAACTCCTTCCTTAGGGGGTCATGGATATTAGACTGGTTGGTAGTCCGGGGAAGGTAAATACTGCTCATAGTGATGGATTATTCTGTTACTGATGTGGTGAAGATGGGCACTGAAGAAGATATTGTAACAGGCCTGAAAATTCTGAGCTGGTACTGCAGAAGTAATTGAAAGAGAAGCATATATGTCACTGAAATGCCAGCGGGATCCAGTGAAGGAGCAAACTGGGGTCCCAGACCAAACCTGTTCTATGAAACAGACACCGTTTGTTAACGTTGAAGACTTTAACATTTCCCTCAGAATTAATAGGATTGTCTGCTAGGGTCCCAGCCAAGGGTGTAGGGGTGGATTGTATGGTGCTACTAGATAGTGACTGTCATATTTGAAGATTGGTACCAGAGGCATGTAAGTCGTGTGCACTTACAGCCACTGGAAGGACTAGATATCTTGGGGGGGGGGGTTAAGTGAACAGTCTTACCTGTATCAGGGGCACATTGTCGTACAATAGAAATCCCACAAAGTGTGGCTGGAGTACAAGCCCTCATATAAGCACTTGCCTTGGTATGCTCTAATACTGGGAAGGAAGGAGATACACCATTATTGATTGGGACCAACACCAACATGTTTCAGAGACTGGCTCAGCTATGGCAAGAAATGAAGGGTCCACAGTCCATCCATAGCTGAGGGATAAACTCCCTGATCTGAAATGTCTATTTGAAGGGGCCCACTCCTGGTAAGTAAGACACTGAAGATGATTGAGTGGGTTTGATTTGCAGATGAGACGCCCAACCTCTTGTTTTACCCCCAGCTGCCGAATGCCAAGTGGTTGGGGAGATAGAATTTGAGTCACCCACCAGAAGCCATGCTTACATTGTGGACACACCCACGGATGGAGAGTGACCTAATAGCCTGGTAGTACAAAGAGAGGTGATACGGCCACCCTGTATCCCCATTGGAACGAAGAAGATTATTGTCCTGGTGAGAAATGAAAGTGGCAAAGAAGTGAGTATTAGGAAAGGACAGACCTTAGCACATGTCTACCGAGCAGAGACAGTATGCTTTACAGTTCCGAACCAAGCTACAGGTAAAAAGCTTGATCCTAACCTGTTCGACTTTGGAGATCTCCAATACCAGAGTTCTATAAGCAGTAATTGAGACAGAAGCTACCTGAGTGGACTAATGTTTTATCTACAAGTGAGATTGATGTTGGATGCACCCATGGTGAAGAGCATCACATATGTCTGAGTGATAACCCTTTTGCGAGAGGTCCAGGCGACTACTCCAGCTGATGTGGAGGATGTTCACAAACACTTGCAAGAACTGCTAGCTGCTGGTATCATAACCTAATCCAGAAGCCCTTATGCATCCCCCATTGTGGTAGTCTGCAAGAAGAATGAGGCTGGCTGGCCTGGTGGTGCTGAGGGTTGAGGCGTTGGATGCTACAGCCCGTGCCACGCTGGTGACCTGGGTTCAGAAGCAGGCTCAGTTTGCTGTGGGTCGGCTGAGGGGAAGGCGTGGAGTTCTATTGAGCTGACAACAAGCAGCTCTCCTTTTCTGGGGAGGGAGAGGGATCTTCCGGGCTCTTGACTGCCACCAAGTGGAGGCTTGGTGGTAGCGCTAAGCCCAGTGGGAGACTTGGCACTAGGCCTGGTGGGGGGAAGGGGCTGTCACCGGAGCCATGGGGTGCATGCTCGTCTCCAATGGGACACATGACCATGTTCTGGGGCCCCAGGAACAGGAGGGAAAAAACTAGAAACTGTTACATCTCCCCGTTGCCAAAGCAGGTGGAAGGAGGCAACAGGGCGCAAAACGTTCTATAGAAAAAAAGAAGAATGGGGCTGTACACTTGTGTATTGACTACAGGACTTTAAGCAAGCATACACTAATGGACTAATACAGTATGTTCCACTTGTAACGGACTCAGTTGTAACGTACATTCGGTTGTAATGGACAAATTTAGCTTTCCAAATGCCTTTTCCTATTGCTCCAATGTTAAAATTAATGGTTTACATGGACCAGTAATTCCATTTGTAACGTCCGCAGTTACCACCTTGTCTAATTGAACCCATTAAGTAATTAAGTACTTCAGCTGCCAAGGTATTTAATTTAATAAGCACTCACCCCCACACAGCAGCAAAATCAAAAAAAAGGGTAAATAAGCTATCACCGAGTCTCCTGCTGATGGCACAGCTCATCTCGGCCAAAGTTCAAAGAGAAGGCATCCAATGATTTTCGGCAAGGACAGGAAGAAGTCCCTCAGATAGCAGACAAGCAGGCCACCTCTCTCAGACCTAGGATCCACACCACAGGTTAGGGACAGCGGGAGACAGGCAGAGTTCTCTGGGAGGCAGCAGAGCTCTCACCTCCTGCTGCACCAGTTTCCCCCAATGCTCAACTGACACCCTTGTCATTGCAACCTTGTCATCGCAACCAAGAAGCCGGTGTTTCCGATCCTCCAGCAGCACTCCCTCCTCTTACTCCCGCCATCAAGGTGAGTGTCCTAGGACCTTCAAAACTGCAACTACTTCAGTATAAGTGCTCTGCCTGATGTTGACTTCCCTAAGCTAGCTAAAAATAAGTAAAATGACAAAAATATAATTAAAATGCAGAAATGGATGTAGCAGACACCGGTTGTAACGGACGAATTGTTAGTGGACAAAGTAGTCCGTTACAAGTGGCATATACTGTACAAGGTATTGCGTGTGGAGGATGCTTTAGCCTGCCTCATTGACAGTAGATGGCTTTCAGTCTTGGATTTATGGAGCAGATACTACCTGTTACCCATGGCCAAAGAAGACAAGGAAAACATAGGTTCATGTGCCCCTTGAGATTTTATCAGTTTGAATGGATGCCACAAGGTATCTTTGGGGCACTAGCCACTTTCCAGTGGCTGATGGAAAAAGCCGTGGGAGACATGAATCTGCTGCAAGTAACCATCTATTTGAACAGTCTTGATTGTTTTTGGATGCACCCTGGAAGAACAGGAAGAGGAAGGTCCTGGACAGATGTGAAGAATTTGGACTCAAAATGTCAATTGACAAATGCCAGTTCTGTCAACCCTCTGAAAAATATGTTGGGCACGATGTTTCAGCTGAAGGAGTCCAAACTGATCCTGACAAGATTAGGGCCTTCACTACCTGGCCTAAGACCCATAACCTGAAAACTTTACAATCTTTTCTTGGTTTCTGTGTTTATTACCGGAGGTTCATCCAGGATTTCTCCAAGGTGGTCCGACTGCTTATGAACTTACTGCAAGGGTATCGCCCTACCAGTTACAAGAAACAGAAAAGAAAAGAAGCAAACTAAAAGATGTATTATAAAGTTAGCAAACCATTTGGAGACAGGTGGAATCAAAACTGAAAATCCATTCAGAGAAATAATTAACAGACTTACTGAAGCTCATTTGTTGGCATTTGCTGATCCCACCAAGCACTATTCTTACACACGGACGCCAACATGGATGGGCTGGGAGCAGTACTATATCAAGAGTACCCTGAGGGATTGAGACCAGTTGGATTTGTGAGTCAGGACCTGATGCCCAGTGAAAAGAACTACTTTGTGCACAAGCTAGAGTTTTTAGCTTTAAAATAGGCCATCACCAACCAGTTCCACGACTATCTCTATGGAGCAAAATTTACATTAAGAACTGACAACAACCCACTTACTTATGTCAACACTACTGCTAAGTTGGATGCCGCCGGTCACAGTTGGCTGTCTTCCTTTTCTACCTATGATTTCATGCTACAGTATCAGAAAGGTATGAACAATACAGGTAATGATGCCTTGTCTCACAGACCTCACCCTTGGGAAGAGAGCCAGTGGACCCGTATGGCTCCTGCAACTGTAAAAGCTTTATGTATGAAATATTTGGATACAGAACGTGAGACATCTGACTGTCACCCCAGGGCTATTGATGTGATGGGAGCCCACCCTGACACTATACCTGAAGCTTATTGCAACTTGAAGAGTTTAGGCATTAGCCATTTGCCCCAACCAAAACGGAGAGAATAAAGATGGTAGCAGTGGCAAGACTACGGACTAAAAGGAGTAATTTCAGCTTTGGAAAAAGGAGAGGGTCCAAACAAGGTGCTGAATGAGCATCCCAATGTCCCATTTTTGTTGTGTGAGTGGAGCAAGTTGTCCTTGAAAGATGGACTGCTTTTTAGCACTGTACAAGAACCCTCAAAAATGATCACCGGTAATCAGTTGGTGCTGTCTCAGAAATACTGCAAGGTTGTTCTCTGAGCACTTCATGATGATATGGAAAACCTAAGGTTCAAGCATACCCTGAACCTTGTGCAGAGCCAATTTTATTGGCCTAGAATGGTATATCATGTGGAGAAGCACTACAAGAATTGTGCCAGGTGTGTTTAGAGGAAGACTTTGCCCAGGAAAGTGGCACCGCTTGTAAATATTAAAACTACTGAACTGTTAGAACTGGTATGTATGGAGTTTTTGCCACTGGAACTGGACAGAAAAAAGGTATAGCCATATTTTAGTCATCACCGACCGTTGTACCAGGTATGCATGTTAAATTACCCAACTAAAAATCAGACTGTGTTCAGACTGTTGTTCAGAAGCTCAAACAATTTGTGACCCATTGTGGTATACCTCAACATATTCACTCTGACCAATGGTCTGACTGTCAGAGCCTCCTAGTGAATGAGTTTCTTGCTGATCATGGCATTCAGCAGTCCCACACCATGGCTTACCATCTACAAGGGGACCCACAACCTGAAAGATTTACTCACACCTTGTTGGGCATGTTAGGTACGTTGGACCCTGGCTGGAAAATAAAGTGGAGCCAGCACATCCCCAAGCTGGTGCATGCCTACAATTGTACTCAAAACAGTGCTTCGGATGCTTCACCTTAGTTGTTGATAATTGGTTGAGCAGCTCATTGACTTAGCTTTCGGAGTGTCTGCTGATGGAACTTCCAAAGAGTCTTACCTTGAATACACCAAACATCTGGAAAAACTGCTGAAGAATGCCTATAAATTGGCTGCAGAAGCCGCTGGAAAAGTCAGTGCTGCAAAATAACTCCACTATGCCCAGAATGTGCGAAACTGAGTGTTACAAGTTTGAGATAAAGTTCTCCTTAGGAATCTTGGACTTCATGGAAAGCACAAGATAACTGACCGCTGGTCTTCAGAACCTTATACTGTGGTTGAAAAGTTGACTGATTTGTCTATGTATCACATTTGACAAGAACGAGGCTGTGGAATTGTTAAGACTGTTCACTGAAACCACCTTTTGCCCCTTGGTCAGCTCGAGTCCATACCAGAGACTGTACCAGAGCCAGGGTCGAGACCTGCCAGAACTAAAACCTGTACTTAAGCTAGAAAAAAGATATCCATGACCATTCCTGATCCAGTAGTGGACAATTAACCATATATACAGCCTAAATCAATAGACAGTGCAGATATTGAGGAGGAAGAGAAAATGTATTGGTATCACTCTCCTGCAGAAGTATCCCAAGAAATGGTGACTTCTATAAGCTGGCCACAAGGAAATAGTGAAGAGACAGTCTTCTTTTATGATATACTGTAGACCCTAATGGTGAACCACTAGTGAGAAGCAACACCCCAGTTGGAAATCAAGAGGCACCTTTTGCAGACATGGATGTAGAGGCCTTAGTGATGGACTGGTCAATACAGACTGATAGTAGCCCTGTTATTCCAGACCAGGCTCCTGTGCTGGACACAGTGCTGGAAGAGGACAGCATGCACCCTGTTCCTATGGAAGAAGCAGTAGTCCCCTGCAAGTCTAGTAGAGTGGTAAAGTCACCTCTAAAATTAACATATGACCTCCTAGGTGCCTCCACTGATATCCCCCTGCAAGTGGTTCACAAGCACATTGTTTGAGTAATATATCCCTCCATGTGCTGTAAAAAGGATAGGGTGGGAAAGTGCATGTGCCTACCAATGCATATTGTTGTCTAGATAGCTACTTAATGTCTAGGTAGGGACTTCTATTGTGACAGTTCTAATGTGACTGACCATGCAAAATGTCTTGATAGACAGGAATCAGGTGTCTAGTAAGAAAAAGTGTTGAATCGATGTTATGTCTGAAATGCTTGAACAGAGAATAACTGAACTGTCTAGTTAGAGATGTTCCTAAAGAAAATAATGTATGAAATCTTAATTACTTGTCGGGGGTGCAAAGATTTAAGGGGGGAGCACCTAAGCCCCCCTAACCATGTTAGGCTTACCTATTGGGGCTGTGGCTCCACAGAACTTCTGTCCGGCCTCTGGTCCCTGTAGCTGTTGGGATCTGGACCAGAGGGCTTCCAGTGGTCCCTGGTGGGATTCAGGCTCATGGCACTTCCGTTTGAATTCACAGCTGTGGTCACCAGTATTTTGTGTTCACAGCCCCCTCAGAAAGGGGGCTGTGGTCCAATCATAGTTTCCACACCTCCGGGTTCTGGGCAGCAAGTTTACCAGTCCAAGGAGTAGCGGGGACACAGACCGGCTTAAAATAAATAAACAAAGATGGCCACGTGGCAGCGTCTGTACATGCCCAGCCAGCGGACCAGAAAACTTAAAGCAGCCAAGGCTCCATTTTGAAAAAGTGCCACAAAAGGGTGCACAAAGCGGAGTAGTGCATGGGGAGCCCCAGGTAGCTTCATGGGGCTCCCACAAGTTGAATAAAGTGTGTTTTGGCTCCTGGGGGTTAAGTAGAGCCAGAACAATTAACTGTCAGCCTTAAATGGGCTTGTATTTAGAGCTATGAGGTTGAGTTGTGTTGGGACAGTGATATAAATAAATATGGCAACCCCCCCCCAGGACCCCAGGAGCTAGGAGGCTGCTGGGAAGATGTCAAGAGGCATCTATGGAGCCCAGGAAGCCTGCAGTCAATCAAAGAGGGACTTGAAAAAAGTGTTATAAGGGACTGTTTGCCCACCAAAAGGGGATTCAGTTGGGAGCTTCCGTACAGCTGAGCAGTCAGGGAGACTTCATAACCCTGACTGTTGTCTGCAGGCCAATGGCCATGGTGGACCCAGTATTGGACCAGCTGCAGAGCTCCTTCGAAGAGGAAATAAGCACAGGGAATAATTGGTCTGTTAACTGATTCACTGAGGAAGAATTGTACCTGCTGCTGTGTGTGAGCCGCTGTGGAATTAGCCAACCTAGAAGAGTAAAATTGCAGTCTGGAGCTGAGACTGCACTCAGCAGCAAGGAAGAGAGAGTTTGAAGCAGAATAAAAGAGACTGAGCATTCCATGGTCCCCTTGGTGGGAAACATATTTTGAGACTGCTTTGCTGCTGCAAGCCAGAGTAACTGTCCATGCTGGGGCTAGAGACTGAGCCAAACCCCAGCTTCATTGTTGTTTTCAGAGAAAAGTGTGTTCCAAGCGACCAGTCTGGGGAAGTCCCCTAGCCTGCCCTGTCCCCAAACCGAAGAGGAGAACCAATGGAGAAGATGGTGAGAAGCTTTCCTAGTGAACACTGTCTACAAAGGCCTCAGAGGTGAAGTTGGCAAGGCCAGGCAGGTGAAGACCAGCATTCTTCAACCTCTTCATTCCAGCCCTATTGCCGCTGTGGTGCACCACCAGTGAGATACCTCCACGGTACTCTGAACTAAGTTTCTACCACCCCCTTGAAATTCTGAACTGTAAGTACCCCTGAGCTGCGACTTAAGGGGAGTCTTTATTTAGCTAACTAGCTAGGTTAAAATCAGGGTGTTAGGTCCTGGGCAGGACTCTACTAAAAAACTGTGCCCAGACCTGAAGTTTCACTGTTTCTGCTGTCTAAAGGTATTGGGTCCCAGTTAAAGATCCCTAGCGATGTCTCCACTGTGGTGTGGTACCCACCAAAGGGACTTTAGAGACATTTTGGGTAGCTGTCATTGGGAAGCCGGGTGCACACATAGATGGGAGGTTGGGATTGTGTGGGGTGAAATTGTTTCATCAGTTGTTAATATGATGTGCTGTTGTTCTCCTTTTTTCTCCCCTTTCCCCCAAAATACTGTAAATTGTACAATACCCCTGATGTGGACCCAGTCCTTGCCCTATTCACTTATTTTCTTCGAAACATCTGGACTCACCATGCTCCACTGAAACGTCGCAGGGTGAAATAGCAACACCTTCCCTGGGTCTTTGCTGACCTTGTCCAGTTGTGCAAATCCCGGGAAAAAGCCTGGGCACATCATAAAATCACCAAAGCCCTTAATGATCTGTGCAAATACAAGGTGTTAAGAAACACTTGCACAAAGACGATCAGATCTGCCAAGGCAATTTACTTTCGCACCCTTCTGCACACCATTTGGACCTCCCTAGCAACCTTCTAGTCTACCCTCCACTCCCTTCCTGACCCCCCTGCCAAATCCACTACTCAACATTGTCCATCAATGACGCAGTTGTCTCTGACAGAGCCGCTGTTGCAGATGCTCCGAACTCTTCACTACATGTGCGCTACTCTTGACCTCCCCTTCCTCCCCACCTTTGCCCCACTCCCCCCACTTCTCCCCTCAGTTGTTCTCCTCCCCCGCCATTTTCTGTCCATGAAGTCCTACGAGCCCTTGCCTCCTTAAGCCCAAAAAAGTCTAACCTGAATGGTCTCGACCCTTACCTTCTGCAAATCTCTGCCCCCGTTATATCACTCCCTCTTACCCACATTCTGACTTTCTCTTTCTCACACTGCACTGTCCCTCAGGCATGGAAGTTGGCTCAAGTTATTCTCCTGAACAAAGGTGGGTACTTTCTTACTCCAGGCGACTACCGCCCCATTTCCCTGCTCTCTCTTGGCCAAAATCCAAGAGTCCCTTGTCCTTGCATGACTCACTAACTTTCTCAACTCCTCTGGCTTTCTCTCCTCCTTCCAATCCAATTTTCAAGCAAATCATTCCACCATAGTCTCTCTCCTTCAGGTCACATAACTGCTGCCATTTTTATTGACCTTGTTGAGGCTTTCGATTCTGTCTTCCACCCTCTCCTTCTGTGCAAACTCTCCTCTGCTGGCCTCTCTCCAGAAACTGTAAATTGGTTCAATTCCTATCTCTCTGGACAAACCCAACAAGTCTTTGATGGTGGAACCCTTTCGCCTCCTCTCCATATCCATGCTGGAGTTCTTCAAGGTTCCATTTTATGCCCCCTGTTATTCTCTATTTTCTTAAATGATTTCCCGTCTGTTTGCTTGAGGGCAAATATACAAATGTATGCTGATGACACCAGCTTGTTCACCTCTGACTCCTCTGCATCAGCTGTTCACTCCCAGCTCCAACAGGACTTCCTCTCAGGCCTTCTCTGGTTTAGTAAAAACCAACTACCAACTAAAGGTAAATGTAAGCAAAACAGTATCAATGACATTTGGAACCCCTCAAAAACTGGCCTCCCTCCCATCCCCCCTCATGTACTCCACTCTGGAGGGTTCCATTCTAGATGTAGTCCTCCACTACAAATACCTGGGGCTCTGGCTTGACTCCAGGCTAGACTACTTGAAGTACATTGAACATACTCATGCAAAATTATGCCCTAAACTGGGTACACTGTC
Source organism: Neoceratodus forsteri (assembly GCA_016271365.2). Lineage (NCBI taxonomy): Eukaryota > Metazoa > Chordata > Ceratodontiformes > Ceratodontidae > Neoceratodus > Neoceratodus forsteri. Next base: position 622,787,131 of record CM057456.1, on the reverse strand, counting down.
CTGCCCTGACTCTGTATGAGTGGCAATACCTAGTGTGGGGCAGGCTTGTACTGTAGTGGGGTGTGCCGCTAAGTTGCTCTGCGTCCCACACTGGTGGTGTTTGCTGACCGTAGTACAGTGGGTACAGCACCCACCCACACACAGCACTGCTGCACACACATGTTACTCTGGCTGCTGTGCACAGTGCTTGCCTGAAGGTGCCATCCATATACAACTGTGCTGCTGGTAACATGTGTATGCCTTGCCCTGCCACTGTGGCCAACAAGGGTGTGTGGGTGCTGCTCCAAGCCCCTCTCAGGACATTACACAGCCTATTGCACTGCTGTTGTTTGTACTGCATTTCCACTTCTGGCATGCCTGCTGGTGTTGTGTGTCCCTTGCATGACTGGCCATGCTCCGTTGCAGCATGGCACACTCACTGCATGTGCAGTCCGCTACTGTTGGGTCCACAGTGCTGTCTCTGATGTGCTATGCACACTCCATTGTGGCTGTTTGACTCCCTACACCAATGAGTGTCATGGAGGTCCATGTGCTAGCTGGTTGTACCTCTGGTATGCACATTATACAACTCCTGTGTCCCTTGTCCTGTGCACAGCAGACTGAGATCAGTGTATTTCTTTCTATAGGTGTGTGAAGGTGTGGGATAAAACAGACACAACAAACCAGAAGTCAGGTGCATAAAAACGCAAACATGCATTGTTATTTTATTCAAATCAGAAAATAAAAACAAATAAAAATAATAAACATACAGAAAGCAAGAGGTTATTCAATGTCCAGTATCCAGCAAACTTTCTAATTTTAAAAATTCCTGAGGCTTAGCCTCAGCCATTGCAAACAGAACAGTGTGGAAACAAGCACACACGTCTGAGGTCCTCCTCACTTGGTAGTCAATATTTAACTGATTCCCCTATCTATCTTTGTTACTCCAAGTGGTGGGTTTTTATATCTTTCATGGATGACATCACTGTCAGGTGACCCACCCCTTTTAATTAAAACCAGTATAAACCTTTTATTCTCAGGGGTTCCCCATCAAACAATAAAGACATACATGTTCATACATGTTCATTTTTCTAGCCTAGACTCAACTCCTCTTTTCTTGGTTAAGGCGATTTTATGTTGAGGGCGTTTATGTTTCCATTTTATTTCATCTCAAAATATAGTTTTAATAAGATAGTAAGTCCATGAGGGTTCCATTGGGTTTGCAAGAGGAATGGGAGAACACGGGTGTGCTCCTCTTCTCCTTTCTCCTGCCAACCCTTGGAACTCATCATATATTTTTCTTTTTATTTCCATTAAATTGTTAAATGTGACACCCTAAAATAGACAGACATACAACAAATGTATTTCATTTTCATTCCCAGCATGAGTGGCTGTCTCACAGAAACAGAGAGTGAAAGGAATTGGGGGAGGGCCTGGACACCCCACACATGGGCATCCACCCCAGACAGGGCTCATCCTGTCACAAGGTGTCCACAGTGCCACAAGACAGCAGCAGGATACATTACAGCAGAAGGGCCAGGATAAGCTTCTGCACCACCAAGTCTACCTGCTTCAGATCCTGGCCCAGAGGGTAACCAATCTGCCAGCAGCCATAGCACAGGAACTGTACCAGCAGTAGCAGCAGCAGCAGCCAATAGCACCTCCTGCTGCCCACTGATGGGGATGTGGACTCTGATATTTATTTGCATTAATGATGGGTGGGTGACCTTTTGTTTTTGTTATGAAGGGTGGGTGCCCCTTTGCTTTTGTGATGAATGCATGCCCTTTTGTTTTTCTTTATGATGGGTGGGGTGCTCTTTTTTTGTGTTGTGATGGACGGGTGCCCCAGTGTTTAGTTTCATTGGCGGTTGCCCATTTTCTGTTGTACCCCCCCCCCGCATGTATTTATTTATTTTTATTTATTTAAAAGTTTCACCAGGAAGGCGTACTGAGCAGATTTCTCATTTCTAGATGCATCCTGGGATAAGGGGGGAATGGAGGTAACGGTTTACAATAAGTAACAATATACAGTATATACAGCATTAGCATTATACAACACTTGCAGGAGATACAGCATTAGGACAGATCAATTGCCATGGAAAAAATGCATTGCTGGCTACAGAAAACATATCCATTGCAATATGGGACAGCAGACATAGAACTATGCATGGGATATAAGTACATGTTGTGGATAATTGCCCCAGTCACAATGAATGGCAAATAGTACTGGTAGAATTCAGCATCATTAGTAGAAATGGAGAAAAATGTGGAACAATTGATTTATATGGACTGCTGCTAATTTTCTGCTGTTCCCCACATTTTATAGGCAGTTGTCCATTTTCTTTTCCCCAGCCCCCTTGTTATTATTGTTGTTTATTGGGTTTTGGGGCCTGTTGCCATTTAGACTAAGTAAATTACAATTTTGATACCCATGCTGCTGTGTTGTGTTTGTCTTTCATTAGTGCTTTCCTCACACACACTGCTGCCCACCGTGTTCAGTGCCATACCCGGTGCAATAGTCAGTGCTGCACAAGTGCATTGCGCTGTGCTTCTGCCATTTGTACTGCCCCTGCGTAATGCATTTTGGCAGCACATATACAGCCCAACATTCAAAGGTATTAACACTGGGGCAATTCCTTTGACTAATGATAGGGTAATGACACTAGCACTAACACCGTGCAGGTACAAATGGCTGAATATGGGGCCCTAAGTACTTCTGACATGTGCTGTTGTGCTGGAATTGCATAGGTCATGTGATCACATCTGACCAGTCACAGACCTTGGTTTCTTTTATCTATTTTATAATCTAGCAACAGTTGCTTTGGTGCAGTTTCTATTGAATTCAGCAGCAGTTTATCCCAAGAATACTGGGAATGACATCATACTCGTGTATTAGGGCAATCTGTCATACAGCTACCTTAACCAGAATAGCAGTGTTAAAATGATTATTGTTTCTTATAAACCAGTTTTATAAAATATAAATCATCGACGCAGATTGATAAAGTCAGTGATGAGGATTTTCCTCCATGTAAGGCTGTCTTATAACCATAAGAAGGTCTCATGCACATCATTTGAAAAAAGCAGAACATTCCACATTCAAATGGAGAGTCCATCTCTTATAAGTCTTTAGAACCAGATTTTTTAAACTTATTTTTTATTGTAAGTCATTGAAGACAGTGATGATTTATAATATCTTTAAGTGGTGTCTAGATTATCTTTTACACCTGTGAAAGTGCCTTAGAGTTCTGAGACCACACACACAGTTGCTTTTTAGTAGCAAAACAGGGTCAAAATGACCACTTTTTCCCATTGTCCTAACTTCTACCCCTTTTCTGGCATATACAAAGAGGTTGCCAGCCTTTCCCTGTGCCATAGCAAGTATAGATAGTGGGTGGGGAGCTGACCTGCAACTGAAGTGCTGTACCATGCACAGATGCTTCCTGGCCCTTGCACAGCCACCTGCACACCACTGTGTCACATACCCCCTATAGAACTGTTTGAAACACTTCTACAGGGTGGCATGGTTGTGCAAGGGTTCCCTGAAGACTTGATGTGGGACAAAGATTGCTGAGGGACCTTCACAACACAAGCTGTATATGGGGGGAAGAGTGCTAGGAAGGCTGTTTCTACTGGTCACTAGTGATAAAAGCACAAAACTGGAGTGGTCCTGGGTGCCACTAGACCACCATGGATCACCAGAGAGGGGATGTGAACACACAGAAATGGGCTGGCCCACAAGTGGTGCTTGGTGTGGGTGTAAGGGGAACCTTGATATGGCAACACTTCTTGCCACTGGCCCTGAGCACATCAGGGGGCCTTGTAACTGGCAATCCCCATGCCCAAGTTGTCATGGGTGACCGACCCCAGCATGTTAGTGGTAAAAATCCCATACACACCCACTAACATCTAGTAGCCACATTTGTATTGTGACTCTTTACCAAGTGGCTAAGTCTGGGCATTGTGTATGGCAGTTTTCAGGGGTGGCAGAATGGGGAGCCTCTTTGTACCCTAAAATTGGACCTTGCGCCCCAATATTACACTACTCCCCCCTGCAACAGTGTCTCAGGTCCCTGATTGTTTATGTTGTACATTTCTGCCTTGTAAGCAGAAATAAAATCTAGCCAGGGTAAGTAAATGTATTTCATATGTAATTCTATGGCTGACCAACAATGCCAGCATAGAATATTAGGTGAATAGCCTTGAAATATAATGTACATTACAGTGGCACGTGATCACTTCAGTAATCCTGGACTCAACCTACTGCAATTGGTAACTTCTCTTAGAGCATCACAATAAAAGGGGATGATCTTCTCTGTGTTGGTGGGGTGAATACAGTTTAAACTGGTGAAGAATATCTCAGACTCCAAATGGCTATACTTTGGGAGCCACGTCTTTGACCTGTTGGTAGTGCAATGCTCTTTCATACTTTTCAGATCTGCAAGGATTTAATCTAGCCAGGGTAAATACAGTGAAGCCCACCAGGATGAAACGCAGTGTCACTGGTTTTCTGCATGACAAATGAGATTAACTCTGAAATTGCATTGAATAATTTGCAGTGTAATTCATATGCACTTTGGAGGTTTTCCAACAGATGGCAGCATACAGTATAGTTGACTAGCAGTCATTCTCTAAACACAGGAGTTTCCAATATGTGTATGTTTAAAGGAATAATCTAAACCCTCATATCTTGTAAATTTTGTTTCCTTGTCAACAGACAACTCTTTTCCTGTAGCTGTTGGAGACATATGTGTTTGCTTTAGTTTGTTTTCACTATACATACTAGTCCCCTGTAAGTATCCTTCGGGTCTCCATTTTACAGTTGCTGAAATCTCATTGTCCATAAGAGCTGCATTAGTGTATGAGAACATGATGTCACAGAACCCATTTATACCACGTATCTCTATGCTGAAAGTACAAATATACTGAAAAAAAAACCTCTGGAAACACACAGACTGAATGCAATTTAAAGGGAAAATCCTGCATTACATCTAAGACAGTTTAAAAAGCTAATTGGAGGTAAATGTGGTATATCACACCTTGTTGTAAATTGTTTTGTTGAATTCTAATTAAGCAGACAGGCATACTGTCGAGTCTAAAGGGTGCGGACACATCCTGTTCTTATATGCTAATGCAGCTCTCGGGGACAATGAGAGTTTAACAACCAGAAAATGGAGACCCCACAAGATAGTTACAGGGACCAGTACGAACAGTGAAAATAAACTTAAGTGATCACATATATCCCTAAAAGCTGCAGAAAAAGATTTGCTGTTTGGAAACAAATAAAATGTACTTGATCTGAAGATGTAGTTTTCCTTTAAGTGCCTGCATATGTGTGTGTGTGTGAGTGTGTGTATTTATGCGTGCATGCATGTGCATGCATATGTGTGTGTGTGTGTTTGTGTTTGTGTGTGTGTGTGTGTGTGTGTGTGTGTGTGTGTGAAGGAGACAGACTGAAGAGTCCAGCAAAGGAAACTATATTATAGGGTGACAGTGAGACATGAGCAAAGAGAGAGAGAGAATAGTTTCAATTCAGAACAGACTTGCCTTTTCTGGAACTAACTAACATATACACAGATTGCACAGCATGCCTCAGAGTTGCATTGCAGTGACATAGGCCATACTGCACTCCAAAAGCTGGGCCTGTTTCCATACTTTGATGGCCTAAATACAATGACTGTTCTTCTGAGCTGTACGCCAAGGTGCGAGTTGTTTATTTAGAGGCAGGTTGGCTGCTCTCCTGGAATATGACACAAAGACTTTCTGAGGGAAGACAGCTGGTCTATAATCAGAAACATTCTCAAGAGAAACAAGGTGCTGAGAGACTTTCCAGGCCAGTATGCTCTCTGCTGTCCTGTAAGCAGTAAAATCCCTTTCACACAGCAGCTGTTTGGTTTCAAGTGTAAAGCCTTCCCCTATATATTGTTCCCTGACCAGATATTAACCTAAATAATTTCTGAAGGGATTTAATGGCACTGTAAGCAAGTTATCAGAAAAGTGAGAAACCAAGAAGTCATACTCAAAATAATCCCTCAATCATCCATATACATGGTGTTTGATACCTGGGTTTCAATATTTCTTTTCTCTGCAACTAACACAGTATAATGCACCCCCCAAAAAACTATATTAAATAGCATTTTCCATGTTAGCCCTTAGAACTGTGAACTACAAAAGTTTGATCTTGTGAACATGGTCTGTCAAACCTGGTAAAGTTTGCCATAGTCTACTTGGATTTAAACCTAATTTGACTGTAGAAAACAACAGTTTTGTGGTTAAGAATGTACTGAGAGAGCATTTACTTTCTGCCAGGGCACATGAAGCACACAAAACAGTCAACTGGTGCAGTGACTCACAGTGAAGGCTACTGGTTCAAAGTGCACAAAACAGTCCGACTGGTCCAGTGACCCACAGTGAAGGCTACTGGTTTCAAAAATTATGTCCATAACAGAAAAACCTGACCTGCTGTTACAGAAAACATTATTGGACATGCAGAACAAAGTAGCTATCCAACTTTGCCTTCAACATTTTTAATAAGGCTTATATAGCACAAAAGGCAAACAACCTGACAATGACGATGATGTAACAGCTAACAGTGTGTGAAAGCCCCTGGCTGACCCTGCCAAACATGATCTAGGCCCAGGACTATTCATTTTTAACTTTTTAGCAGAAGAGGAACTCTAAACTGTGATATACATTTCCAGGTGCATCCTAGGGGGAGGGATACATAGACCTTTTTTTTTATTGATGGGGAAATGTTGGCCATGATACCAAGAAAGTTCCCTGACTGTCTTCAGTAAGTGTCATGGGATCTTTAACTTCCACCTGGAGAGTGACCAGAGATGAGAAGGGACCTGGGATTAATGTCTCGTCTGAAGATTTGTCTCATCTGTCATGGCATGGATAAGTGATGGATAGAGAGTACTTGGCCAACTTTGCAAAAAGTTAAATGTTTGCACAGTATAGGGCCTATGCAGGCCCAGACATCTGAAGACAATGGTGCAGCAGCCCACGGTGTGTGAAGACTGCTGGTTCCAAAAATGATGTCCCATCAGACACCGCCCATCAGACAAGCCTTCAAGTTATGCTACGTATAAGTGTTGAACATGGAGTACTTGGACATTTTGGAAAAAAAAAAAAGTTTGTAATTATTTTTAAGGCTGGTGATGACATGGGTGAAACAATCAGTCCATATGTGACTAGTCACTGGCTAGTGAAGTTTCTTGTAGAACTGTCCCACTGTACAAAGTTAAAATAATCAAACCTTGCTTCTAGTGTAAATGAACAGACAACATGGATTAGTCCCTTCAATAAAAAAAAATCAAATTCTAGCAGAGTCACTACAGCTGCAAATGCATTAACTAGATAAGGATGTTTCATGGGCTTAAACATAAACATGAATTGCATTTAGTAATGCCTATGATACCGTTCCACACATGACTTATGAACAAGCTGGGCAGCCTGAGAGTTGGTCACAAGGTGGTAAACTAGGTTAGGAGAGGTTAATTGGGGGAGTGGCTTAGGCAGTAGAAAAGCAGGTGACTCCAATTACAACTTCCTACTGCTAGCTTTTGGAAGACAGAAATCTTGCTTTTAGAGCAAAGCAACTGATTAATAAAGCTAACATTTTTCTTACTAATTGCCCTCCATCCCACCCCTCACCCTCCCACCTTAAGCCAGTTCTACTTTTATAACCACTGGATTTGACTGACAACAGGAACTTCCTGTTTGGCAGTAGGAAGAGAAGGATCATAGAGAAACATTAGTTTTGTCAACCCTGAAGGAAAAAAGTAGCTCTTTCTCCCCCCAGCTCCTGGAGGTCTGACTCTGGGCAAGGAAGAAGGAGACTACTGAAGAATACAGGAAGTTGCTGTCCCAGAACAGGAAGGGTGAGAGTTGTAAGGAGAGGAGAGCATAAGCATACAGAGCAACAGGAAAGGGGACACAAAATAAGACATGATGGAAGTGGTGCAGTGCAATAGCTGTGAGGTCGGCAGTGTTCCGGGAGATATTCTGGAGGCTGCGATGCTGCTCTATTTGCCGGCACCTCTCTGGTCTGAGGGAGGAGGTTGCCCATCTCCAGGCTGACCTAGCTAGGATTCATGAAACCTCCTCACCCACCCAGGGACCACCAGGGCCACCACCACCACCTCAGAGGTTGCCAAGAAAGAGGAGCGGCTGGACCCAGGTGGGCTCAGGGAGGGAGAGGGTGGTGGAACAGAGGTGCATCCCTCCAGCTGTACCTCTCCACAATTCATACGCTGTTCTGGTGGATGGTGGTTCCTCTATGGAGACACCTGCAGTGGAGACAAAGGAGGATGCTGGGAACCTCCACAAAGAAGACCCACAGGATCCTAGGTGATAGGTTTAAATGCTTCATTGGCAAGCATTTGAACTTGCCAAGGGGGGAGGCACTGAAAAGGAGCAGGGAAATCCCAGCCTCCCCCCCACGAAACATGGTAATTAGTGAGATAACCACCAAGGTAGAGAAGTCATTAGGGAGCAGGACAGAGGTAAATGCAAAAAAAGGCAAAGGCAGTAAGGAAAGGAATGGGGCTAAAAGGGGTAAGGCCATCAAAAAATGGAGGGTGATGAGTACCAATGCCCACAGTCTGTGTAACAAGCTCCCTGAGCTAGTGGTCTTGATGGAAGAGGGATGCCTGGATATTGTGGCAGTTGCATAAACATGGTACACAGAGAACCATGACTGGCATGTCAACATACCAGGATACACAATTTACAGGAGGGACAGGGAGGGTAAAAGAGGAAGAGGAGTAGCTTTCCATGAAAGGGAAGGGATCAAATCAACAGAACTAAAGAGTAAACAGGGAGCAGATGAGGCACTCTGGGTCACCCTGGAGACAGGAAATGGCATCACAATCTGCATGGGGTTGTATACAGACCCCCATCTCAGGGGAAGGGAATGGACAAGGAAATAATATAAGGCATCCTTAGAATGGCAGAAAAAGGGGAGATATTGTTGATGGGGGACCTGAATATGTCAGATGTTAAGTGGAACACCTTTGCTGCAGGCACATCCAGGAGCAGGGTCATTCTTGATGCCCTTACAAGGGGCATGCCTCAGACAGCTAGTATTGGAACTCACATGGAAGGGAGCAATCTTAGACCTGGTACAAATGGGGATGGAGAAAGAATCTCAGATTTAGAAATGGGTAGCCATCTGGGAACAAGCAACCACCAAACAGTGTGGTTCACGATAAACATAGCCAAAGTGTCAAGCCATACAAAGCAAGAGTACTGGACTTTGGGTGGGCTGACTTTGGGAAAATGAGAGAGTGCCTCAGAAAAGCACTAGCAAACAGGCAAGAAGGAGGGGTGGAGGAACAATGGGGAGCAATCAAAACAGTCATCACAGAGGCAACAAGCCTTTGTGTGAAGCAAATCAAAAAAAACACATTGAAGGAAAAACCGCTGTGGTTCTCTAAAGAGGTGGCAGAGAAGGTTAAGGAGAAAAGGATAGCATTCAGGAACTATAAGGAAACACAGAAGGAGCAGGACAGAGGACTTTATCAGTTAAAGCAGAAAGAGGCAGGGAAGGCAGTCAGAATAGCAAAGGCCCAAACCGAGGAAAGGATAGCCAACTCTATTAAGAAGTGGGATAACACCTTTTATAGGTACATTAGGGAGTGAAGAAAGACTGAGGGAGGGATACTGAGGCTTAATAAAGGGAAGGGAATGTGGGCAGAGGGTGACAGTGAAAAAGCAGGGATACTGAATGAATATTTCTTCTCAGTATTCACAAAGAAAGAGAAGGGGGAGGTACCTAAACCAAACAAGAGAAACACTCTGGATATTGGGGTTGATACCAGTCCATTTACAGAAGAAAAGGTTCTGAAAGAACTAGTAAAATTGAAGGTGGACAAAGCAATGGGGCCTGATGGGATTCACCCAAGAATTCTAAAAGAACTAAGAGTAGAACTAGTGATACCACTGACTACTCTCTTTAACAAATCATGGGAGGATGGGGTGTACTTGAGGACTGGAGGAGGGTGGATGTGATTCCTCTTCACAAAAGTGGGAGCAGGGCAGAGGCAGGAAACTACAGACCGGTTAGTTTGACCTCAGTGGTAGGGAAAATGATGAAATTGCTTCTGAAGGAAAGAATTGTTGAGTGCCTAGAGGCTAGTGGGCACAGGATCCAAGGCAGCATGGATTCACAGCGGGAAGGTCATGTCAGATGAATCTAATAGATTTATTTGACTGGGTGACCAAAGTAGTAGACCAGGGAGGGGCTGTGGACATGGCCTACCTAGATTTTAGCAAGGCATTTGATACAGTCCCACACAAAAGATGAATATACAAGTTAGCCAGCCTTGGAGTGATTCCCAAGGTATTAGCCTGGATGAAAAATTGGCTGGACAACAGGTCGCAAAAGGTAATAGTAAACAGAGTCCACAGTGAAGAATGGAGGGTTACTAGTGGGGTACCGCAGGGTTCAGTACTGGGACCGATCCTTTTTAATGTCTTTATAAGTGACATTGCAGAGGAACTTTAAAGAAAAGTATGTCTCTTTGCAGATGACGCAAAGATCTGCAACAGGGTTGATACACAAGATGGAATGGAAAGGATGAGAAGGGACTTGGCAAGGTTGGAGGAATAGTCAAACGTATGGCAGCTTAGATTCAATGCAAAGAAGTGCAAGGTAATGCACCTAGGAAACAAAAAACCAGGGAATGAGTACACACTGGGGGGTGAGATACCTGATGACAACAAAAATGGAAAGGGACCTGGGGTAATTATATCAGATGACCTAAAGGTGAGTAAGCAATGTGAGAAGGCAGTAAGGAAGGCTGGAGGGGATACTGGGATGCATAGGGAGAGGCATCAACAGTAAAAAACAGGAAGTTGTTCTCCATCTGTACAGACAGTTGGTGAGACCCCATCTGGACTACTGTGTGCAGTTCTGGAGACCCCATCTCTGCAAAGACATAGACAGAGTGGAGGCTGTCCAGAGGAGAGCAACCAAAATGGTGCAGGGTCTGCACCAGAAGACATATGTAGAGAGACTAAAGGAGCTTAATATGTATACCCTGAGGAAAGAAGGAGAGGAGGACATGATAGAAACATTTAAGTATCTCAAGGGAATCAACAAAGTCCAAGATGGTAGTATCTTTCAGAAAAAGAGATGTGCAAAAACAAGGGGGCACAATTTGAAGATAGAGGGGGGACGACTCAGAGGTAATGTGAGGAAGTATTTTTTCACGGAGAGGGTTGTGGATGCATGGAACAGCCTTCCTGAGGAGGTCATAGAGTCAAGAACAGTGGGGGAATTCAAGAATGCATGTGACAGACATAAGACAGTCCTAGTGGGGGGTAGGAGGAAGTAGGCTATTGGTTAAGTAGGATCTGCAGCTTATCCATTAGGTAGGAAAATGTGAAGACTAGGTGGGCCAAGTGATCCTTTTCTGCCATCAAATTCTATGTTTCTATGTTTCTAGGAACTGATTGAATGATAGAAGTCATGGCAAATGGTGCTCAATGTAAGGAAAGGAGTGTGACCAGCAAGGTGCCACAGGGATCAGTCCAGGGCCCAGTCCTGCTTAATGTCTTCATAAGTGAAATTGCAGAGGGGCTGAAGGGGAAAGTGTGCCTCTTTGTGAATGACACTAAGATCTGCAACAGGGTGGACACTCCGGGAAGGATGGAAACAATGAGGAGGGACCTAGGTAAACTGGAGGAATGGTCCGAAGTGTGGCAGCTAAGATTTAATGCACAAAAGTGCAAAATTATGCATTTGGGTTGCAGGATCCCTGGGGAGGATTATGGGGTGGGGGTACTGATGGTCATCAAACAGGAAAGGGGTTTGGGGGTAATCATACTGGATGACCTAAAAGTGGCTAAACAGTGTACCAAGGCTATGGGGAGAGCCCATGGGATGCTGAGGTGCACAGTGAGAGGTATCATCAGCAGAAGGAAGGAGGTAGTGATGCCACTGTGCAGATCACTAGTGAGGCCTCATTTGGAATACGGTGTCAAGTTCTGGAGGCCGCATCTCTGTAAGGATGTAGACAGAGTGGAGACAGTAAAGAAAGGCAACAAAGATGTTGCAGGACCTGCACTAAAAGGCATATGAGGAGAGACTGGGAGACATAGATACATAGACACATAGACAGTGTTGGCAGATAAGGGCCTATGGCCCACCCAGTCTGCCCATTTGAGCTTGTAAGTTCAGTTTATGTTTTCCTAGAAGTCTGTTGCCCCTTACCCCTGACCTCCAGAATTCCTTTATGTCTATCCCGTGCATTCTTAAATCCCGTGATTGTTTCAGCCCCCACCACTTCCTCTGGCAGGGTGTTCCACTTGTCCACCACCCGTTCTGTGAACAAATTCTTCCTCATGTTTCCTCTTAATCATCCTCCCTCCAACTTCATCCCATGCCCTCTAGTCCTGGAACATCTTTTTCTCTTAAAAATAGTGTATTCCTGCACCCTGTTCCTCCCTGTGAGATACTTGTATGTCTCTATCATATCCCCTCTCTCCCTCCTCTCCTCCAGGGAGTACATGTTCAGTTCCTTCAACCTGTCTTCATAGGACTTGTGATGCAATCCATGCACCATCTTTGTTGCCCTCCTCTGAACCTTCTCTACCCTGTCTATGTCCTTACGTAGGTATGGTCTCCAGAACTGTACACTGTACTCCAGGTGGGCCTCACTAGTGTCTTGTATAGCGGAATTATGACCTCCTTTCCTGCTGGTGATGTCCCTGCCTATACATCCCAGCATCCTATTTGCTTTACCTGCTGCCTTGTCACACTGTTTCCCTACCTTGAGGTCATCAGAGATGATAACCCCAAGATCCCTTTCCTGTTTGGTGCATGCTATATCCTCACCCCCAACTGATATATTGTGCCAGGGTTTTTGTGCCCCATATGCATTATCTTGCACTTCTTTGCATTGAATTTCAACTGCCAACCCCTGACCATTCTTCAAGTTTCTGCAGGTCCCTTCTCATTCTGTCTACACCCTCTGGTGTGTCTACTCTGTTACAGAGCTTTGTGTCATCAGTGAACAGTGAAATTCTGCCTTCTAGGTCCTGCGCAATGTCACTGATGAAGATGTTGAATAGGATCAGTCCCAGCACTGATCCCTGTGGTACCCCACTGGTCACTCTTCCCTCTGTGGAATGACAGCCATTTACCACCACCCTCTGTGTCCTGCCACCCAGCCAGTTACCTACCCACCACACTACTGTCCTGCCCACACCCATATTCCCCAGTTTGTGTAGTAGTCTTCTATGACACAGTGTCAAAGGCCTTGCTGAAGTCCAGATAGGCCATGTCCACTGCCCTCCCCTGATCCACCTCCCTAGTCACCCAGTCGAAAAATTCAACGAGGTTGGTCTGACATGACCGCCCCCTGGTGAAACCATGCTGCCTTGGGTCCTGTAGTCCATTGACAACCAGATGTTCCATCAATCTCTCCTTCAGTAGTGCATCCATGATCTTCCCCACTACCGAGGTGAGGCTGACTGGTCTGTAGTTCCCTGCTTCCTCTTTGTTCCCGCTTTTGTATAAGGGGACTACATCTGCTGTCCTCCAGTCTTTGGGTACCTCCCCTGTTTCCAGTGATTGGCTAAACAGGATAGCCAGAGGTTCAGCCACAACCTCTCTTAGTTCTTTAAGGACCCTGGGGTGCATCCCATCTGGCCCCATTGCTTTATCAACTCTTATTACTTCCAGTTCCTTCAGGACCCTTTCTCGTGTAAAGGGACTTATGTCCATTTCTGCGCCATTCTCACCCCTTGTATTCCCTTCAGACCCATTACCCTCCTCTTCCTCAGTAAAGACTGAGCAGAAATACCTGTTCAATATGTCAGCTTTACTGTTGTCATCCTCCATGCAGTCCCCATCCTCCCCCTTCAGTCTCACTATCCCTCCCTTTGTCTTTCTTTTTTCACTTATGTACCTGTAAAAGGTTTTGTCCCCTCTACCCACTGATTTTGCAATGTTTTCTTCTGTCTGAGCTTTGGCTTCCCTGACTGACCTCCCTGCCTCCCTTTGCTTCTCCTGGTACTTCTCCCTATCCCCTCAATATATATACTCTGGTGAAGAGAAGAGAAGAGAAGAGAAGAGAAGAGAAGAGAAGAGAAGAGAAGAGAAGAGAAGAGAAGAGAAGAGAAGAGACAGGGGTGTTATGATAGAAACCTTCAGATACCTAAAAGGCATAATTAGGGTGCTGGAGGGTAGGATCTTTCAGAAATGTAGATGTCCAGGAATGAGTGGACATGACATAAGGTTGGTAGGGGGTAGGCTAAGGGGTACTGAGAGGAAGTATTTCTTCACAGAAAGGGTAGTGGAACCTCTAGAGACTTCACAAGTCAGTTTCATTATGAAAGAGAGAAAAAAACACAATTGACACATTTCACATAATACTACTATACACTTTAGAAAATATTGGATGAGACAGAAATTGATGCCAGAGTTAGCTAGGTATAGGCTGCCCAGCACAGATTTATCAATTGCAGAATCAGTTTCATTCTCATGGTTCTATGAAATGGCTACTGCCTTGATTTAAGATAAGACTGATTTAGACAGGGATATGCCTGGACAGCTGACATCTAAAGGTAAGCCCAATACCTCATCCCCTTTGCACCTATGCTCCACTCTAGAAATTGAGTATTTTAATAACTTTTTTTAATCTTTACTTCTGATCAGTTGCACAATCACAATAATCCACTGCACAGTGTGGAGTGCACTGGGACTTAGGCATGCCTGGTGTTGCTGGTCACTTGCCAGGTGTGGGTAAATCCCAGCCCAACCCACACCTTGTTGTGGATTATTAAAGGAAAACTGCATGTTAAAATCAGGAGAATATATGTATTATTATTACCTTTTTGTGTTCTTACTTCATCCCAGTGTTTCGTTTCTGCTCAGGCTGTGAGAGGAGTTTTTTCTAACTTTCTCTGGCTTTTTTATGGCTTCGGGGGGGCTGCTATTCAGGTTTCTTTTATTGCATCTTGTGCCAGAGAGTCTTCCCAGAGTGCCCTTTGCTCTGATGTCTAATGGCCCCTGCAGGAGGCCAGTGTCTTATTACAGGGTCTTTATTACAGCTCAGCCACAGCAGAGAGACACAGCAGCCAGGAGTCACACTGCTAGTCTATGGGTAAGTGTAATAAGTTTCCTAAATATTGGTACCTTATCCCGCTGTGTTCTGCTTATAGGTATTACGTGTGTGTGTGTGTGTGTGTGTGTGTGTGTGTGTGTGTTGATTCAGTTGCTTGTGTCTTGTGTAGAAGACAGTGCTTGTAGACAAATGTTATAATTTTGCAGCTGTGGTCATCCAATGGCTAACATAGGAATTCACATCTCCGGATGAGTGGGGAAGGGGATACCACCAACGCAGGAGTTTCTCAGTTTGCAAAAGGTTGTAAATTAATCACTGAAACTTAACAAACAAAGAAAAGTCCCATAAAACACTTTAGAAGAGGTTTCAACTTACAAAGAAAGGCATCACGGAGAGGGCTTAATTGTTGGAAGAGGTTTCAACTTGCAAAAAAAGGCAATACTGGGAAGGGCTCAATTGACTTCTTAAGCCAGAGGAAAAATAGTGCTCTCAAGCTCCCATACACACACAGGCAGCATAGTAATGAGGCTTCAGTGGAGGACACTATTTTTAACGCTCTACCATGTTGTTTGGAAGGTAAGTTATGCAGGGAGTCCTTTTCTCAAAGCAAAACATCTGCAGGGCTATGCCCACTGCAGCCATAAAAAAAGCTGCCACACTCTTCAAGAGTTAGACTTGAGGTTATACAGCCTATACAGGGCAAGCAAGGCACCACAGAATATTCAGTTGTGTTTCAAATGATAAAATCAGACTGAAATGTGATCAAGACTCTGTGGAGTGGGCAAATAATTTTTCTGAGCAGTGAAATGCAAGAGGAAGAGAGCAGCCAACCACTCAGGCATGGCAGCCAACTAAAAACTGATGTTGATGAGAAAGGTACTGCAGCCCAAGCTAGGAGAAACAACAGCAGTAGCAGCACAAAGATGGGCTCCTGGAATTACTAATATAACTATGGTCACAGAAGCACTCACTGTCCACCTCTTTTTTTTTGTCCTGTTGCTGGTAGTGTAGGAGATTTATTGTCCATAATCCTTGTAGGGTTGGTCTTTTTAAAACTGTGTAGGTTAACATTTCAAAAAGTGAGGATCACCACATTACTGGTGGAATGGCATGTCCTCTTGTTGCTGACTATATTGCCTGCAGCACTGAAGATTTCCTGAGTATTTTGCTTCAGGTGGACAACAGAGGTACTCAACTGCAAGCATGTATGCAAAGAAAGTGAGTGTGCACACATAGGAGGTCAAGTGGAGGTGGCTGGGAGTTGAGGGGTTAAATACACCTTTGATTGGTGCAGCATGATATGCTGACCAATTACTTCCAACAGTCTCAGTCACTCTGAATACTTGGCCCCTTGTCCAACGCTGGAGTACTGAAATGACTTTCCTCACTCTCTGACTGGGCCACAGCTGAGCTAAAAGGAAGGGAGGAGCCTGGCCACAGGAGTTAAACCTGTTATCTTTGAGGCTCCAGATAGGCTGGTGATTAAGGTGATCCAGAGAGACTAGGAAGTGTTTCAAGTGAGATGCAGGAAGGAGGCCAGGACCAGAGGACAGCACAACCAAAGGTAAAACAATTATTTGTCAATGCCAAATGTTTGCTTGCAGTTATGTGCTGTGCAGGTGTTTGGTACTAATAGATACTACACACAAAGGTTGTTAAACAATTTTTTTTTTATTTTGACCTTAGCTTTTAAAGATGTTTATTTTAGGATCCGCCTTATAAATGTAACCCCTAGGTGGCGCTGTCCTAAGGGCTACTACCCATTCCTGCTTGGCTAGTAGCAGGTTAAGAGGCCTAGGTTCAGTGACGGGTGCCTCCACCCAAAGGTAAGGGTTGATATTGGTCTGACTAACCAGGCCACAGCCCTCTGGGACACTGTTCCCCCCCCCTTGTCTTCTGCTAGTGGCCCACACAGCATGCAGTGTTTAGCTTCCCAACACCCCTGATAGGCTTTACACATACACCTAGAATTAACACTTACCCCAGGACTGGTTCCTTCAGATTGACTCTGGGGACCCCCTGCAAAATAAGGTGATGCAAGACAAAAACAAAAACAACTATGCAATACCTCAGGCATAAACAGACACCATAGTCAATGTATAGTGCAGAAAAAGAAGTAGATCTGATTTATTCAGGGGGCTATAACAAGGATGGGGCAATCAGGTTAATTGGCTTAAATGCACTATAAATATCACAGTTGTGCATGCAGTCAGGGTCCCTATCAGTCCCACTCTCTGGGTACCCAGGATGGAAAAGGGGGGCTAGCCAGGACCATTGCCTGGGGTAGGCCGGCATTGCAGCTTGTAGGGGCCCTGTGAGGAAAAAGAAATAACATGCACACCCACTGATTGTAATCCAGAGCCGGAGGGCTCAGTTTGTGGAAACAACACAACAAATTAATCAGATGACACACTTGTGATTTATAAGTAATGTTGCAGGGAGCTACCCTATTTGGTACTCATGATACCCAAGTCTGAAAACAGGATGAATGATGGTTGTTCTGGATTGCCAGAAGGAGCAGGGTAGGGAGACAAGGCCCTCGTGGCAGGGCCCAACTGCACAGAGTAGCAGGCAGATTCAGTCTGACTCAAGCTGGGTACAGCTTCCAGCCCTCTGCACACAACTCAGCTTGGGGGAAACCAGATCGCAACCCCCTCCAGTTCACAACACATTTATATGTAAAGAAAGATTACTGTACCAGGCAGGCTGCTTCTCGATCCCAATTGCAAAGTCACTGCTAACACCCAGGTGTGCAAAGGTAGCCAAAGTTCCTGACAGCCCTATCGCTTTTAGCGCAATCTTCGATCTTCTACAGGTTGAGCCTGGTTTCACTTTGGTATCTTCTTAACAGCTCACAGCTTAGATTTAGTCCAAAACCACTCTCTTCCTCTCCCTCTCTCTCTCTCTCTCTCTCTCTCTGGGCTGAAACAGATAAGCAGGCCAGAAATCCGGCCTTCCCCAATTCTCCCGCGCGAACTACTAAGCAAAACCGTGGCTCAACGATGCTAGCTCCTTCTCTCTCAGCTTCCAAATCGAATCTGGCTTGCCAGCAGACAGCTGAGGGGATTTCCTTTAGATTCAAAGGGTTCGATTGGTAGGTTCTGCTGTCAGTCACAACATGCTCCCCCTGTTGGTGCAAAAAGGCTCAAATAGTCCAAAACTACAAATCCCAGAGTCTGGTTCCACATATCCCCTTTAGTGCAGGCTCCATTTTAGAGTCCCAGAATACTGATTGGTCCAATTCGGCAGTTCGGAACCAAAATGGTGGAGTAAAACTGAACAGTCCTTGCTGCAAAGAAGGCAGGTTAGAACAAGCTACAATATCATTACTGCCCTGAATCATTTCAAGCAATTAGTTACACCTTTCAGTAGGGCTCCTTTTGCACAATTAGCGATGGCAGAAACGGAGTGATTATTCCTCAGCCCAGGAGGAACTCGAGCATGGAAACACACAGTCCACCCTTTTGAGATTAATTATGGTTGCAAGCAGGCAGCCCTTAAAGTGACAGTACACGGAGGCCACACAGGCACTCACTGGCAATACATTTAAACGCATGACACCAGCCTGGCAGTGAGCAATTAGGCGAGCTCTGGGAAGACTTTTTGGGAACCCCCATTTGTAGGGTGGTTACACAGACATAGCATGTACCATTTATAGAATATTGGCCAAAATTTCATTTTGCACCAGAGGTGCAAAAACACATCTCATCCGGGATTTAAAAAATGACACGTCATATTTATGAGGTGGTGTGGAAAAATGGCTATGTTAAAAGTTTGGAGACATTATTGAAAATTAGTGAAGTTATGTGTGAACATTGAAACAGCGGAATGTTCATTCATAGCCTGGGCATTTTACCATATTTGTAAAACAAATTTTCTGTATGGTCTTCTTATTACCCCACCTAATGAACCTGGTAGGTGAAAAATTTCAAATACCCACAAAAACGTCATTCTGCACCACCAAAATGTCATTCTGTGCCACACATCTGTAAATACATTTTAACCAGGATTTGAAAAATGACAGCTGTCACATTTGTAGGGTGGTGTGAAAAAATGGCTATGTTGAAAATTAGGGGTCAAAATATTTAAAATTACCAAAGTTATGAGCGAGTATAGAAAAATTTCAGTGTATGCACATAACTTTGTCATTTTTCCATATTGTGACCCCAGATTTTCAACATAGTTTTCTTATGACCCCACCTCATGAACAAAGGTGGTGAAAATGTTCATATCCTGCTACAAATTTGATATTGCAGTGCGACCATGAAATCCTCTTTCGGTCCTGATTTGCATAATTCAACCACTAATGGTCATGAGGTGGGGTCCCAAAAAAAATAAGTTGAAAGTCTGGGGGCCAAAATACACAAAAATAACAAAGTTACACAACAAAGTTCAAACCCCATTGAAATAGACTGAACCACACTTACCTTAGTTTCTCATATTGCAGTCAGTGGCTCCATCAGCAAGACATGTCTTTGATTGGAGAGTGGGTCTTCATCCTGGGACCTGTTCGGGTGAATGAGTGTGTGTGCGTGTGTGTGTGGTGTGGGGTTATGGGGTGGTGACTGCTGCGTGGGAGGTCAGGTGGTGTGTGTGTGTGTGTGTGTGGGCAGATCGGCGAGGAACATTTTTCTGTTTTACAGATTACAAAAAAACAAACATTGATGGCTGGTTTTCTTTATTTCAGGTACATTCCAACACTAGGATTTGATTCGACAGTGTCGAGCTTGTTGCAGAACAGGGGCCGGTGACGTGGAGGGCACTGAAAGAAAGAAGTGGTAGTGGGGGTGGGCACCTCACTCTGCTTAACAGAGAGACAGACAGATACTGTAGATAAAAAGATATCTGTCTCTCTCAAGTTCCTGATATTGAAAGTCGATCAGCTGCTTGTTGACTGGATTCATGCAAATGAAAGGACTGAAGCCCCCTCTAATTGGAGTGGCTTTGGTCTTTTCAACTACACAAAGTTGCCGCCCAGCAAGCAGTGAGTGGCATCATGACCACAGTGCAGGGTCATTGTTCTGGACTGCTGAGCCCCTTCCAGTATGAGCTGCAATGGGCTTGGTAATCACACACTCCTCATTAGTAGTATATCTTTTATTCATGAGTCATGAGCAGGGATAAAACTCAATTGAGCATAGTTCATTTCTGATGCGTTCCCATCACAGTCATACAAGTTGCCACTTAATACAAAATATAATCACAAATTTAATAAGCACTAATTAACATTATAAGTATATTAAAGTGAATAGAAAATGATAAACCTAATACTCAAATATAAAAATACATGTATTCTCCTAAACTGAGAAAATGAAATAATAAAACAAAAAATACCACACTTGGGCCCAGATATTAGTGCGCAACTGAGTTGCACCGGTGCAAGTGCGGCATTGCGCCAAGGAGCCATATTCAGTGGGAGGCAGTGCGCAGCACAAAATCCATTGCACCAATGCGCAACTATAATGAATGCAGGTGCAAGTGCAGGGGGTGTTCTCATGAATATCCAGTGCAGTGGCATACTCAACCGTGAAACCATGGCGCAAGTGTGGAAAAAATCGAAGTTGGTCTGAGCAGACTTGTTTTTATAAATACAGGGCACAAACACATAGACAGCACTTGCGCCAGAGGTGAGAGCGAGATGGAGTGGGAGAGACAGAGAGAGAGAGAGCGAGCGAGACAGACAGACCAAGGCAGACACAGAGGGAGAGGGGCAGACAGAGTGAGAGAGAGAGACACACACACACACACACACACACACACACACACACACACACTGACAGGCAGTGCACTAGGGTGGCACACAGCAAGCAGCAGCCAACTGCCCGGGGGACAGTGGACAGCAAGGGCCAGGGAAAGTGAGCCCTTCATGATGGAGTCCGTAATGAGGGGTGTGAGGGGGCAGGAGGAACAGTGATGTGGCCGAGGAATGGCCTGTCAATGATATGCCTGACACAGGTGGTACTGTGCCCACATCACATTTGAGAATTACAGCAACACAGAGATTGTGGGCTGGTATCACCTGAACAAGGCCATTCTGAGGCAGCTCTGAAAGCTGTACAGTGAGGAGATGCAGGCACCCACCAAACGGAGCCATGCCATGTCCGTGGAGATGAAGGTGACAGCCGTCATGTGCCTGCTCACCACGGACACCTTCCAGAGACCAACAGGGGACACCACAGGCATAACACAGTCAGCCACGTTCCCTCCTTTTCACACAGTTCTTCAATGCTCTGCTGCCTTATGCTTCAGAATACATCCATTTCCCCAGCACACAGGTGGAGCATACAGCAACCATGCAGGACTTCCACAGGGTTGCACCTACGCCTGGCATGATTGGGGCCATTGACTGCACCCACGTGGCCATCCACATGCCACCTGACCCCGAGGGTGTTGCATACATTAACCGGAAGGGGAGAGCCAGCATAAACTGCCAGGTGGTGTGCAATGCCACAGGGCACATCACCAATGTCTGCTCCACACACCCTGTGAGTGCACAAGATGTGTGCCACAGGTTTGAACGTGGGGACATCCCCATGGGCCACCTACTGGGTGAGTATGGCGTGGTCAAGGGCAATGGGCAGAGCAGACCTTGTGACGGGGAGGGCCGGGTATGCATGTTGGCCTGGGCACCAGGGACAGGCAAGGGGCTTAGCATAGAATAGCTGAGGGCTAACCACACAGGAGACAGCGCGTATCCACTGAGGCCCTGGCTGCTCACCCCCTCCTGGCATCTCCAGCAGAGGAACGCTACAACGAGGCACATGCCAGCACATGCAACATCATCGAGTGTGTCTTTGGCATGCTGAAAGCACGTTTCCATTGCCTAGATAGGTCAGGCAGTGCCCTAAAGTACCGCCCCTCGAAAGCCTGTGGCCTAGTCCTGGCTTGCTGCATATGGCACAAAATGGCCATTGACTGTGGGATAGCTGTCAAGACTGATGAGGGCAACAGTAGTGGGGATGACAGAGGCAATTGGCTGGAAGGTGGTGGACAGTCACCACCGGGGCGGAGGGATCTCTGGCTGCTATAGCAGGTGCGACACCACCGGAAAACCATTGCACAGGAGTACTATGGTGCACACAGGTAGGTGGTGCGATACAGATGCATGGGCCACACAAATAGGTACAGCACACATGCAGGGATGTGCATGGCAATGGGCATGAACACACAGAGGTGTGATGCAGGGGTAGGAGGGGTCAGTGGCGGACAACCACACACATACACACACACACACACATATGCACGCACACATCCACACGCACCCACACCCAGGAGTTGGTATGTGGCGTGGATCAGATGCATTGCACCAGTGCACAGGCGCAACTGTTGCTAGTCTACCCTCATCAAGCCCATGCCACATGGTCCAGCAGCCAGGCAAACATGCATGCAGGCAACGTGTGGTGCAACACACAGGCACGACACCAGTGGAAGGCACACACACACCACCCATGTGCGCATAGGGCAGCAGCGGCAGACAGCAGTCAGGGCGGTCCGCACATCAGGACTTCTGCATGGAACCATGGTCACCACGACCACGGGGGCAGCCATGCTGATAGGCAGCCACAGGCTGCACAACAGCCATGGTGGGGCTTGCAACAGCCCCTCAGGGGTGGAACTGCCGGACTTGTGACCGTGTCTGTGTGGGGGTGTGCAGGCGCACAAACATTCTAGCCCCAGGCGTGCCCGATGCCGGGAATCGGGTGGACAGTGCACTGCGGGTTGGGGTC
The DNA here is from genome assembly GCA_016271365.2 of Neoceratodus forsteri. NCBI lineage: Eukaryota > Metazoa > Chordata > Ceratodontiformes > Ceratodontidae > Neoceratodus > Neoceratodus forsteri. The sequence goes on along the minus strand of CM057456.1, from coordinate 622,764,348 downwards.
ATCTGTGCATGGCCATGCCCTGTGGTAGCCAGCAACTCAAAGTCATCCATGATCTCAGTGGTAGTGCGATCCAAGAATGCAGTCATGGTCTCCTGCATGTGGTGCATCTCTGCCAGGATCTGTGCAGTGCCCCTCCATTGCTGCTCAGCTAACTGGGGCACCTCTGCATGAAGTACACACACCCCAGTGGCAAGCAGCACCTGTTGCTGTACAGACACCCACAACAGACAGGTGTGCTCAGCCAGCCAGTCAGCATCCTGGGGATATCGGGTAGGATGCCGATCCTTGTGTGGTGACTGGCCACACTGCACAGCCCCCCTCTCTGGTGGATGCTGCCCAGTGGGGTCTGCAGGGGGAATGGGCACAGTAGGTACACCGGCAGTGAACCCTGTGTCCGGCTGCCTGGTGGCACCCACAGCCTGCTAGCCTGCTGCTGTCACCTATCCGGCTGCTGTATGCCACCCAGTGACTGCACGTCCACACCACCACCACTACCACAGGGCACAGCCAGGGCAGCGCACACCGCTGCACCCGCAGTGGTGGCATGCAGCTGTTCCTCCACTGGCAGAGCTCTTGGCATGCTGCCTGTGTCAGAGGCCAGCAGGGGTGTCTCACTTGCAGTGTTGCCCAAGCTGTCCAGGATAAATGTGATGTCGTCATCAAAGTCGCACCCTGCCCCAATCTGTATCTCTGTGCAGAGGACACCAAGGCTGCCATCCTGCAGGAACACATTCAGGGCCTCATCCAACTCCAGGTCCAGTACATCTGCCTGCACTGTGGTGGTGAGCTGCAGCCTGTTGGGCCCCCAGATGCCGGTGGAGGTAGACAGCTGGTCCTCCAGGGCTGTGCCAACGTCCACGGCTGCTGCCACTGCTGGCGCCCCATCATCTGCATGGAGGCATGCTGGTGCTGCAAGAGAAAGAAAGGTGTGTCAGTGATGCAATACCCACATGTGCCCCCCCTACACTGCCACTGCACATGTCCTGTGGCATGGCATGTGCGTGGGTGCTCACACATGCACATGAAATGCATGCCGGCTGCATGCATGCCAGCATGCCCGTGTACACACCCTCTGTGCCACCAGCTGTGCGTGGCAGTGATAGGCTGCCACCCATCTGGAATCCACCTCCAGGCACACCCCCCGCCATGGTGAGGCACATGGTGGCTGCCATCAACTCCTCCTGCGGCATTAGCACTGGCGCATCTACAAGCCCCCCTCAAGTAGCAATCCGGGCTGCATGGATGGCTGCCACCTTCTTTTTAATGTACCTCTTGTCCTTCCCCACTTTCTTCCTGTACTCCTGTGCTGACTGCTGGTGGCTGCTGTGCTGGTTGACATATGCTGTCACCTCCTCCCATGCACCAGCCCTGGCCTGTGATTTGCCCGTGGCACCACTCAACAGGGGCTCCCTGTCCAGATAGGCCTCGAACAGGGCATCTGTCTCGGCCTTTGTGAAATTGGGCCTGCACTTCCATGCAGACCCACGCTCCTCACCCTCCTCATGATCCAACATGTTGCTGCCTGTAGACATGGACAGCACAATGTGTCAGTGGCAGCAGCTCCCTGGTCCGTCCCACCCTGCAGTGCTGTCTGCTCCCAGTGAGCTGCAGCAGCATGCACAACTTACCTCAAAAGGATGCAATACTGGTCCATGGCCTGTGCTGTTCCTGGCGATTATAAGGTCAATGCATGCAAATGAGGTTTGGTGCAACAGTAATGACATGCTAATGCCCCCAGTGTACAACGCGTTGGCTGATGAACTCATTTGCATGTGATGTCTGAATACTGCAATATTGCACCGTGTGCAATGGGATTGCACTGGAGCAAGTCATGACAGCACAATGTGCACACATGCACAGTGCAGAGGCCCACAGTGCACATGCACATCATGGCATCACTTGCACACCATGCATGGACAGTGTGATGCAGTGGTATTGTGCATGTTGTGCATGGGCCAACTACACGCATGGCCACACATGGGGTGCCATGCTCTATCACACACGTGCGCAATGCTGGTAGACCCCTGACCCCTGGATCAGACCTCTGACTCTGTGACTCTGTGTAGCCACAGTCATTCCATGCATTTCTGGCACTGCGCAATGTGCATGCACTGCGCATGGTCCTGCGCATCACACGGTAGGCACATGGTGTGGACACGTGCACCTCCTGCCACCATTTTCATCCCCTAGCTCACAGTTGAGAACATGGTGCAGGGACAAGTTCAGCATGCCACCAACTGGACACAGGTGGAGCTGGTGAAGCTGGTGGCCTGTGTTGAGCCTCACACACCCAACTCTTTGGGCAGGTGCCCCTGCAGCAGGCCAGGGTCACTGTTTGGCAGGGGACTGTTGCCAGGCTGCAGCAGAGGACTGGGGTGGCCAGCACAGGGGAGCAATGCCACCACTGGTATGGGTACCTCCTCTGGTGGGACCCAGAGCACCTGCGGAGGCTGCAGGCATGTGTCAGGCGAGGGTCTGTGCCACAGCCAGGTAAGTCATCCCATGTTGTATGTGTGCCCTGGTACTGTACAGTGGTTTTGGCTAGGCTGTCTGGTATGCCCTGCAGAGGGGTACACTGTTGTCATGTGCATCACTGTGTGGCATTGCCAGCCGCTGCCTACATTGCGATGCAGCCATGCGGGACATGTCGGGCAGGGGCACACCCTGTGCACAGGGGTGGGGGTGGTGGGTGGCTGCTGTGGTTGATTCCTGATGTGTAACTGTCTTCTTTACATTTCCAGGGCCTGAGGATCATCACCAGGCACAGGCAGCAGCTGCACAGCAGGCTGCGGCAGGCCATGGTGGAGTGGGACTGGCACCGGCAGGGCTATGGAGGGCGGGTAAACACTGTCATGGTCTTTCACACTGTACATAGGGGTGGCAGGAGAGTGAGTGTGGGCATTGCTGACAGTGCCATGTGCCATGGCAGCTGTGTGTGTTGCACTGTGTGTGGTGCATGCCACTGTGGTGCATCCATTGGACACATGTGCCTGCTGTTGGTGGGGGTGGGTGTGCACCTGGCTGCCACTGTTGTTGCCGTGGTGCTATTGGTGCACTGTGCCATGTGACTGTCATTGTGCAGTTGGGTGGCCATTGTGTGGCAGGGACCACCTCTGTGCAATGTCGTGGTGCGCTGAGTTGCTGGCAGGCGTTGGCCCACCCCCATGTGGGTGGCCGGTACAGGCCCTCCAGGGGTGTGTTCCCACTGCCCATTGTGCACTGTGGGTGGGCATGGTTCCTTGGGACACTGCACTGATCACCTGTCCTGTCCCTTGTTATAGGTGTCCTGTGGCGGGGACCCAGGCGGCCATTGTACGGTTGGCTGCTCCGGCAGATTATTCTGATCACCTCCACAACAATGGAAGCGGTGTTAAAGATGAAGCGCATGCTGTTGGCGGAGAGAAGGTAGCGATAATGCCAAGGGGTGCCAGGACATTAGTTTGGCTCCAGCTTTCCCCTGTTTCCCTTGCTGTATCTCCCCTTACAGTCCCCCTTCCCTCTGTACAGTCCCTGTTCCCTGTCCCCTTCCCTTGCTTTACCTACCCTTTCCCAGCTCCTTGTTTTTGTACATTGTTGTGTTCATTAATATATATTTTTTGACTTACCTCCCTGTGTCAGTGTCTGCTTTGCAGGTGGTGTGAGGAGCCATTCTGCAGTGGCCCAGTGTCTGTCCATGTAATGTGCATGTGTAAGGGCACATGTTGTGTTTCTGTGGTTTGCTGCTGTGTGCTGTGGTGTGTCCCACTGTGGTGGTGTCCTTCCCCTTGGTCAGTGGCTGTGCCTTGGGGTGCCCATGGGGTGGCTGTCAGGGGTGTCTGGCAGGCGTATGTGTGGTGGTGGTACACGGCCATGGTCATTGGTCAGGTACTGGCTGCACACTCTGTTGGGGCCCCTGCTTGGCACTGTGTGGCCTGTCTCATGTGATCTGCCATGCTACCTGCCTCCTGGCACATTCAGTGTCTACTGCGTGGGCTTCCTGTGTGCCTGAGTGGTGTGTGTGTGCTTGGCTGCATGGTCCTGGGTGTGGCCTGCAGTGGTCTGGGAGAGGGGGACATGGCCAGCAGATTGCGGGGGGGGTCCCTTGGTGGCTCTCCATTGGCCATTGGCACCTCCGGTTGCCTGCTATCTCTGCCACTGTTGTGTTCTGGGAACTGGTGTCTGGGTGCCTGTGTGTACCCTGCTGTGCCCTGCTGGTGGAGGCCTCCTCTGGCCTGTCACTGTGCTTCCATGGCTCTGTTCTCTGTGCCATGCCCCCTCTCTGTTGCTCTGCTGCTCTGATCCCACAGTTGCACTGGAGCATCTCTTTCTGCATCAATGGTGCACCTCTGTTTGCTCCATGGTGCAACTGTACCATATTCAGTTGGGTTGTGCTGGCACAGTCTGGCCTGCGCAACCTCTGAATATTGTTCCTGTTGCACCATGGTGCATCAGATTTGCACTACGCTGGACTTGTGCCGGGCTTTGGCGCATTTCTGAATATCTGGGCCATAATGTATATAAAACAAATAATACAATTATAACACATAACAACAATGTGCATTTCATGGATCACAACTTTCTAGTTTATTTAAAATCTCAAGTTATGTAATTGCAGCTGAACAACAAGGCAATGAGACAGTTCTCTGTTCTACTAATCATCTTTTTAGGTAGCTTAGCATATTAGAATTGTTATACACTGTAGTCCTACAGGGATAGAATTTCATAACACTGCTCCCTTATGGAGAATCAGTGACCTCCTACCCCCCAGATTATGATTGGTTATACTGTATTCTATACCCTGAGCAGACCTCAAGACTTATTTAACAGTTCTGATTTTGAATACGTTTAGGATATATTCAGGAAGGGTTCCCTTCCAAGCTTTAAACATAAATTGTAAAAGATGTAAATTTCTTCTAGGCTATGGTTTGAGCCAATTCAAGGAACTGTACAGTTCACAGTGATGGGTTCTTCATGGAGCATCAAGGATATAGTGAGCCAGTCTACTAAACATTATGTCCACCCTGTCTAGCTGTGTCCCCAAGGCCTCCGAAATTAATAAATCCCCATAGTCCAAAACTGGAAAAATCATTGTGTTAACAATTTTTAACCTTACATCCCGTGACATGTAATATTTCAATTTGTAAAGAACCCCCCAGTTTTTTACTAATATTGCTTAGTGTCATATCAATATGTCCATCCCATTGTAGTGAGACATTCAGCCAAAGCCCAAGGTATTCATATCTTTTGACCTGTTGGATGATTTTCTCTTCCTGGGTCTGAATGTTTAAAGTAAGAATATTTTCTGATTTTAGGGTTCTTAAGAACTGACTGAGTTTTATTATCACTGAGTATTAACATGTGTTTATTTAAAATATCCTGAATCCGTATAAACGCCTGCTGTAACTTATTTTTGATGTAATCTAAGGACTTCCCCTCAACATGTGTCATTGTATTGTCTGCATGCAAGTGATATTTAATATCCAAATCATCAAACTTAAGTTCATTGACATAAACATTAAGTAAAAGTGGCCCCAGAATTGAACCCTGGGGCACATCAGATTTTATAAGAGCTAGCTGAGATTTATATGTGCCAATTTCCACCAGCTATTTTTGTCCCCGTATATACGGACTAAACTGCCTGAGTGCAGCACAAAACAGGCTGATTTCCTTGAGCCTGGCTAAGAGAACATCATGGTTCAACATGTCAAATGCTTTTGATAAATCTATGAATAAAACACCTACCATTATTCTTCTGGCCAGACTCAACTGTAAGTGTCTCACAACCTTGGTTAAAGTAGGTTGGGTACTGTGAAGGGATCTGAACCCTGGCTCAAATTCATTTAGTTTACTTTTGAATTCCAAATATACTTTTATTTGCCTTGATACTAATCTTTCAAAAATTTTGGACAACTGTGGTAATAATGAAATTAGCCAATAATTACCAATTTCTTGCAAGAACTGGCCTTAAAAATGGGTACAACTCAAGCAGTTTTCCATTCTGCTGGGTATTTACCAGTTTTAAAGGACAGATTAAATATGAGCAACAGAGGATAGGCAATGCGGGGGACAGCATATCTCAGTAGTCTACAGGGTATTTTATTCAGCCCTTCTGCTTTAGTGGTATCCAGTTTTAACAATTCATCTCTAATTTCAGCTGCTAAAATAGCGTTGAAATTAAAGTCTTCATGACTAACTGGTTCCTGCATGCCTACCTCAATCTGCATGTCCTCCATATCATTATCCAGTACATGGGAATTATTTAATCTTGATGCTATGGTGTCCATCTCACTAAAATAGTTGTTAAAAGCATTCACAACCTTATTACCCCTTAGCACCAGCATTTATTTGAATCTTACTTACTTGTATATTTTTAATTTTGCCCGTTAGATTTGTCATAATGCTGCAAAAAGTTCTAGCATGTTGCTTAATATTATCATTTAGTTTAGATTAAAAGTAATTTTGTTTCACTGGCCTATGCAGCCAGTATAGTGAAAGCAGTGAGTACATGAGTACCCATACTGCAATAAAACGGACAACAAATGGAATATAACTCCAAAAGTTTTATAAATATGCGGATGAGCACAAGTACAAAAATAGCTTAAAAAAGTACTAACATTTCACCTGGTACACTGCCAGGCTTCATCAGAGTGAAAAATCAACATACAAATGCCTCAATAAATACACAGTGCAATTAATCATGTGACACAAACTCACCAATACATGCTATATGCCCATTAAGTAACTAATTATTAATTAATAGAACTAAAGAGACCCAGTTATGGTTCCCCAAATACAATATATTAACTCTTTGGTTCCAAGTTTCCATTGAATAGCACAGGTAAAATCACTTGGTGACCTCAAATAATATATGTCATCTGTTGCAAATATTGTATTATAACTTTACTAGGGAGAAATAAATAACAAATTATAATTGTTCTATATATTAATCCCAACATAAATCATAGTCCATATAATTTAGTTATTTTAGAACAAAATATAGAATAAAGTTAAAACGACATAGTAAATGAGGTGACCAGGCACTAACTATGTCATATCAACGGGGAAGAAGAAGAATATATAAACAATATATTGCCACTTGTACTTTTCAAAAAGCTGAGAGTTCAATGTTTTCATTCAGACCCATGTGTGAATAAGCCCCTAGGAAGTAAATCCAGTAACTTTCTCTCTGTCCAATCTTTTTACTTAAATCACCTCCTCTAGGGCCTAGAGTGACTAATTCCAAACCTAAAAATTTAAAGGTATGTTTTTGGGAACTATGTTTCAAAATATGTTTGGCAATAGCATATGTGGTATCTCCTCTTTCTACCGCCCTTACATGTTCTCCTATCCTTACTTTAAATGTTCTTGTAGTACGTCCAACATAGTGTGCCCCACAATCACATTTTAACAGATATACTACACCAGAACTATTACATGTAATAAAATCATTCAGTTCTATATTACTCCCTGTAACCGGATGTTTAATGTATTTACAGCAGCAAGCATATTTGCAATGTATATAATTACTGCACCTATGTGTACCTTTAGGTCTAGATGTTAGCAACATTTGTTTATCCTTTCTGTTGATGGCTACTGTGTTGGACACTACATAATCTTTTACACTTTTACATTTCCTAAAAATAACTTTGGGTCCATTTTTGTTTACCTCTTTTAATGCAGATTCAAGGTCTAAAATGGGCCAATTATTTGTAATAATCTGTTTAACTTCATAAGCCTGGCTAGAATAACTGGTGACAAAGGGACACTCTATTTTTTGTTTGTTATTCTGTTGTTTATACAACAATATTTCACTTCTATCCAGTCCATCAACTTTTTTAATAGCTGATGCAATACTTTTATTACTATAGCCTCTGTTTGGGAATTGTTGTACCTGTTCACATCGCTTTATATTGTATTCTGCACGCTCAGTGCAATTTCTTAAAATTCTTATTAACTGTCCCTTAGGAATATTAAACTTTGTATGCAAGGGGTGATGACTGTCAAATCTTAATAAGGTATTCCTATCAGTATTTTTTTGAAATAGTGGTGCAAACTCCACCATCACCATCTTTATAAATTCTCAAATCAAGAAATGTAACATTAGTCTGATTAAGTTCATATTTATATCTCAGGCTACTACTGGTAAGTTCCATCCACTGAATGAAACATTCAAAATCTTCTAGCGTGCTTTTCCAAACAATAAAAATGTCATCAATAAAGCGCCGCCACAAATCCAAACTATCAAAGTATGGATTCATGGCAGCGCTGTACAGATGATCCAACTCCCACTTACCCACAAACAAATTTGCATAACTGGGGGCCATTGTAGTGCCCATAGCTGTACCCCATAATTGATGGTACAAATGACCATTGAATAAAAAGATATTCATTGTCAAAACCAGTTCTTCTAAATGCACAAGAAATTGTGTTGGTGTTTTACTTGATCTTCCTCTGGTATCATGTCTAAAAAGTGAGACAAAGCTCTCAATCCCTCATTATGTGGTATTACAGTGTATAAAGAATTAACATAAACTACAGTGAAATACCAATGCTGTTCAAATGACAACTCCTCAATTATTTGCAATACTTGAGTAGAATCTCTGAGATACGATCTTAAATTTTGTACAATAGGCTGCAAACATCAAGGTACATTGAAATTGGTTCAGTGAGCCAACCACCCCCTGAGAGAATAGGTCTTCCAGGAGGTTGTATAGACTTTTATGAATTCTTGGTAAAGCATAAATTGTTGGAATAACTGGATGTACAACTGTAAGTGTTCTGTATTCAGCTTCAGAAATGTATCCCTTTAAAAAACCTTCATTTAAACATCTGTCCACCTCTTTTTTAAAAAGGTCCACAGTTTTATGTGTGACTTTAACATAAAAGGTCTCATCACTAACAAGTCTAGTTACCTTCTTCATATAATATAGTGTAATACTTGTGCAACTGTGTTAGTTTGGTTTTGGCCATTCGCACTCTCTATTCCAGAGGAATTACCACCCTGTAGGGGTACGAAGGCAAGGAACCCTCGGAGAGGGTTCCACCCCTAGAGGTGCAATGGGATGGTTCCCATGGCAAAAGGTACCTTAGAAATCCCCCCCAAAATGTAGTATCATCCCCAAAGGAGGCAACATGAAGCATATGATCTAGCAGTAACTGTGACATAGGAGTAGTAACTGTAACATAGTAGTACAGAAGTATAGGCAGTTTGATAATGCAATGAGATGTGCAGTTGTCGTAATAACTGCCCAGGTCTGTGTAGCATGATACTGATGGTTTGCTTTGAGTGTAGGGGATTCCCTAAGGAGAGAGGGAATGGCAGGACATCCTCCACCTCCATCCCACAACAGAACCTACCTAAGAAACTAGGGGACACAACTAAGCTAACTAAGTGTTATGACCTCAGGCAATGGAGGAGAGGAAAAAAACCTTATGAGGAGGAAATCTCTGGGGATCCAAGGCCTAGGTCGCCTTCCCTCCAGGCTTGGGATAGTTTATTTAGTGATGGCTCTGCAGCTGAAATTTTGAAAATCCAATTAAAGGGAGGTGGAAAATATTCCAATTTGGAGGAAGGCTCTCACTCAAACCCTCTAGTGGGAACGCCGTGAAAGGTTATGAGAAACCTCTGCAACAATACATGCATCCAAGGTACAGGAGGAGAGCAACAACTGCTGAGGCACTCACCTGGTCTACCCACCCTAAATCAAATCAGTTGAACCAGAGGCAGTCATAGGGAGGATGCGGTGAAGGTGCCTCACTAGGGAAACACTATATAGTGAAACCCTAGAGCCAAAGGAGAGTGTCATAACCACCCTTCACCACTAGTCTTAAATTCTACACCAGGAGCTGCTGTCATGTAGCAGGCAGCTAAAGCCAAGCCCAGGGCAAGGACATTCCCAGCTATGGGCCAGGTGAGAAGGATCCTGCCCCAAGCTGGACACACTCGAGATGTGGACTAAAGCAGAGCGAGACCATCGGCTGCAGGACCCCTTCACCAGAATAGAATGGCCGGCATGCCCCAGAAAGTGATTGAGAGCTGAAAAGCTGTTAAGCTGAATGAGCATGGTGTGCTGAGATCATAATGAACACTGAGTGCTGAGACCTTGCGAGGTTGAATGCAGATTGAGTGCAGCAGAATACCAGGGTGAAGCTGAGGGGATGGCAGTAGGCATGAAACAATGGTTTGCGTAAACAAGGAGCAATAGTTGCATAAGCAGAATGGACCTGCACATATGTCAACAAGCAATAGTAGTGATAGTAGAACCTGCATAACATATGGTATAGCAATTAAACAGCACTGAATTGGGGGCAAGCCAGCCAAACAGGAATAGCCAAATCAAGGTGACAAATACTCTAAGGATTTTTGGTAGTGAGGCAATTTTAATAACAAAACTATATTAACAGCCTCAGCAGGAGCTTAGTTGGCTGACCTCAGTGTTGTACTGTAAGTGCAATAAAACAGGAGACAATGCTTGAAGCGGGTGTAGCCAGGCAGTGCAATGAAGCTGCAAGAGAATGAGAGCAGCAATGAACAGCACAGCTAAGGTCAATGAACTGTGTCAGGTGAAAAGAATTGAGTATGCAACATGGAGCAGCTATGGCTGAACTGAAACACACAGATAAAAATTGCTGTTGCATTGCAGTAGTTTGAGTGTGGTGAGCACAGCGTAAAACACAGGCACTGGGTACAATAGTAATTAAAGTAAACAGTCAGCAGCAGTGGCTGTAGTTGTAGGTAACTGAAAGCAGTAGCATGAGCTCTGTGTAGCAGAATGCTAGGAGTTGCTGTGCAAGTAATTTGAGAGTTGCCAGTAAGTAAAGCAAGCAGTATAAGCTCTGGAGTAGCAGTATGCTAGGAGCTTAGAAACAAAGCCCCCCAAAGAGACAAAAGCAAAACACAGCAAAACAGAAAACAAAGAAAGCCCAAAAACAAGAAACACAAAACACAGGAAAGCACACAGCCAGAGGAAAGATACAAACCAGAAGCAGAAAAACAAACGCCGAAGTCCAGCAGAGACACAGAAACAGCAGACGGGGGGGGTAGGCCCCAACCAGCTCAGAGGACAAACCAACATAGCCTCTAGCTGCAAAGGAAAAATGCTTCACAGTGAGGCTTAGAGGAACTGCTTATATAGCTCAGGAAGTGGGAGTGGCTGGCTGCTTGGCCACCGAACTACAGGCAAGCCTTTCATTTAGCTATCCCCAGTGTTTGTGTGTATTTATTTCGAGCCTTCCTATAAAGATGCCAGTCACTGTTTAAAGATGTGCTCTTTGCCGTTTACCTTTTCTTGTCTCTATCCTTCTTAAGTTTGTAAAGTCCAGAGTTATACCAACTGGCGCCTGTATGTCTAACCTTTCTCTTTCTTATGGGCACAATTCGGATCACATACTTGTATGAATTCCTCATGGAAATAACTCCTGGCCTCAGATGCAGTGGGAATGAGGTCTAATAAGAAGTAGTGCCCTCCCTAAAATACCTCAGCCTCACCTTGGACCAGGGTCTCATCCTTAAGAACCATGTGAACCAAGTCACCAAAACTATACATGGGAAACTAAGTACCCCCTACCAATTAAAAGACCAACTGGTACTGGAAGACAGGGTTGCTTTTGCCACCAGCGTCCTCCTCCCGACACTCACATATGCCACCCCAGTCATATATTGGCTGGTGAAGACTGAGAAGAACAGACTCCAAGTGCTATAGAGCAAGGTGGCACGCTTTGCATCCCTGGTAAACCCCAGAAATCACCACTGTGACAGCCAATCCCTTTTCAACTGGCCCTCACTGGACACCCACCTCCAGTACCCTTTGCTATGCCAAGCCTACAAGTTAATCAGCCTGGCTCCTCCCCCTAGTCTCTCTGAACTCTTTGCTTTAAAGTCCAATCCCCGGCCCCTCCGCTCTGCAGGACGAACTCTCCTACAAGTCCCCAGAGTAAGAACCAAGGTGGGCTGCAAGACATTCATCCACACTACTCCCACCCTGTGGAACACATTCCCTCCTGGTGTGCAGGAAGCAGCCTCTATCAACGTTTCCGCATTAGGCTCAAGGCCCACATGGTGATTGCCAGTACCTGCTACTGCATCGACCCCTGAGACCACCCTTCAATTTAAGGTTTTCCCTGGACCTCTCCTGACTCTGGTTGGTCCAGTACTATTTATCAACTTGGCAACTCCCCCTATTTACTTTTCATGTATTATGACTGTATGTTACTGTAAAAACATGTAATTCATGCTCACTGCTTCACTATGCTGAATCTTACTGTATCTTGCCTGTAGTACATGTAAATTATGATCACTATTTCACCTTCTGTTCCATGTAAATCCCAGGTTGCCCCTGAAAAAGGGACCTCCAGGGCCCAGTGGGCTTTCCTGGTCACCAAAATTTAATAACTAAATAAATTGTCTGTTCCATGCAATTCTTTTCACATCAAACATAATTGCTCAATAGTCAAACTGTTTGAAGTTTCTCCAATAGACAGCTAACCTCACATTAGATTTATGTAATTTATTAGGTGAGCTGATAGTCAGAAAGAGTATCGGGTAAAACTCCACTAGTAGAATAAGACTGGAGGCAATTAGTGAAAATAAGGTCTAAAAGAGTTGTCTTATTGAAATCTTTTAGGATGATTATTGTTGCCACCTTAATTAATTGAGTAAATACAAAATTTTCTTGCAGGTATAACAGTCTATGATTTGTATCAGTTTGAAACCAATTAACACTAAAGTCCCCTAACATTAATATTTCCTGGACATTTTTATATTAATATGGAAGTCCTTTAAATCATTAAAGACATCTATATTTATTTTAGGTGATTTGTAAATGCCTACTACAAGTAATGATTTGTAGAAAGGTAGTTTAGCTTCACGTATTATGACTTCTAGGCCTCCAGCATGAATTACATTTGATATTTCACATGTATCTAACTCAGTGTAGCTGGTCAATATCACGAAGCAATATGAGCGCGGTAAAAACTGCGTAGTAAAATGAGCGTAAGTAAAAAGTGCTACCAGGGAATTATACCATTTGCATAACGGCACTATACCGGTAGCTCTTGATGCTGAAGCAGAGCACTCTAACACTGCTGTCGAGCGCTGAGTGAGCAAGCCAACCCTGTGGTTTGGTGGTTAGTGAGAGGAGCAGAGTGTACAGGAGTAGGAGTGGACCTGTGTTCAAATCTGCCTTCACCTGTTTTTTTTTTCATGTTGTTTGTTATGACTTGGAGGATGTATATTTAGAAACCAGGGGGTCTGGGAAGTGCTGGGGGTGAAGTCTCCCAACTAAACATTTTGAACACACCAACCCCCCCTGCACTTGGTACTTTTTTTTCATGGTGTTTGGTGCAACTCGAAGGACATATATTTAGAAACTTGAGGTGAGGGGGCAGATCCCACTGTGTGGAGGGATTGGGGGGCACAGCCCCTGACTAAACATTTTGAGCCCCCGTCAACTTCTGTTTCCTGTGCAGCCCCTTTCCTGACATTGACTCACCATCGGTTTCAGTGCTGTCTCTGTAGTCACTGTTTTTTTCAGCTCTGTTATAGTATTCACTGTAGTTCCTGCAAAGATATTGACTGTACTCTAATTATTTTAATGGTTTTTGACTATAACCTTAACTCAGAATTAATGTATACTAAAATTCCCCCTCCCTTTTTGCTTCTATTCTTTCTATACATTTGGTAACTGTCCAATTCAATGGATGTATCTCAAACATTTCTATTCAACCAGGTTTCAGTGATAATAACTACCTCAGGTTGGTAATCAGTTACCCAATCCTTTATTTGATCAAACATCATCCAGACACTTCTTGAATTAAAATGGAGAGTCCCAAAATTACCCTGTTTCAGCATCTCTGCATTGTTCTGTAGTTCCCCCATTGGGCCCGGGTTCAGGTGTGTATCACACAGCAGCCAAAAACAAACAAACAAGGAAGTATGTATAAGTACTAAAAATAAATATTTCTTATTAGCCCAATATTTAACATTCTTACTATTTCCAGTTTGATAATAACAAGATTTGCTGCCTTGGGTGAATAACACTCTACAAATACAATTCTGACCAGATCCGTATAGGAGATCCCAGTCAATAGGCCCAAGTCATTCAGAATATCTGCATTTGTGCCCTTATATACATCAATCTGTGTGTACCACTATGGGACAGACTATAGTGGTTTAAAGAAAAGCATGTATGTGTATATGCAGCTCCAGACAATGAGGCAGTAATACAATAGCAGATTAATATTAACATTATCCAAATGTGACCCATTGTTATGCAGAATAACTACTATCAAATACATTTTAAAATGTCAAAAAAATTATTCCAGATTTTTAATCTAATATGGTTCAAATTGACCATGTAATCCCACAGAAACTCTATGTAACACAGGCAGTCTGCAGCTCCTGTGGGCAATGTAAGAACCAAACAAATAAACTACTACCTGAATAACCTCTTCAGTAAACAAAACCATTTAAGGCTTCAGTCACAGGGTTCCCTACCCCAAGAGCAAAGACACTCAGGCAATCTAGTGAAATAAATAAACAAACTTACCTGGTCTAAAAATTATTAGTGATAAATGCTCCGGTGTAAAATTAGAACACACAAGCAATCTATTAGATAAGGTGGGGTACTACTCTAATATAAGGCACACCTCAATGTGACTGTCATTGATCACCCACCCACCCCCGACATGCGAGCTCCTGCACACTCTTCTCCTACTTGGACACACAAAAAATCCACTTGATCTGCTGCTACAACCCTCCTAGAGGTGGACTACCTGGACTCTCCTCACTTCTCCACAGCGTCAGTGCAAAGTGGGCACAAATGAAGTCCTTATCATGGAGACCTCAACCTTGACTGGTTGGTCTCTAACTCTAAAACTTACGAGCCTCTGCTATCGGGTCTTGCCCTGAGCCAAATTATATCTGAAACAACAAGGCCCTCTCCCAGGGGACAAGGGTCTGCTGATTGACTGGATCCTGACCAATAGACCTGACAGGATCACATCCTCGGGCATCCTACCTGATGCCATCTCGGACCACTCGCTATCTTCTGCACTTGGGGCACCTCTCAGGCAAAGATTCTCAGTAAAGTAATAAAAATGAGGGACTACTCAAAGTTCTACTTACCAGACTTCCTCGCTGACCTCGGTTCAATTGACTGGTCAGGGGTTACCGCCTCCTTGGACCCGGACCAAGCACTGGATGAATTCTTAATCAAGTACATCCCGGTACAGAACAAACATGCCCCCCTTACAAGGAGGAGGGTGCAGGGTACCATCACCAAATGGCTTCACGGGGGCCTATTCTCCCTAATGAAACTCGGACAAATGCTGGGAAACCTACAAGGCCTCCCAAAGCATCAAGATCGCACTGCTTACAGGTGCCTCAGAAACTCCTGTAAAAAAGCCATCCGGGCAGCAAAAAGTGAGTTCTGCCAATCCGCCTCTCCTCAGCCAGCAATCCCTGGGAGCTTCTGGCAGAACATTAGAAGTGCGGTTGGGGACTCTGCAAGATCCAAGTCATGGACTTGCTCATTGACAGGGTTAGCTGCAATAACCCACACAATGCTAATACCTTCAACACTATGTTCTCAGGCAGCCCCTTCCCAGCTTCTCCCCCAAGTCCCAAACTCCTCAACCACCCAAGCCCAAGTCCTCTATCACCCCTCGACTTGGCCCTGAGACGTGACCCTCCTTCTTCCTACAACAGGTATCTACCACACAGACCCAGAGGCTGCTTGCTAGCCTCTCCCCTCATACTGGAGTAGGGCACGACAGCCTCGAGCCAAAGCTGCTCAAGCTAGGAGCTCACCTTCTTGCCAGGCCCATATCGCATATATTCAATTCTTCTCTAACCACTGGCGTCATCCCAGATGTCTGGAAAGTGGCCAAGGTTACCCCTGTTCTTAAACAAGGAAATCTCAAAGACCCCCTGAACTACTGACCTATAGCTATCCTGTCAGCCACCTCCAAAATTCTGGAGAAAGTTGTGGCCTCTCAGCTAACTGAGTACCTACAGGATCACAACCTCCTCTCTCTGGCCCAACACGGGTTCAGGAAGGACACAGCACAACTACTGCCTCGCTGTAGTCACCTCGAGATCAGAACTGCAACTCACCAGGGCTACCTCACTGGGCGATCTTCATGGATCTCTCCAAAGCCTTGACATGGTAGATCACTCCCTCCTTAGCTCCACTCTTCTCTCCCTCGGACTCTCAAACTCTGCCCATACCTGGTTCCTCAATTACCTTACTGGTAGGAAGCAATACACCAACTTTAACCGGACTCTCTCCAACCCCACCACGGTGAAATGTGGAGTCCCAAGGGATCCGTCCTTGGTCCGACACTCTTCTCCCTTTATATCAATGAGCTACCCTCTGTCACCACCCATGGGCTTACCACCCTCTATGCCGATGACCTTGTCATTCTGGACGGCGCACTTGACATTGACACCATCAATTCCCAATTAAACTCTGACTTCAAGCAGATCCAGTCATGGCTGGTGGAACACAAGCTTGCCACCAATCTTAAGAAAACCCAGGCTATGCTCTTCGGCTCCCTGAACAAAACAAAATCCAGCCTGCCCCCTACTAATCTACAGGGCTGATGGCATGCCCTTGCAGATGGTGGCGCTGTCAAATACCAGGCGTCACTCTGGACCCTCAGCTGGATCTCTCCTGCACATCTGTAACATCTGCAAGTCTACAAGCATCAAACTTGGTCTCGCCTACAGAGCCAAAAACTGCCTGACCCCAGCTGCTCGGGTGGCCCTAGCTAGAGGTGTTCTCCTCCCCTCTCTCTGCTATGGGTTAGTGACCTTTGCCCCCATGCCAAAATCCAGCCTTTCGAAATGGGACATGGCCTACAACAGCATCTGCCACTCTGTGCTATCTGCCCCACCCCTGACTCACCGCTGCAACCTCTACACACGCCTCGAGTGGCTCCCTCCTGAGAAACACCGCACCTTTGTAGTAGGGAACTTCATTTACAGCATTGTAAGATCATCCACCCCCACTGCCCTCGCCCTTCCCCTCAACCCTGACATCTCTTCCTACCACCTTAGGTCAAGCACGACACTCAGCTGTCCGGTTCCTAGGACACGCACCCAAGCAGGTGATCGGGCCTTCACCAACTATGCCCCTAAACTATGGAATTCATTCCCAGCACTTATTCGGTCCACCCCCTCCCATCCAAGCTTTAAAACTTCCCTTTGGAACTTCTTGAAGGGCTCCTCCACCTGTCTATGCCTCTGGCCCCTGCACTATGAAGGCATGGGGTCTCTGCCTAGGGTCTACCGCCACTTATTCTCCCGGTCCACTGATCAAGTAAGCGGCTGCCCCTGTCCCTACCTCCTGAACAGGTCACCAGGTCCTCCCCCTCCGTCAGCTCTTCCCTAGGTCCACCCCCACATGTAGGCACTTATTCGGCCTAACATATGACTGAACCTGTGTGTTATGGTTATTATGTGCACTGCATCTACCTTGTCCTAACCCTTTTGAGGACTGTCAACTACCTACCCAAATCTTTCTAAAGCGCACCATCTCCTCCTTGAGTGCCATATTGGTTTAACCTGCTCTCCTGTTATATGTAAATCTTGACTCACTCATTGTTTTGTGTATGCTCTAGCTTATAACTCTCCCGGGTCACCTGTAACACCCCCCCCCCCGGGTTCGTGACTTGTTACTGGTTGTCATTCTATTCCATCACCTGTTATCCCATTGTATGTAAAACTGATTTGTCACTGTACCTGCCTGCTTAAGTTTGTAATTCTCCCAGGTCACACCTGAAAATAGGCACTTGGCTGTCTAGTGTGACTTACCCGGTCAACAAAAGCAAATAAAAAACACCTTATGCCAATGATATATAATTTAAGACTCCTTACCTTGCAGCTGGGGTGGGGGGCCCTGCAACACTCCAACTCAGCAAGTTTAGTTTAGTCAAACAAGCATTAAAACAAACTATACCAGTAAAATCCTAAAGGTAAAATTTCTCTCTGAGTGGCGCTAATGCCACTCACTCTAATGCACAACACTCATGCTGTGAAGCAGCATGAGCTTTAATGCTGCCAAACCCGGTCCCCTGAAACTGACTTGCACGTATGGCTTGCTGCTGAGCCCCTCAAAACAGCAATCAGTTCAAACAGTAACACGGAAGGTTTTAAACTGCACAATCTCTGCAGGTCAAGTGAGACGGATTCAGGAACATGCTCTGCTGGATGATGGTCAAACTTCAGTGCAGGTTGGAGCTGTGAAACAGATGGAATCACACAGGCTGGCTGGGCCTTAAGTGGTGCTGGGTTAAGCTATGTGTTAAGTTTAATAAAACTTTTCTTGCGCATGCCCAAGCAAACATAAAAAAGAAATCAAGTGAAAAAAAGACATAGTCGGACAACTGTTTGCAAAGTGGCTTGTCTTTGATTATAAAATAGCAAGGAAAGAATCCTGATTGGTCAGTGCCACTTTCCAGCAGTGATGTTATCTGAGTATAACATCACTATGAGGAGTCCAGCATGAAGACAAACTCACAGACAAATACGATCACTGCACCTACATCTCTCAATTCCTCACTTGTAGTGTGTCACACTGAACCCTCCAGCATGTCACACTGTGCCCCCTTCCCCAAAAGTACAAAATACCCGATTTTGTTATCCCCTCATTCATTTTGTTCCTCATTTTTTTTCTGCTAAACAAATCTTAAAACAAGCAAACACAGCGATCTGCTTCCCCACTACCCTACTCGCTGACTCCATGATCAGCTTCACTTCCTGGTCTGCCCCTACTTTCTGCTTAAAAAAAAGGAAACAGGAAAACAACACTGTGTTCCCTGTCATTCAAACCAAAGCGAGTGACCTAATCTCTGCTAATAGTTTCTCTGTCACACACAAAAAAAACATTGCGATACTTCCCACTGGAAACTGGACTGTGCGGTAAGCAACCAAGTGCATCTTCAAACAGGAACTCCATGCCTCTTTTCATAATGCTTGCTCTCTCTTCAACTAACTTTCTTCTGTTGTTTTTTGTTTTAACTCCACCATTTAAAAGACACAAAACCATTCTCTGTACTGCCTTCCTACCTCCATCCTCACAGCAGTGGTGGGAAGGGGGCAGAAATCTCAGATCCCGAAGCAGCAGAAGCATGAAGAACACCTCAGGCAAAAAAAAAAAAGACAGAAACACAAACTCAAAACCATCAGAAAAAACACAGCATAAACACCCAGGGAATAGGCCACATTAACAAAGACTGACATCATTAACAAAGGTTGCTATGGGATTGCAGAGCCACACAAAAAAACACAACAGCTCATCCTACTGGCTAAAATAGTAAAGCAGCGCTATTTTTTTTTTTTAGCAAGTATGTCTAACCATTCAAAAAAATGACAAAAAATTACTTTAAATTTTTTTATCTACTTTTTCTTTCTTTTGCAAATGAACCATTGTATGATAGCAATAATGCACTCCGGGGTGTGTGTTGTGCTGGGATAATGTCACTTCTTGGGTGCTGGATGCACTCGACCTGCAGCCTCATGCCCAACCACCTGAGGCATGACATTATCCCAGCATAACTACACATGCTCTGTTGTGCATTATTGCTTAATTGATTTTTCTTTTTTAGCAGCAGCAGCAGTAGTAGTTCTGGGTTGACACGGCAAAGACAAGTGGCCCCTTCATGTTCATCAGCAGCAGTAACACCTTGGGATCCACTGACTGCCTCCTCCCTCCCCTATTTTGCCTGTCACAGGGTGTGCAAGTGACAACTGTTTTTTCGTGGTGGTTATATCTGTAGACTTTTTGTTCCATATGCGGAGACCAAATGGATAAATCAACTTATAGGATTGCTCATATTTACTGCCTTCTTCCATATGAATAAATGTCCTGAATGTGCCCTTACTCGAGGATCTAATTGGTTGTCCATGATGTAGTGGTCACTTGTATGCATGTCCTCAGTATGTGTCACATAAGAAATGGGTTATTAGCCTGTCTACGACATTAACAAAAGTAGCATCCTCCTTCTCCTTATATTGGGACTTTATATGGCAAGCTGCAGGTTAATTATGACAATTAGGAACAGTACTTGGATTATAAAGTTGCCTTAGTATTTTATGACTCGTGACCTCCTCAAAGGGCTTCAGCACACAGCAGAAGGTCTCCATTAGTTTCCTCTGATTAGGACTGAAGTGTCGTCTTCCCTTGCCAATACCATGCCTTGCTAAATACTAGTGGATGGTCTTCTGTTGCTCTAACAGCTACTGCCTCAAGTAATAGATGAGATTCCACCTTGTTGGTATAGCTTGCTTCAGGTGGTTAAGGGGAGGTGGTTCCACTGCTGAATATTGCATAACAGCTTCCTTGCCTTAAAGAATGGCTAATATGACTATTTTTTGGCCACCTGATCACATTCTGCACACTGATGCATTTCTTGTTATAAACCTTGAACTACCAGGTTTGTAAAGTGAGCAAAGCATGGAACATGATATAGTCATGGTGTGGAAAACTGGTCTCTCCCAGACTCAGCCTGCCAGTGTTACCAGCTTTCTTGAACCTTTCAGACGTCTGTAAGGGTACTCAGTAGCTGCCAGCACTAGACATAGACACTCTCCTAGGGTATCTTTAGGTCTGAATCCCTCCAGAGTCCCTGCTCACACAGTACAGTGCTACTTGCCCTAGGGCAGATAACCCACCCCTCTCTGTCACAACTGAGAACACCTTACTTTGGAAACAACTTATGGTAACTATAACCTCTTCAGAGATGGAAACTCGGTTTTGTTACCAATAAATCAGTTAGCTGTAGCTTAAAGGACTCTGCTACAAAAACATGAAGTACATAAATAATATCTGTAATACTTCAAGATATTTACACTGATAATACAGGATACAACACAAGGACTATGGGTAACAGAAATTCTACAGAAATGAAAATGAAAATGTTTAGAACAGTAGGTTACACACAGAAAAACCTATCTCCTCTTCTTTATTTAGCAAGAAAGACTAGCTTACCACACAAGACACCTTCAGGGCAGACTTGAACCTTAGATGGTATCTGTTCATAGTCCCAAACCTGATTAATTAGAAACATAGAAACATAGAAGTTGATGGCATATAAAGACCGTTTGGCCCATCCAGTCTGGTCATTTACCCTACCTATCGAATGTGGCCATGGACTCTACTTAATCATTGGTCTTAGCTAATAATTCCCATTTCTATGATTCCCTTGTGCCTATCCCATGCCTATTTTAAGCTGTTCACTGTGCTCATTCCTACAACCTCCTGGGGCAGGCTGTTCCATGTATCCACCACCATTTCTGTGAAAAACAACTTTCTGATATTTCCCCTTAATCATCCTGTTTCCAGTCTCATGTCATGTCCTCTTGTCCTACTATTCTTTTTATTCTGGAAAATGTTTGTCCCCTTCACCTTATTCATACCCCTGAGATATTTGAATGCTTCTGTCATGTTGCCTCTCTCCCTCCTTTGCTCCAGATATTGAGCTCTTTTAATCTGTCCTCATATGCCTTCTGATGCAGACCCTACACCATCTTGGCTGCCCTCCTCTGCACTGTCTCTAGCCTGTTGATGTTCTTATGCAGATGTGGCCTCCAGTACTGGGTGCAGTATTCCTGATGGGGCCTAACCAGTGTTTTGTAGAGTGGTATCATTACCTCCTCTCTTGGCTTGTGATACCCTACTAATACCTCAACATCCCTCTAGTCTTCCCTACTGCCTTTATGGTCTGCTTGGAGGTTTTCAAGTTATTTGTGATGATTACCCCCAAGTCCCTTTCTTCCCTAGTATCTGCCGGTAGCCCCCCCAGCCTATAGCTTGCTCCTGGGTTCGTCCTCCCCACATGCATGATTTTGCACTTTTTTGTGTTACATCTCAGTTGCCATTCTTCAAACTATTTCTCAAGTTGTTCCAGATCTTTTCTCATCCTATCCACCCCTCTGGACTATCTACGTTGTTGCAGATCTTGGTGTCATCTGCAAACAGGCAAACCTTCCCTTCCAGTCCCTGTACAATGTTGCTGATGAAGACATGGAAGATGACTCTCAATGTCTAATTCTTTCAGGCTCTGCCAAACCTCATGACCCACCATGTGCCCCCCCCCATGACACGTTGCTCAGTATATCACTCTGACATCATAGATTTGACATACTTTTGAGTCCGGGAAAAATCTCCCAACTGGAAACTGGACCAAACTGGAATCTTAGGTTTCTTGTATTGTAGGGTCCTCAATTTGTTTTTTCTCCTGTCTCGCAAAGCAGGAGTGACTCCTCTACATATTAGTCAGGGCTCTTCATGAAACATGAAAAGGATGCCCTTTTCTTTCAACTGTCCCATTAACTGGCCAAAGAGAAAAGATTGCTATTGCTCATCAGAGCCATCTGTCTTGCCAGTTGGCAGCCAACATTATCAGGCAGTTTTGAACTCAGCTGAAATACTTACAAGAGGTCTAGCTGATAATAGAAATTAAACAAAGAAAACTGGAAAAAAAATTACACAAAAGTTAAGTATGTTAGACAAGAATGTGTCTATTTTCAGGAATGACCCAGGATAAACAGAGCAAACAAGTAAACAATATAATTTAATAATGAATACAGTGACAGAATCAATATTAATATAACACATTATAACTATAGCAGCAAGTTATGCATACATGAGCACAATAGCTTAAGTAACATGTGAATAAGTTGCAGTAGTACTAAAGAAGGCCGTTTAAAATGACAGTGAAATCTGGGCACCTGACCAGGTGATAGACTAAATTACAGAACCTACAAGCACAGACACGAAAAGCAACCAGCGCAAAATACTGAAGAGCGACAATAAAACTCTATTTACCACAATACTTAGTTAATGCAGTAAGTTCAAAAGAACCAGGACTAGACATCCTTAATTCTTGTTCAACTTGTTCAGTAGGTTTAGCCTGGCCCACTCTGGCATGGAGCAGGGGTTGGGGGTGGAAATTAGCAGCCATGTACAAAACAGAAACCATTTGTTCTGAATTGGGATTTTTAAAGGCGTGTGGGGGGGGGAGGGTCAATAGGTATAGAGACAGAGGGGCAGATTTCTGAAGGTTAGGAACTGCAGCTTGCAGCTAACTTTGCCACAAGATGCCATAAAGTGGGCCAATGGCACAAGCCTTGCTTCAAACCCTCAGAGTGCTGCAGCTGTGCCGTGGCCAAATGCCACAAGTGTACCCAATTGTATAATCTTGTGCACAGCTGTGCCATGGCCAAATTCCACAAGTGTACCCGATTGTATAATCTAGTGCTGCAGCTGTGCCATGGCCAAATGCCACAAGTGTACCCAATTGTATAATTTAGTGCTGCAGCTGTGCCATGGACAAATGCCACAAGTGTACCCAATTGTATAATCTTGTGCACAGCTGTGCCATGGCCAAATGCCACAAGTGTACCTGATTGTATAATCTTGTGCACAGCTGTGACAGTTGACCGTTTTTGGCAGTTTGTGGCAACATTTGGATGCACAAGTAATGTGTGTTAGGGGGCTCCAGGAATGGCACAAGCTAGACCTGAAAACTGAAACATTACAAACAGAAGATTAGTGCCGCTCTTTTGCCACTGAAGGTGCTACTCACTAGGTATAATAAGTAAAAATAAGAGAAAAATAGTGCATACACCAGAAGGTGAGGTTGAAGTTTTATTAACTCACTGTGGAGTCACAGAGCTAACACCCATTTGTATCGCCTCTCTCTCCAGAGATTTCATTGTGGAGGGTGAGGGGGTTAGCAACAGACAGCAACATTTTATATCCAAATGCTAATTGATTAATTACACATCCAGTGCAAAAGTGTTCAGAGCCATCAGTATGGACACAAGTTGTCTGCAGTGACAGAAAAATCAATTAGGCTAACTAGTAATGTGTACATATTTCAGTACAAAAACAGCAGTGTGGTGAAACCTCCCTATAACTAAATTCATTTAAAAAGAAGAGGTGTACCTCAAAGGAACAAATTCACAGAGGCGATACATCAAAATAATGGCAATTACTTTAAGTGTGGGGGGAAGGGGGGCAGAAATGATAACATAAACCAGAGCAATTGTCAAGGATCTCTAGGAGATGGGATCACTTTAAACACTTTTAAATAGTGTTGAGTTCACATTCTCTATTTAATAATTGAACAAATCTAGATGATGTTACCATTACCCCCACAATTCAAGGTGCCAAAGTTGAAACAAACTCTAAAATATATAAACAAGCTGTGAGCTAAGTAGAACGCTCATTAAAGTAGAAAATGTAAAGGTATAATAAGTATTGTAATGGGAATCCCAACCAAAGGCTGACAGACTCAACCCATTTTCAACATATTTTTTTTTGTTACTCTGTACTGGCTCCTGGATGAAACTGACAAAACAGTCACTGCTACAAGAAGGAGGAGGCAATATTATTGATGTTCAAAGAGGTTCCTATGTTTTGTAACAAACAAAGGAAACATAATGGTCTAGATTCACAAAGAGAGCAAAAAACAAAAATCTGCACATGAAGAAAAAAGAAGCTTGCAAAACTGTGAAAATGCAAGTGTGGCACATTCACAGTACAAAATTTATACAGGTGCAGAAAATAGCAAAACAGGTGAGTTATGAAATTCTGCAAGTACCGAAAATGGGCAACATTTTTCCACAGCTGCAAATATAATAAAAAGGCCCAGCAGATGCACTGGCCAGTGGGGCTGAGGGTTGGGTGCTAGATGCCACAACACCCACACGGCGACCCATGTTCGGGTGGCTATGGGCCACTGTAGAGGCAGGGCGGAGAAGGATCAAGTGTCCGGAAGACTGCTGTCCTTCCGGGGAGGAGGGTTCCCAATGTGGCATTGGTTGCCCTATGGCATAGGCTGGGGACACGACATCACACCACAATGTGAGGTGGAGCTAGGACAGATGCTATAACCCTAACATCATTGCATGTCCTAGCTCCAAAGGGGCTAATCTCTAAATCACTGGCCCCATGTATGAGCCAAGGCCCAGTGCCCGACCCTCCAGCCACAGCAGTTCCACTTCAGGGGCCCACTCAGAGGGGGCTTCCCAGCATGAGGGTCAGGTCACCGGGCCGGGGCTGGGGTCTGGCACAAAAGAGAAGAATAAAAAAAAAGGCCCAGCAGACAGAACAACAGCAGGTGATCCATATTAAGAGGAGCAGGAGACTGACAGTCTTGCAAAAGTTGTAGCAGAACCAGCATTCCCAGTGAGGCAAGCAACCAGTCCCACAACTGGGACCACAGTAGCACCACTTGTACCAGCAGGACCTTGCACCCAGTGGCAATATGTATCCATTGGTTGGTGTGGCAAGCTATGTAGAAGACTTGGTTTGCTGGCCAAGGCACCTAGCTTCACTTGAGCTCTTTCCTTCTAAGACTGCTTGAAAGGCGGAGTAGAGAAACTTACCAGAGCAAGGGAGAAGGATTAAGACTTAGTTTGGCTAAGCAGATTTACTGTGTGGTGGTGTTTTAATTTTTTACTCACAGGGATTGCTACTGTTTGTTGCTAACATTTCATTGCTTTATTTTTTCTCTGATTCAAATTGTTGTTGCTGGTATACCTTCTTCTGCGTTATTACAAGGTGTGCCTACAGGTGTGTGCTAACAGATTACTGCTGTAATCTTCTGATTCAAATTGTCTTTTGCAAGGTATATCTTCTGTTACTGCTTTATTTTTCTCTGGAGCAAAGTGTTTCTTACAGGGTATATCTTCTCTGAAATTACTGTATTACAGGTGGAGCTTACATTTTGTGACTTTTTTATCATTGGGCTAAGCAAAATTACTGTTTGACACTGTGTTTATTTTATTCTTGTTTGTTGAAAAGGTTTGTTGTCTCAGAGGTGTTTCAGTCTCCTTCTCACATTGAAGGAGCTAATTGCTTTTCCTCCCACAGCTCTTCCAAAGGATTAGGTGTGTATGTGAGGTGGAGCTGGCAAACTGTCAGTAATTTCCAACAGAAAGAAGGGTTAAAAGTCAGGTTAGTTTATATCTTGGAGGTAGAAGACTTGGTTTGCTGGCCAAGCACCTAGCTTCACCTGAGCTCTTTCCTTCTAAGACTACTTGAAAGGCAGAGTAGAGAAACTTACAGAGCAAGGAGAAGGATTAAGACTTAGTTTGGCTAAGCAGATTTACTGTGGTGGTGTTTTTATTTTTACTCACGAGGATTGCTACTGTTTGTTGCTAACATTTCATTGCTTTATTTTTCCTCTGATTCAAATTGTTGTTGCTGGTATACCTTCTTCTGCATTATTACAAGGTGTGCCTACAGGTTGTGCTAACAGATTACTGCTGTAATCTTCTGATTCAAATTGTCTTTTGCAAGGTATATCTTCTGTTACTGCTTTATTTTTTCTGAGCAAAGTGTTTCTTACAGGGTATATCTTCTCTGAAATTATTACAGGTGGTGCTTTACAGGTTTTACAGTTTTATCTAACATTAGGATAAGCTTTCAGGGTTACTGCAATTGTTGTTGACTGATTGTTTCTGCTCTTACCTCCTTGTTCTTTAAGTCCGTGGTTCTTCTTTTTAGGCAGGGAAGACATGCTACCCCATCCCCAACCACCCCACGCTACACTCCTTTTATAGGGTACCACAGTTGTGACATTTCCTGTGGCAGAGCAGGAGGAAGCGGATCAGTGGGGCCTCCACAAGTGATCTCATTTACAGGGGCACTAGTAATTTAACTTGTTATAACAAGTTAAACAAAGCACAATTAAACCATTACTTGCATTTTTTCTTTTTTCCTTCTAATTACTCTGACTAGGTTACAAACCCAGCAACTTATTTGGAATGGATTTCATTAACTGCAGGTACTGTGGAACAATTTTCAGAAGGACAGTCTTACAGGATTTAGGACACTGTCCCACATGCTGGGCCTTTGGAGATCTTAGGTCTCAGCTCCGGCAGCATGGGCAGAGATTGCACGCTCAAATTTCATATTGAAGAGGAAATACATTATAAGAACCACCACCCATTTCCCCAGCATCCAACAGAAAAACCTCGACAGCAGAGGGTAGTTGGTCCAGGAGGTTGGCAGGTGGTTAGGAACAAATCAGGTGCCCCATCCTCTCTGCTCTCCAACACATTACCTCCAAAACCATATAAACACTACAACAGGTATCTGCCTCTATCTCTGAAATCAAATAAAGAGGCAGAAGACACTGCAGAGCAGGACACTGTGGCACAGGAGCTAGCACAACAATACTCACCCAAATCAGGAACCAAAACTAAACAACCACAAAGGAAATCCAAAAAACTTCTGATCATAGGAGACTCCATGATTTGGGGAGTTGATACCCATCTCCAGCCAGGGATGATGGTCAGATGTCTCCCAGGTACATCAGCATGGAGAGACACTGACCGCATTGCTAAAATTGTTCACAAAGCAGGAGAAAACATTGATGTCCTAGTACACATAGGGACTATCGATCTTGCCAGCCGGTCAGTTGTGGAGACCAAGGAACACCTGACTAAGCTGGGTGACAAACTATCATCTATTTCGTCCGGCATCTCTTCTCTGAGATCCTGCCAGTCTGGGAGAAGGGAGCAGATAGACGGAAGGTCAGAGAAGGGGAGATGGGAGCTAAACACGTGGCTCAAGGACTGGTGCCAGGAAAAAGGACACAGATTTGTAGGGAACTGGCAACAGTTCTGGGAGCGAAAGTTCTTTAAGTTTGATGGACTGCATCTGACTAAAGAGGAGTCAGTGCATTGGGGCAGAAGTTTGACGTCTTTGCAGAATATTTAAACTAGCAATGGGGAGAGGGTGCAGCACCCCATACATCGAATGGGAAGAACACCCTCCCCTCAGCTAGTGGTCAAACAGGAATTCAGCGTGTTTGCTGTTCATTTGCATCACCAGGTAAGAAAAAGGTTTGTCTTCCCATACGATGCACAGGGTAATGCCAAACTTCACCCAACAACAACACACCAAAATCTGGCCAATGGAAAATCATGTACACAAATGCTCACAGCCTGGGAAATAAGATCCCAGACCTGCAGGCAATAATGTCAGAGGCTAAACTGGACATAGTAGCAATTAGTGAGATGTGGTTTACCAGTAACCACACTTGGGAGACTTCAGTACCTGGCTATATATTGTTCAGAAGAGACCGAGGTGCAAAAGGGGGAGGAGGGCCCTGTATGTTAATGAAAATATCAAAGCTACAGAAATTCAGAATACACATAAGGAGCCAGAAGAACTGTGGGTCACCCTGGAAACAGGAAATGGGACAGCCATAAGAACTGGGGTTGTCTACAGGCCCCCAGACCAGAGGGAGGACATAGACACATTACTGTTAGAAGATATACAAAACATGACAGCTAAAGGGAGGTTCTGATAATGGGAGACTTCAACATGCCAGATACAGATTGGTCAATACCAGCAGGAACATCTGCCAGAACTAGACTCATAGTGGATTCCTGCAGGGAGGGCCTCAAACAACTGGTACAGCAACCCACAAGAGACAGGGCTATCCTAGATCTAGTACTGAGTAACAAAGAAGGGATCACAGATCTCCAGGTAGAAGGTCACCTGGGGCCAGTGACCATCATAGGTATGGTTCAATTTGGCTACTACATCTAAATCATCCCATTCCAAGGCAAAAATATGGGACTTCAGAGGAGCTGACTTTGATAAGATGGCCAACAGAGTTAAGCTAGCCCTGGCAAAAAGAAACACAGGTGAGGAGGTACAGGCAAAGTGGGCAAGCATTAAGGATACAATACTTGAAGCAACATCCCATTGTGTTAGACAGAAAGGAAGTGCAAAAGAAGAAGGAAACCACTTTGGTTCTCAAATACAGTAGCAGAAAAGGTCAGAACCAAAAGGCTGGCCTTCAGGAAATATAAGGGAACACAGCGGGATGAAGATAGGGAGGCATACCAAACTGCCCTAAGGGAAGCACGGAAGGCAGTAAGGCAGGCAAAGTCTCAAACTGAGGAAACACTAGCACGAACAGTAAAAGAAGGTGACAAGACTTTCTATAGATACATTAGTGAAAGGAGAAGGTCCAGAGGGTATTGCTGTTTAATGGAGAAAAGGAGCATGTGAGGAGGAGGACCTGTAAAGGCATCTATCCTAAATAGATACTTTTGCTCAGTATTTACTGAAGAGAAGGTGGGCAGGGCCCACAGCTCAGCATCATGGACACAGGGGGAGGGAGGTGAGCACTACTCCTTCAAAAGAAAGGGTCCTACAAGAGCTTGCTAAGCTCAGGGTGGATAAGGCAATGGGACCTGATGGCACACATCCTAGGGTACTTAAGGAGCTAAAGGAGGAACTAGCAGAGCCATTAGCAGAATTGTTTAGTGAGTCTCTGAGCACAGGAGAGGTCCCAGAAGACTGGAGAAGGGCTCATGTGATCCCGCTCCACAAGAGTGGTAGCAGGGAGGAGGCGGGGAACTACAGACCAGTCAGTCTTACCTCAGTAGTGGGCAAGATTATGGAGGCATTCCTTAAGGAAAGGATAGTGCAACACCTGGAATCCAGGCACAGGATCCAAGACAGCATGGGTTTACAAAAGGAAGGTCCTGTCAAACTAATCTCATAGATTTCTTTGACTGGGTAACCAAAGTGGTGGACCAAGGGGGAGCAGTTGATGTTGCCTACCTTGACTTCAGCAAAGCTTTGACACTGTTCCACATAGAAGATTGATAAATAAGCTAGGTAGGCTCGGGTGGGTCAGAAGTTGGTCAACTGGGTGGCAAACTGGTTGACTGGCAGAAAACAGAGAGTGGTGGTAAATGGTATACAGTCAGAAGAGATGCAAGTCACAAGTGGGGTACCTCAGGGGATCAGTCCTGGGGCCAGTCCTATTCAACATCTTCATTAGTGACCACGCAGATGGACTAGAGGGTAAGGCTTGTCTGTTTGCAGATGACACCAAGATCTGCAACAGATTAGATGATCCAGATGGGTGGGCAGAATGAGAAGAGATCTGGATAAACTAGCAAAATGGTCAGAAGAGTGGCAACTGGGATTTAATGCAAAGAAGTGCAAAATCATGCACATAGGGAAGAGAAACCCTGAAGCCACTTATAGGCTGGGAGGAGTTGCTAGCAGTCACAAAGGAAGAAAGAGACTTGGGCATCATCATCACTGATGACCTAAAATCATCCAAGCAGACCTCTAAAGCAGTAGGTAAGGCTAGGGGCGTGTTAGGGTGTATTAGTAGGGGTATCACAAGTCGTAAGAGGGAGGTAATAATCCCTCTGTACAAGACATTGGTTAGGCCCCATCTGGAGTACTGCATGCAGTATTGGAGGCCATACCTTCACAAGGACATTAACCAAATTGAGGCAGTCCAGAGAAGGGCAACCAAAATGGTGCAGGGACTGTATCAGAAGACATATGAGGACAGATTAACGGAGTTCAATATGTATACCCTTGAGCAAAGGAGGGAGAGAGGTATGATCGAGACATTTAAACACCTTAAGGGCATAAACAAGGTGAAAGAGTCTAACATGTTTAAATATAAGAAAAATAGCAGAACAAGAGGACACAGCATGAGAATTAGAGGCCGATTAAGGGGAATGTGAGGAAATTCTTTTCACAGAAAGGGTGGTAGATGCATGGAATGGCTTACCACAAGAAGTGGTGGCTATGAATACAGTGCAGGGCTTCAAACAGGCATGGATAGGCATAAGGGAGCAATACAAATGACTATGAATAGATAGGTCACTGACAGAGCAAAGGCCGATGGCACATTTATAAGGTAGAAAAAGAAATGGGCAGACTCGATGGGCCTTGCGGTCCTTATCTGCCATCAACTTCTATGTTTCTATGTCCCTGCCAGTCAGATGGGCAGATATGTGGGGTTATGTTCTCTTATATTCTTGTCCATGTTTAAAAATGCCATATGGTAAATGCCAATGTAAAGAGAAGTGAATGTTTTTTTAATGGCTGATAGTCCTGTAACCTACAAAACAGCTTGCATGGCAAGAAGCTAATTGCATTTCCTGACTAGCTGACTCAGAGGTAATAAAATCAGCCCGTATAGTCATACACCTTACAGGATCTTCCTGTAACTTAATTGAAGGAAGCCAGTTCAAAGCACAGGATGTTTTAGCCATGATTTAAGCAGCAAATGACCATTCTGATAGGTTAATGTGAATTTTGTCTTACTGGTGTGAATTGTCTACAGGGAACTTCAAAAGGCTTAAACTCTGAATGTCATATCCATGTTAATTATATGTGTCTGGATTTGAATTTTGATATTCTTGGAATTTTGGAAACAGCGGTACAGTGACATCTCCTGGCCAAATGGCGTAGTTGCTCTGACTCACCTGACAGGTAAATAGACCAGTTTCTTTAGAACTGGGATAATTGACGACACTGCAAGTTACAGAAGGTATCTGAATCCCTCAGTTCAGGGCATGTAGCACACTTTTCATCTTGACTCTGTCCTGAACACACAGACAAACAAAACTGCCATAGCACAGAGACAGAACTAAAACTGCACTTACTCTTTATGGACATCGATTCCCTACAAACTAAAGTAGAACTTTAGATAACTGTCATAGTGTATATTTTTGTACACCCCTTTTCTTGTTGTATGCAGTGACTAAAAGATTATTTAAACCTTTTTAGTTGTAACTGTATGATTAGTAACTATTTAGTAAAAACATTTTGTTTTTAAGAAAACTGGCCTGAGTGAGATTTTCTTATATTGGGTGTGAGATTGTAGGAGGTTCAGTAGTAATCTGCGACTAAACTGTTATTGGTAAGGGGTGCCATCATAAGCTACCAATTGAACAAGGGTCTGTAACAAGGAAATCTGGATAAAGACAGGAAAAATACAAAAGTATCAAGGAAGAGTATGGTGGGATTTGTACCAGGTTATTGCATGCCTTGAGAGGGAGAAGGGAGAATCAGGGTTACAATGCTACCCCAAAGAGGTTGTAACACCTCGATCTTCCCCCTTTGTGTAACAACTGAGAAGAGGTTCTCATTTGGCTACAAGACTAAAGACTGGTATTGTACCCTGATCCAGAGTAAAGAGGGGACTCTGGAACTTTGTGGTGAATGTTCAGTTGTGTAGCCAGTGAGTACTATAGAGGGACTCAAAGAGGGCATCCCTTGTTTCCCCATCCCTGTCATGGATTGCACTTAGGGGTGAGCACTGTGAACTCCGTGGACCTGACCCTCATGAGTGGGTTC
Organism: Neoceratodus forsteri; assembly: GCA_016271365.2. Taxonomy (NCBI): domain Eukaryota; kingdom Metazoa; phylum Chordata; order Ceratodontiformes; family Ceratodontidae; genus Neoceratodus; species Neoceratodus forsteri. Next base: position 622,732,219 of record CM057456.1, on the reverse strand, counting down.
ATGACAGATCTGGTGTGCAGTGGTGGGATCCGAGAGATCTGGTAGCAGTGAGATTCAAGAGATATTGGTGGCACAGGCATAACAGTTGAATTTGGGGCTAGTGCATCAGATTGATAAACTGAAGGCAATCCACACACAATCAAGGCAGAGATTTGGAAAAAACTAATTTGGTTACAGTATAAAGTTCCCTACCTTGGTTTTTTTTTGGTGAAAGCTAGTGTAGTAATAGTTAGGGAAGAAGATGGCTTCCGACTATAATGAATGCATTGCAGACCACCTAAGGCAGTTGTGTCAGGAAAGATGGGTCTAGTATGAGGGGTGAACCAAAAAGCACCTTGTGGAGGCTCTTGTGGCAGCTGATGAGCTAACAGCTGCCCAGAAGCTTGAGTCATGGCCAGTGACCAAAAAGCACCAGAGCCTGGGCGTGGGGGTGCCAGGGTCCATCATAGCATCCAGTCCCAGGGAGGAGGGCGGTGAGACCAGAGGGAACCCAGAGCCACAGCAGCAGGGGAAGGTCACCACAGATGTAGGGCTGGAAGGGATCAAGCTGCAGCTGGAGTTGAGGAAATTGGAACTGGAATTCAAGCAAAGAAAGTTTGAAGCCCAGCAGCAGAGGGAATTCGAGCAGAGAAGTTTGAAGCCAAGCAAGAAAGAGAGCAGAAGAGTTTCAAACTGGAATTGCATTACAAACAGTGATAGAGAGAGATCAAGGACAAAAGAAAAACAGTGGCAAAGGGAGTTTTAACTGGAGAAGCTAAGACTCCATCGACCAGTGCCAGAGAAGGTAAGTGGCTGGAGTGAACCTGAAACTCCAAGGCTAGGGGTACAAGTTAAATTCAAAATTAGTAGCTGAATTTAAAGAGGGTGAGGATAAGGATGCATTTTTAAATTCATTTGAAAAGGTCTGTATCCAGGCCAAAATACCCAGGGAGCCCTGGAGCTTTCAGCTATCCCTGCTACTTACTGGTAATGGGCGTAATGCATTAGGCCAAATGGACAATCAGGACAGTAGCAATTATGAGAAACTTAAAACTGCTTTGCTTAAAAAGTACAAGTTAACAGCTGAAGCATTCAGGGTTAAGTTCCATAAGCTACAAAGAAGCCCTGACATGAGCTATGAGGAACTTGCCACAAAGCACTACCCTATTGGAGTTATGCTTGTTCTGTTTTGTTACTACTTTAACTCACCTGTATTTTTCCTTGTACTAAACTGCAATGTATTATTGCCCAGGACCACCTTGAAAATGAGCTAGCTCAATGGTGCATATGCCTGGTTAAATAAGTGATTGATTGATTGATTGATTGACTGAAGCAACGTCATTTTTGAAAGGTTGGTGGGAGAGTAGAAGCAAATTCTGTGGAAAAAATTGAGGGGTTATGTGCTAAGAGCAGTTCTTTTGGAGCTCCAGCAGGGTTGAAGATCTGTCTAGAGGACTAAGATCCGAAACAGCACAGCAAGCTGCTGAGCTCTCGTATCACTGCCAGGAGCCAGTCTGCTCTGAAAGGGTGGGGCAGGTATGGCAGGGCAGAAAGGGAAAAGTGCAGCTTCAGGGCAGCTAAACCCTCACTGCCTGCACAGAAAGGGGACGTCCCAAGTTACAAAAATGAACTTCTCAGATAAAAGAAATGATGACTGTTGGTTTTGTAAACAGCCAGGGCATCTTGCTAGACAGTGTACTAAAAGGCACAGAGTGGACAAAGTGGTGCTCAAACAGAGTTGGGTTGTTTGTGTATCCCTGAAAGCATGCCTATAAACATGAGGAAGCACATGCACCCGGTTACTGTAAATGGGATGCAGACCCATTGGTTAAGGGACACAGGGGGCATCACTCACAGTAGTAAAAGGGGATTTGGTCGGGCCTGAAAAACTTATGCCTAATCAGTTTGTAACAGTAAAGGATTCTGATTTTTCCACAAGTGCAGTAAAACTGTGACTGAGAATAGCCTTTAAGGATATGCCACACTTTTCAATGGCATTTTTTGCACAGAATTTTTCACAGCTGCGTTTTTAGACAGTCTGCAGTGTATTTTTTCTGCAACTGTGAACATTTTGTCATATGATGCAGTGCAATTATTCTTTTTTCTGCAACTGCACAAATCTTGGGGGCCTACACCTTTTTTCACCTTCTCGTGTTTTGTGAATCCTGTCCACTATGTTTCATTGTCCTAACTGGAATTAGACTCTTTCTGGTGTATGCACCATTTTGTTTTTCATTTTTATGTTTGCTTGCACACATGTGCAATAAACATAGTGCCACCATACGAGTTTTCGTAGGTGTGGCACCCTGCTTCCAATGACCTGCTCCTTTTTGCAGGCATGGCCCCACTGCACCAATGACTGTCTGAGCTGTCTATGACAGCAGTTCAGATACAGTGGCGTACAGTTGAAAGCAAAAATGACCTCTACAATCAGCTGTGGTAACATGCAGGCAATTTTCATACTGCCCTGCCATCAGCAGTATGCAAATTACCTACATGTCACCACCTTAGCAGTCGAACTGTACAACACTGCATCTGTATGATGCACCCCCCGCATTTGTTGTGTGCTGAGGGGGTGCCCAATCCCCCTCAACACATGCACCCCTGCCACTGTATGTCCCATGAGGTGCCCAATCCCTGTTGGCTCCAGTGCCCCCCAAAAACAAACTTCACGCTGCCATGGTGGAGCCCACCCCAGCAAGGCAAAAGTCCCACGCCATCATGTGCTCCTGTACATCAGTGTGACCAACTGGGGTGCCCAATCCCCATTGGCTCCACTGCCCCACAGACTTCCAGGTACCATGCTGGGAGCCCACCCCAGTGTGGAAAAAGTCCGGCCTCATCTTTTAAAAAAATAAACCTGTGAAAAAAGAAAATGGTCCCTCACTGTTTCTCATGCCCCCCAACCCACGCCCACCCTCTGCGCACCCCACCTACCCATACCCCCCACCTCATACTTACCTCTGGAGCCTCGTGCGATGATCTTCGGTGGACTGGGAACATGTCTGCACTCTTCAAAGCCAACCGCTAACTAAAGAAATGCCGGTACGCTGTATAATGGCATAAATAGGTTTTTCGACTTTGGTTAATTTTTTTAATTTTTGCACCAAATTTTCAAAGTGGGGTTCTTGGGACCCCATCTCATGAATTCAGTCACTGTCATCTAGTTATTCAGTCCTAAAAGGTGATTTTGCGGTCTCTGCCTGGAATCACCTTTCGGGACCGATTAACGAAATGACAGTGTCACTGTTCATGAGGTGGACTCTCAAAAAGCCTATGTTGCAAATTTGGTGAAAAAATTCTCCAAAATGACTGTGTTACGAGCATGCATTGTGCAGTTTCCATGCACACTCGCAGGTTCGTGAATTCGTAATATTTTCACTCCAGATTTTCAACACTGGCATTTTTTCAAACCTCCTTATGAACAGTATAGCTGTCATTTTTCACATCTTGGCTTAAAGGTGTTTTTGTATTTCCGGCGCAGAATAGTGCAGTCGCTGTGGCAAATCAGTGTTCAGGACAGATTAAGAAAATCACAGCAGCACTGTTCATGAGCAGAGGTCCTAAATGCCTATGTTGAAAATTGGTGACAAAAGTCCATAAAATTACTGTGTTACGAGCGCAGCATTGTGCAGTTTCTATGCACCCTTGTAACGTCATGAATTTATACTATTTTCACTCCAGATTTTCAACATTGGCATTTTTCCACATCCTTATGAACATTACAGCTGTCATTTTCACATCCTGGCTGAAATGTGTTTTTGTAGTTCTATGCAGAATAGCTCCTCGCTGTGGGAAATCATTGTTCGGGTCAGATTAAGAAAATCACAGTAACACTGTTTCATGAACGGAGGTCCCAAAATGCCTAAATTGAAAATCTGGTTCAAAAATCCCGCAAGAATTGATGCTCACACCATTCCACCCACTACCACCCATCCCCACCCTGCAGCCAGTGATAGGCATTGAGGTGCACCTTGGACTCTTTGGCCCCAGAGTTCACGCCATTCTCCTATACTGCACCCATTTCAGCATATTTCCTTATGGAATGAGGTGAGTGTAAAGCCCGAACACCCCAAGACACACCTCAATACTTATCAGTGTCTGCAGGGTAGGGTGAGGTGAAATGTTGTGCCACTTACAGGCGACAACCCAATGGCACACCCCAATGACTGTCCATCTCTGCACGGTGGGTGTGGAGTTGGCCTCAGTTCAATACATCACTGCCATTTCTGTACTGCATCTGTCTAAATCCTGCACTTCCACTGCTAATGCCAGCAAGCAAACATTCAGCATTGACAAATGCTTGTTACTTAATGAAGCTGGTCTTGTGAGCTACTTTGATGCATGGGATAGAAAATCCTGCTTGGTTGTTACAAGTCTGGTGTGCCATATGTTTGATGGACCTGTGGCTTTGTGCAGTTCTGACCTTTGGAAATATGGTCAAGGAATTCTGTTCCTGGCATAACAAATTAAACCAAGCATGATTTCCACTGAACCCTGTCCCATTAGTTTTTCTGATGTCTCTGTTGCCATATTATGGATGTTTATTCTGACGAGCAGCAGCACATCTTAAGGTCGGCTGAAGTCCAGTGCTGTTGATATCAGTATAGGTTTTGGAGGAGCATGTGGCCCAGTGCTGCTGCTGTAAAGCCAGTGTATAAAGCAATGATTGATGCTCTGATGACTTGCTATGTATAATGTTTGCATTGGCATGTTTCCCTGTGTATAATGGAGTCTTGATATTTTACATGTTGTTTGAATTAGTTGGTTTGTGACAGTGGAGACCTTTGGTAAGGGAAGAGTGTTCTTTAAAAGGAAGGACCAGAAGGAGCATTTTCCTTCTTCTACTGCTAGATTATGATTTTTTTACTATTTGTTTACTCTGTGGACCATGATTATCTCAGGTTACACACAAGGTTAGAACATCAGTGCTCACAGTAGGAACAGTACTTCCATAATGACAAATTTTCAGCCATTACAATCTACCAGAGAATACCTTTGGTGTTTTATGTGTTCCTTTCCAGGGTTTATAACGCATCATGGTAGCCTATCCAAAAAGTTTATATACAGAGCATGTGACTGTCTCAAATAAACATATTGCACCTTTGTTATGACATCACTGTGCCTACCAGGACAACAAATCTGTACTGATGTATTTCAGACTACCTCTGCGACTTTTGTAAATGTGTATATTTGTAAATGTGCAGAAATCTGCATAGTGTTCGGTTTATGTTTTTGCTTATGTACCTTGCATTTGACACTTTATTGTTTTACAGTATTTTCCTCCTGTGATAGGGTAGGACCCTTTCAGACCTGGAAAGACTCTACACTATCATCTGTTTTCCAAAGTCTGTTGCAACAGCGCTGAAACATTCTCCACTGTCCTTGTACTATTCTGTGTTTTCACCTTAATTCAATCAGATTGGCCACCTGTAGAGCTCCCCCTTCTCTCATTATCTTTATCCACTATGTTTTCCCTGTTTCCTTTCCATGTCCTTCCAGGGAGTCTAGCAAGTCTGAAAATGCTATAAAGTGTCAATACTCATATAATTCATTATTGTTTGAAATGTTGTGCTACACATACATTTATAGCGAGGTTAACCAAGGGCATTAGCCAATAGAAAGCAGCCATGTTGACAAGGCTGATGTAGAAACCACGCTGTTAAAATGAATAAGAAAAGGGGCAAATATTTTTTTATTTATCATATGTAATGTAGCTCGTGTGGCTCTGTCTAGAGCCATTTTGCAGAATAACTGTATAACCTTGCGGCTTTGTACTTTGGTAAAACCTGCCCTGTTTTGTCCCATTTTTTTCTTTAAAAAGACTCTTTTTTTTGTGGCATTTAATAAATAAAGGTCTCTTTGAAAATATTGGGACAAGTAAAACATTTGAAGTTTACAGTCCAAAGTTTTCTCTGCACTGTCTACTTCTCAGAGCTTCTGGTGAAATAGAGGCTGCTACTGCCAAAACTCCCGAAACTCCATAAAATTAAAATGTTTGCTTGAACTTAAATATAATTTCCTTATTCAGCCAAGAACCTCTTTAGTTTATCAGAAGCATGTTGTTATGCTTGGAGACTGGAGAAGTTAGTGGAGAAAGAACCAGGAAGCCGCACTTCAGATAAGCACTCTCTCACGCTCTCCCTCACTGTAGCAAGCACTCTGTCTCTGTCTCTTTCTCCTCTAATTCTGCAGTCATCAGCATTCTCTAGCACAGTATAGTGATTCAAATGGCATGGCAAAGAAAAGAATACAGTGTACTGCCAGAATTCAAAATAAAACAATTACCCTGCACTTAGAACAATAAATATGCAATTTTATTAAAGGTAGACAGCCTAAGTTTAAATGTACTCAAGCATATATTTCAGTTCATTTAAAATTTTGAATAATTTGCACCAAAAACACCAAAGCCAACTAAAAATTAATAAATCAAAGTGCCTGCTTATAAAGAATGTTGCTACCATTCATGCGAGCACATTTCATACATTTCGTTTTGCTTTCTGTTACTGGACTCTTGTTTTACCTAAGCATGAATAGATGTTTTCTTCTTTAGTAACCAGTAAGCCCCAACTACAGTATTATTATGGGATATGAAAGTTATGACATCATCATATGGGAGGATTCTAGCTTGTATTATAAGTCATTACTTTTTCAAACACAGATGAATTTATGCAAATTGGGGATGTAAAATGCACAGTTTTTCTTTTTATATTTTAGTGTTATGAAAAATAAATACTGCTGTAATAAAGATTTTGGGTGACATGCCACATGATTGCCTGGTGGAGGGTCTATATGCCATGCTCTTGTGATGTCGGACAAATCTGTGGTTCATTTGTGACTGACCTGTGAAGGAAGAGGATGTGCTGCCTCCATGTCCTGAATTATTATTTTTATTTATTATTTTGGCTGTTTCCTGTAACTACTGTAAATAAAACCATACTGTTGGTGTGTTCAACTGCTTATTTCTTGGTGTAAGTGTCTGTCTGTCACCCACTGCCTTCTACACATGGTGCTAGAAGTGGGATTCTGAGTCATCTAGACTGGGCAGGGAGCTATTTTCAGTGGATGTCAGTCTGACATCCACATAGATCAATGTACCTAGTGCCTCAAGAGGATGTTCCAGACACCCGGTTCAAGAGTTCTAAGCAGAGCACGGCAGAGAAGCTTGGCACAGCACTCCTTCCAGGGTTGCAGCCAGGTGCTTGGAGGAAGATGGACACCATCTCTGAGGCATGCATGACTGAGACAGGGGAAGATGTCTCAGATGAACCCCTAGAGAAGATTGATGAACTTCTGAGGTGGCTGTGTGTGAAACTGCTTGAGATGGAGAGACAGAGAGAAAGTGACCATCAACACCAAGATGCAAGGTGGGCAGACACCTTGAGAGTTCTACATATGTTGGGGACCAGCCAGTATGCAAGAGAACCTCCAAAATACATTAAACTCATGAAGATGACTGAGTCTGATGATGTAGAGGCCTTCCTGACCACCTTTGAGAGGGTTACAAGGGCCTGTGCTCATCAAGGGACCAATGGAGTACAGCTGGCTCCATATCTCAGTGGCTATGCCTAGGTGGCATATACCCATGTGGACAGTCAGAATATGTAAGCAATAAGACATGACAGGTGTGTGTTAGACACTTTAACACATGTCTAGGAGGTGTAGTGAGCCACAAGGCCATCAGCCAAGTGCCCAGCCTCCTAGCCATGTGTTAAAGTGTTTACCATACAGACACTGGAGTGGCTTATTGCACTAGGAAATGGCTATCAAAAATACAGAAGTATGTGATAGCTAAAAAATGTATAGTATTTAAAAGTGAAAAAGTTTAATGTTTGTCTTCATTTTTAATAAAAAAGTTCCTTTGCCTACTGTTTTTTTTTTTGAATTGAGGACTTTTGAGCTACTAAGGCTTCCTTACTTGTATTTTTTTTTTCTGTTACCCGATGTGAAAGTGAAGTTATTAAAAAATGTTGCATTACGTTGTCTTTGGAGTTACAGCTGACCAGTACTTTGTTTCATAAAGTACATAGGAAAATAAATGTTAAAAGTCAAGAGCGGCCATGTGGGTTGGAAATCAGCAGCTGTTCAGTGTACAGTGTGTGAGTGGGTCTGGCAGCAGTACATTGATTAGGAGGGTTTGTTTATGAGGAGTGCAAGTGAGTAGGTTGTATAGGGAAATTAAAGAGAAAGTGGGCAGGAGGTTTGGAAATCAGCAGCTTTTCAGCTGTACAGTGTGCGAATGAGTCTGGCAGCACTACAGTGATCAGGCGGGTTTGTGACCGAAAACAAGATGGCAGCTTTTATTTTTTTAACATTCTAATTTGGAACACTGGAAGAATGGAAAGATCAGTGCCTGCCTGGCATAGCACAGCCTGATCTTTTTTCTGTGGTGTTAGACATACTAACACATTCTTAGTAGCCAATCAGAATGCTTGATTTTTACCAGCCATTTCATAAGAACAATTATGACATGGTCAGACAAGAAAATATTAAGGAGGTATGATATTAACACCAAAACCTATAGACAGAGGTTCCCATCCCTCCAAATGCAGTCCATAGACATCCCCCGGGAGCTATATGTCCAACTGTAGGAACTTTGTCGTAAGTGGCTACAACCCAAGGGCAAGACAGTAGACCAGATCATGGAAATGATTGTTGCAGCATAGTTTGTACAGACTTTACACCAGGATGTGCAACTGTGAATCCAGGAACAGAGACTGCTGAAAGGACCATTTCCTGGCCAAGGATTACTTGACTGCACATCAGTTTCAAGAAATTTCAAAGGGTCCGCTACCACATCTTCTACCCGGTAAGAACCCCCATGTTTTCTAGAGTACCATCAAAGTCTGAAATGAAGGGTGGTAAAAGTGGGAAAACATATCCAGCAGACATTGTATGCCACTATTGTCAAGACTAGGGTCATACAGCCAGGTACTGCCCCAAGGAAAAGACAGACTTTGTCCATTTGGCTCTTGCTAATTGGGGCCAATATGTAATTAATGTTTGTGTGAGGGATAACAAAGTTTTGGGATTAATTGATTCTGGAAGCAGATAGACCTTGGTGAGGACTGATCTGGTGGAAGACATGCAGCTGCAAGGGGCCAGGACTAGGGTAATTTGCATCCATGGAGACACTCATTATTACCCCACTGTGGTTATGTCCATGACTACACAGGGAAATACTCAACAACTAGCTGTGTGACTTGTATCTCTGCTACCAGTACCTGTAGTCATTGGGCATGACCACCCAGACTTTGAAACTTGAATAAAGAGGGAAACAAGTTGACTACTGTAAGCACCAGGGCACAAGCAAAAAGGGGACATCTTCCAGATATCTTCCATTTTGATAATGACATTATAGGTTCCCCAGGAAAAAACAGAACAACCAAAAGGAAAAAGAAAATGTTAAGACTATTAAAACAACAATGGTCAAAGAAATGTCGACCACAGGAAGATACTTTTGCAGAAGAGACTTTTAAAACATGTAAGATTGTCAATGAACAAATGATTGATAAGTCTCTAACACCTCTTTTTTCCCAGGTGGACCAGCCCTAAGCTTATTATTATAAATGGTAGTTTGTACAGGGTATGTGTCAATCCACAGACGGGGGAGAAAGTAAAACAATTAGTTGTGCCTGAGCCTTACCATGAGCAGTTGTTACAATTAGAGCACAACATACAGTACCCTTGGCAGGACATGCTGGTAGGGACAGGACACAAGGCTTCTACAGAGGTTTTTTTGGCCTTCCATTCGTGAGCAGGTTGCCAGATACTGTCAGTCCTGTACACAATGCCAGAATATATATCAAGTTGGCAGAAAAGACAAAGTGTCATTGCAACCCATACCCTTGTCACCACCCTTTGAGAAAAAAAATAGCTTTGGATATTGGTGGCTCCTTGGACAAGAGTAAAAAGGGGATCAGGTTCATGTTGGTGGTGTGTGACTATGCCACAAAGTATCCTGAGGCCATACCCCTTAGGACAGCTACAGCACCCAGAACAGCAGAGGAACTTTCCAAACATTTTAATCGGGTGGGGACACCAAAAAAAATTTAATGGATCAGGGGAGTAAACATGTCCATATTCAACTAATTGAGTATTTAAATAAATACAACTTGATTACCCCATTTCAATCAGGTTTCCATAAAGGACATTCAACAACCTCAGATTTGTTAGAATTTGGAGATTTGGTCAACTCAGTATTGCATTTGGGCTTGGAAACAGCAGTGATATTTGTTGATTTGTTTAAGGCTTTTGACCTGGTGGACCATTCCTTCTTGTTGAAGACTGCAGAGGAAATGGGGGTCAGTCACAGAGGATCCCTGGGGTTGGCTGAGTTTCTACCTAGGACAGTGCATGCAAAGTATATCAATTTCAGGATGTAGCTCTCCAGAAAGGGACATCACAAGAGGAGTACCCCAGGGGGCAATACTGGGACACTTATTGTTTTTGATATTTAACAACAGTCTACCTCAAGCAGCACAGTGTTTTGGGTGAGGCTATATGAACAACACTGCTTTGTAACAATGGGACATAATGTTTTTGAACTGGAAAGTAAATGCAGTTGATTTAAACAGCTTGAATGAGTGGTTCACCAGGTCGAGGCTTATTATGAATACCAAGAAAATTAAGTTACTGTATTTCAACTCTAAACACAAAAAAATATTTTTAGTTAAAAAACTAGTTGATTAATATGGACATTTAGAACAAATAAATCATTATACATATTTGGGGGTCATGTTTGATAAAAATATGGCATTTGGGTTCATATAAAAATATTAGTTGACTGGGGAAATAAAAGAATAGGTGCCTTGCGATGTACCACAAAATGTTTAACAAAAAATAGTAGTAAGAAGGTTGCAGAACAATAGATAATTCCAGTGTTGACATACAGTAAGCTCCTGTACCACACTGCAAGCAAAACACAATTGAACAAGTTAAATAAAGTTTATTATAGTTGCGAGACATGTAATGTGGTGTGACATAAGGACTCACCATTGTGTTCTTTTAACTTCAATACAGTGGTATTAGAGGAGAACAGCCTAAAGGCATACCTTAGACTTAAAATGCCCAACCCAATGGTAGTTGCTAGTTTAAGGGCCTGGATGCAGATTAAAAAGAGGCAAAAAATGGACTCCCCCAATACTCGGTTGAGTGCCAATAGTAGGTGATCCTAACTTTCTTCCTGCAGTGAGGATGAAAGCTTTCAAATGTGGTAAGAAAGGGTGGTCAAATGTCTAGCCAACTTGACTATGAAGGATGGTATGCTCTCCTTCCAGGAGTTACAGGCTGCACTGCATCTCCCTTCCACACATTTATATAAGTACTTCCAGGTAAGGGATTATTACAAAATACTGGACAGTAATAAGGAAGGTCAATCACAATTTAGAGACATAGAGGGAGAGATTTTGGGGGTAGCTAGCCAAGAAAGAGGCCTAATAGGGAGGGCAGTAAAGCTAGATAGGAGATTCTTTCAAGAACCCATACAGGTAGCAAAAAAATGATGGGAAAAGGACATGGGGAAGAAATAAGTGATGCTAACTGGAGTTTATTATTGGAATCCCATATTGGACTATTAGTTTGTAATGAATATAAGGAGGCGCAATATAAATTTATACAGAGGCTATATTACCCCCACAGGTGGTCATAGATTTTCGAGGTGTCCCAGTGTGCAGCAAATGTAATGTTGCACAAGGAACATACTCCACTACTACTGGGGATGCCCAGTGATTGAGCAGTACTGAGAAAAGTCTCAAAGGAAATCTCAGCAATGAGAGGCCAACCTGTTGAATTCTCTCAAAAGTCATTACTGTTGGGAATTGAATGTACAGAAAATGAAGAATGGATCCTGTATCCCAGATGAATAAGAGTACTCTTAGCGGTTGCAAGACAAGGAATTCAGAATGTGAGGACTACAAATATGGGGCCCACATTAGAACAATGGAAGGGGCTTGTCATGCAGGTACTATCTGTAGACTGGCTAACATATAGCCTAAAAGGATTAGAGGATCGATTTGAAAGGGTCTGGGCTGGATATCTTGATACCTTAGAAGGAGAGGAAGGGCTCTCTGGGCAGGATGTGGGCTAGCCTAAAAAACAATATAAGGGGACCATGATATGCTGACTTAAAGGGGAAAAAGGTGTATATATATATATATCACTGTTAGACAAATAACTGATTAAGAATGACACAGACAAAGACCATTTGAGCTTGCTGGAGTTTACCAGCGTAGTTCTTTTTTATTTTCTTTAGGTTCAATTTTTATTAAATCATAAAATTGGCAGTTAGACAGAAGAATGTATTCAGCTGAAATATATGGAATAAGATAAGCTGTGTTTACAGAAAACTTAAACTGGCATGATATGATATGTAAAATGATGTACTATGGCCATATTCAAAATGCTATGCCAAGAAAATGTAATATGTTTACTGTCATCTAATAAATATATCATACAAAAAAAATATTTAGTCAGATTTACCTCAGTTTTGTATAGTGTATGGTCATTTTCCCCTTTTCTCTGCCTGACATGCCAGACACATGCGTAGAAGACACGCATGTCTCTGCGGGTGTGGATGCGTGCTCGCTCCACTTGCAGAGGGGCGAGATTTTATGTGAAACCTGACCCAGAAATGACTCTGAGGTCAGGCTGCTCACTCTGCAAGAAATGTGTTTACTAACTAACTGAAAGTTCTCCTAGGCAGGAAATATCACCCTCCAAAACAGGAGCAGATACTAAAAACAACGGCCTGTTTTAAAAACTCTGCAACACAGATCTGTAGTCTGCTGTAGGAATGCTCACAGACTACAACTCCCACCCACTTCCTGTCTGGAGCTCCTAGCAACCATAAAGACTTCTATATCCTGACTTGCCACACTCAAGAAAATACATATTTCAGCATTTGCAGACTACCACACTGTTGGAGCCTGTCTCACAGCACAGGGCCATCCACAGGTCAGCAGCAATATTTCAAATAGGTAGATAGATGGAAGATGAATCCTGGTGCAAAGAAATACATGTTTGCCAATAAGGAGATTGTGCCCTTGTGAGGTATATCTGTACAATGGGGACCATGTGGCAGAAAGAGAGGGACCATGTCTGAGATCAGCAAGTCATGGGATACAGTCCCAAGGCATTGAATGCTGTGTGTGACAAAAGGAGGACCAAAGAGGAGGTAAAAAGAGGGCAGGAGACCTAAAAAGGAGGACAAAGAATGTCCTGGCCCTGGTGGAGACAAGTCTACAGGCCACAGGCTGTGGGCCAAGTACTGCAGTGCCACTAGCCCCTGCAGGGACACTAACGGCCTCCACAGTAACCCTGTCAAGTCAAGTCAAGTTTTATCTTACAAATGCGTAAAGTTTCAACAAATGTATTACATTTCACACTCAAAGACACATCTAAAAACAAACCACATATACAATAAATCACCAAAATAAAAATTCCAATACTGTTTTTTAGGAACCCCAGTAGACAATTACATTCACAAAAATTCCATAGGTAAAAACTTCTTATAGCTAAGGCTTAATTTGATCATACCATATATTAATTTGAACTGCCAAGTTTCAATAAATAAAACAAGTTTCCATTGCAAGTATTCACTGTAGTTCCTGCAAAAGATATTGACTGTACTCTAATTATTTTAATGGTTTTGACTATAACCTTAACTCAGAATTAATGTATACTAAAATTCCCCTCCCTTTTGCTTCTATTCTTTCTATACATTTGGTAACTGTCCAATTCAATGGATGTATCTCAAACATTTCTATTCAACCAGGTTTCTGATAATAACTACCTCAGGTTGGTAATCAGTTACCCAATCCTTTATTTGATCAAACATCATCCAGACACTTCTTGAATTAAAATGGAGAGTCCCAAAATTACCCTGTTTCAGCATCTCTGCATTGTTCTGTAGTTCCCCCATTGGGCCCGGGTTCAGGTGTGTATCACCACACAGCAGCCAAAAAACAAACAAACAAGGAAGTATGTATAAGTACTAAAAAATAAATATTTCTTATTAGCCCAATATTTAACATTCTTACTATTTCCAGTTTGATAATAACAGAATTTGCTGCCTTGGAGTGAATAACACTCTACAAATACAATTCTGACCAGATCCGTATAGGAGATCCCAGTCAATAGGCCCAAGTCATTCAGAATATCTGCATTTGTGCCCTTATATACATCAATCTGTGTGTACCACTATGGGACAGACTATCGTGGTTTAAAGAAAAGCATGTATGTGTATATGCAGCTCCAGACAATGAGGCAGTAATACAATAGCAGATTAATATTAACATTATCCAAATGTGACCCATTGTTATGCAGAATAACTACTATCAAATACATTTTAAAATGTCAAAAAATTATTCCAGATTTTTAATCTAATATGGTTCAAATTGCACCATGTAATCCCACAGAAACTCTATGTAACACAGGCAGTCTGCAGCTCCCGTGGGGCAATGTAAGAACCAAACAAATAAACTACTACCTGAATAACCTCTTCAGTAAACAAAACCATTTAAGGCTTCAGTCACAGGGTTCCCTACCCCCAAGGCAAAGACACTCAGGCAATCTAGTGAAATAAATAAACAAACTTACCTGGTCTAAAAATTATTAGTGATAAATGCTCCGGTGTAAAATTAGGAACACACAAGCAATCTATTAGATAAGGTGGGGTACTACTCTAATATAAGGCACACCTCAATGTGACTGTCATTGATCACCCACCTACCCCCCCCCCGACATGCGAGCTCCTGCACTCTTCTCCTACTTGGACACACAAAAAAAATCCACTTGATCTGCTGCTACAACCCTCCTAGAGGTGGACTACCTGGACTCTCCTCACTTCTCCACAGCGTCAGTGCGAAAGTGGGCACAAATGAAGTCCTTATCATAGGAGACCTCAACCTTGACTGGTTGGTCTCTAACTCTAAAACTTACGAGCCTCTGCTATCGGGTCTTGCCCTGAGCCAAATTATATCTGAAACAACAAGGCCCTCCTCCCAGGGGGACAAGGGTCTGCTGATTGACTGGATCCTGACCAATAGACCTGACAGGATCACATCCTCGGGCATCCTACCTGATGCCATCTCGGACCACTCGCCTATCTTCTGCACTTGGGGCACCTCTCAGGCAAAGATTCTCAGTAAAGTAATAAAAATGAGGGACTACTCAAAGTTCTACTTACCAGACTTCCTCGCTGACCTCGGTTCAATTGACTGGTCAGGGGTTACCGCCTCCTTGGACCCGGACCAAGCACTGGATGAATTCTTAATCAAGTACATCCCGATAGAACAAACATGCCCCCTCACAAGGAGGAGGTGCAGGGTACCATCACCAAATGGCTTCACGGGGCCTATTCTCCTAATGAAACTCGGACAAATGCTGGGAAACCTACAAGGCCTCCCAAAGCATCAAGATCGCACTGCTTACAGGTGCCTCAGAAACTCCTGTAAAAAAGCCATCCGGGCAGCAAAAAGTGAGTTCTGCCAATCCGCCCTACTCTCCTCAGCCAGCAATCCTAGGAGCTTCTGGCAGAACATTAGAAGTGCGGTTGGGGACTCTGCAAGATCACAAGTCATGGACTTGCTCATTGACAGGGTTAGCTGCAATTACCCACACACAATTGCTAATACCTTCAACACTATGTTCTCGGCAGCCCCTTCCCAGCTTCTCCCCCAAGTCCCAAACTCCTCAACCACCCAAGCCCAAGTCCTCTATCACCCCTCGACTTGGCCCTGGGGCAGTGACCCTCCTTCTTCCTACAACAGGTATCTACCACACAGACCCAGAGGGCTGCTTGCTAGCCTCTCCCCTCACTCTGAGTAGGGCACGACAGCCTCGAGCCAAAGCTGCTCAAGCTAGGAGCTCACCTTCTTGCCAGGCCCATATCGCATATATTCAATTCTTCTCTAACCACTGGCGTCATCCCAGATGTCTGGAAAGTGGCCAAGGTTACCCCTGTTCTTAAACAAGGAAATCTCAAAGACCCCCTGAACTACTGACCTATAGCTATCCTGTCAGCCACCTCCAAAATTCTGGAGAAAGTTGTGGCCTCTCAGCTAACTGAGTACCTACAGGATCACAACCTCCTCTCTCTGGCCCAACACGGGTTCAGGAAGGGACACAGCACAACTACTGCCCTCGCTGTAGTCACCTCGCAGATCAGAACTGCAACTCACCAGGGCTACCTCACTGGAACGATCTTCATGGATCTCTCCAAAGCCTTCGACATGGTAGATCACTCCCTCCTTAGCTCCACTCTTCTCTCCCTCGGACTCTCAAACTCTGCCCATACCTGGTTCCTCAATTACCTTACTGGTAGGAAGCAATACACCAACTTTAACCGGACTCTCTCCAACCCCACCACGGTGAAATGTGGAGTCCCAAGGGATCCGTCCTTGGTCCGACACTCTTCTCCCTTTATATCAATGAGCTACCCTCTGTCACCACCCATGGGCTTACCACCCTCTATGCCGATGACCTTGTCATTCTGGACGGCGCACTTGACATTGACACCATCAATTCCCAATTAAACTCTGACTTCAAGCAGATCCAGTCATGGCTGGTGGAACACAAGCTTGCCACCAATCTTAAGAAAACCCAGGCTATGCTCTTCGGCTCCCTGAACAAAACAAAATCCAGCCCTGCCCCCCTACTAATCTACAGGGCTGATGGCATGCCCTTGCAGATGGTGGCCGCTGTCAAATACCTGGGCGTCACTCTGGACCCTCAGCTGGATCTCTCCTTGCACATCTGTAACATCTGCAAGTCTACAAGCATCAAACTTGGTCTCGCCTACAGAGCCAAAAACTGCCTGACCCCAGCTGCTCGGGTGGCCCTAGCTAGAGGTGTTCTCCTCCCCTCTCTCTGCTATGGGTTAGTGACCTTTGCCCCCATGCCAAAATCCAGCCTTTCGAAATGGGACATGGCCTACAACAGCATCTGCCGCTCTGTGCTATCTGCCCCACCCCTGACTCACCGCTGCAACCTCTACACACGCCTCGAGTGGCTCCCTCCTGAGAAACACCGCACCTTTGTAGTAGGGAACTTCATTTACAGCATTGTAAGATCATCCACCCCCACTGCCCCCGCCCTTCCCCTCAACCCTGACATCTCTTCCTACCACCTTAGGTCCAAGCCACGACACTCAGCTGTCCGGTTCCTAGGACCACACACTTTTAAGCAGGTGATCGGGCCTTCACCAACTATGCCCCTAAACTATGGAATTCATTCCCAGCACTTATTCGGTCCACCCCTCCCATCCAAGCTTTAAAACTTCCCTTTGGAACTTCTTGAAGGCTCCTCCTGTCTATGCCTCTGGCCCCTGCACTATGAAGGCATGGGGTCTCTGCTTGGGTCTACGCCCACTTATTCTCCCGTCCACTGATCAAATCTCGGCTGCCCCTGTCCCTACTCTCCTGAACGAGGTCACCAGGTCCTCCCCTCCGTCAGCTCTTCCCTAGGTCCCCCCCCCACATGTAGGCACTTATTCGGCATAACATATGACTGAACCTGTGTGTTATGGTTATTATGTGCACTGCATCTACCTTGTCCTAACCCTTTTGAGGACTGTCAACTACCTACCCAAATCTTTCTAAAGCGCACCATCTCCTCCTTGAGTGCCATATTGGTTTAACCTGCTCTCCTGTTATATGTAAATCTTGACTCACTCATTGTTTTGTGTATGCTCTAGCTTATAACTCTCCCGGGTCACCTGTAACCTCGGTTCGCGTGACTTGTTACTGGTTGTCATTCTATTCCATCACCTGTTATCCCATTGTATGTAAAACTGATTTGTCACTGTACCTGCCTGCTTAAGTTTGTAATTCTCCCAGGTCACACCTGAAAATAGGCACTTGGCTGTCTAGTGTGACTTACCCGGTCAACAAAAGCAAATAAAAACACCTTATGCCAATGATATAATATTTAAGACTCCTTACCTTGCAGCTGGGGTGGGGGCCCTGCAACACTCCAACTCAGCAAGTTTAGTTTAGTCAAACAAGCATTAAAACAAACTATACCAGTAAAATCCTAAAGGTAAAATTTCTCTCTGAGTGGCGCTAATGCCACTCACTCTAATCACAACACTCATGCTGTGAAGCAGCATGAGCTATCTGCCAAACCCCGTCCCCCGAAACTGACTTCTTGCACGTATGGCTTGCTGCTGAGCCCCTCAAAACAGCAATCAGTTCAAACAGTAACACGGAAGGTTTTAAACTGCACAATCTCTGCAGGTCAAGTGGAGACGGATTCAGGAACATGCTCTGCTGGATGATGGTCAAACTTCAGTGCAGGTTGGAGCTATGAAACAGATGGAATCACACAGGCTGGCTGGGCCTTAAGTGGTGCTGGGTTAAGCTATGTGTTAAGTTTAATAAAACTTTTCTTGCGCATGCCCAAGCAAACATAAAAAAGAAATCAAGTGAAAAAAAGACATAGTCGGACAACTGTTTGCAAAGTGGCTTGTCTTTGATTATAAAATAGCAAGGAAAGAATCCTGATTGGTCAGTGCCCACTTTCAGCAGTGATGTTATCTGAGTATAACATCACTGTATGAGGGTCCAGCATGAAGACAAACTCACAGACATGATACGATCACTGCACACCTACATCTCTCAATTCCTCACTTGTAGTGTGTCACACTGAACCCTCCAGCATGTCACACTGTGCCCCCTTCCCCAAAAGTACAAAATACCCGATTTTGTTATCCCCTCATTCATTTTGTTCCTCATTTTTTTTCTGCTAAACAAATCTTAAAACAAGCAAACACAGCGATCTGCTTCCCCACTACCCTACTCGCTGACTCCATGATCAGCTTCACTTCCTGGTCTGCCCCTACTTTCTGCTTAAAAAAAAGGAAACAGGAAAACAACACTGTGTTCCCTGTCATTCAAACCAAAGCGAGTGACCTAATCTCTGCTAATAGTTTCTCTGTCACACACAAAAAAAAAACATTGCGATACTTCCCACTGGAAACTGGACTGTGCGAGTAAGCAACCAAGTGCATCTTCAAACAGGAACTCCATGCCTCTTTTCATAATGCTTGCTCTCTCTTCAACTAACTTTCTTCTGTTGTTTTTTTGTTTTAACTCCACCATTTAAAAAGACACAAAACCATTCTCTGTACTGCCTTCCTACCTCCATCCTCACAGCAGTGGTGGGGAAGGGGCAGAAATCTCAGATCCCGAAGCAGCAGAAGCATGAAGAACACCTCAGGCAAAAAAAAAAAAGACAGAAACACAAACTCAAAACCATCAGAAAAAACACAGCATAAACACCCAGGGAATAGGCCACATTAACAAAGACTGACATCATTAACAAAGGTTGCTATGGGATTGCAGAGCCACAAAAAAACACAACAGCTCATCCTACTGGCTAAAATAGTAAAGCAAGCTATATTTTTTTTTAGCAAGTATGTCTAACCATTCAAAAAATGACAAAAATTTACTTTAAATTTTTTATCTACTTTTCTTTCTTTTGCAAATGAACCATTGTATGATAGCAATAATGCACTCCGGGGTGTGTGTTGTGCTGGGATAATGTCACTTCTTGGGTGCTGGATGCACTCGACCTGCAGCCTCATGCCCAACCACCTGAGGCATGACATTATCCCAGCATAACACACATGCTCTGTTGTGCATTATTGCTTAATTGATTTTTCTTTTTTTAGCAGCAGCAGCAGTAGTAGTTCTGGGTTGACACGGCAAAGACAAGTGGCCCCCTTCATGTTCATCAGCAGCAGTAACACCTTGGGATCCACTGACTGCCTCCTCCACTCCCCTATTTTGCCTGTCACAGGGTGTGCAAGTGACAACTGTTTTTTTTTCGTGGTGGTTATATCTGTAGACTTTTTTGTTCCATATGTGCGGAGACCAAATGGATAAATCAATCCTTATAGGATTGCTCATATTTACTGCCTTCTTCCATATGAATAAATGTCCTGAATGTGCCCTTACTGCGAGGATCTAATTGGTTGTCCATGATGTAGTGGTCACTTGTATGCATGTCCTCAGTATGTGTCACATAAGAAATGGGTTATTAGCCTGTCTACGACATTAACAAAAGTAGCATCCTCCTTCTCCTTATATTGGGACTTTATATGGGCAAGCTGCAGGTTAATTATGACAATTAGGAACAGTACTTGGATTATACAAGTTGCCTTAGTATTTTTATGACTCGTGACCTCCTCAAAGGGCTTCAGCACACAGCAGAAGGTCTCCATTAGTTTCCTCTGATTAGGACTGAAGTGTACGTCTTCCCTTGCCAATACCATGCCTTGCTAAATACTAGTGGATGGTCTTCTGTTGCTCTAACAGCTACTGCCTCAAGTAATAGATGAGATTCCACCTTGTTGGTATAGCTTGCTTCAGGTGGTTAAGGGGGAGGTGGTTCCACTGCTGAATATTGCATAACAGCTTCCTTGCCTTAAAAGAATGGCTAATATGACTATTTTTTTGGCCACCTGATCACATTCTGCACACTGATGCATTTCTTGTTATAAACCTTGAACTACCAGGTTTGTAAAGTGAGCAAAGCATGGAACATGATATAGTCATGGTGTGGAAAACTGGTCTCTCCCAGACTCAGCCTGCCAGTGTTACCAGCTTTCTTGAACCTTTCAGACGTCTGTAAGGGTACTCAGTAGCTGCCAGCACTAGACATAGACACTCTCCTAGGGTATCTTTAGGTCTGAATCCCTCCAGAGTCCCTGCTCACACAGTACAGTGCTACTTGCCCTAGGGCAGATAACCCACCCCTCTCTGTCACAACTGAGAACACCTTACTTTGAAACAACTTATGGTAACTATAACCTCTTCAGAGATGGAAACTCGGTTTTGTTACCAATAAATCAGTTAGCTGTAGCTTAAGGACTCTGCTACAAAAAACATGAAGTACATAAATAATATCTGTAATACTTCAAGATATTTACACTGATAATACAGGATACAACACAAGGACTATGGGTAACAGAAATTCTACAGAAATGAAAATGAAAATGTTTAGAACAGTAGGTTACACAGAAAACCTATCTCCTCTTCTTTATTTAGCAAGAAAGACTAGCTTACCACACAAGACACCTTCAGGGCAGACTTGAACCTTAGATGGTATCTGTTCATAGTCCCAAACCTGATTAATTAGAAACATAGAAACATAGAAGTTGATGGCATATAAAGACCGTTTGGCCCATCCAGTCTGGTCATTTACCCTACCTATCGAATGTGGCCATGGACTCTACTTAATCATTGGTCTTAGCTAATAATTCCCATTTCTATGATTCCCTTGTGCCTATCCCATGCCTATTTTAAGCTGTTCACTGTGCTCATTCCTACAACCTCCTGGGCAGGCTGTTCCATGTATCCACCACCATTTCTGTGAAAACAACTTTCTGATATTTCCCTTAATCATCCTGTTTCCAGTCTCATGTCATGTCCTCTTGTCCTACTATTCTTTTTATTCTGGAAATGTTTGTCCCTTCACCTTATTCATACCCTGAGATATTTGAATGCTTCTGTCATGTTGCCTCTCTCCCTCCTTTGCTCCAGATATTGAGCTCTTTTAATCTGTCCTCATATGCCTTCTGATGCAGACCCTACACCATCTTGGCTGCCCTCCTCTGCACTGTCTCTAGCCTGTTGATGTTCTTATGCAGATGTGGCCTCCAGTACTGGGTGCAGTATTCCTGATGGGGCCTAACCAGTGTTTTGTAGAGTGGTATCATTACCTCCCTCTCTTGGCTTGTGATACCCCTACTAATACACCTCAACATCCCTCTAGTCTTCCCTACTGCCTTTATGGTCTGCTTGGAGGTTTTCAAGTTATTTGTGATGATTACCCCCAAGTCCCTTTCTTCCCTAGTATCTGCGGTAGCCCCCAGCCTATAGCTTGCTCCTGGGTTAAATCCTCCCCATGCATGATTTTGCACTTTTTGTGTTACATCTCAGTTGCCATTCTTCAAACTATTTCTCAAGTTGTTCCAGATCTTTCTCATCCTATCCACCCCTCTGGACTATCTACGTTGTTGCAGATCTTGGTGTCATCTGCAAACAGGCAAACCTTCCCTTCAGTCCCTGTACAATGTTGCTGATGAAGACATGGAAGATGACTCTCAATGTCTAATTCTTTCAGGCTCTGCCAAACCTCATGACCCACCATTGCCCCCCAGACACGTTGCTCAGTATATCACTCTGACATCATAGATTTGACATACTTTTGAGTCGGGAAAAATCTCCCAACTGGAAACTGGACCAAACTGGAATCTTAGGTTTCTTGTATTGTAGGGTCCTCAATTTGTTTTTTCTCCTGTCTCGCAAAGCAGGAGTGACTCCTCTACATATTAGTCAGGGCTCTTCATGAAACATGAAAAGGATGCCCTTTTCTTTCAACTGTCCCATTAACTGGCCAAAGAGAAAAGATTGCTATTGCTCATCAGAGCCATCTGTCTTGCCAGTTGGCAGCCAACATTATCAGGCAGTTTTGAACTCAGCTGAAATACTTACAAGAGGTCTAGCTGATAATAGAAATTAAACAAAGAAAACTGGAAAAAATTACACAAAAGTTAAGTATGTTAGACAAGAATGTGTCTATTTTCAGGAATGACCCAGGATAAACAGAGCAAACAAGTAAACAATATAATTTAATAATGAATACAGTGACAGAATCAATATTAATATAACACATTATAACTATAGCAGCAAGTTATGCATACATGAGCACAATAGCTTAAGTAACATGTGAATAAGTTGCAGTAGTACTTAAAGAAGGCCCGTTTAAAATGACAGTGTAAATCTGGGCACCTGACCAGGTGATAGACTAAATTACAGAACCTACAAGCACAGACACGAAAAGCAACCAGCGCAAAATACTGAAGAGCGACAATAAAACTCTATTTACCACAATACTTAGTTAATGCAGTAAGTTCAAAAGAACCAGGACTAGACATCCTTAATTCTTGTTCAACTTGTTCAGTAGGTTTAGCCTGGCCCACTCTGGCATGGAGCAGGGGTGGGGGGAAATTAGCAGCCATGTACAAAACAGAAACCATTTGTTCTGAATTGGGATTTTTAAAGGCGTGTGGGGGGAGGTCAATAGGTATAGAGACAGAGGGCAGATTTCTGAAGGTTAGGAACTGCAGCTTGCACCTTCTTTTACAGATGCCATAAAGTGGGCCAATGGCACAAGCCTTGCTTCAAACCCTCAGAGGCTGTCAGCTGTGCCGCGGGCCAAATGCCACAAGTGTACCCAATTGTATAATCTTGTGCACAGCTGTGCCATGGCCAAATTCCACAAGTGTACCCGATTGCTAATCTAGTGCTGCAGCTGTGCCATGGCCAAATGCCACAAGTGTACCCAATTGTATAATTTAGTGCTGCAGCTGTGCCATGGACAAATGCCACAAGTGTACCCAATTGTATAATCTTGTGCACAGCTGTGCCATGGCCAAATGCCACAAGTGTACCTGATTGTATAATCTTGTGCACAGCTGTGACAGTTGACCGTTTTTTGGCAGTTTGTGGCAACATTTGGATGCACGAAGTAATGTGTGTTAGGGGGCTCCAGGAATGGCACAAGCTAGACCTAAGAAAACTGAAACATTACAAACAGAAGATTAGTGCCGCTCTTTTGCCACTGAAGGTGCTACTCACTAGGTATAATAAGTAAAAATAAGAGAAAAATAGTGCATACACCAGAAGGTGAGGTTGAAGTTTTATTAACTCACTGTGGAGTCACAGAGCTAACACCCATTTGTATCGCCTCTCTCTCCAGAGATTTCATTGTGGAGGGTGAGGGGGTTAGCAACAGACAGCAACATTTTATATCCAAATGCTAATTGATTAATTACACATCCAGTGCAAAAGTGTTCAGAGCCATCAGTATGGACACAAGTTGTCTGCAGTGACAGAAAAATCAATTAGGCTAACTAGTAATGTGTACATATTTCAGTACAAAAACAGCAGTGTGGTGAAACCTCCCTATAACTAAATTCATTTAAAAAGAAGAGGTGTACCTCAAAGGAACAAATTCACAGAGGCGATACATCAAAATAATGGCAATTACTTTAAGTGTGGGGGGAAGGGGGGCAGAAATGATAACATAAACCAGAGCAATTGTCAAGGATCTCTAGGAGATGGGATCACTTTAAACACTTTTAAATAGTGTTGAGTTCACATTCTCTATTTAATAATTGAACAAATCTAGATGATGTTACCATTACCCCCCACAATTCAAGGTGCCAAAGTTGAAACAAACTCTAAAATATATTAAACAAGCTGTGAGCTAAGTAGAACGCTCATTAAAGTAGAAAATGTAAAGGTATAATAAGTATTGTAATGGGAATCCCAACCAAAGGCTGACAGACTCAACCCATTTTCAACATATTTTTTTTTTTGTTACTCTGTACTGGCTCCTGGATGAAACTGACAAAACAGTCACTGCTACAAGAAGGAGGAGGCAATATTATTGATGTTCAAAGAGGTTCCTTATGTTTTTGTAACAAACAAAGGAAACATAATGGTCTAGATTCACAAAGAGAGCAAAAAACAAAAATCTGCACATGAAGAAAAAAGGCTTGCAAAACTGTGAAAATGCAAGTGTGGCACATTCACAGTCAAAATTTATACAGGTGCAGAAAATAGCAAAACAGGTGAGTTATGAAATTCTGCAAGTACCGAAAATGGGCAACATTTTTTCCACAGCTGCAGATATAATAAAAAAGGCCCAGCAGATGCACTGGCCCGGTGGGGCTGAGGGTTGAGGTGCTAGATGCCACAACTTGAACCACACCGGCGACCCATGTTCGGGAATGGCTATGGGCCACTGGGGGTCAGCAGGGGCGGAGAAGGATCAAGTGTCCGGAAGACTGCTGTCCTTCTCCGGGGAGGAGGGTTCCCGAATGTTGGCATTGGTTGCCCTATGGCATAGGCTGGGGGACACGACATCACACCACAATGTGGGGTGGAGCTAGGACAGATGCTATAACCCTAACATCATTGCATGTCCTAGCTCCAAGGGAAGCAATCTCTAAATCACTGGCCCCCATGTATGAGCCAGGCCCGGTGCCCGACCCTCCAGCCACAGCAGTTCCACTTCAGGGGCCCCACTCAGAGGGGGGCTTCCCAGCATGAGGGTCAGGTCACCGGGGCCGGGGCTGGGGTCTGGCAGCCAAAAAGAGAAGAATAAAAAAAAAAAAAGGCCCAGCAGACAGAACAACAGCAGGTGATCCATATTAAGAGGAGCAGGAGACTGACAGTCTTGCAAAAGTTGTAGCAGAACCAGCATTCCCAGTGAGGCAAGCAACCAGTCCCACAACTGGGACCACAGTAGCACCACTTGTACCAGCAGGACCTTGCACCCAGTGGCAATATGTATCCATTGGTTGGTGTGGCAAGCTATGTAGAAGACTTGGTTTGCTGGCCAAGGCACCTAGCTTCACTTGAGCTCTTTCCTTCTAAGACTGCTTGAAAGGAGAGAAACTTACCAGAGCAAGGAGAAGGATTAAGACTTAGTTTGGCTAAGCAGATTTACTGTGTGGTGGTGTTTTATTTTTACTCACAGGGATTGCTACTGTTTGTTGCTAACATTTCATTGCTTTATTTTTTCTCTGATTCAAATTGTTGTTGCTGGTATACCTTCTTCTGCGTTATTACAAGTGTGCCTACAGGTGTGTGCTAACAGATTACTGCTGTAATCTTCTGATTCAAATTGTCTTTGCAAGGTATATCTTCTGTTACTGCTTTATTTTCTCTGGAGCAAAGTGTTTCTTACAGGGTATATCTTCTCTGAAATTACTGTATTACAGGTGGAGCTTACATTTTGTGACTTTTTATCATTGGGCTAAGCAAAATTACTGTTTGACACTGTGTTTTATTTATTCTTGTTTGTTGAAAAGGTTTGTTGTCTCAGAGGTGTTTCAGTCTCCTTCTCACATTGAAGGAGCTAATTGCTTTTCCTCCACAGCTCTTCCAAAGGATTAGGTGTGTATGTGAAGTGGAGCTGGCAAACTGTCAGTAATTTCCAACAGAAAGAAGGGTTAAAAGTCAGGTTAGTTTATATCTTGGAGGTAGAAGACTTGGTTTGCTGGCCAGGCACCCAGCTTCACCTGAGCTCTTTCCTTCTAAGACTACTTGAAAGGCAGAGTAGAGAAACTTACAGAGCAAGGGAGAAGGATTAAGACTTAGTTTGGCTAAGCAGATTTACTGTGTGGTGGTGTTTTTATTTTTTTACTCACAGGGATTGCTACTGTTTGTTGCTAACATTTCATTGCTTTATTTTTCCTCTGATTCAAATTGTTGTTGCTGGTATACCTTCTTCTGCATTATTACAAGGTGTGCCTACAGGTGTGTGCTAACAGATTACTGCTGTAATCTTCTGATTCAAATTGTCTTTTGCAAGGTATATCTTCTGTTACTGCTTTATTTTTTCTGGAGCAAAGTGTTTCTTACAGGGTATATCTTCTCTGAAATTATTACAGGTGGTGCTTTACAGGTTTTACAGTTTTATCTAACATTAGGATAAGCTTTCAGGGTTACTGCAATTGTTGTTGACTGATTGTTTCTGCTCTTACCTCCTTGTTCTTTTAAGTCCGTGGTTCTTCTTTTTAGGCAGGGAAGACATGCTCACCCCATCCCCAACCACCCCACGCTACACTCCTTTTATAGGGTACCACAGTTGTGACATTTCCTGTGGCAGAGCAGGAGGAGGCGGATCAGTGGGGCCTCCACAAGTGATCTCATTTACAGGGGCACTAGTAATTTAACTTGTTATAACAAGTTAAACAAAGCACAATTAAACCATTACTTGCATTTTTTCCTTTTTTTTCCTTCTAATTACTCTGACTAGGTTACAAACCCAGCAACTTATTTGGAATGGATTTCATTAACTGCAGGTACTGTGGAACAATTTTCAGAAGGACAGTCTTACAGGATTTAGGACACTGTCCCACATGCTGAGCCTTTGGAGATCTTAGGTCTCAGCTCCGGGCAGCATGGGCAGAGATTGCACGCCTCAAATTTCATATTGAAGAGGAAATACATTATAAGAACCACCGCCATTTCCCCAGCATCCAACAGAAAAACCTCGACACAGAGGGTAGTTGGTCCAGGAGGTTGGCAGGTGGTTAGGAGGAGCAAATCAGGTGCCCCATCACCTCTGCTCTCCAACACATTACCTCCAAAACCATATAAACACTACAAACAGGTATCTGCCTCTATCTCTGAAATCAAATAAAGAGGCAGAAGACACTGCAGAGCAGGACACTGTGGCACAGGAGCTAGCACAACAATACTCACCCAAATCAGGAACCAAAACTAAACAACCACAAAGGAAATCCAAAAACTTGATCATAGGAGACTCCATGATTTGGGGAGTTGATACCATCTCCAGCCAGGGATGATGGTCAGATGTCTCCCAGGTACATCAGCATGGAGAACACTGACCGCATTGCTAAAATTGTTCACAAAGCAGGAGAAAACATTGATGTCCTAGTACACATAGGGACTAATGATCTTGCCAGCCGGTCAGTTGTGGAGACCAAGGAACACCTGACTAAGCTGGGTGACAAACTATCATCTATTTCGTCCGGCATCTCCTCCTGAGATCCTGCCAGTCTGGGAGAAGGAGCAGATAGACGGAAGGTCAGAGAAGGGAGATGGGAGCTAAACACATGGCTCAGGACTGGTGCCAGGAAAAAGGACACAGATTTGTAGGGAACTGGCAACAGTTCTGGGAGCGAAAGTTCTTTAAGTTTGATGGACTGCATCTGACTAAAGAGGGAGTCAGTGCATTGGGGCAGAAGTTTGACGTCTTTGCAGAATATTTAAACTAGCAAATGGGGAGAGGGTGCAGCACCCATACATCGAATGGGAAGAACACCCCCCTCAGCTAGTGGTCAAACAGGAATTCAGCGTGTTTGCTGTTCATTTGCATCACCAGGTAAGAAAAAGGTTTGTCTTCCCATACGATGCACAGGGTAATGCAAACTTCACCCAACAACAACACACAAAATCTGGCCAATGGAAAATCATGTACACAAATGCTCACAGCCTGGGAAATAAGATCCCAGACCTGCAGGCAATAATGTCAGAGGCTAAACTGGACATAGTAGCAATTAGTGAGATGTGGTTACCAGTAACCACACTTGGGAGACTTCAGTACCTGGCTATATATTGTTCAGAAGAGACCGAGGTGCAAAGGGGGGAGGAGGGCCCTGTATGTTAATGAAAATATCAAAGCTACAGAAATTCAGAATACACATAAGGAGCCAGAAGAACTGTGGGTCACCCTGGAAACAGGAAATGGGACAGCCATAAGAACTGGGGTTGTCTACAGGCCCCCAGACCAGAGGGAGGACATAGACACATTACTGTTAGAAGATATACAAAACATGACAGCTAAAGGGAGGTTCTGATAATGGGAGACTTCAACATGCCAGATACAGATTGGTCAATACCAGCAGGAACATCTGCCAGAACTAGACTCATAGTGGATTCCTGCAGGGGAGGCCTCAAACAACTGGTACAGCAACCCACAAGAGACAGGGCTATCCTAGATCTAGTACTGAGTAACAAAGAAGGGATCACAGATCTCCAGGTAGAAGGTCACCTGGGGCCAGTGACCATCACATGGTATGGTTCAATTTGGCTACTACATCTAAATCATCCCATTCCAAGGCAAAAATATGGGACTTCAGAGGAGCTGACTTTGATAAGATGGCCAACAGAGTTAAGCTAGCCCTGGCAAAAAGAAACACAGGTGAGGAGGTACAGGCAAAGTGGGCAAGCATTAAGGATACAATACTTGAAGCAACATCCCATTGTGTTAGACAGAAAGGAAGTGCAAAGAAGAAGGAAACCACTTTGGTTCTCAAATACGTAGCAGAAAAGGTCAGAACCAAAAGGCTGGCCTTCAGGAAATATAAGGAACACAGCGGGATGAAGATAGGAGGCATACCAAACTGCCCCAAGGGAAGCACGGAAGGCAGTAAGGCAGGCAAAGTCTCAAACTGAGGAAACACTAGCACGAACAGTAAAAGAAGGTGACAAGACTTTCTATAGATACATTAGTGAAAGGAGAAAGTCCAGAGGGGTATTGCTAGCTTAATGGAGAAAAGGGAGCATGTGAGGAGGAGGACCTGTAAAGGCATCTATCCTAAATAGATACTTTTGCTCAGTATTTACTGAAGAGAAGGTAGGGCAGGGCCCACAGCTCAGCATCATGGACACAGGGGGAGGGAGGTGAGCACTACTCCTTCACAAAGAAAGGGTCCTACAAGAGCTTGCTAAGCTCAGGGTGGATAAGGCAATGGGACCTGATGGCATACATCCTAGGGTACTTAAGGAGCTAAAGGAGGAACTAGCAGAGCCATTAGCAGAATTGTTTAGTGAGTCTCTGAGCACAGGAGAGGTCCCAGAAGACTGGAGAAGGGCTCGTGATCCCGCTCCACAAGAGTGGTAGCAGGGAGGAGGCGGGGAACTACAGACCAGTCAGTCTTACCTCAGTAGTGGGCAAGATTATGGAGGCATTCCTTAAGGAAAGGATAGTGCAACACCTGGAATCCAGGCACAGGATCCAAGACAGCATGGGTTTACAAAGGAAGGTCCTGTCAAACTAATCTCATAGATTTCTTTGACTGGGTGCAACCAAAGTGGTGGACCAAGGGGAGCAGTTGATGTTGCCTACCTTGACTTCAGCAAAGCTTTGACACTGTTCCACATAGAAGATTGATAAATAAGCTAGGTAGGCTCGGGGTGGGTCAGAAGTTGGTCAACTGGGTGGCAAACTGGTTGACTGGCAGAAAACAGAGAGTGGTGGTAAATGGTATACAGTCAGAAGAGATGCAAGTCACAAGTGGGGTACCTCAGGGATCAGTCCTGGGGCCAGTCCTATTCAACATCTTCATTAGTGACCACGCAGATGGACTAGAGGGTAAGGCTTGTCTGTTTGCAGATGACACCAAGATCTGCAACAGATTAGATGATCCAGATGGGGTGGGCAGAATGAGAAGAGATCTGGATAAACTAGCAAAATGGTCAGAAGAGTGGCAACTGGGATTTAATGCAAAGAAGTGCAAAATCATGCACATAGGGAAGAGAAACCCTGAAGCCACTTATAGGCTGGGAGGGAGTTGCTAGCAGTCACAAAGGAAGAAAGAGACTTGGGCATCATCATCACTGATGACCTAAAATCATCAAGCAGACCTCTAAAGCAGTAGGTAAGGCTAGGGCGTGTTAGGGTGTATTAGTAGGGTATCACAAGTCGTAAGAGGGAGGTAATAATCCCTCTGTACAAGACATTGGTTAGGCCCCATCTGGAGTACTGCATGCAGTATTGGAGGCCATACCTTCACAAGGACATTAACCAAATTGAGGCAGTCCAGAGAAGGGCAACCAAAATGGTGCAGGGACTGTATCAGAAGACATATGAGGACAGATTAACGGAGTTCAATATGTATACCCTTGAGCAAAGGAGGGAGAGAGGTGATATGATCGAGACATTTAAACACCTTAAGGGCATAAACAAGGTGAAAGAGTCTAACATGTTTAAATATAAGAAAAATAGCAGAACAAGAGGACACAGCATGAGATTAGAGGAGGCCGATTAAGGGGAATGTGAGGAAATTCTTTTCACAGAAAGGGTGGTAGATGCATGGAATGGCTTACCACAAGAAGTGGTGGCTATGAATACAGTGCAGGGCTTCAAACAGGCATGGATAGGCATAAGGGAGCAATACAAATGACTATGAATAGATAGGTCACTGACAGAGCAAGGCGATGGCACATTTATAAGGTAGAAAAAGAAATGGGCAGACTCGATGGGCCTTAAGGGTCCTTATCTGCCATCAACTTCTATGTTTCTGTCCTGCCAGTCAGATGGGCAGATATGTGGGGTTATGTTCTCTTATATTCTTGTCCATGTTTAAAAATGCCATATGGTAAATGCCAATGTAAAGAGAAGTGAATGTTTTTTTAATGGCTGATAGTCCTGTAACCTACAAAACAGCTTGCATGGCAAGAAGCTAATTGCATTTCCTGACTAGCTGACTCAGAGGTAATAAAATCAGCCCGTATAGTCATACACCTTACAGGATCTTCCTTGTAACTTAATTGAAGGAAGCCAGTTCAAAGCACAGGATGTTTTAGCCATGATTTAAGCAGCAAATGACCATTCTGATAGGTTAATGTGAATTTTGTCTTACTGGTGTGAATTGTCTACAGGAAACTTCAAAAGGCTTAAACTCTGAATGTCATATCCATGTTAATTATATGTGTCTGGATTTGAATTTTGATATTCTTGGAATTTTGGAAACAGCGGTACAGTGACATCTCCTGGCCAAATGGCGTAGTTGCTCTGACTCACCTGACAGGTAAATAGACCAGTTTCTTTAGAACTGGGATAATTGACGACACTGCAAGTTACAGAAGGTATCTGAATCCCTCAGTTCAGGGCATGTAGCACACTTTTCATCTTGACTCTGTCCTGAACACACAGACAAACAAAACTGCCATAGCACAGAGACTAAGAACTAAAAACTGCACTTACTCTTTATGGACATCGATTCCCTACAAACTAAAGTAGAACTTTAGATAACTGTCATAGTGTATATTTTTTTTGTACAATTCCCCTTTTTCTTGTTATGCAGTGACTAAAAAGATTATTTAAACCTTTTTAGTTGTAACTGTATGATTAGTAACTATTTAGTAAAAACATTTTGTTTTTAAGAAAACTGGCCTGAGTGAGATTTTCTTATATTGGGTGTGAGATTGTAGGAGGTTCAGTAGTAATCTGCGACTAAACTGTTATTGGTAAGGGGTGCCATCATAAGCTACCAATTGAACAAGGGTCTGTAACAAGGAAATCTGGATAAAGACAGGAAAAATACAAAAGTATCAAGGAAGAGTATGGTGGGATTTGTACCAGGTTATTGCATGCCTTGAGAGGGAGAAGGGAGAATCAGGGTTACAATGCTACCCCAAAGAGGTTGTAACACCTCGATCTTCCCCCTTTGTGTAACAACTGAGAAGAGGTTCTCATTTGGCTACAAGACTAAAGACTGGTATTGTACCCTGATCCAGAGTAAAGAGGGACTCTGGAACTTTGTGGTGAATGTTCAGTTGTGTAGCCAGTGAGTACTATAGAGGGACTCAAAGAGGCATCCCTTGTTTCCCCATCCCTGTCATGGATTGCACTTAGGGGTGAGCACTGTGAACTCCGTGGACCTGACCCTCATGAGTGGGTTCATGACAGATCTGGTGTGCAGTGGTGGGATCCGAGAGATCTGGTAGCAGTGAGATTCAAGAGATATTGGTGGCACAGGCATAACAGTTGAATTTGGGGCTAGTGCATCAGATTGATAAACTGAAGGCAATCCACACACAATCAAGGCAGAGATTTGGAAAAAACTAATTTGGTTACAGTATAAAGTTCCCTACCTTGGTTTTTTTTTGGTGAAAGCTAGTGTAGTAATAGTTAGGGAAGAAGATGGCTTCCGACTATAATGAATGCATTGCAGACCACCTAAGGCAGTTGTGTCAGGAAAGATGGGTCTAGTATGAGGGGTGAACCAAAAAGCACCTTGTGGAGGCTCTTGTGGCAGCTGATGAGCTAACAGCTGCCCAGAAGCTTGAGTCATGGCCAGTGACCAAAAGCACCAGAGCCTGGGCGTGGGGTGCCAGGGTCCATCATAGCATCCAGTCCCAGGGAGGAGGGCGGTGAGACCAGAGGGAACCCAGAGCCACAGCAGCAGGGAAGGTCACCACAGATGTAGGGCTGGAAGGATCAAGCTGCAGCTGGAGTTGAGGAAATTGGAACTGGAATTCAAGCAAAGAAAGTTTGAAGCCCAGCAGCAGAGGGAATTCGAGCAGAGAAGTTTGAAGCCAAGCAAGAAAGAGAGCAGAAGAGTTTCAAACTGGAATTGCATTACAAACAGTGATAGAGAGAGATCAAGGACAAAAGAAAAACAGTGGCAAAGGGAGTTTTAACTGGAGAAGCTAAGACTCCATCGACCAGTGCCAGAGAAGGTAAGTGGCTGGAGTGAACCTGAAACTCCAAGGCTAGGGGTACAAGTTAAATTCAAAATTAGTAGCTGAATTTAAAGAGGGTGAGGATAAGGATGCATTTTTAAATTCATTTGAAAAGGTCTGTATCCAGGCCAAAATACCCAGGGAGCCCTGAGCTTTCAGCTATCCCTGCTACTTACTGGTAATGGGCGTAATGCATTAGGCCAAATGGACAATCAGGACAGTAGCAATTATGAGAAACTTAAAACTGCTTTGCTTAAAAAGTACAAGTTAACAGCTGAAGCATTCAGGGTTAAGTTCCATAAGCTACAAAGAAGCCCTGACATGAGCTATGAGGAACTTGCCACAAAGCACTACCCTATTGGAGTTATGCTTGTTCTGTTTTGTTACTACTTTAACTCACCTGTATTTTTCCTTGTACTAAACTGCAATGTATTATTGCCCAGGACCACCTTGAAAATGAGCTAGCTCAATGGTGCATATGCCTGGTTAAATAAGTGATTGATTGATTGATTGATTGACTGAAGCAACGTCATTTTTTGAAAGGTTGGTGGGAGGGAGTAGAAGCAAATTCTGTGGAAAAAATTGAGGAGGTTATGTGCTAGAGCAGTTCTTTTGGGCTTGCCCAGCAGGGTTGAAGATCTGTCTAGAGGACTAAGATCCGAAAACAGCACAGCAAGCTGCTGAGCTCTCGTATCACTATGCCAGGAGCCAGTCTGCTCTGAAAGGGAGTGGGGCAGGTATGGCAGGGCAGAAAGGGAAAAGTGCAGCTTCAGGGCAGCTAAAACCCTCACTGCCTGCACAGAAAGGGGGACGTCCCAAGTTACAAAAAATGAACTTCTCAGATAAAAGAAATGATGACTGTTGGTTTTGTAAACAGCCAGGGCATCTTGCTAGACAGTGTACTAAAAAGGCACAGAGTGGACAAAGTGGTGCTCAAACAGAGTTGGGTTGTTTGTGTATCCCTGAAAGCATGCCTATAAACATGAGGAAGCACATGCACCCGGTTACTGTAAATGGGATGCAGACCCATTGGTTAAGGGACACAGGGGGCATCACTCACAGTAGTAAAAGGGGATTTGGTCGGGCCTGAAAAACTTATGCCTAATCAGTTTGTAACAGTAAAGGGATTCTGATTTTTTCCACAAGTGCAGTAAAACTGTGACTGAGAATAGCCTTTAAGGGGATATGCCACACTTTTCAATGGCATTTTTTTTGCACAGGAATTTTTCACAGCTGCGTTTTTTAGACAGTCTGCAGTGTATTTTTTCTGCAACTGTGAACATTTTGTGCATATGATGCAGTGCAATTATTCTTTTTTTCTGCAACTGCACAAATCTTGGGGGCCTACACCTTTTTTTCACCTTCTACGTGTTTTGTGAATCCTGTCCACTATGTTTCATTGTCCTAACTGGAATTAGACTCTTTCTGGTGTATGCACCATTTTGTTTTTCATTTTTATGTTTGCTTGCACACATGTGCAATAAACATAGTGCCACCATACGAGTTTTCGTAGGTGTGGCACCCTGCTTCCAATGACCTGCTCCTTTTGCAGGCATGGCCCCTGCACAATGACTGTCTGAGCTGTCTATGACAGCAGTTCAGATACAGTGGCGTCAGTTGAAAGCAAAATGACCTCTACAATCAGTTGTGTATTACGTAAGTGGCAATTTCATACTGCCCTGCCATCAGCAGTATGCAAATTACCTACATGTCACCACCTTAGCAGTCGAACTGTACAACACTGCATCTGGCGGATGCACCCCCCGAATTTGTTGTGTGCCGAGGGTGCCTAACTTCAACACATGCACCCCTGCCACTGTATGTCCCATGAGGTGCCCAATCCCTGTTGGCTCCAGTGCCCCCCCAAAAAACAAACTTCACGTTGCCATGGTGGGAGCCCACCCCAGCAAGGCAAAAGTCCCACGTCATCATGTGCTCCTGTACACTGTGTGACCAACTGGGGTGCCCAATCCCCCATTGGCTCCACTGCCCCACAGACTTCCAGGTACCATGCTGGGAGCCCACCCCAGTGTGGAAAAAGTCCGGCCTCATCTTTTAAAAAAATAAACCTGTGAAAAAAGAAAATGGTCCCTCACTGTTTCTCATGCCCCAACCCACGCCCACCCTCTACGTTCCTCTACCTACCCATACCCCCCACCTCATACTTACTCTCTGGAGCCTCGTGCGATGATCTTCGTGGACTGGGAACATGTCTGCACTCTTCAAAGCCAACATGAACTAAAGAAATGCCGGTACGCTGTATAATGGCATAAATAGGTTTTCGACTTTGGTTAATTTTTTTAATTTTGCACCAAATTTTCAAAGTGGGGTTCTTGGGACCCATCTCATAATTCAGTCACTGTCATCTAGTTATTCAGTCCTAAAAGGTGATTTTGCGGTCTCTGCCTGGAATCACCTTCGGACCCATTAAAATGACAGTGTCACTGTTCATGAGGTGGACTCTCAAAAAGCCTATGTTGCAATTTGTGAAAAATCTCCAAAATGACTGTGTTACGAGCATGCATTGTGCAGTTTCCATGCACACCGCAGGTTCGTGAATTCGTATTATTTTCACTCCAGATTTTCAACACTGGCATTTTTTCAAACCTCCTTATGAACAGTATAGCTGTCATTTTTCACATCTTGGCTTAAAGGTGTTTTTGTATTTCCGGCGCAGAATAGTGCAGTCGCTGTGGCAAATCAGTGTTCAGGACAGATTAAGAAAATCACAGCAGCACTGTTCATGAGCAGAGGTCCTAAAATGCCTATGTTGAAAATTTGGTGACAAAAGTCCATAAAATTACTGTGTTACGAGCGTGCATTGTGCAGTTTCTATGCACCCTTGTAACGTCACGAATTTATACTATTTTCACTCCAGATTTTCAACATTGGCATTTTTCCACACATCCTTATGAACATTACAGCTGTCATTTTTCACATCCTGGCTGAAATGTGTTTTTGTAGTTCTGACGCAGAATAGCGCTCTCGCTGTGGGAAATCATTGTTCGGGTCAGATTAAGAAAATCACAGTAACACTGTTTCATGAACGGAGGTCCCAAAATGCCTAAATTGAAAATCTGGTTCAAAAAATTCCCGCAAGAATTGATGCTCACACCATTCCACCCCACTACCACCCCATCCCCACCCTGCAGCCAGTGATAGGCATTGAGGTGCACCTTGGACTCTTTGGCCCCAGAGTTCACGCCATTCTCCTATACTGCACCCATTTCAGCATATTTCCTTATGGAATGAGGTGAGTGTAAAGCCGAACACCCCAAGACACACCTCAATACTTATCAGTGTCTGCAGGGTAGGTGAGGTGAGAAATGTTGTGCCACTTACAGGCGACAACCCAATGGCACACCCCAATGACTGTCCATCTCTGCACGGTGGGTGTGGAGTTGGCCTCAGTTCAATACATCACTGCCATTTCTGTACTGCATCTGTCTAAATCCTGCACTTCCACTGCTAATGCCAGCAAGCAAACATTCAGCATTGACAAATGCTTGTTACTTAATGAAGCTGGTCTTGTGAGCGTCACTTTGATGCATGGGATAGAAAATCCTGCTTGGTTGTTACAAGTCTGGTGTGCCATATGTTTGATGGACCTGTGGCTTGCGGCAGTTCTGACCCTTTGGAAATATGGTCAAGGAATTCTGTTCCTGGCATAACAAATTAAACCAAGCATGATTTCCACTGAACCCTGTCCCATTAGTTTTTCTGATGTCTCTGTTGCCATATTATGGGATGTTTATCTGACGAGCAGCAGCACATCTTAAGGTCGGCTGAAGTCCAGTGCTGTTGATATCAGTATAGGTTTTGGAGGAGCATGTGGCCCAGTGCTGCTGCTGTAAAGCCAGTGTATAAAGCAATGATTGATGCTCTGATGACTTGCTATGTATAATGTTTGCATTGGCATGTTTCCCTGTGTATAATGGAGTCTTGATATTTTACATGTTGTTTGAATTAGTTGGTTTGTGACAGTGGAGACCTTTGGTAAGGGAAGAGTGTTCTTTAAAAAGGAAGGACCAGAAGGAGCATTTTCCTTCTTCTACTGCTTAGATTATGATTTTTTTTACTATTTGTTTACTCTGTGGACCATGATTATCTCAGGTTACACACAAGGTTAGAACATCAGTGCTCACAGTAGGAACAGTACTTCCATAATGACAAATTTTCAGCCATTACAATCTACCAGAGAATACCTTTGGGTGTTTTTAGTGTTCCTTTCCAGGGTTTATAACGCATCATGGTAGCCTATCCAAAAAGTTTATATACAGAGCATGTGACTGTCTCAAATAAACATATTGCACCTTTGTTATGACATCACTGTGCCTACCAGGACAACAAATCTGTACTGATGTATTTCAGACTCCCTCTGCGACTTTTGTAAATGTGTATATTTGTAAATGTGCAGAAATCTGCATAGTGTTCGGTTTATGTTTTTGCTTATGTACCTTGCATTTGACACTTTATTGTTTTACAGTATTTTCCTCCTGTGATAGGGTAGGACCCTTTCAGACCTGGAAAGACTCTACACTATCATCTGTTTTCCAAAGTCTGTTGCAACAGCGCTGAAACATTCTCCACTGTCCTTGTACTATTCTGTGTTTTCACCTTAATTCAATCAGATTGGCCACCTGTAGAGCTCCCCCTTCTCTCATTATCTTTATCCACTATGTTTTCCTGTTTCCTTTCCATATCCTTCCAGGAGTCTAGCAAGTCTGAAAATGCTATAAGTGTCAATACTCATATAATTCATTATTGTTTGAAACATTATGTACACATACATTTATAGCGAGGTTAACCAAGGTCATTAGCTAATAGAAAGCAGCCATGCTAGAAAGGCTGATGCAGAAACTCACTGATAAAATGAATAAGAAAATGGGCAAATATTTTTTATTTATCATATGTAATGTAGCTCGTGTGGCTCTGTCTAGAGCCATTTTGCAGAATAACTGTATAACCTCATGGCTTTGTACTTTGGTAAACCTGCCCTTGTTTTGTCCCATTTTTCTTTAAAAAGACTCTTTTTGTGGCATTTAATAAATAAAGGTCTCTTTGAAAATATTGGGACAAGTAAAACATTTGAAGTTTACAGTTCAAAGCACTGTTATGATACGCTGCTTATGCCATTTTTCTCTGCACTGTCTTCTTCTCTGAGCATGCGATGAAATTGAGGTTGCTACAATCCAAACTCCCGAAACTCCATAAAATTAAAATGTTTGCTTGAACTTAAATATAATTTCCTTATTCAGCCAAGAACCTCTTTAGTTTATCAGAAGCATGTTGTTATGCTTGGAGACTGGAGAAGTTAGTGGAGAAAGAACCAGGAAGCCGCACTTCAGATAAGCACTCTCTCACGCTCTCCCTCACTGTAGCAAGCACTCTGTCTCTGTCTCTTTCTCTCTCTAATTCTGCAGTCATCAGCATTCTCTAGCACAGTATAGTGATTCAAATGGCATGGCAAAGAAAAGAATACAGTGTACTGCCAGAATTCAAAATAAAACAATTACCCTGCACTTAGAACAATAAATATGCAATTTTATTAAAGGTAGACAGCCTAAGTTTAAATGTACTCAAGCATATATTTCAGTTCATTTAAAATTTTGAATAATTTGCACCAAAAACACCAAAG
Source organism: Neoceratodus forsteri (assembly GCA_016271365.2). Taxonomy (NCBI): domain Eukaryota; kingdom Metazoa; phylum Chordata; order Ceratodontiformes; family Ceratodontidae; genus Neoceratodus; species Neoceratodus forsteri. The sequence goes on along the minus strand of CM057456.1, from coordinate 622,693,585 downwards.
CCAACTAAAAATTAATAAATCAAAGTGCCTGCTTATAAAGAATGTTGCTACCATTCATGCGAGCACATTTCATACATTTCGTTTTGCTTTCTGTTACTGGACTCTTGTTTTACCAAGCATGAATAGATGTTTTCTTCTTTAGTAACCAGTAAGCCCAACTACAGTATTATTATGGGATATGAAAGTTATGACATCATCATATGGGAGGATTCTAGCTTGTATTATAAGTCATTACTTTTTTCAAACACAGATGAATTTATGCAAATTGGGGGATGTAAAATGCACAGTTTTTTTCTTTTTATATTTTAGTGTTATGAAAAATAAATACTGCTGTAATAAAGACGTTTTGGGTGACATGCCACATGATTGCCTGGTGGAGGGTCTATATGCCATGCTCTTGTGATGTCGGACAAATCTGTGGTTCATTTGTGACTGACCTGTGAAGGAAGAGGATGTGCTGCCTCCATGTCCTGAATTATTATTTTTTATTTATTATTTTTGGCTGTTTCCTGTAACTACTGTAAATAAAACCATACTGTTGGTGTGTTCAACTGTATTTCTTGGTGTAAGTGTCTGTCTGTCACCCACTGCCTTCTACACATGGTGCTAGAAGTGGGATTCTGAGTCATCTAGACTGGGCAGGGAGCTATTTTCAGTGGATGTCAGTCCTGACATCCACATAGATCAATGTACCTAGTGCCTCAAGAGGATGTTCCAGACACCCGGGTTCAAGAAGTTCTAAGCAGAGCTACGGCAGAGAAGCTTGGCACAGCACTCCTTCCAGGGTTGCAGCCAGGTGCTTGGAGGAAGATGGACACCATCTCTGAGGCATGCATGACTGAGACAGGGGAAGATGTCTCAGATGAACCCCTAGAGAAGATTGATGAACTTCTGAGGTGGCTGTGTGTGAAACTGCTTGAGATGGAGAGACAGAGAGAAAGTGACCATCAACACCAAGATGCAAGGTGGGCAGACACCTTGAGAGTTCTACATATGTTGGGGACCAGCCAGTATGCAAGAGAACCTCCAAAATACATTAAACTCATGAAGATGACTGAGTCTGATGATGTAGAGGCCTTCCTGACCACCTTTGAGAGGGTTACAAGGGCCTGTGCCTGGCCAAGGGACCAATGGGTAGTACAGCTGGCTCCATATCTCAGTGGCTATGCCCAGGTGGCATATACCCATGTGGACAGTCAGAATATGTAAGCAATAAGACATGACAGGGTGTGTGTTAGACACTTTAACACATGTCTAGGAGGTGTAGTGAGCCACAAGGCCATCAGCCAAGTGCGTCCAGCCTCCTAGCCATGTGTTAAAGTGTTTACCATACAGACACTGGAGTGGCTTATTGCACTTATGAAATGGCTATCAAAAATACAGAAGTATGTGATAGCTAAAAAATGTATAGTATTTAAAAGTGAAAAAGTTTAATGTTTGTCTTCATTTTTAATAAAAAAGTTCCTTTGCCTACTGTTTTTTTTTTTGAATTGAGGACTTTTGAGCTACTAAGGCTTCCTTACTTGTATTTTTTTTTTCTGTTACCCGATGTGAAAGTGAAGTTATTAAAAAATGTTGCATTACGTTGTCTTTGAGTTACAGCTGACCAGTACTTTGTTTCATAAAGTACATAGGAAAATAAATGTTAAAAGTCAAGAGCGGCCATGTGGGTTGGAAATCAGCAGCTGTTCAGTGTACAGTGTGTGAGTGGGTCTGGCAGCAGTACATTGATTAGGAGGGTTTGTTTATGAGGAGTGCAAGTGAGTAGGTTGTATAGGGAAATTAAAGAGAAAGTGGGCAGGAGGTTTGGAAATCAGCAGCTTTTCAGCTGTACAGTGTGCGAATGAGTCTGGCAGCACTACAGTGATCAGGCGGGTTTGTGACCGAAAACAAGATGGCAGCTTTTATTTTTTTAACATTCTAATTTGGAACACTGGAAGAATGGAAAGATCAGTGCCTGCCTGGCATAGCACAGCCTGATCTTTTTTCTGTGGTGTTAGACATACTAACACATTCTTAGTAGCCAATCAGAATGCTTGATTTTTACCAGCCATTTCATAAGAACAATTATGACATGGTCAGACAAGAAAATATTAAGGAGGTATGATATTAACACCAAAACCTATAGACAGAGGTTCCCATCCCTCCAAATGCAGTCCATAGACATCCCCCGGGAGCTATATGTCCAACTGTAGGAACTTTGTCGTAAGTGGCTACAACCCAAGGGCAAGACAGTAGACCAGATCATGGAAATGATTGTTGCAGCATAGTTTGTACAGACTTTACACCAGGATGTGCAACTGTGAATCCAGGAACAGAGACTGCTGAAAGGACCATTTCCCTGGCCGAGGATTACTTGACTGCACATCAGTTTTCAAGAAATTTCAAAGGGTCCGCTACCACATCTTCTACCCCGGTAAGAACCCCCATGTTTTCTAGAGTACCATCAAAGTCTGAAATGAAGGGTGGTAAAAGTGGGAAAACATATCCAGCAGACATTGTATGCCACTATTGTCAAGACTAGGGTCATACAGCCAGGTACTGCCCCAAGGAAAAGACAGACTTTGTCCATTTGGCTCTTGCTAATGGGGCCAATATGTAATTAATGTTTGTGTGAGGATAACAAAGTTTTGGGATTAATTGATTCTGGAAGCAGATAGACCTTGGTGAGGACTGATCTGGTGGAAGACATGCAGCTGCAAGGGGCCAGGACTAGGGTAATTTGCATCCATGGAGACACTCATTATTACCCCACTGTGGTTATGTCCATGACTACACAGGGAAATACTCAACAACTAGCTGTGTGACTTGTATCTCTGCTACCAGTACCTGTAGTCATTGGGCATGACCACCCAGACTTTGAAACTTTGAATAAAGAGGGAAACAAGTTGACTACTGTAAGCACCAGGGCACAAGCAAAAAGGGGACATCTTCCAGATATCTTCCATTTTGATAATGACATTATAGGTTCCCCAGGAAAAAACAGAACAACCAAAAGGAAAAAGAAAATGTTAAGACTATTAAAACAACAATGGTCAAAGAAATGTCGACCACAGGAAGATACTTTTGCAGAAGAGACTTTTAAAACATGTAAGATTGTCAATGAACAAATGATTGATAAGTCTCTAACACCTCTTTTCCCAGGTGGACCAGCCCTAAAGCTTATTATTATAAATGGTAGTTTGTACAGGTATGTGTCAATCCACAGACGGGGAGAAAGTAAACAATTAGTTGTGCCTGAGCTCACCATGAGCAGTTGTTACAATTAGAGCACAACATACAGTACCCTTGGCAGGACATGCTGGTAGGGACAGGACACAAGGCTTCTACAGAGGTTTTTGGCCTTCCATTCGTGAGCAGGTTGCCAGATACTGTCAGTCCTGTACACAATGCCAGAATATATATCAAGTTGGCAGAAAAGACAAAGTGTCATTGCAACCCATACCCCTTGTCACCACCCTTTTGAGAAAAAAAATAGCTTTGGATATTGGTGGCTCCTTGGACAAGAGTAAAAAGGGGATCAGGTTCATGTTGGTGGTGTGTGACTATGCCACAAAGTATCCTGAGGCCATACCCCTTAGGACAGCTACAGCACCCAGAACAGCAGAGGAACTTTCCAAACATTTTAATCGGGTGGGGACACCAAAAAAAATTTAATGGATCAGGGGAGTAAACATGTCCATATTCAACTAATTGAGTATTTAAATAAATACAACTTGATTACCCCATTTCAATCAGGTTTCCATAAAGGACATTCAACAACCTCAGATTTGTTAGAATTTGGAGATTTGGTCAACTCAGTATTGCATTTGGGCTTGAAACAGCAGTGATATTTGTTGATTTGTTTAAGGCTTTGACCTGGTGGACCATTCCTTCTTGTTGAAGACTGCAGAGGAAATGGGGTCAGTCACAGAGATCCCTGGGGTTGGCTGAGTTTCTACCTAGGACAGTGCATGCAAAGTATATCAATTTCAGGATGTAGCTCTCCAGAAAGGGACATCACAAGAGGAGTACCCCAGGGGGCAATACTGGGACACTTATTGTTTTTGATATTTAACAACAGTCTACCTCAAGCAGCACAGTGTTTACAGGTGAGGCTATATGTAGACAACACTGCTTTTGTAACAATGGGACATAATGTTTTTGAACTGGAAAGTAAAATGCAGTTCGATTTAAACAGCTTGAATGAGTGGTTCACCAGGTCGAGGCTTATTATGAATACCAAGAAAATTAAGTTACTGTATTTCAACTCTAAACACAAAAAAATATTTTTAGTTAAAAAACTAGTTGATTAATATGGACATTTAGAACAAATAAATCATTATACATATTTGGGGGTCATGTTTGATAAAAATATGGCATTTGGGTTCATATAAAAATATTAGTTGACTGGGGAAATAAAAGAATAGGTGCCTTGCGATGTACCACAAAATGTTTAACAAAAATAGTAGTAAGAAGGTTGCAGAACAATAGATAATTCCAGTGTTGACATACAGTAAGCTCCTGTACCACTGCAAGCAAAACACAATTGAACAAGTTAAATAAAGTTTATTATAGTTAAGACATGTAATGTGGTGTGACATAAGGACTCACCATTGTGTTCTTTTAACTTCAATACAGTGGTATTAGAGGAGAACAGCCTAAAGGCATACCTTAGACTTAAAATGCCCAACCCAATGGTAGTTGCTAGTTTAAGGGCCTGGATGCAGATTAAAAAGAGGCAAAAAATGGACTCCCCCAATACTCGATTGATGCCAATAGTAGGTGATCCTAACTTTCTTCCTGCAGTGAGGGATGAAGGCTTTCAAATGTGGTAAGAAAGGGTGGTCAAATGTCTAGCCAACTTGACTATGAAGGATGGTATGCTCTCCTTCCAGGAGTTACAGGCTGCACTGCATCTCCCTTCCACACATTTATATAAGTACTTCCAGGTAAGGGATTATTACAAAATACTGGACAGTAATAAGGAAGGTCAATCACAATTTAGAGACATAGAGGGAGAGATTTTGGGGGTAGCTAGCCAAGAAAGAGGCCTAATAGGGAGGGCAGTAAAGCTAGATAGGAGATTCTTTCAAGAACCCATACAGGTAGCAAAAAAATGATGGGAAAAGGACATGGGGAAGAAATAAGTGATGCTAACTGGAGTTTATTATTGGAATCCCATATTGGACTATTAGTTTGTAATGAATATAAGGAGGCGCAATATAAATTTATACAGAGGCTATATTACCCCCCACAGGTGGTACATAGATTTTTTCCCGAGGTGTCCCCAGTGTGCGGCAAATGTAATGTTGCACAAGGAACATACCTCCACTACTACTGGGGATGCCCAGTGATTGAGCAGTACTGGAGAAAAGTCTCAAAGGAAATCTCAGCAATGAGAGGCCAACCTGTTGAATTCTCTCAAAAGTCATTACTGTTGGGAATTGAATGTACAGAAAATGAAGAATGGATCCTGTATCCCAGATGAATAAGAGTACTCTTAGCGGTTGCAAGACAAGGAATTCAGAATGGAGGACTACAAATATGGGGCCCACATTAGAACAATGGAAGGGCTTGTCATGCAGGTACTATCTGTAGACTGGCTAACATATAGCCTAAAGGATTAGAGGATCGATTTGAAAGGGTCTGGGCTGGATATCTTGATACCTTAGAAGGAGAGGAAGGGCTCTCTGGGCAGGATGTGGGCTAGCCTAAAAAACAATATAAGGGGACCATGATATGCTGACTTAAAGGGGAAAAAGGTGTATATATATATATATCACTGTTAGACAAATAACTGATTAAGAATGACACAGACAAAGACCATTTGAGCTTGCTGGAGTTTACCAGCGTAGTTCTTTTTTATTTTCTTTAGGTTCAATTTTTATTAAATCATAAAATTGGCAGTTAGACAGAAGAATGTATTCAGCTGAAATATATGGAATAAGATAAGCTGTGTTTACAGAAAACTTAAACTGGCATGATATGATATGGAAAATGATGTACTATGGCCATATTCAAAATGCTATGCCAAGAAAATGTAATATGTTTACTGTCATCTAATAAATATATCATACAAAAAAAATATTTAGTCAGATTTACCTCAGTTTTGTATAGTGTATGGTCATTTTCCCCTTTTCTCTGCCTGACATGCCAGACACATGCGAAGAAGACACGCATGTCTCTGCGGGTGTGGATGCGTGCTCGCTCCACTCACAGAGGCGAGATTTTATGTGAAACCTGACCCAGAAATGACTCTGAGGTCAGGCTGCTCACTCTGCAAGAAATGTGTTTACTAACTAACTGAAAGTTCTCCTAGGCAGGAAATATCACCCTCCAAAACAGGAGCAGATACTAAAAACAACGGCCTGTTTTAAAAACTTCTGCAATACAGATCTGTAGTCTGCTGTAGGAATGCTCACAGACTACAACTCCCACCCACTTCCTGTCTGGAGCTCCTAGCAACCATAAAGACTTCTATATCCTGACTTGCCACACTCGAAGAAAATACATATTTCAGCATTTGCAGACTACCACACTGTTGGAGCCTGTCTCACAGCACAGGGCCATCACACAGGTCAGCAGCAATATTTCAAATAGGTAGATAGATGGAAGATGAATCCTGGTGCAAAAGGAAATACATGTTTGCCAATAAGGAGATTATTGCCCTTGCTGAGGTATATCTGTACAATGGGGACCATGTGGCAGAAAGAGAGGGACCATGTCTGAGATCAGCAAGTCATGGGATACAGTCCCAAGGCATTGAATGCTGTGTGTGACAAAAGGAGGACCAAAGAGGAGGTAAAAAGAGGGCAGGAGACCTAAAAAGGAGGACAAAGAATGTCCTGGCCCTGGTGGAACAAGTCTACAGGCCACAGGCTGTGGGCCAAGGCACTGCAGTGCCACACTAGCCCTGCAGACACTACTTGGCCTCCCACAGTAACCCTGTCAAGTCAAGTCAAGTTTTATCTTACAAATGCGTAAAGTTTCAACAAATGTATTACATTTCACACTCAAAGACACATCTAAAAACAAACCACATATACAATAAATCACCAAAATAAAAATTCCAATACTGTTTTTTAGGAACCCCAGTAGACAATTACATTCACAAAAATTCCATAGGTAAAAACTTCTTATAGCTAAGGCGAATTTGACCATACCATATATTAATTTGAACTGGCCAAGTTTCAATAAATAAATACAAGTTTCCATTGCAGACAGATTGGGTTTGTGAGTTAACAAAGGCAAAATCCACTCAGACTTTTCCTCAGACAGCTTTTTATAATCTAATATTAAATTCATTACAAGTGGTGTATTACCCATTTTGCATTGGCAGGAGCTGTTTTCCCTTCCTTTTTTATTTGCTGATGGCCACATAGATAATCCACACAAAATACTTAATCTAAGTTTACTTAACACATTTCTATGAACTTTGTTTTCACATAGATCCAAATATTTTCCATAGCCAAATTCACTTTTATTTGCACATATAATCCAAATGTATCTATGTTGCATAATTGTTCAATATCTGTATGGCAATATCGTGCAGCCTTTGCTGTCCTTCCTCAGTAAATATTTCCAGATTATAGATGACTTTATGTAACCATAACTCCTCCAAACTCATTTTTTAATAATACTATTTAATTTAGTAAACCAATTCTCTTTAAGTTTGCCTTGTTGCAAGTTATTTAAAGACTCTAACCAACAGTCCATATTTACCACACAACCCGAGTTTAATAGCTCTGATAAGTATTCTAGTTTCTAGTGACAACATCCCAGATTCTAAACTTAAGAAGGAGGTTGGACACTGTCTAGGCAAATTCAATGTGCATTTGATTAAATAAATTCTGAACTGATTCAATATTGCAATTTCTTAAATTCAACCCCCCTAATTTCACTGCCATATAACGTTTCACTGATCATTTTTGCTTCAAAGGCCTTTTTTAGGGCAGTGAAAGAATTATTAGCAAAACTGTATGCAAACAAACTAATTGCCCTTGTTGTTTTATATGCCCTTACTTTCATTTAATTTATATGGGGTTTCCATGACAATTTTTTTTTTAAATATAACATCCAAATATCTGTACTCTTTTTATTTCTTCAATTTTATATTCATTTAATGTCCATTTGTTATTATTAGTTATTTTGCTACCAAATAACATTAATTTAGTTTTCTCCACATTTAACTCCAGGTCTAAATCATTCCATTTGTTCATAATACTAGTAAGGCCCTTCTCAACCCCCAAATAAATTTATGATAACAGAACGGCATTGTCTGCATATAAAATTATCCAAATTTTTTCATTGTTAAAACTGGTGTAATCATTTCAATATGTGTTATACATTTCACTAAAGATTCCATATATAATTGAAGAGAACTGGGGCCAAAAGACACCTTTGTTTAACCCCATGCTTTATAGATATAGTATCTTTCAGTGCTCCATCTTTAGTGACTCTCACCTGGGCTGTGGTGTTAGTGTGTAGTAATTTTAGAATAGCAGGTAAATGATAATCTATTTCTAATGTTTCTATGGTATTCCAGAGTGTTTGTCTATTGTTTGTCAGTGAACCCTGTCCAGGTGACTGGTGTACTGGGAGGTGGCTGTGAGAGCCAGGTTATAGCATTACAGGCGTGTGAGTGATCCTGTCAGCCCCATCACATTGACCAGGTGTGTGTACATGCAACAGTGCTGATGTGCTTTGCATGTCTGTGAGTGAGGAACCTGGTGATGTGGACCATGGCAAGACCATCAAAGTGGGCAGGCACCTGTGTACTCTACAGATCCGTGTGTTTGTTATGAATGGAATACAAGAATTCAGATCTCTGCTCAGTTCTATTGGCAGAATGTTTACCCCACTGTCACACAACAGAAGGCATCAGATGAAACCAGGGCTTTTGTTTTATCTGTAGCATGTTAAACTGCAGAGATTTCCCTAGTAAGCAGGTAAGGTCAGGAGGGGGATTTTTCATGGTCAGCAAAGAAATAACAGAAATTAAAATTGTAAGTACTGTAGTGCTTCATTTTTCTTAATTTTTGTATGCGTATGTCAGAAGAGAAATGTGAGAGCAAATAACATTTAGTTATTTTTTTTTTTTTAAATTAAGGCAATTTTATTTTTAGGGCCATGTTGAAGGTTTTTAGTGCAGAAAGATAACAGCCATGTTTGTGATGGCAATCAGGGATGTGTGCAGTATTAATTTTAGTGTAAAAAGGTTGCTGGATCTTCATCCAATGCTATTGTGCTGAGATAACAGCACTAGATGGCTCTCAGCCAATCAGATTTTATGATTTTTAAAACCCATTTTATAATATGATATAACCAATTGTACAACATGATATAAAAGCAAAAAAAGCAGCAGGGACAGATGAAGTCTAAGGGGAAAGAGTCTTCATGCAAATGTCTTCAGTTACAAAAAATGGGGTGTCCATGCAGTCAACCCCTGGATGTTGGGAACTATGGGGCCCTCAAACATAGGATGTGCCAGCCAGGGTTTGTTTCTGAGGTCTCTAATGGGACCCTGGGCACCTGAGGTGGGATAGGGGCTCTGCACATACTTGAACTCAACACATCTAGTTATGCAGTACAGGTTTATTAAACAAGCACATGACGTACTTTTTCCCTCCAAGGTTGCTCTCTTCAGTGGAGTCAGCACAGCAAGTTACATTTAATTTTGAGGCAGATGGTGCACATGAAGTTCTGACACTGGTCCTTTTTACTGTAGCCTACCTTCATTCCCGGTTCTCCGGACAGACAAACTTACTTGGAAATCCTTGGACAACAAGAACAGTCTCTGACTGCTGAGCTCTGCACAAATGTATGATTCCACCATTGGCATACTGTACTTGAACACCAAGCAGCTGCAAGATTTCTCCCCTTCTGCACAGTTGAACTTTTTCCATGAGCTCTTAACAAGCTTCTTTCTTTCTTTCTTTCTTTCTTTCTTTCTTTCTTTCTTTCTTTCTTTCTTTCTTTCTTTCTTTCTTTCTTTCATTCTTTCTCTCTCTCTTTCTTTCTTTCTTTCTTTCTTTCTTTCTTTCTTTCTTTCTTTCTTTCTTTCGGAGGATCCATTAGGGGATACTCAGCTTTGTTTCTCATCTCTGTTCCTTTTCAGTTCCAGGATTTCTCTCAGTCTCTATTAAATCTGATCTCTCCTTTACAATCTTGACAAAGTGCACTTACCTCCTTACGTCTATAGAAGATCTTTCTCTTCTGAAGGTCGGTTGCACCCACTTACCTCTCTCTCTGTACCAGGGAAGTCACACTAGAACTCCAGGACTCATCACTGAATGACCAGTAGAGCCAACCCTGTAACTAAGTCCTCTGGGAGACTTTCTACTCTGTTCCTTGCTGGCAGAATCTCATCCCCAGCTGTCTTGTTTCTAGTACCCCTCTGAGGAATGAACCCAATTGGGAATCAATGCCACACTCCAAACCTGAAGCACTGCAACCACTCCAGGGTTAGCTAGCAGGTGCCCTATCCCAGCTCCTAAGGCTTGGTTCAACCTCCAGAGGCTAGGTTCTAGCCCAAGGTCTGGAACAGCTACTATCAGCTGCAGTCTAGACTAGCACTCTCCATACTGTTCAACCTTTCTAGTATAGTGTCAGTGGCTCAGCAGGTTGCACAGTCACCTATGAGGCCAGAAGACAAGAAGGTTGTGAGTTCCAGCCTCACACAAGGCACTGGGAGTAAATCTCAATACTGACACTGTAGTGTGGGGTGGGGGGCTGTCTTTCAAATGAGACAAAAGCAAGGTCCCATCTGCCTGTTTTGGTGATTCTGGTGGCTGTTAATGATCCCATATCACTTCTTGAAAGAGTAGGGGAATTTTCCTTGGTGTCCTAGACAACTTTCTCCCATTTATTAAAAATACCACCAGCAGCTTAACCTGATTCAGTTTGTCAGTTTGCATCTGTATCTCCCCTTTCCCTCCTGGGACAAGGCTGAAAATAGGCAGAATTGCCAGGCCTTCCATCAATTAATTGATTCATACATTTCTCTAGCTCTACTTTATATACTGTCATAGCTCCACCCCCATTTCCTGTGTTGTTCCTTCCCATCTCATGCTGCCGGGGCTTTTTCTTAGTGCTGTATCATTATCCATTGAGATTCTAGAACTCTTTTAGTAACCCCATTGGCAGGGGAGGAGGTTACAACTAGAAATTCATTTTTTTAGAATCTTATGAGATATCAGTCCTGTTGATGCCAACAGTAATTTTTTTGCAGAAACTGGAAAATCACTTTAACTGTCCCCAAATAAAGATTGATCATAAAATTGTCTTTGTGTATTGTTTTCTTGTTATTGACAACATTTTGCAAAGTTCTTTGTATGAAACCAGAAATTTGGAGTTTTGTCCATCTTACTGCTAGATGCAGAACTCAGAGCATCTGCTATGCTGTGCACAGTTCTGGAGTCCCACCTAGAGAAAGAGAGGGACAAGCTGCAGATGGTGCAGCACAGGGTAACCAGAATGATTCAGGGCTAACAGGGCAGATACTCTGAGGATTGTCTTAGGGCACTAAACATGTACTCACTGGATGTCAAAAGGGAGAGGGGTGGCATGACTGACACCTTTAGGTTCCTGAAAGAAATAAACAAGATGGACACTGTGAGGAACTGTTCAGTAGGAGCAGGGGTCATACACAAAATGGCATTAGTTAAAGCTGGCAGAGGAGGGGAAATTCAGAGGAATGTGAGAAATTATTACTCTACAGAGAGAGTGGTAAGCCATGGAACAGCCTACCAGCTGGGGTTGGGGGTACAAAACCCATTAATGGGTTCAAGCACAACTGGAGCAGAGTAGAGGGCTTAATAGTTACTCCAGGGGTTAGTAGAAAAGCAAAGAGCATGGGAGAAGGTTAGAACATAAATCCTACCTAGAAAATAGATCCCAGTGTTGGTTAGGGTAAATCAAGGCAGACTGGATGGACCAATTGTCTTTTTCTGCTAATATTGTCTGTTTTATAGAAGTGGGTAGCCATCTGGGAATTAGCGACCATCGAACAGTATGGTTCACAATAAACACAGCAATAGAGTCAAGCCATACAAAGACAAAGTTACTGGATTTTAGGAGGGCTGACTTTGTCAAAATGGGTGAGTGCCTAAGGAATGCACTAGCAAATGGGCAGGAAGGAGGGGTGGAAGAACAATGGGGAATAATAAAACTGCCATCACAGAGGTAACAAGCCTTGTGTAAAACAAATAAACAAAACAAAACGAGGTAAGAAACCACTATGGTTCTCAAAGGAAGTGGCAGGAAGGTTCAAGAGAAAAGAAAGCATTCAGGAAGTACAAGGAATCACAGAAGGAACAGGACAGAGAACTGTATCAGTTAAAGCAAAGGAAGCTGGGAAGGCAGTCAGAACAGCAAAGGCCCAAACCGAGGAAAGATAGCCAACTCAGTTAAGAAGGGAGATAAAACCTTTTATAGGTACATCAGGGAGCGAAGGAAGACCAAGGGAGGGATAGTGAAGCTTAATAAAGGGAGGGAGGGTGGGCAGAGGGTGACTGTGAAAAGGCAGAGATACTAAACAAATATTTTTGCTCAGTATTTACAAAGGAAGAGGGAGGTACCTAAAACAAACAGTAGAAACACTCTGGATACAGAAGTTGATACCAGCCATTTACAGAAGAAGGGTTCTGAAAGAACTCTTAAAACTGAAGGTGGACAAAGCAATGGGGCCTGATGGGATTCATCCCAGAACTCTAAAAGAACTAAGGGTAGAATTAGTGACACCACTGACTACCCTCTTTAACAAATCATGGGAGGATGGGGTGGTACCCGAGGACTGGAGGAGGGCAGATGTGATTCCCTTCACAAAAGTGGGAGCAAGGCAGAAGCAGGAAACCACAGACCTGTTAGTTTAACCACAGTGGTAGGGAAAATGATGGAATCACTTCTGAAGGAAAGAATTGTTGAGTATCTAGAGGCCAGAGGGCACAGGATCCAAGGAAGCATGGATTCTGAGCGGAAGGTCATGCAGACAAATCTGATAGATTTCTTTGACTGGGTGACCAAAGTAGTTGATCAGGAGGGGCTGGACATGGCATACCTAGACTTTAGCAAGGTATTTGACACAGTCCCACACAAAAGATTAATATACAAGTTAGCCAGCCTGGGAGTGGGTCCCAAGATGACAGCCTGGGTAAAGAATTGGCTGGAGAATAGGACACAGAGAGTAATAGTAAATGGAGTCCACTCTGAAAAAAGGGGGGTTAGTAGTGGGGTACCGCAGGGTTCAGTATTAGGACCGGTCCTCTTCAATGTCTTTATAAGTGACATTGCAGAGGGACTGGAAGGAAAAGTATGTCTCTTTGCAGATGACACAAAGATCTGCAACAGAGTTGATGCACAAGGTGGAGTGGAAAGGATGAGAAGGGACTTGGCAAGGTTAGAGGAATGGTCAAATGTATGGCAGCTTAGATTCAATGCTAAGAAGTGCAAGGTAATGCACCTGGGAAACAAAACCCAGGAAAAGAGTACACAATGGGGGTGAGATACTAACAACAACAAAATGGAAGGGACCTGGCATGTCATATCAGATGACCTAAAGGTGGGCAACAATGTGAGAGGGCAGCAAGGAGGGCTGGGGGATACTGGGATGCATAGGAGAGGCATCACCAGTAGAAAACAGGAAGTTATTATCCCTCTTTACAGACAGCTAGTGAGACCCCATCTGGAGTATTGCGTGCAGTTCGGGAGACCCAATCTAAACAAAGACATAGACAGGATGGAAGCTGTCCAGAGGAGGGCAACTAAAATGGTGCAGGGTCTGCACTGGAAGACATATGAAGAGAGACTTAAGGAGCTTAATATGTATAGCCTCGAGGAAAGGAGGGAGAGGGGGGACATGATAGAAACTTTCAAGTACCTCAAGGAATCAACAAAAGTCCAAGAGGGTAGCATCTTTCAAAAAGAGGTGTGCAAAGAACAAGGGCACAATTTGATGATAGAAGGGGTGGGCTTAGAGGTAATTTAAGGAAGTATTTTTTCACAGAGGGTTGTGGATGTATGGAACGGCCTCAGAAGAGGTTGTGGAGTCAAAACAGTGGTGGAATTCAAGCATGCATGGGACAGTCATAAGGCAATTCTAGGGGGTTGGGGTAGGAAGAAGTAGGCTGCTGGTTAACTAGGATCTGCAGCTTATCCATCAGGTAAGGAAATGGGCAGACTGGGTGGGCCAAGCAGTCCTTATCTGCCATCATCAAATTCTGTGTTTCTATGTTTATGAGCAAAGATCATTGACCTATTAAAGTAGTAATCAGAGTTCTACATCCATGCACTAGACTTCAAATTCCTGTTCCCATGCAGAGAATGGTACAGTATACTGTCAATTAAAGGAAACAAATGCAAAATACAGTTTTTTTTTTATATGCACTTTAATTCAGGTATAGTTACAGTAAATATGGGCCATTTGAAAGTATAAAGTCATTTGAAAATAAGAATATTACAGTGACTGAAAATTTCACAAAAGTTCCCTGCCCCTTTTAAAATTAGTTTATAAAACATTGAGAACAAATGCAGTAACCTTATTGGCTAAAACATCACATCATATGACTGTGCATTAAAATAGTCTCTTAGGCTCCAGATCTCATTTTTAAGCCAGGAAATGGCAGTGAGCCACTCTATAAGAGCAACAGTGCACCCTGTGTGTGTGTGTCATAGTATTTGCAATAAAAGTCCAAATAAGTAAGGACACTTGGCCTTCGACCCTATGCCTCACAACACCTTTGCGGCCTGCATCACAAACACAGTAAAGCACGCCCTCTCATGTGTCACTGCTTATGAGATGAATTCCAACAATCAAAAGGAAAGGGACAAAAGATACTGAAAACAAAACCCCACTCTGTTTTATCCACATGTCAAGCACAGTGCATGTTCAGAAACAACCTCCTGTTGTAAGGAAGTGGGAATTTCATTATCTGTGCTGTGGACCTGGGCCACTTGTGAGCAAAGCACAGTGGTTCTGTGATAAGTTCATGTGGTACTGAGATCTTTCTAAAGTCATCTCATCTGCCAGTGCACCTCTAGATTGTTGAACCTTGTATCAGCAGACTTCTGCTACATTATCCACTGTAGCACCTAGCTCTAAATAAAAAAGGTAAGTAAATGTCTGCTTGCTAGCTCAAGCTGTTTAAATTAATGTGCAGATAGTGTTTTTTTGCCTGTAGTGTTTTATTCATTTTAGCTCCAAACACATTTTGCCAGGATTAAAATGAATCCCTAGAGGTATACAAAGCTAGGAAAGAAAATAGCTTATAAGGAGAAAAAAGAACTAATAATAATAAAGGATTATAATGTAAAAGAACAAAACAAACATATGTATCAAACGGGCCAGATCTCATTAAATGTGAGCTGTCAGCAGAATACTAATTCATGCCTACATATTACAGGGGATGCTGTCTGCAAAACAGAGATGCTGGGGTAAAAATTAGTTAGTGTAGCATTGCCCAGTTTGAATAGTTTTTGTGAACATTCAGTATCAGACGCAAAAAGACTGCCAAGAGCTAATAGAGAAGCTGCAAAGTATTGTAACAGCTGGCCATTGTATGGGTCCCTCCCTCCCTGGACCTTGGGGGATGGGAGCAGGGACCTCCTCTTGGGGTGGGATAGGCCCTGGCAGCACCCTAAGAGGAGGTACCACTGAGGCTGCCCAAAGGGCAGTGGCATTCAGAGGAGGGTGGAGAGAGAGGGGTTAAAAAGAGCTGAGGGCCAGCAGCTCCCCCTCTTTCTTCTCCTTTCTGCATATCCCCACTGCCCACCCTCGTAAAAGAAGTGTAGGGTGATGAAGTCAGATATGGCCCGTTACCCAGTAGGGGTGACTGTGCTAGAGGTCAGGAAGTGAGTTTTCCTGGTTTTCCCTCTACAGAAGGGTTTTTCCAGGTTTTTCACCTCCCCAAAGGGTTACAAAACTTAGAAGACTGAGGGACTACAGAAAACGAGTAAATCCTTCTAGTTGCAATTTTTTAAACACAACATATTTTTTATTGCATTCTGGCATACATATACACCTTGTAGGAGTTTCAGTTGGTGATTTTAAGCAGAAATCTGTACTTTAGTGCCCACATTAGGGTGAGTCACTTGCAGGGTACATCCCAATTAAACCAGACCCCCAGTGAGTGGAGGCAGGCTCGGTGGAGGCAAGCACAGCAGAGGCATGTGTCTGCCTTGTCATCTGGGACAGCGGGCTAGGTAACTGTCATGTAGCACATCAAATATAAACAGGACTGAAGTAACAAGGATGAAGGAACAGTTGGTGCAGTGTACTGTTTGTAGTTTGTTTGAGAGAAGACCTGTTTCAGATGAGTTTGCATGTAGGAACTGCCTGTTGAAGAAACTGAAAAACTGACAAAGCAGCTAGATTTTCAAAATGAAATGAGGAAATTAGAGCAGTTTGCTTACAACGATAGTATGTTACCTGATTAAAGTGAGCAGACAGCGGCTGAATTAGAAAAGGGGAAATAAAGTTAAGTTAGTAATACTGTGAGGGATAAAATAAAATGGAACAATGGGGTGGAGTCAGAAAGGAATAACAAGGAACTAAATGGCAAAAATTGGGGTATTGTAAAAGGAGGAACAGAAAGGAGGGTCGCTATGAGTATATTGCAGCTATCAAGTTACAAAATAGACATGGAATCTTCCAAACTGAAGGGTGTAATAAAGGGTGGATAAAAGCTTGGGGCAATGGCTGTGAAGTAGATGCTGAGTTAACACAAACCTTCCTCCCAGTAATAATATTTTACATGACAGTGGACACACAAGGCCAAATGTAAATATGGAACCGATATATAGTCACAGGATAAGCGTGGGGAATCAGGCAGGATAACTGAGCATGTAGCAGCCAGAGAGAATGACGGAAGCATGAAGGATGTAACTGTCATTGGTGACTTAATTTTAAAATTTACAAATAAACAGATTTGCAAGGACAGAAAGGAAAGGGCTATTGTGAGTTGTTATCAGCTGCACCAATAGGAGATAGTAAAGATACTGTGAAGGGATTACTAAAGAGAACAGAAAAACCCATGGTTGTACTACATGCAGGAACCAATGACTTCAGTCAGAAACCAGAAGTAGCAATTCACAGAGACTTTGAAGTGGTAGGGAAAATATTAAAATCCATCCATTGCAGTGTAATAATACTGGAGATACTGCCCAATCCAACAGCAGGTAGGAAGAGGACACTAGCTACTAAGCAGCTAAATGGATGGCTGAGGTGGAGGTGCAGAAGGAGGTTTTACATTTTCAAACAAACTGGGAGACATTTTGAAATGGTAGAATGTTATATGACTCAGATGAACCAAACCAGGTCAGAGGTATTAGGTGAAAGGATTAATTTCAGCATTCAAAGTTTTTTAAACTAAGTAGTCGGGGAATGCAGGAGGAGATACACTTTATAAGGCAGTGACTGGAAGGATTAAAAATAAAAGACATAAGAAAGACAAAACAAAAAATTGGAATAAGCTACTTATTAATACTAAGAGCTTATTAAACAAAAAAGAATTGCAATATGCTGTATTCTGGTGAAGGAAAATGTTCACCTTTTTGTAATCATAGAGAAATGGTAAGAGGATGATGGCTGGGGGAAATATAGATAGCTATAGTTTATTTAACAAATATATTACAAGTAGAAGGAGGAGGTGTAGCTCTATATGTTAGAAGTGATATATAGGCAGTGGAGGTAAACAAAGATGAAAATCTCAGCATAGAACAATTATGGATGAAAGTATCTCCATTGAAGGGAAGGACATTAGTATAATGAGTAATGTATAGACCTTCATTATGTACTGCACAGCAAATTTAATGGCTACTAACCTCATTAAAAAAATATTTACAGAAGAAAAAAATATATATTACTGGAGGATTGTATACCTTCTAGGTATAGACTGGGATGCAAGGGAAGGCAGAACATCTTACGAGAAGGATTTTATTGAAACTATAGTGGCACTACATATGGAACAACATGTGGACAAAGGGACCAGGGGGAGAACATGTATTAGATCTGGTCATAAGCCATTTGGAAGAAGAAGTATTATGGCACACTGTCAGGACTCAGGGAGCACCTGGGAGGAAATTACCACAGCATGATGATCTTCAAGATCCAAAACTCTAAAAGTAAAATTTAATTTTTAATAAAGCAAATGTTGACAAAATGAAACAAAACATTCAAAACTGGGAATGGAGGGAAATGTTTAATGAAAGTCACCAGGAAAAAAAAAGGTACATTCTTAGTTGTGAGATGCAGGAACTAGTGGAAGGCTATGTCCCAGAGAGAGTTACATATAACAAGAAGGGTAAGGTACATAAGTGGTGCACTAAAAGTATAAAAGGGAGGTTAAGAAAGAAACAGCAAGCTTCTAAGGTGGCAAAAAGGAAACACCAAACTGTTGTGGGAGGATTACACATGGGAAGTTAGAAACTGCAAAAAAGAAAAAAGAAAGAAAGGCAAAAAGAGAACAAGAAATGAGTTTGGTAATCTGATTAAAAACATCCACAAATTTTTTATAGTCACATCAATGAGAAAATAAATTCAAATCAACAGTTGGGCCCCTTTGTGAATGAAGGCAAAACAGTTACTACAGAGATAGATATAGTGGAGATTTTAAACAATTTTTTTTTGCAGTGTCTATTAGACAAAAGTAAATACTGATAAAGAAGAAGTAGAGATTAACGATTGTGTAAGAATTGTACTGAAAGCGGGAGATATTCACAAAAGGTTTAGAGACTTGAACCCTATTAAAACACAAGGCCCTGATGGGCTACCACTCAGGCTGATTACAGAACTGCCAGATGAGTTAGCAGGCCCAGTTACAGAATTTTTTCCAAAATCACTGGACGTTGCCAGGGTAGTGGTAATTTGGAGAGATACTGCAGTGGTTCCAATATTCAAAAAGGGAGCCAGAACAAATTAAACATTACAGGCCAGTAAGCGTGATTTCAGTGTTGGGTAAGGTATTAGAGGCCATGATAAAAGAAGAAATAGAGACCTACAGTACTTAAGAAATTAACAGTTATTGGATAACACACAACATAGCTTCAGCCAGGGAAGGTCATGCCAAACTATAAAATTTCTCAAGCCAGTAAGTCAGGCTTCAAATAAGGGACTGACAGTTGATGCTGTGTTCCTTGACTATATCAAGGCTTTTGATAGTATGCCACACCTGGAACTAATCCAAAAATTAAAACAAACTGGTTTAAATCAAAGACTGGTGAGTTGGATGGAGTTGTTGTTAGAGGATAGAAGGTAAAAAAGTCTATATGAAGACCATATTTCAAGGTAGGAGAATGTGAAGCATAGTTTGACACAAGGCTCAGTCATATATCCAGTACTTTTTCAATATATACATGTCTTCTATGAGTTGCGAAGAGGGATTGTGGATGTGCAGATGATACAAAAGTAGGATCACTTATGGATACTGATGGAGCTATTGATAGACTAAGACTAGAACTGAAAAAACTTGAATATTGGGCTAAGGAGCATAAACTGAACTTTAGTGTTGATAAATGTACAGTTATTCATCTGGGTAGCAAAAATAAGAAAGCCAACTACACATTAATGGGAAAGGAGTGGAAGAAAACAAATACAGAGAAAGATCTGATATTGGTATCAGATGATCTAAGCTTTGACAGAAACTGTAATGAAGTCACACAAAAAAATGTTATAAGATACTAGGCTATACTGGTAGAAATATTGTAAGTTGAGATAGGATAGTGATTATGCCACTTTATGGGCAAAGGTAAGGCCACATCTGGAATACTGTGGACAGTTTTGACAAAGGAGGGATAACATTTCTGGAGGGAGTGCAAAGATTTTATTTATTTATTTATTACAACTCAGATTACAAGTACCTTTGAGCCAGGCTCTTTTACAAAGGTTCCGCGTCAGAGAACAAATACAATACACGTTACAAAAACAGGAACAAAACAATAAATGGGTCGGCATATTAGGTTACAATGGCAGATCAATAAATTGCTAGAATAATTAGAATGTATACATGGGAACACCAAGTAACAGAGGGATAAGTAGGAGGGAGGGTGGAAGATGAAGATAAGCATGAGGAGCGAGGTTGGATAGGGCAGAAATAGCAGCCAAAGGGCATTGTCATCAAACTGGGAGCAGGCTGAAACTAGCCAACAGAAGGGAATGATCATTGAGGAATCAGAGGAAGCGGGGGGTGAAGGGGGAGTTAGCAGTGATGAAAAAAAAAAAAGTAACAGAGGAAAAGGAAGGGGGTGGTGATGTGATAGGTGATAGTTGGAGGTAACAAAAATGAGAGGGCTAAGGAGGTTATATGTAGCATTCACAGGTGCTAGAGTTGGTAAGGTGGTGGTGGAGTTTATATTTGAAGGAGCCAAGGGTGGTAGTGGAGGAGATGTCAGGATTGAGTGCATTTAACCAGCTAGGCGCTCTGAAAGCAAAGGATCTTTGGCCCTGAGAGGTGCAACATCGGGGAACCTGAAGAAGCTGGTATTCAGAGCCCCTGATGTTACGTGGCTTTAGTCTAGAACTAAGCAGTGCTTAGACTCCCGGTGGAGCGAGGCCCATGGTTACTTTCTTTGCCATAATGCAGGTTTGGTATTTTATGCGATTTGAAAGTTGAAGCCAGCCAGACTGTGCATACAGATCACATGTGTGAGTGAGACAATGAGCACCAGAGATAAGCCTGCAGGCTTTGTTAAGTGAAGTTGAAATTCATCTCAGGGCAGCGGCAGAAGCAGAGCCATAGATTAAAAGACCATAATCATTGATGGAGACCACCGAGCTTTGGATGGCAATCTTCAGTGCTTCTGCAGTAAGGTGTTGTCTATGTCGGTAGAGTACGCCTAGGCGCTTATTTGCCGATTTGACAACATTGTCTATGTGTACCCCATAGGAGAGACTTGAGTCCAGGGATAATCCTAGGTATTTGAACAACTGCACTTGCTCAAGGGTGTTGCTATTTGCTGGTAGAGATAGATGGGGGGTGAGATCTATGCCTGTTTTGAGAGCTGTAAAGGAGCATTACTTTGGTTTTTTTATGACTGAAGACAAGCTTATGATAAATGAACCAGTTTTCCACTGCAGCAAAGCCTTGCTGAAGATTGGTCTGCAGGAGCACAGGGTCCATCTGGGAGGAGAAGATAACAGCATTATCAGCATACAGAACAATCTGTTCAGTGCAGAATTTTGGGAGCGTGTTAAGAAAGAGGCTGAAGAGTAACGGGCCCAGGATGGACCCCTGAGGGACTCCAGATTGGACCAGTCTGAAGTCCGAGAGTGTCCCAGCAATTTTGACTCATTGAGATCTGTTTTGCAGATAACTGTTGAACTATGAGACAGTGTCAGGAGAGAGTTCTAAATGCTGGAGAGTTGCTGGTTCAGCAGCCGATGGTGGACTGTGTCAAAGACCTTGGTCAGATCTACAAATACTGCCTCAGTTAAGTGACCCATGTCCCATGTGCCATGCAGTGCTCCAGTGAACTCCAGTAGTGCAGAAGAGGTGCTATGACCTTTTCTGAAGCCGTGTTGTTGTGGGCATAACAGATTGTGTTTGTCCAGGTAGTCCGTGAGATGGTTGGATACTATGCATTCGACTGCCTTGGAGAGTGGTGGTAGTATAGAAATCAGTCAATAGTTTGCATGGCAGGTCTTATCCCCGCTTTTGTGGACTGGAGTAACAGTAGCCACCTTCCATTCATCAGGGAACTGACCAGTGCTAAGGGAGAGATTGAGAATGTGTGTTAGTAGGACTAGAACCTCATCCATAGTGAGGGTTAAGAGTTTTAGATCCAGCGAGTCTCCACTTGATCTTGACTTTGAAATTGCTTTGGTGATGTGCGTTCAGGCATCGTGGAGGTTAATTTATTTGAAGTAGAAGGGCGGGAGAGTGGTAGGATAATCATCGGGGATAGTGTGGGTAGTATCGAGGAAGAAATCTGGGGGGAGGACACTGCTGAGATTGGTAAATGCATCATTGAAGGTGTTCTGTGGCCTATCCTGTAGGTAGGGAAATGGGCAGACTAGATGGGCCTAGCGGTCCTTATCTGCCATCAAAGTCTATGTTTCTATGTTCGCGATGACCAGAGGATCAAGGGTGATGGCCTCATCAACCTTTAGCATGGTTGGGAAGGATTTAGTTGGTTTCCCTGTAACTTTTTTGATATTCTTCCAGAAGTCCGACCCCCTTCCCCAGGAGTTTGAGAGAGCTTCTTTGTAGTAGGCACTTTTCAGTAGTCATATGGATTTAGTGCAGTTATTGTGGGCACATTTGTAGTTCTGTATGTCATGCTGTGCTCCAGAGTCTTTAGCTAGGGCCCAAAGGTGGTCCTGAGCCTTTAGCTGGGCAAGTAGCTCTCCAGTTAGCCACGGGTTGCAGAGCGCTTTGACTTTTCATTTTTTAAGCAGGACGTAGGTGTCACAAGCTATGTTGAAGGAGGAGATAAAGAGGTCAAGAGCTCTGTTAACATATGTTGAGAGGAAAATGGGAGACCAATCAAGCTGACTGAGGTAGGATTTAAGGTGTCTTAGCTGGCCATGTGGGAGCACTCTGCTAGTGATGACTTTGGGTGGGGGCTTATGGAATTTATTTTACCATTCACATATAATGGGTGAATGGTCACTTAGTGAGTCAGGAAGAACAGAGGTGCTGGTGATATGAGAGGGATGGCTGGTAAGGACCCAGTCCAGTAAGGTAGTAGTGCCTGTTTTATAGTTCTTTCTGGTGGTGGAGACAACCATTTGTGAGAGGTTTGCTGATGATATGGCATCCTGAGATATAGCAGCATCTGATGTGAGCCAATTGATATTGAAATCACCTAGTGTAATTGTCTCTGCACCTACTGGTTGGGAATTGATGAAGTCCAGAACAGTTTTGAGGCTCTTTCCTTGGTCTTTGGGGGAGATGTAGACTGTGATTATTGTGAGGGTTTTGTTGTGTGGACCTAAAAGTAGCTTAATAGGTAAGATCTGAGCAGTGGAGTCGTGGAGAGGAGTAGAGATGGGGCAACCAGTGAGATAGTCTTTGGCGTAGATTGTACAACCACCACCTCTTTTGGACACATGGTCCAGTCTGTAGATGTTATATCCTGTCAGTGCAATCACTGAGTCCGGGATTTTTGGTGACAGCCATGTTTCAACAATTGCTAGAATATCAGGGCTGTGCTGGTTTACAAAGACTTGGATGGCGTCAAGCTTAGGGATCAGGCTACAGATGTTAATAGTGGTGATGGTCAGGCCCCCAGTAGATTTTGTACAGCCGGCATTGGTGGTAGTAAAAGGGCCTGGGTTAGGAAGCACATCTAGTGATATCAGAAGGAGAAGGAGAAGGATCTTCAGGGTGCACAGATGGAGTTTCTTGCAGGTGAGATTACGTATTAGTGATTTGTTATTACAGGTCTGGCATCACAGGTGCTTGCCTCAGAGCAACATCATACGTGATGAGGGATATACAGTAGGAGTGACCATTGCCTGTATCTGTGGGAGATGCGGTGCAGCCAATTAAAGGTGTCAGATGTCCTTGAGGGACAGTAGTGCTCACAGTGCCAGGTGTCTAGGTGGCAATATTGGGTGTCTAGCTGGTAGATGGGGGGAGGGGGGTGGCAGGCTCCAGGGAGGTAGGAAAGGTGAAGTAGTGAGGCGAGGATAGTAAGAGAAAGCAGCATATTAATGGAGGTAGGCATGATTAGAGAGAGATTTCAAGTGTAGCTGTGCAAAGCTCAGAATGTGAGAGAAAGTGCTGAAAAGACAGGGGAAGGGGAGGTGTAGAGGAGGAAAAGAGGGCAGAGTCAGGACAACTGCAACCTAGTAGGGACCAATGGGATAGAGGCAGGGAGGGATTAGAGAGAGGAGAGGTGGAGCTAGGGTCTATTTAATAAAGGCAGGAGTGGGGCCGGCGAACATTTTCAGCTTTTTCCCACTGAAATGAATGGGCACTAAGCCCTGAGAAACACTGAGAAAGGAAAGGCCTATCAGGAGCTGAGGCACAAGGTGGTAGTCCAATCAGGGGTTCCTGCTCAGAGCAAGCAACCAATCATGGCTGCTCTCAGCTTCCCCGGTCTGTGCTGTGCGCTACCCAGCTGGGATGGATCCTCCATGGGGCTGCTGAGGTGGCGGTCTAGGCAGGCAGGCTAGGAGAGCTGCGCCGCATGGGAACAAGCCTGAGTCAGGGGCTGAAGTCTAAGGGGGGGGAAGCAGAGATATCAGTTAGCTTTAGGGAGGCGAGGGACAAAAGGGAGTGACGCAGGTCAATAATCAGTGGGCATGAGAGTCTAATGCCATAGAATGGCGGAGAGAGAGAGGGATTACAATGGGAGGGGGTGGCCAGGGACAGACAGGACCAAAAGCAATTAGACCTGGCACCAACTGGGTTGAGGGGTGCAGCAACTAGGGGAAGGAGAAAGCGATGGGAGGCAGGTGAAACGAAGGGAGATTAGGGGGAAGGAGAGCAGGGCCAGAGCGGCAAAAAGAAAGTTTAGAGTAGTCAGACAGAGAGTCTAGATGTTTCCCAAGGTATGGCAGGTGTTGTAAGCAGTAAAAATTAGCTGTACAGATTATCAATTTAAATATAGGAAGCTAACCAGTAGTGAGCAGTAAATTGGCTGTAAAAGACTCTCAAAATGCACACAAGCAGCTAATACAAACACATTTCAACAAATTCGATGAACATTTTTGGCTTTTTCCTACTGAAATGAATGTGCGCTAAGCCCTGAGAAACACTGAGAAAAGAAAGGCCTATCAGGAGCTGAGGCACAAGGCGGTAGTCCAATCAGGGATTCCTGCTCAGAGCAGGCAACCAATCATGGCTGCTCTCGGCCTCCCTGGTCCGTGCTGTATGCTTTCCGGGCTGGGATGGATCCTCCATGGGGCTGCTGACGTGCGGTCTGGGCGGGCAGGCTGAGAGCCGTGCCACTGGGAGCAAGCCCGAGTCAGGGTCTGAAGTCTAAGAAGAGCTACAAGGATTATAGCAGAACTGAAGAAACTAACATAAGCAAAGAAGGGAAAACCTGAATTTGTATACATTGGAGCTGAGTAGACTGAGGGGTGACTAATGTCTAGCATATAGGATGTTTAAAGAGAAAGACTCAGGGGACTGCCTACAGTACGTATGAAGTTGAAGGATACACCATATTAAAACAGCATACATGGGCCGCAGCTGAGAGGGATTTGTATAAAACCATGAAAAGGGGGACATGGATTACACAGAGAGTAGTTGCAATCTGGAATGGGCTTCAAGAAAAGGTAGTACGGTGTGAAAATATAGAAATTTTTAAGAAGGAGCTGAATGAATTTTGGGGAAACAACAGTGTGAATAGCTATGACCATTGAGAAATGGCAAGCCACTATTGGCATAAATGCCTGACAAGCTTGTCATAATCCTATGAACAGAGCAGTGATTTACCTGCTGGTCAACAGCCTGTGACTCTTCTTTGTTTCCAGTCCAGCATTTCACAGTCTGATCCACATGGTGGAGTTTCAGTACTGTGTGCCATCAAGGAATTTTTTTTGCTCATGTTGCCTTGCCTGAGTTGTACAAAAAGAACGGTTATGTAAGAACTTACCATAACAGTAGATCTTCGAGGGGATCTCAATCATCAAGTCACACTGTAGGAACTTCACCATCAGTGAAGCAGGAGCACCACAGAAGATTGTCAGCAGTACAACTGGGGCCGCCCACACTGTCAATGTCCATTGACATCATCAACCTTATAACGGCATGAGTGGCCCAGCTCCCTCCTCAGTTCTTTCTCCCAGAGACATAGGAAGCACAGCCCTAGCCATTGGGGACCGAGGAGAGAGAGAGAGAGAGAGAGAGAGATGCCCAGGCCTATATGAAAGGCTGAATACACCAGATAGCCAGTTCCAGTACAAGAGCCCCAAGAAGGAAGATGGTGAGAGGGAAAGCAGACCTGATGACTTAGATCCCCTCAAAGATCTAGTGTTAAGGTAAGTTTTTATGTAACTGTTCTATCTTCTTCGGGGGTATCTCAGTCATCAGGTCACACTGTAGGAATAAGCCCCAAGCAGTTACAGGTGCAGACAGTCTGGGAGGAGGACCAACCATAAACCCAAGACAGGAAACCCTGCAGCACAGTCCTGCCAAAACCTGCATGGTGTCTTGAGGCAATGTCCAGACTTTAGTGTTTGAATCTTCTTTGTGCAGTGGCAGCAACAGAAGAGAGAGGTCAAAGGATTAACTCTCAACATAAACAAAATAAATGCATCTCTTATAAAAAAAGAGATTCTAAATCAACAAGTAAGAAAAAGCTGAAGGCGAAAATGGCAAGAAACTGCATCAGAGCTTCCACGGAGACCCATGTGAACAAGCCAATGGTGGGAAAGAACTGAGGAGGGAGCGGGGCCACCCACACCTATATAGGATTAGTGATGATGGACATCGACGGTGTGGGCGGCCCCAGTTGTACTGCTGAAAATCTTCCGTGTGGATCCTGCTTCACCAACAGTGAAGTTCCTATGGTGTAACCTGATAATGAGACACCCTCAAAGAAGATCCATGTGTGCCAAGGTTAGCCTCAGCCTGTAGCAGTCTACCATCTCACAGGTCCATCTCACCACTAACATGTGGAAGAGTGATCAGGTCATGGACTATATGGCAGTGACAGCACATTGGGTGTGCCTTCATCTCACAGAAGGGAAAAGACTGGAAGGTGTTTGCAGCAGTGGCACAAAGTCTTCTGCATTAAGACAACATGCAGCTCTTTAAGTCATTGGGTTCGACACCACCCATACCTCAGAAAACTTGTCAGTTAAGCTAGCGGAGGTTATTGACATGTGGCTAACAAGTAATGGATGGGAGGCTGGAGCTGTCACTAATAATGCTGCCAACATTTTGAAACCCATGGATGATGGTGGATACATCCATGTGCAGTGTCTCATCCACTGCTTACACTTGGTCCAGCATAATATCTTGAGTAAGACCCATAGTGTAAAGGACATAGTGGGTACAGTAAGAGAAAAAAATTTGTACCCACTGTTTCCACTCTGAGAATGTCAGGAGGGAACTGTGTCTGCTCCAGTGAGAAAAAAAACCTGCTGGAACACTCTCTAATACAGAACTGTGACAAGATGGAACTCATCATCTGTTGGACCACTTCAAGAGCAGCAGCTGGCAATCCACAATTACCTTCTCCATAATAAAATCAGTGGAGCAGATGTGATATGTCTTCGAGTGACTGAGATACAGTGAAATAATTATTGGAGCTTTTGGAACCATTCAGAGTTGCTACAAGGGAAGTCAGTTCTGCCTCATCAAGTATGATCATTATTCTACCACAGCTCAGATTCCTGCATTTATTCTTGGAGCAGAAGAGTGCATAGTATGAACATGATGCAGAAGCATATGGTGTGAAGGCAACTGTTGACTCGCTATTGGCTTTTCTTTGTGGCAACAAAAGGGTGCAGCACATGTTTGAAGATCAGTGTGTCCTCTCTAAGAAGCTGGATCTGCGTTTTAAGGATAGGCTCATAAATATCTTGCCTCCAAATCATGACACGGAACACCGGTGAGCTGTGCTGCATCACAACTTGGAGAAGATGGCCGAATCTGGACCAGTTGAAGATCCTGAGGGTTAGGGTGAGGCAGAACATTGTGAATGCACAGAGGGGAAGGAGTCAGATGGTGGAGAGGAGCTATTATCTGCACCACAGGCTTCCCTGCTGGAACACAAGTCTGTCCTAAATTTAACAGTGAAGACAATGAAGAAATCACAGGTGTGCTCCAAGAGATCAGTAGACCCTGGTACTCAGCTTAAAGAGAACAGTGGCAGTTATCGCCACTTTCAAAGATATCATACATTATAGCACACAACAGTGCCCTATCAGTCTGTAAATGTGCAGTCCAATGTTGAAGGAGCAAATGTTGAATTTATTTATTTATTTATGTTATTTATTGTTCGGTAACTGGAAGGCACACTGAACCAAAGCTTGTTTCCAGGTGTGACTTGGGGGAGAGGGGAAGGGAGTACGTAGGTGCAGAGCAATCACAAAACAAATACAAAACATATAAAGTGCATATGCAAAGTACATTGGCAGTTGAAATAAGGTGAAAATAATTAAGGAGCCTCCACTTGACCTAGGAACAGCATGGTAACTAGCTTAGAATAAAGGATTAGTACATGGGATCTGTACGTGGCAGCAATAAACAATATGTGCAAGAGTGCATAGGATTGTGCATCTACTAGATTAGAGAGCAAACTCCAGTGGTGGGAGAAATAAGCAGAACTGGGGAGGACAGGAGAGGGTGGGAGAGTTGAGTCAGAGAGATCAGGTGGGGGAGTGAGAAGTACGGGGGGGAATAGGAGTATGCCTTAGCAGGCATCTAAAGGTCTGGAGAGAGGGGGTGAGATGAAGGAAAGAGGGGAGTAGGGTCCAGATGGAAGAGAAGTGATAGGAGAAGACAGCTTCCCCAGCTCATGTGTAAAGATGTGGAATGGTGAAGGTTCAAGAATCTGTGGAGCACAGAGAGTAAGAAGCAAGGAAGGCAGGGGAGAAGAGTGAGGAGCGGTAGGAGGGAAGGGAGTCAAACCAGTATTTAGCAATGAAGGAGGCACAGTGGAGCTGGTGACATAGAGGTAGAGGGAGGATGGAAAGGGAGGCATAGAGACAGCAGTGATGAGTGTGGGGTGGAGAGTTGGTTTCAAAGTGACAGAAGGCATTGCAGAGGGTGTCCAGTCTGACAAGGGAAGAGGAGGGAGTGATGCCATAGACTACAATCCGCATAGTCAAAAAGCAGGGAGGACCATTCTGGTTATCAGCTCCTAGCGAACCTGGAGGGAGAAGCAGTCCTTGTTATGGTATAAGGCACCGAGTTTGGGCCCAAAGTTTGGTGTGCATGGTGTCAATATGGACAGAAAAGTCAAGCTTACTATCAAGTCAAACCCCCAGGTACTTGAAGGCAGGGACATCCTCAAGGAGGTTGCCATCCAAGGTGGAGAAGACAGGGGAAGGCAAGAGCCACCAGTTTCTGGCTGGAGCTAAAGGTCATGGACACAGTCTTCTTGGTGTTAACCTTGAGCTGGCTGGCTTGGAACCAGTGCGGGACATTATGGAAATCATGCTGGAGTGGAACCTCGACAGCTGGGGTTGATGGGCCAGAAGTGTAGACGACTGTGCCATCCATGTACATGTGCGAAGAGACACAAGCAGAGGGGAGGTCATTTAGCAACATAGAACATACTACCAGACCCAGGATGGAGCCCTGTGGGACTCCTGCCTGGATGGTGGGGATCAGAACACCACCCACCTGAACTGTTGATGGTCTGTAAGGTATGAACAGAACCAGTCCACAGTGGGTGCTGAAAGGCTAGCAGAGTTCAGCTTATCCAGAAGGAGTGGGTGGGACACCAAGTCAAAAGCTTTGGTTAGATCAATGAAAATGGCTGCAGTGATGTGTTCTTGATCCATCCCTGAGAGGATAGAATCAGTACATACAGCAGGAATGAGACAGTAGAGTGGTTATTCCTAAAACCAGACTGGAATAGTAAGAGGAAGTTTGAGGAGGAAAGGATGTCAGCAAGCCTACAGTAGACTATTTTAGCCTGTTGCTAGGTGTCTTGTGATCTGTTGCTCATTTTGGCATGGTTGCATAGCCACATGCGATGCTAAGTACACATTTGAGATGCAACACCCAATAACCAATACACATTTGAGTCTAATAGCTCTCATTTTTATACTCTGTGTAAAGTCACCCTTGCAACGTTCTCCCCTCCCCCTTCCCTCTTCCCACAACTAGCTAAAATGCCAAGCCCAAAATCTACAGCTACATTAAAGAACAAGTGCTTAGTAAGGATGTATAGCTTAACGAATGACAGTTCGGGGCCTTTACATGCCTCTGTAATCATGTTGTTGGCTTTTATTTGTTTAATTACTGTTTCATTATTTTATTTGTATTTTGCCAACTACTGTACTAGTAAAAAAAAGAGGTTTTTGTATTATGATGTCAGAAAAGATTTAATGGCAAGGCTGACAGAGTATTTCAATGGGAAACTGCAATGTAAAGATAGTGATTGCAGAACATAGTCTTTTTTGGTTTCACAAGTTAATAAAATTAAACTCTGTTATTTTTTTGTATCCCACATCTTTACTGTGTCACGATCTAACACCTAGTCTGGCAGCATCCTGAGGCATGATCTCAAAGTTTGATAATCACAGCTGTGGGGGATGGGTGTCAATGACATCCAAGGCTGGTTTCAAATTCTGAAGAACTACTGTATCACTTTATTTCTATTTTGCCAATTACTGTATTAGTAAAAAAAATAATCCAATGGAATTCTTGTATTATGACATCAGAAAAGTTTTACTTACAAGGCTGGCGGTGTATTTCAATGGAAAACTACAGCCTTGTTTTCAGATTTCATAGTGAAATGACATGTTGAAAGAACTATCTTTTTCTTTGGAGAAAGATACAAAATATGTTTAATTTCTTCACAGGCATACCTTATGCTCATAAGTAGTTGGCAGTTTGTAACATCACAATACTAGAATTCTACTGCATTATTTTTACTAGAAGTGTGAAAAGCAAAGGTGAAAACCCATTTGTTTCACTGCACTAAGAAATATTTTATTATAAAAGGTAAAAAAAAATTACTAACACATCAAAATACAATAAATAAAATAGTCATTTGTCTATTTATTAGAAGTAAACGCCTGGGGCCAGACATTCAAAACTTAGCCCTGGTGCTAAGGGGTGTTTGCCCATGCCAAACTGGGTTTTGCACCCAATTTATGGGTGGGGTCTATAGTCAGACCCTTCCCACAGTGTGGGCAAAACCCATTAGTACCCGAACACTCAGCTAACACTGCGCCCATGCAAATGATGGGATCCATCTCTGCATACGGGCACATCAGAAAATTCAGAGGTTTGTACATGTGGTAAATGCCACCTGAATGGACACAAGTTAACACCATTGCAAAACCTAACTTAACAGGGCTGGTCAAGAAGTCTCCTTGTTGGAGGAGGGGGAGGAGGAGTTACGCGGGCAATTCCATGATGGCAGTTTGAGGATTGCAGCTGAGCTGAAAGCATGTGCACCTACCCCTTGAATGACCAGGCAAGCCTTCTACATGAAAAACAAGTAGCCGGTTATTACTTTTATTTATTTACGGGTTTTACCAGGAAAGCATACTGAGCAACATGCTCGATTCCAGATGCGACCTGGGATTCCAGATGTGACCTGGGCCTGCGACTTTCAGATGTATGTGACTATAACATACCTGTTCTTAGAAACTCCAACTACAGACTTGGAGGTTGCAGCATTGATTCGGCATTGAGCTCCTGAGCTTGGATTTGGAGGTTGCAGCATTGATTCGGCATTGAGCTCCTGAGCTTGGAAAGACAGCAACTCCTCCATGGGCCCACAGAGTATGTCCAAGTTGGTTTGAAGAGCATCGGATCTGCCGGAACACTCAGAAGCTGAATACACAGGCAAAGATAAAAAAAAGGCCAGCAACAAAATCAGCAAAAAAGAGCCCAAAGAACTTAAAAATCTTGCCCTCAGCGATTGAACTGCCAGCACAAATGAGATATCAGCAGCAAAAACTAAACTTTAAAACATCTTGTATTCCCCCATTGCTTTCCTTAGTGCTAGGATCCCAAACGGTCACCCAGACAGCGTCTACGTCAGCCTCAGCACTACTTTTTGAAATTAACTAGCCCTCAGAAGAAACAGAGCTGACGGGTGTTGGTAATTTAAAAAGGGCTGACCCTGAAATTTAATTAGAAGACCAATCCTTCACAACAGCAAACGAGGAAGAAGATATGACTTCAGACATGGAAGCTCAAGATGCAAACAGAAATAAAGCAGGACATGAGGCAAGTGATATACAATCTATTATTGAGAAGGGGGATGAAATCTTAAGTTGGGGTGAATTGGTGGAAGAGGATAGTATATGTAATGAGGGCACTGTGCAGAAACAAGGGGTAAAATCCAGTGAAGGTGCACAAGAATGTAATAAATCTATAAGTACTGAGCCCAACAAACCTAACATTCTAACACAGATTAATGTAAGTAACATTGGGGACATTATAACAAATACAGGCTCTCTGAACCAATTAAGAGAAGAAATTAGAAAAGACATTCAGAGTGGGTTTGCATTGGTCACTTCAGTTTTAATTAATCTAGCAAGTTCCATCCCAGAATTGAATAACACATTTGAGCAACTCCAGTTAAGATCTAACAAAATGTAAAAAAGAAATAGTGACCTGGAGGATAAGAAACATAGAAACATAAAATTTGACGGCAGATAAGGACCGCTTATCCCACCCAGTCTTCCCATTTCCCTACCTAATGGATAAGCTGCAGATCCTAGTTAACCAATAGCCTACTTCCTCATACCCCACCCCCTAGAACTGCCTTATGACTGTCCCATGCATTCCTGAATTCCACCACTGTTTTTGACTCCACAACCTCCTCAGGAAGGCTGTTCCGTGCATCCACAACCCTCTCCGAGAAAACATACTTCCTCACATTACCTCTGAGCCGTCCCCCTTCTATCTTCAAATTGTGCCCCCTTGTTCTTGCACACCTCTTTTTCTAAGGTAAACCCGAATACCAGTGCAATCTTACAACACAGTCAAATTATATGAAAACTGCAATTTAAAATGAATGATTTAGAGGACTGCTCTCACAGTCAGAATATGAAACTCATTGGCCTACCTGAGGGCGTTGAAGGAAAAAACGATCCTCTAACATATTTTGAAAAATCAATTATGGAGGCTCTTAATAGAAAATTTCCAGAGTAAAAGATTATATTGGACCAGTCACATGGGGGGCATTAGAAGACCAGAAGATTTGACTACAAGACCCTCATGCCCAGTCTACTTAAAACCTTATTATTTCTCAGACAGAGAGCTTATTCTCAGAATGGCAAGAATGAATAAGGGCCTGGTAGCTGAGGGATTAAAGTTCTCAGCATACCTGGATTTTAGTGCTGCTACATTACAAACATGGAGAACTTTTGATAATGCAAAAACATTTTAAGGCAAAAGGGAATCCAAAATGCTTTACTGCTGCCAGTCAGATTAAGATTTTTTCTGCATGGCAAAGTTCAGATTTTTTCAGATCCAAAAAAAGCAGAGTTGTTCCTAAAACATATAGAAAACCACACAGAGTAAGAAAGAAATTAGGAGAATTGTGTTTGGAAGTATTATATTTAACTGAGTTCCTCCTTCCAAGCTTGGCACTGCATGGAGCTAATGGAAGCCAAGAAGAAGAAGAAGAAGAAGGGAAGAAGGAAGAAAAAAGAAGATGGAAGACATCTCTCTCTTTCCCCCTAAATTTCCAATTTTTTGCTTTTTTTTTGTTTCTTTCTCTTTTTTGCTGTCATTCTTCTTCACTTCTATTGCTCTCTCCCCCCTGTCATTTGCAGGTGGACCATATCTGGACTAAGACTCAGACTGAAGGGATGGGCCATATGTTTTCTAAAGATTCTTTCTTGGGGGGAGGAAATGGGTGGGGGATAGGGGAGAAGGGAGGTGCCAGGCCAATCGGATTTGCATTATGGATGGCGGTGAAGAAGCATGCAGGAGTGGGGGGATAAAGAGTAGGAACAGTTAAACTTGAGATTATCTGGATGATTTATTAACTGTGGGATAAGAAGCAGGGGTATTATTAAGTAAAGGGAGTGGGGTGTAGGCATGAGTGCCTGGCAGGCTGGCACTCCACTCTTGACTGCTAACAAGGCTGATGGAAAAGGGGGGACATTAAAGACTCCCAAAAGCAAAACCTGGTTCCCGGGTATATGTAAAGATATACAAATCCAAAGGGTTAATAAATGAGGGAGTCTATCAGATGGGGGTGGTGGTGTGGAGGAGGGAGGCAGGAAGGGGGGCTCCTCCTTTACATGTGTGATGAAGTACAGTGCAAAGCCGATGATGAGGGGTTACAGTGCAAGGTTACGTAATGCAAACTATAACAAATGGTGATTGATTACATTTAAAACATGGGGTAACTGCTTGACATGTTTGACAAGAAATAACCCACAGTTAAGTATCCCCTGGGTGTCTAAATTTGAAAACAAAAAAAAAAAAGTAATAATAAAATACAAAAATGGCAACAATAATCAATAGTATGACATGGAATGTCAATGGACTCCAAGATTGTACTGAGGTTCAGAAGCTGTTCAATTACATTGATAAAAATATTACCAAATGCATCTACTGCAGGAGTCGCACTTATTAAATGAGCAGTTTAATTTTGTGTGTAGAAAATGGGGATATGGCATCAATGCTCCATACAAAAAATACCTCGAGGGGGTGGTAGCGATCTTGGTGAAGAGGGCCTCGGTTATCTCCTTCGGAAGGTCCATTATTGACAAAAATGGTAGTTATATCATTGTTGAAATCACAGTTATGGAACAGAAGTTTACAATTATTAATGTTTATGGCCCAAATGAGAACTCCCCCTATGTTATTTGATGAACTATTTCTAGAAATCGCACATTTTCCATCTCCATTTATCATGGCGGGATTCACATTTTTTTTTATTGCATCCATTTTTATCGCCTTTCTGCGGCGAGACCAGCTTGGGGCATCCAGCGCTGGCCCTGCCCACCCGGAGAGCTGGGTGGCTCATACCGCACCCAGGAGGGTCCGGGACGGCCATCGTGCTGTCCCATCAGAGGGCCCCCTTGCCCACTCCTAGCCAGGACAGCCCCAGATCCTCCCTGACTGGACTCCTCGCAAGTCCTCCGGGTAGTGCAGGGCGCGGCCATCAAGCTGCACAGTCATGCCCAGCCACTTTTTCCTCCGCCTTTTCTGTTCCTTGGGGATGCGGACATGCAATGACGTCAGACACAGTGTGCCGACATCTGCCGCACTCCCCCCCGAGCTGCCGCCACACCAACAGCACTTCCAAGTGTCCCCAGAGGTCGCTGCTGTGTGACGGTGTTCCCCAACCCATCCCAGGACTAAGAGAACAGTCAACGGACACTCGATCCTAGTCCTCCACTGCCAGCCCCCTACAACCCAGGCTCGTTCCCGAACCCGGGTCACTGGTGTGGTGTGAGGTGTGGCGTCCAGCACCTCAACCCTCAGCGCCACCAGGCCGGCAGGGGGGATTTCAATTTAATAAATAATCCACACATTGATAAATCATCAGTCTTAAATAGCAAATGCTCCTCAGCTACAGTTAAATTGAAACAATTCAAGAATGATTTCAATTTACTAGATATCTGGGAGACATAATGATCCACTAAGTAGACAATACTCTTTCTGTTCACAGGTTCATCAGGACTATTCAAGACTAAATATGTTCTTAATTTCAAAATCAATAATATATACAATTAAGAATATTCAATATAAATATAAAAATATTATATTGATCATGCTCCATTGTTCCTACAAATGCAGATCTCTCCAAGTGAACAAAAATGTGGATTCAGATTTGATCCTATTTTATTAAAGGATAATAGCTTCATAAAATATATGAATCAAGAAATTAACGTCTTTTTCCAAACTAATGGCCCAAAAGAAACAAATTGGAATTGCACATTTATTTATTTATTTGAATTTGGATAACTGGGTGGGCCCACTGAGACAGTCAAGTCCCTTTTTCAGGGGTGACCCGGG
This sequence comes from Neoceratodus forsteri, assembly GCA_016271365.2. NCBI lineage: Eukaryota > Metazoa > Chordata > Ceratodontiformes > Ceratodontidae > Neoceratodus > Neoceratodus forsteri. The sequence goes on along the minus strand of CM057456.1, from coordinate 622,658,039 downwards.
GAATAGAGACAAATCCAAGAGCAGAATACAAATACAGAGGGTGTATACAATTTCAACAATAGATATCAGTACAGTTGGGTACATGAGGTGATACAAATAAGTAGCAGCTAGATCATTGTGCAACAGGAAAGCAATTTACATTGGAAATTAAGCAGTTAGAGTCACAGTACATTCTGGAATATGCAGTCAGTTCCGATAGCTTTGGCCGATGCTTCCATGGAGGTCCTGCAGCATCCAATGAGGATACAACATTGGAAGGGCTGGGGTCAGCAATGGAGTAGACTTTGGACCAAGGAGTTCAGTTAGGTCAGTCATAGTATCATAGTATCATAGTAAAAGCCAGCAGAATAGGTCCCATGGTCTATCGTGTCTGCTCGGAAGCTAGTCCCCTATTGGGAGCTCGCTCCTCCACCCCCCCCGGCCTCAGAGGTGGCCTTCCCTGGCCTCAGTTTCCCCCTGTACCTGTTTCAACCCTTCTTGAATCCTTCCACTGTGGTATCTTCCACCAGACTCCTGGGCAGTGCGTTCCACGGATCCACCACCCTCTTGGTGAAGAAGTGAGCGGGGGGTTGCAGGGGGGAAAAGATTATTGAAGAAACAGGTGATCCAGTAAGGCATTGGAAATAGATATGAGGGGATAGGTGGGAGATTTGGAGAGATTCATTATTAGGAGTAAGGGACAGAAGGTTTATCAGAGGGTATTAGGAGCAGTCACCGCAGCCAGTTGGGGGGTAAAGAAATATTCCTTGAGTATTTTCTTAAACAGGGGAAGAGTTGAACATGAGAGTGCACTGTGGGGGAGGGCATTCCATTTTAGAGCAGTCAAGAAGGTAAAAGATCACCTACCTACAGCTAGAGGAGCCTTAGGAAGGTTCGACAATAGGAGGTGTGAGTGTTGAAGGGTCCTGGGGAAGGATTTTCAGGTGAGAAGCCCTGAAAGAATGGGTGGAGGAGGAAGGTGAGTAAGTTTTAAAGCAGTGTGTAGGACAGGGAAGTCCATTCTGGGTGCAAAAGAGGGCCAACCTAGAGATTTGAGAACCACACAGTGGTGGGCTCGAGCTGGAGCTGGATCTGCAAAGCGGGCAATTCTGTGGTAGGCCTGTTTGAGTTTGTTTAGGATGGTGGTCTTGACAGAGTTAATCATGGGAGCACAATAGAATAAGGTGGGGAGGAGGGTGGCAGAGGCAACGAATTTTCTAGCACATGGAGTAAGGTAGGGGGAAGTATGGTGGAGGAGGCCAAGTTTCTGATTTGTGGCTTTAATAATGCCATTGACATTGAGTATTGAAAGACAGATGATCATCGAGAATGATACCCAGGTATCTGAAGGATTCAACCCCTTCGAGAGCTTTGCCCGAAGATGTGTTAATGATCAAAGGAGGCTGAGAGGTTAGGTCAAAGCAAGTATGGTGTAACAGCATTGATTTTGTTTTCTTTGTATTCAGTACCAGCAGGTTTTCTTTGAAACAGGTTTCTAACTGATGGAAGTCAGTTTCAAGGTGAGAACTGATAGCTGAGATGTCAGTACCATGCCTGTATAGGATGTCATCATCGGAGTATAGTTGGATAGAGCCACCCCCCCACACTGTTAAGGGGCAGGTCGCTAATAAAGATAGAGAAAAATAGGGACCCAAGAATAGATCCTTGGAGGACCCCATCTGTGACTGGAGATAGGGAGGAGAGGGTGCCTCCCCGTTTGACGCACTGGAATTGGTCAGCTAGATAGTTTGTTACCCAGGAAAGGGGTTGCTATTGAATCCTAACAATTGTAGCTTGGAGATGAGAAGTGAATTGTTTACAAGGTCAAAGGCCTTGGCGAGGTCGATAAAGACAGCCCCGTGGCACTACCATGGTACACTGCATGAAAGATGTCAGAGATGACCTTCAAGAGTGCAGATTCGGTGCCATGTGATTTTCTGAAGCCGTGTTGATGTATTATAAGGGTGTTGGTCTGGTCAAGGAAGGAGTACAACTGATTGTAAAGGATTCTTTCATTTATTTTTGCTATTGGACACAGTATTGAAATGGGTCTGTAATTGGACAACAGTAGCGGTTTTCCATTTATTTTGTACAGAGTGTGTGAGGAAGGATTGGTTTATCAACCAGGCAATTGGGTAAGCCAGAGCGGGGGCACCAATCCTAAGGAATCTGGGAGGCAGGGTGTCGAAGCCAGGGGAGCTATCTGGATTGAGTCCAGTAGGAACTTCAGGACTTCCCCAGGAAATAAGTTTTAGGTGAAAGATGGGGGAGAGAGGTTCAGTAAAAGGGGTTAGTGGCATAGGGCTGTTTGCTGGGAGACCTGATTTGTAGATATTAAGGTCAGTGAAGAATGAGTTTATTCCTGCAGCGATTTCGGAGGGTGAGGTTAGCTCTGATCCATTCCGTAGCATGACCTAGGGGGTGTTCCATTCATGTCCCTTGAGTAGGTTGTTAATTTGCTTACAGAAACATTTTGGGTTACTAAGGTTGCTTGTTTGTAGGGACTGTAGATAGTGTCTCTTGGATTTGGTTACTTTGACCATACATATGTTCCGTAGCTGCCGGTGTGAATTCAAATCAGTAATAAGTCCAGACTTTTTGAATGAGCACCAGGTCTTATCTCTTGAGTGCATTAGGGACCGGAGCTCATGAGATAGCCAGGGGGAGTGAATTCCTTTAGGTCTTATCATCTTGAGGGGAGCATGAAGGTCAAAAACAGAGGTGAAAGTGTTGATTAGGTAATCAACAGCTTGACTGATATCAGGAAAGATGGAGATGGGTGACCAATCTGAGGAGGCAACACTGTGAATAAATTCAGAGATGGAAAAGTGCATTAGGTCTCTGGCTTTGATGATTTTTGGGGGGGAGTGGAAAGTCATTATTCCAGATACAGAAGGTTGGGGAGTGGTCACTTAGTACATCGGGGAGGACGCCTGCAGCTCTGATATGGGACCTGTTGTTGGTTAGCATCCAGCTGAGTGTGTGATTCCCCAATTTCATGTTGAGCCTCGATGGTTGCTCGATAAGTTGTTCAAACCTAGCATCTGATATCGCTGAAAGATACAGCTCATTTTTTGTGCCGTGCCAGTCAAGACTGAAGTCACCACAGACTATAATGTCACTTTGATGGAGGGCATCTAAGCTGGTGAAAAGCTGTAAGTAGGCAGTAGGTGCAAGTTTGGGTGGTAGTTATATACAACCTGTTGTCAGTCATTTGAATTTGCCTTGGGTGATAGATATGAATAGGTAATCGATGTTGGGGTCTAGGTTTACGTCTGACAGTTCGTCAACCACCAGCCCATTCCTGGTATATATTAATACCCCCCACCCTTCTTTCTGGGTTGATCCCGATGGTAGGAGGTGCACCCAGGGAGGGCAACTTCATGGGATTGTATAGAGGGCTTTAGCCAGGACTCAGTTAAATAAAGAACATCAGGCTTGTGTTGATGGATCCATCCTTCAAGTTCAGGCATTTTTCACCTGATACTTTGGATGTTCATGTAGGCTATCCTGAAGCCTTTTATCTCGGACTATGTTGGACAGGAAGATTGGGGGGTGATCCTGACCTTCCATACAGGGTCCAGAATTTAATTCGATGTCACCAGAGAGTAGGAGTAGACCGAGTTGGGAGCAAAGAACAGGTGGTCACACGAATGGCGATTTACGCCAGTTTCTTGGCTGAAGCCCACACATGGTTGTTTCGGTGTGCAGGGCAAGGGCTGGATATCTGAGGTAAATGAGGAACGTGCTAGAGGTATTATGAGCATTGTGACAGGGAGGTGAGAGAGAGTACAGGGAGGTGAGAGGAGGGGTGGATGTCCTATCTTTAATGAGTACGTCTGGCCAGGGGCAGATTAGGAGATAGTATATCCACAGCAGACTAGTTCACATGGGGAGAAGCATGCTTACTGAGAAGGTGTTAAGATTTCATTTAAAACAGGAATTTACTTTACAACAGGAAGGCTGATACAGGCCCTCCTTGAGACTCAGGATGTTTGCCTTTGATATAAACAATGACTACTCTTTTGAAGTTGCTTGTGCAGCGAGGAGGACCACAGAGTGCAGGGGTCAGGAGCTGAGGGGCACGGACAGCTTGGGAATAATCTAACTTTAGGAATTAATCAAACTTTGGGGGAGGGTGCTAAAAGTTTAGAATTATTTTGTAGACCTACTGTCAGCTGGAGCCTGGAGGTTATGACTAAGAGTGGTTTCAGCAGGTCTAGTAAGATTATCCCAGGAGAGGATCTGGCAGAGGTTCAGCAGATAGAACCCTGTCAAGAAGTGTCAATCAAACTACTTGGGAATAATTGCCCAATGGAGAGGTCTCCCGATATTCGTGGGTGGGGCCAACGTGTATTTAAGGTGACCTAGGGAGGAGGTGGCGGGGTGGGCTGAAAAACCCTCTAGAGAGCAAGGGCCAAAGCACCTACTGCTGGCTGCCAGGGACCTGTCTTTTTGGCCATACGGAATCAGCCCTGGAGAGCCAGCAAGCTCTGTAGCCAATCCATGCTTGTTTGCTGCTAAAGGCAGCCAATGGAGGTCCTCCTTCAGTGAGTGGCAAGCCAATCATTGTTCCAGCTTATGAGCCAGGTTCAAGGTGCCATACCTGACTGAGAAGTCCTTGGGGGATGCAGAGCTTGAGGGTGGGCTGACTGGCAACTTCTTTCCACTGGTTGGAGGCACCAGGGCAGACCTAGGAAGGGGCTTCACCTGAGGAGGGAAGACAGAGAGGGAAATTGATGTTATAGTCTGCGGAACAAAAGGCTAGTCTGTGCACTAAATCACTGGGCATGGAAAAAGGGATTAGTGCAGGGGGGTTACTCGGGATGCAGACAGGGGGATGGTGGGAGCTCAGACTGAACAGTGGGTGACCGTTTCTCTTGGCATCAGAAGTGAAGTTTAAGCTGAGACCTTTATAATTCTATTTAGATGTTTTAGGTAACCATTTAATTGTGGCGCCCAAACACTAGAAAAGTAAATCAGCTTGGGATGGGATCTTTCCTGGCATACATCTGAATTTTTAGATTCAGGCTGAAAATAAGGCTTAGTGCAGGGAGAATTAAAATTTAGAGAGATTCCCTGAGACACAACTTTTAAATAAGGCTTTGTACAGGGAGAATTTAAACTAACTGAGAGAGGCCCCGAGATACAGCTTTTTGATTACAGGGCTGAGTTAAGATCACAAGTTGTGGATGTGCAGCTCTTTTGATAGCTTAAGCAGACTAGAATAGAGACGCCTTACTGATTTAAATAGTAATTACACAGGCTCTTGGTTGAGTGGGGGTAATATTTAGTCTCATAAGTTGAGGACATTTTGTTTAGTCAGTATCAGAGCAAAAATACAGATAAACAGATTTTAGTCCCTGGGTTACCAAAACAAGAAACAACACAGTTCTGCTAACTGAGATGCACACAGAAATTGCAGTAAACACAGTTTGGCTAACTGGGAAACAGGCTGGCAACTATACAAAATATTACAAAACACAAATTTTGTTCCAAAAAACCCTCTAGAGAGCAGAGACCATAGCAGCTACTGCTGGCTGCCAGGGACGTCTTTTCAGCTGAAAAGCCATGCGGAATCAGTCCTGGAGAGCCAGCAAGCTCTGTAGCCAATCCATGCTTGTTAACTGGTAAAAACTGCCAAAAGGAGTCCTCCTTCAGCAAGTGGCAAGCCAATCGTTGTTCTGGCTTAGGAGCTGGGTTCAAGGTGACATACTTGGCTGAGAAGTCCCCCGGGGATGCAACGCTTGAGGGTGGGCTGACCAGCGACTTCTTCCCGCTGGTCAGAGGCACCAGAGCAGACCCAGGAAGGGGCTTCACCTGGCTGAGAAGTCCTCCGGGGATGCGGCACTTGAGGGTGGGCTGACTGGTGGCTTCTTCCCACCAGTCAGAGGCAGCAGGGCAGACCCAGGAAGGGACTTCCCATGTAACACATTTAAAGCTTATGTAAGAGGGAGCACAATAGCCTTTTCACAAAGGAATTTAGAAACAGCTATTGCTCAGACTGAAATGCTACATAAAAACACCTTGGACCTCAGTCACTTACAGTCACTATTAAATTACAGACATGAATACAATCAGTTAGCTATAGAGGAAGTTGAAAGACAACTTCTATACCCACAAAGTAAATACTACACTAAAGGGGACAAACATGACAACATTTTAGCATAGTAAATTAAAAAGAAAAGGAAGAAAACATAATTACTTCAGTTCAGAATCATGAAGGAATAATAACTCATAAACCAGAAGAAATGAATTACGTATTTGAAAAATTCTATCAAAAATTATATCGCTCTGAACATCAAAATACCAGCCAGGAAATAGGACACTTTTTGGACAAAATAAAATTCCCTAAAATTACCTCAGATCAATTTGCCCTTCTGGAGAGAGAGATATTTCTCTACAAGAAATTCAAAGTGCAATACAGCCTGTGACACCAGCAAAGCCCCAGTACCAGACAGACTAGCCATTGACCACTATAAAAAATGATCAGAGAAACTGGCACTCACAATGAAACTGGTATTTGATGAAGCTTTGCAGAACAATGTGGTTTCCAATTCATTTAAAGAGGCTAAGATTTTGTCATTTTAAAAAAAAAAGATAAGGACTTGATAAACACAAGCTCATATCAACTGATTTCATTGATTAATTCAGATGCCAAGATACTGGTAAAGGTCCTTGCCACTAGGTTGGAGACGATCCTTCCTGATCTAATTCATGAGGACCAGACAGGATTTATCAAGGGACGTATGCTTAAAACCAATATTAAAAGAACTATTAACAGAATGAATAACTTTAAAGATTCAGATCATGCCTTACTTTCTCTTGATAAGGAAAAAGCCTTTGATAGGCTTAGAAACATAGAAAAATAAAAAACATAGACTTTGACGACAGATAAGGACCGCTAGGCCCATCTAGTCTGCCCATTTCCCTACCTACAGGATAGGCCGCAGATCCTAGTTAACCAACAGCCTATTTCTTCCTACCCCCCACAAGAATTGCCTTATGTCTGTCCCATGCATTCTTGAATTCTCCCACAGTTTTAGACCCCACAACCTCCTCAGGAAGGCTGTTCCATGCATCCACTACCTCTGTGAAATAATACTCTCACATTGCCCCTGAACCGCCCTCCTTCTATCTTTTAAATTGTGCCCCTTGTTCTTGCAAGTCTCTTTTCTGAAAGATGCAACCCTCTTGGACTTTGTTGATTCCACTGAGGTACTTAAAAGTTTCTATCATGTCCCCCTCCCTTCTTTCCTCAAGGGTATACATATTAAGCTCCTTTAGTCTCTCCTCATCGGCTTCTCTTGCAGACCCTGCACCATTTAGGTGCCCTCCTCTGGACTGCCTCTATCCTGTCTATGTCCTTGGAGTTAGGGTCTCAGAACTGGACACAGTACTCCAGATGGGGTCTCACCAACTGTCTGTACAGAGGATAACAACTTCCTGTTTTCTGCTGATGATGCCTCTCCTATACATCCCAGTATACCCCAGCCCTCCCTACTGCCTTCTCACATTGCTTGCTAACCTTAAGGTCATCTGATATGATTACCCCAGGTCCCTTTCCTTTTGTTGTTGTTACTACCTCCCACCCATTGTGCATTCTTCCCTGGGTTCTTGTTTCCCAGGTGCATTATTTCACTTCTTTGCATTGAATCCTAGCTGCCATACTTCTGACCATTCCTCCAACCTTGCCAAGTCCCTTTTCATCCTTTCACACCTCCTTGTGTATCAACCCTGTTGCAGATCTTTGTGTCATCTGCAAAAGGCATACTTTCCTTCAGTCCTCTGCAATGTCACTGATGAAGACATTAAAAGGACTGGACCCAATACTGAACCCTGTGGTCCCCACTAGTAACCCCTTTCTTCAGAGTGGACTCCATTTACAATTACCTTCTGTGTCCTGTTGTCCAGCTAATGTTTTATCCAGGCTACCACCCTGGGTCCCACTCCCAGGCTGGTTAATTTGACTATTAATCTTTTGTGTGGGACTGTGTCAAACGCCTTGCTAAAGTCTAGGTAGGCCATGTCCACAGCCCTCCCTGGTCTACTACTTTGGTCACCTAGTCAACTGAAATCTATTAGATTCGCTGACATGACCTTCCGCTGTGAATCCATGCTGCCTTGGGTCCTGTGCTCCACTGGCCTCTAGGTACTCAACTATTCTTTCCTTCAGAAGTGACTCCATCACTTTCCCTACCACAGAGGTCAGACTGACAGGACTGTAGTTTCCTGCCTCTGTCTTGGTCCCACTTTTGTGAAGGGAATCACATCGCCTTCCTCCAGTCCTCGAGTTCCACCACCATCCTCCCATGATTTATTAAAAGAGTAGCCAGTGGTTTCACTAGTTCCTCCCTTAATTCTTTTAGAATTCTGGGGTGAATTCCATCAGGACCCATTGCTTTGTCCACCTTCAGTTTTAGGAGTTCTTGCAGAACCCTTTCTTCTGTGAATGGACTGGGATCGACCCCTATCAAGAGTGCTTCTGTTAATTGGATTAGGCACTTCTCCTCTTTTGAATACTGAGCAGAAATATTCGTTCAGTATTCCTGCTTTTCACTGTCCCCTCTGCCCACCCACCATTCATTCTATTCAGCCTCACTATCCCTCCTTTGTCTTTCTACACTCGCTGATGTACCTATAAAGGTTTTATCCCCTTCTTAACTGAGTTGGCTATCTTTTCCTCAGTTTGGGCCTTTGCTATTCTGACTTCCTCCCTGCTTCCTTCTGCCTTAACTGGTACAGCTCTCTGTCCTGCTCCTTCTGTGTTTCCTTATACTTCGGAATGCTATCTTTTCTTCCTGACTTTCACAGCCACCTCCTTTGAGAACCATAGTGGTTTTTCTTTTGTTTTGATTTGTTTATTTGCTTCACACAAAGACTTGTTGCCTCTGTGATGGCAGTTTGATAATTCCCATTGTTGCTCCACACCTCCTTCTAGCCTGTTTGCTAGTGTTTTCTGAGGCACTCTCCCATCTTGCCAAAGTCAGCCCTCCTAAAAGTCCAGTACCCTCACTTTTGTATGCTACTTCTGTAGCTGAGTTTAACGTGAACCACACTGTTTGATGGTCACTTGTCCCCAGATGGCAACCCACTTCTAGATCTGAGATCCTCTCACTGCCCCCGTTTGAGAGTATGAGGTCTAAGATTGCTCCCTCACGAGTGGGTTCCGAAACTAGCTGTCTAATGCCTGCCACCTGTAGGGCATCAAGAATGGCCCTGCTCTTGGATGAGGCTGCAGAAAATGTGCTCCAGTTAACATCTGGCATATTTAGGTCTCCCATCAACAGTATCTCCCCTTTCTCTGCCATTCTAAGAATGCCTTCTAGCATATCCTTGTCCATTCCTTCCTCCTGACATGGGGGTCTATACACAACCCCTGTGCGGGTTGTGGTGCCCTTTCCAGTCTCCAAGGTGACCCACAGTGCCTCCTCTCCTCCCTGTTTACTCTTTTGTTCAGTTGCTTTTATCCCTTCCTTTACATAGAGAGCTACTCCTCCCCCTCTTCTCCATGGCCTGTCTCTCCTGTAGGTTATGTACCCTGGTATGTTAACATCCCAGTCATGGTTCTCTGTGTACCATGTTTCTGTGACTGCTACGATATCCAGGCATCCCTCTTCAATTAAGGCCATCAGCTCAGGGAGCTTGTTGCCCAGACTACGGGCATTGGTACTCATTACCCTCCATTTCCTGATGGCCTTACTCCTTTTTGCCCCATCCCTGTCCTTCTTGCATTTGTCACTTTCTCCATTTACCCCTGCCCTTCTCTCTATCGACACCTCTATGTTGGTGTTTGCCGCACTTACTACCATGATTATTTGGGGGGGCTAGGATTTTCCTGCTCCTTTCCAGTGCCTCCCCCCTTGGCTAGTTTAAAAGCTTGCCAATGAAGCATTTAAACCTATCACCTAGGATCCTGGTTCCCCTCCCAGACAGATGCAGCCCATCATGCCAGTATAGGCTTGCATCACTCCAGGTGGACCCCAGTCCCCAATGAAGCCAAATCCCTGAGGCTCCACACCAGTTTTCAACCACTGATTGAATCCCTGGTCTTGGAACACCTTAGCCTCTCCTATGCCATAGATGGGTAGCACCTCTGAGAAGGTTACCGTGCGTGCTACTTGACTAAGGCCCCTCCCCAATTCCACAAACTCTTCCTGCACTTCTCTAATCCCTTTCTTAGCCAGGTCATTTGTCCCTAGGTGGACAATGACATCCAGCTCCCTCCCCTGTGCAGCTGCTCCGGCAATCCTGAGGATTCGCTCCCTGTCCCTCCAAGCCATAGTGCCAGGCAGGCACCTTACCTCCCTCTCCCCTTCCTCCCCCAGTTCTACCTTCCTAACAATGGAGTCCCCCACCAGGAGTTGTTTCCTTCCCCTGCAGGGTCCCCTGCCACCCTCCTGTGGGTCTCCTTTGTGGAGGTTCCCAGCATCCTCCTTGGTCTCCACTGTGGGTGCCTCCATAGAGGAACCACACTTTGCCAGAATGGCATAGGAATTGTGGAGGTACAACTGGAGGATGCGCCTCTTCACCACCTCACCCTCCCTGAGCCCACTGTGATCCAGCAGCTCCTCTTTCTTAGCAACCTCTGAGGCAACGGCAGTGGCACTGGTGGTCCCTGGATGGAAGAGGAGGTCCCATAAATCCTGGCCAACTCAGCCTGGAGATGAGCAACCTCCTCCCTCAGCCCAGAGAGGTGCCTGCAGATGGGACAACACCGCATCCTCCTGAACATCTCCCGGAAGACTGCTGCTCCACAGCCACTGTACTGCACCACTCCAATCATGTCTTATTTCTGGCCCCTTAACTGTTTGCAATCCTTACTCTTTCCTCTCTTTTTTTCTCTCCTTACTTTCTGCCTGTGTGCCCTTTAAGCTCCTGATTGTCCTGTTCTGAGACAAGAATATCTATATTTCTCAGTAGACCACTTACTTGCTCAGAGGCAGTCCTCCAGCAGCTAGAGGGGCCGGAGGCTACTCTTGCCCTTCTAGGATGGTGGGTCCTTGGTGGTTCTGTGATCACTCACTCCTGCCCTAAACAGAAGTTCCTGTTGTCAGTCAAATCTGTGCCTATAAAAATAGAACTAGCTTTGGGTGGGGGTGGAGGGAGGAAGGAGGGCAATATAGTCCCAGCAGAGAGTTCAGTCACACAGCAGTCCTTTCTCCTGGTGTCTTCTGCCAAGCTATTAGCAGAATCTTTCTAAGGCAGTCTTTAAATGTAGCTTCCTTCTAGCTAGCCCTCCCCCTACTTATCAGATCTTTCTACAAGTAATTTAAACCTCACAGCAGTTAAGTCCTTTCAGTCACCTGAGATTTACACCTAGATAACTCTTCAGATACCCATTCAGTTCAGTTAACCCAAACACACACTTTTTTTTTGTTTTGTTTTGTATGTTAGTTTTTTTACCCTAAATTAGAGGTCCAAGTACAAAAGTTATTCTATTTTAGTCCCAGCAGAGAAGTTCAGTCACACAGCAGTCCTTTCTCCTGGTGTCTTCTGCCAAGCTATGCCAGGCTTGAATGGGACTATTTAAAAAACATATTGGCAAGACATGGGTTTGGCTGAAATTTTAGGACTTGGATGAACATTCTATACTCTGGCCTAGTGGCAAGGATCAAAACCAAGAAACATGAATCAGGGACTATCTCTCTCCAGAGGGGCACCAGGCAGGGGTGTCCCCTATCCCCTTTAATCTTCGCCCTTGCAATAGAACCTCTAGCGATTGCTATTCATAATGGTAGGGATTTAATAGGCATTAAAATTGGGAACATGGAGCATAGGATAAGCTTATATGCTGACAATGTCCATATATTATAGTGGGGCGGTTGCACCACTATAGTTAGGGTTCAGCGGTCAGTTACATACTAAAATCAAAAGTTTGGACATTAATAACTTTGGACCCATTCAATGGATTTGCCTGAAATTTGGTACATGCATTGGGGCACACTAGGTCTCTTGATCTGCCAAATTGCACTTTGGTTGGAGTGCTGGTCTTTGTGTACGAAAGCGCTGAAAAATGCAAAATTATCCATTTTTGGGGGCGCCTTTTGCCATTCTTAATGTGGTCCTGTACAGCCATCATGTGATGTGCTGCTCTGCAAAATGGCTAGTTTGAAAGAGCTTTGGTGGCCGAACATGCCACTTTTTGTTTGGTGAAAAAATATTAAGGCATTCAAAAGTTATGGCACTTTTAAGTTCCCATTATAAGTCAATGGGAAAATTTATATGTATATTTTGTGATCAAAGAATGGGGGTTCTGGCCATCTCGTCCCACCTGGCAGTCAAAGAATTTGCAGCCTCGTAGTTCAAGAATCTTTGTTCCTGAGGAATTTCAAAACTTCTTTGACCACGAGGTCCACCATCTTGTTTTCAGTTTTCCGATCACACAAATACAAATATCTCGGCTCAGGGGTCACTTCTGAAGTAAAACTTCGATGAGTTTTACTCAGGGGACCCCGATCTATTGAGCCATGGCTTTGGTTCCATCAAAATCAGTCCAAAAGTAGAGTTATAAGCTTTTAAATTCTTCGTTCGTGGCTCACTAACGATCTTTAATCGCGCGACAACAAATTCTTTGATCGCGAGAATCTTTAATCACAATCGTTCATCCCGAGCAAGAGCCGAGATGACCAGAATTCTAAATGAATCTGTGTAGCCCAGGGGTGCCCCACAGTGTTAAATTATGGTGGGTTTTGCTCAGAGGGCTTTGTTGTGCCCCATCTGCATAAGAAAAATAATGTACTAACTATCCCTGGTAGTCTAGTGGCCCCCCATCACAATAAAATATTAACATCCCTGGTAGTCTAGTGCACCCCAATAAAATATATAACCCTATGTAGTGCCCTGGTAGTTTAGTGCCCCCACCTCCTGTATTTTTTCACATCCCTGATAGTCTAGTGGCCCCCCCAAGCTGTATAGTATTATTATAAATAAATGTTTATATCCCTGGTAGTCTAGCGCCCCCCCAGAATAATGAAATAAATAATGATTTCTATTCCTGGTAGTTTAGTGGCTTCCCCACCCATCCATGAGCCACCCAGCACCCCCACCTTCACCAGCCAGTGACTGGCACAGCCTCTCACTTCACGGCCAGCTACTGACTGTCTGCATTACGAAGGTAATGCAAAGAGGCACTCTGAAAATATTTCTGAGCACCTCTTTGCATTACTGTTGTACTGCAGACAGTCGGTGGCTGCCGTGGAGGTGAGAGGTGGCTGTGCCAGTCATCACTGGCAAGGGTGGGGTGCTGGGCTGGCTGGTATGGATGGGTGGGGGGCCACTAGACTACCAAGTAATAGAAATCATTATTTATTTCATTATGCTGGGGGGGCCGCTAGACTACCAGGGATATAAACATTTATTTATAGTAATACTATACAGCTCGGGAGGGCCACTAGACTACCAGGGATGTGAAAAAATACAGGGGATGGGGGCACTAGACTGCCAGGGCACTACATAGGGTTATATATTTTATTGGGGGGCCACTAGACTACCAGGGATAGTTAGTACATTATTTTTCTTATGCAGATGGGGCATAACAAAGCCCCCTGAGCAAACAAAACCCACCATTATTTAACACTGTAGGGCAACCCTGGGCTACACAAATTCATTTAGAAATCTGGCCATCTCGTCCCTTACTCTTTATTCGCGAGCAAGCAATTTCTTTGATAGCGAGCATGCAAATACTTTGGCCTCGAGATTCTTTGATCTCGACCGTGCATCGCGAGTGAGGGATGAGATGGCCAGATGAAAAAATCTATTTACTGAGTCTAGGGGTGTGCTACGAAAAGAAATGAGAGTGGATTTCACTCAGGGGGCTTCGTTCTGATGAACAATGGTGGCGATTTACTGTGATTCTGTTTATTTTTTGAATTTCAACAGTTTAAATTCTTTGATCATGACCCTGCAAATTCTTTGATCACGAGACTGCAAATTCTTTGATCGCGAGATTCTTTGATCGCGATTGTACATTGTGAGTGAGGGACGAGATGGCCCAATTAAAACATCAATTTTCTCAGCCCAGGGGTGTCGTATGAAGTCAAATGAGGGTGGGTTTTACTTAGGGGGCTTCGTTCTGTCGAACCATGGTGGTGGTTTACCACAATTCCTTACATTTTTTGATTTATAAGGTTTTAAATCTTTGTTCGTGAGCCTACAAATTCTTTGATCGTGAGCCTGCAAATTCTTTGATCGTGAGATTCTTTGATCGCCATCTTTGATCGCGAGGGAAGGACAAGATGGCCGGATTTTTTATAGTGGAATAGATAGGAAAATTTTAGTAATCTTTCATATTGAATATCTTGGGAACGGTTTGGTCTTTTGACGAAACCGTTTGGAAGGAAGAAAGGCAATATCCCACAGATGTGGCCTTTGCTGGTTTGGTCAAGAAATAGTACAGGGTGGCAAAGTCACAGCACTACGAAGTTGACATTTTTCCCATAGGATAACATTGCGGCGTTTGCCTCATTACAGGAATTCTTTGCCGCACTGCTGCAAATTAACGGTTTGGTCGTTTGGGCTGAAATTTGGAGGGAAGAAAGCCAACATCCCACAGATGTGCCTTTTGGTGGTTTGGTGAAATAATATTACAGGGCAGCAAAGTGACAGCACTCCAAAGTTGATGCTTTTTGCCATAGGATAACATTATGGTGTCCACTGCGTCTTTCAGGGCCTGTATCTCGGAAACGGTGCGAGATATGGACTTTTCGTAAAAAAAATGCTTAGCCCCCCAAACAGGAGCTAAGTACAAAACTAGCCAGGAAAGTAATAATTCATACATAATTTTAATTTTTTTTCCACGTCGTACAGTTCCTGAGATATAAACAATTTGGTATTCCAAGTTGTAATTTTCTGCCCCAAAGTCAATTATAATGCATACATTCTTTGTTTTCAATGTGTTTTTTCAATGCAGTTTTTGGTGAAAAGAAGGGTGTGCCCTTTGGTTACTGTGTCAGTTAGCGTTTCCAGTTGCGCTTCTGTTACCGTTTGCATCACCGTTCCTATCTACGCCACCATGTGCGTTACAGTTTTCGTTTTCATTTGCACTTGTGTTTACATTTTGTTTCACATCATTGTTGCTGTTACCATTACCATTTGCATCTGCAATTGCGGTACCGTGCCCGTGCACATTACGGTTTGCGTTTTCGTATGCCCTTGTGTTTCTGTTGGCTTTATTGTTGCTGTTACTGTTACCATTTACGTTTACAATTGCGGTACCATGACCTTGCATGTAACGGTTTGCATTTACGTACATGCTTGTGTTTCTGTTTCTGTTGGCTTTATTGTTGCTGTTACCATAACCATTTGCATTTACAATTGTGGTTCTGTGAGTGTGTGAGTTACGGTTTGCGTTTTCGTACGCGCTTGCATTTCTGTTTATTTTGGTGTTATTGTTGCTATTACTGTTACCATTTGTGTTGACAATTGCGGTACCATGAATGTGTGTGTTACCAGTTGCATTTTGTATGCACTTCTGATTGATGTTTCTGTTTACGTAACTGTTCAATTTTTTGTCACTTTCTGCTTGCATTTCTATTACTCTTTGTGTTACCATTTACATTTGCGTCACCATGTGGGTAAGCCTTTGTGCTTGCATTTCCGTTGCACTTAGTGTTACTATAGTCTCACAAAATCACGCGGGCCCACGCTCCCACCAACTTGTGCAACTTTCTACTTTTCTATTCTTTCTTAAAAAGTGTGGAAATTCTATGCAAAAAACTTTGTTAATGGATCAGTTAGGGTTCTTCTACAGAGACAAAAGTGAGGAAATTTGACATTAGGGTTCCCACCCCTTGCACCCCACCCCCACCTTACCCCCACCAACAGGCATTGGGGTGTGTGTTGGAGTCGTCAGTCCTAACTCTCACCCCATTCTCCTACACTGCACCACCTCAGCTTGTTTACACATGGGATGGAGTGAGGTTAGGACTGATGACCCCAACACACCCCGATGCCTGTTGGTGGGGTGGGGTGAGGTGGGGTGCAAGGTGGTGGGAACCCTAATGTCGAATTTCCTCACTTTAGTCACTGTGAAGAACCCTAACAGATGATTAACAAAGTTTTTTGCATAGAATAAATAGATAGGTTCCTGTGTGACAATGTAGTAATTCCATAGAGAGGTTCTGGGGACACTGGGAACCACGAGAGTGAAGCTCGAGAGGTTCCATGTCCCCAGAACCTCGAGATGGAATTACTACATTGTGATGCACAGGAACCTATTTTTCATTTTTTTAATATGTGGATACGATTTTCTGATTTTCTTTTCTCTCAGGTAGTTGGCCGCTGCAGCAAACAAGTCTCTCCGTCCTGGCCACGTGCCATACTGTCTCACTGCTCTGTGTGTTTTTTTTTTATGAAGGACAGCCTAACTTTTCCATGTCTGGGGAACGCAGGATCACCTGGATATCTGTATTATTGGAATATTTAAAACAAAAAAGCTGCAAAATATTCAAGTTGAGAAACACTCTCGGTAAGCGAGACAGTGGCCGCCATGTTTTTTTGAACTGTTCTGCCCGCCCTAACAGGAAAAGCGGCCAATTGGAAGGCATGTTTTGAAAGACATTGGGAGCTAGACTAGTGCATGCGCTGTTGTGTTTTGGTGATAATACTATCGTTCAGGTCCCGAACTATAGTATTACGGCACCTGAATGATGGTATTATCACTCTTGAAGTGTAGTATTATCACTTTGGGAGTGATAGTATTATGGAGAATTTTTTGTATGCATTTCTACTGTATTATTTTCATGATCCATATATTAAATATATATATATATATATATATATATATATACACACACCAGCTTTCCATATCTCCTGGACATCATAACAGAATACGGAAGGGCTTTAGGATGTTGTGTAAATTGGAGTAATACCAAACTGTTGGAATCGGTCCAGCATTCCAATCCTTTTAGTCCTACAAATGACTGCAATATTAGAAAAGTTAAACAAATTGAATATGTGGGGGTATTGCTAGATGCTGACCTTTCAAAAATGGTGAATATTAACTTTAAATCATTACTGGGAGAGGTAAAACCCGATCTTAAGCAATGGGAAATGTTACATTTGACCCTGATTGGTAGGGTAAATGTCAAAATGAATACCCTACAAAAACTTCAATTTTTGTTTCAAACCCTTCTGGTGGAGATACCCAAGTCCATCTTTAAACAGGTTGATACCAGTATAATAAAAAAATTCTTATAGAAAGGAAAATTCCCCAGATTAAAAATGGATAAACTCTATGGGCCAGATATTCAAAACTTTGCACCAGGCAAAAAACATTTTCACAGGTTTAGTACGGGCTTAGCGTGGGTCTGCTATATTCAATAGGCCAAATAGCACGGGCAAAATGCATTAGCACTGGGCAAAATCATAATGTATGCAAGGGGCAAACTGAAGGTGTGTGTACATGAATACAGGCGCAATGCTATATTCAGCGACTAGCGCTATGCAAAGTGGTTTTGCGCGACCGCCCAGAAAAAGCTTGTCTTAACCCTGGGCAATCAGCTTTGCATGACACTTTGGCTTTACACAGTGTTTGCATGGCTTTTGCACTGCTTTGCATGACCCTAACAAATAAATATGACACATAGACAAAGCCAAACATAGAGGAAACATGCTGCTAACTGATGGCATCACAATGATGCCATCATCTACCACCAGTCCCAGCCATGCCAGGCAGTAAGTGGTGACCCTGCCACCAGTGGACAGCATGGCAGTGTGACCATACAGCACACACCTGTGGACCACTCTTCTGTGGACACCAACAGATGCTAGCACACATATGCAGCACTGTGGGCATGGAGAATGTTGAGGGGAGAGTGTATGGGTGGCCAGGCTGTGCCACAGACCAGGTGTGGCCACAAGGCTGGGACACATCATGCAGTGCACATGTGCCAGTATTGGGAATACCCCAACACCAGTGTGCCTTTCTGATAATATATGCCCCCCGGCAACAAATACTGCACAGCTGTACAACTGCCACAGCACATAAAGCCAGACATGTATATGTCACTGTGAGCATCCCATGCCAGAGTTGCAGCATCTGTGGGTCACACAACAGCATAACAGTAATGTCCACTGTCAGTAAACACCTGCAGGTTGGGCCTCTTACTGTGTATAGTGCTGTCATCATCACTGCCCTACACACCATAGGCATTGCTGTGTCCACACACTACTGGCCCCCTTGCTTCTGTAAGGTATGTTGTGCAATGTAGCATGACCTACAGTGTGACAGTTGCATGCAGCACCACCACCATCTGTGCCTATGCTGTGTTGTCCCAGTACAGCTGCAGGCAGCAGCGCATATGAAAGTACAGTGTTCAAAACTGTATAATATTCCCCAAACTGTTTGCGCAGCGCTAACACATTTGCGCAGGTTTAGCGCAGGGCTAAACCATTAGCCTGGTGCAAACTGCATGCAAATCAGGGCATAATGAGATGCTAATCTGGATGTTTGCCCAGAGACTACCTAAGTAGGCTCATTTGCATGTCACTTTTGAATATGGCAAAGTTTAGCACCTGGCAAACGTGTTTGCACCGGGCTAACAGTTTAGCCCTGCGCTAAACCCATGCAAATGTGTTAGCGCTGCACAAACAGTTCAGGGAATATTTTACTATTTTGCACACTGTACTTTCACATACATTGCTGCCTGTAGCTGTACTGGGTCCATGCATTTGCTGGCACACACATTGGCCACATGGTTCACCTCTACCTACCTTCCTTCACATCGCTGTACACTGTGTTGCTGTTGTGGTTTGCACTTCCTGGTTGCCATATTCAGAGCTGTCTTTTTCCAGGGCTAAGTTTGCCCTGCATTCCCAGCACAGTTTTCCCGGCCTCATTCCCATGCTATATTCAGAAGCTGTTTGCCCTGGGCTATTCCTTTTGAATATGGCTTGCTTTGTGCTCCAGGCTAAGTTTGCCCACTGGGCAGTGCTAATTTAGCCCTGGGGCAAAGTTTTGACTATCTGGCCCTATGTGTCTAAAGAAAAAGGGAGTCTATCGTTATCTAATTTGAGGTGGTATTACCTAGTGGCGAACCTTATTTTTGTGAATAATTTTTTCCAGAATGATAAAAAGGATAATCTGGTAGCAATGGAAACTTCCTGGACCCCTTATAAAAATTTAAAGCACTGGGTATTAAGTGGAACACAGCAAGCTCACCTATCTAATGCCTCTAATATATTGAGAACTCTTTGTAACATTTGGGATCAAACAATGAAACTGACTTTTCCTGCACAATGCATTCATCAATATATTTGAATGTTTTTTTACACCATCGCTAAATGAAAATGTTTTCAACATATGGTATCAAAAAGGCTTATTAGAAATTAATCAAACCATAGATAATGGGGTATTAATGGAATCTGGCCAAATTAAACAACAGTTTGGATTAACCCAGCGACAATTTTTGAAGTATCTACAAATTTGAAACTATATTAATAAGAACCTGGGGTCTTTAACAAATAAACATTTACTTGAGCTTATTAACATATTATCTAATGTTAATAACAAGAAGTAAATATCAAATATATATATAATTTCATATCTAACCATATGGGATTGAATTTTTCGAAACTTAAGTACAAATGGAAAACAAAATTGCAGATACCCATAAGTGAAAAAATGTGGGCAGATATGGTGAATTTCCACAATATTGGTATTCAATCTGCAAAAAATCAACAAATATATTTTTATATATTATACAAGGTGTATTACACACCACATAGATTCAATTTGTTTAATGCCAGTTGCTAAGGAAATGTCCTAGATGCCCTAATCAAATGCTACTTTAGAACATATGATGGTTACCTGTCCCTCTCTTAATACAGTATATGGTGGAGAACAAATCTTAGTCTCATTACCAAAGATAGGTGGAGTTACTGTGATAAAAGATTTCTCATGGATGATGTTGTGTAATGGGGGCCCATTGAGTAGTATTCTGCCAGTAACACAAAAATTGATTAGAATATGCTTAATTACGGCATATAAAATAATTCTGACTAAATAGAAAGATCCAGTCATGCCAGATTACAAATTATTGGTTAGTAGTATGACATCAATTCATTGGTTAGAAAAAGTACATTATTGTCTAAGTGATAAAAATTCACAACACCCAAAAATATGGATCCCCTTTTCACAATTCCTGCTATCTAATGAATTAAGGAGGACCTTGACTATATAACCTGTGTAATGTTGTACTTATTCATAGGGATGATTCAGTTGGGTATCTCTTTTAATTACTATTTTGTATTTTTCTTTATTTTTCTATATTCTATGATATTGATTCTTTGATTATCATATTAAATTGTAATGCATCAATAAGGAATATGAAATAACACTATATGTATACATATATATGAAGAAAAAAAGAATCTTTGTACTGAACTAAAAAAAGAAAAAAGAAAAAAAATAACCAATAAATAACCAGTTCTTGAAAAAAAAGACCCAATTTAATGGGATGCAAGGCACTGGTGGCAGGCCGTGGTACTGCAGTCACCCACCCCTGAACACTGACCTGTTGAAGCAATATTGTCCCTAGTATCTAGTGGCAACCCCCACCCTCCAATCCCTTTCCCTGTATGAAAAATGATGTCCCTGATGTCTAGGGGCACCCCCCGGCTCACGATCCCCAACCCTGTATGAAGAATGACATCCCTGGTGTCTAGTGGTAGCTCACACACTCCAATCACCTGCCATCATATTAGTAAAGATGTCCCTAGTATCCAGTAGCACCTCCAACCCTTTGCCTTCCCACTGCCATATTAGTAAAGACATTCCTGGTGTCCAGTGGCTAACCCCTACCCTCTGATCACCCAGCACTGTATTAGGAAAGATGTCCCTGATGACTAGTTATACCCTTTGCCCACCAATGATCTGTTCTGGTGCTCCCACAGAGAAAGCCCTAGTGGCTACTGGCCCCACCCCTGCACTGCCAGAACCATGCCCACCAACCAGATAATTCCCATACCTCTCAGGAAGGGGCAGTACAGTGATCTTGAAACAATGATTGGCACAGCCCTCATCTCATCTCTTTGGCTGGTTGATGTATGGGATGAGAGAATGTGCATGTACAGTATACAGTGACCAGTTCGGGAGGTGAGATGAAGGCTGTGCTGGTCATCATATCGAGATCACCACATGACCCTTTCATAAGAGGTATGGGGATTGGGGGTTGTCTGGGTGGTGGGCACGGTTTGGTGGTGTGAGGGGTGCTAGCCACTGAGGCTTGCTCAGCAGGAGCACCAGAATGGATCATCTGTGGATGGGGGGTACCACTAGTCACCAGAGACATAGTTCATAACATGGCTGCAGGTGATATGAGAGTGGGGGATGCCACTGGACACCAGGGCAATGTTTATTAATATGGCAGCAGGGGATTGGAGAGTTGAGGTGCTACTGGGTGCCAGGGAGGTCTTTTCTAATTCAGCAGCGGGTGACCGCAGGGTGGGGGATGTAACTGTACATCAAGGACATTGTCCATAATACAGTGACAGGCAAATGAAGGGTGGAGCATGTCAATAGACACCAGGGACCATACTACAGGTACTGGGACAGAAGAGCAGACAGTGGGGGGGTGCCACTACATACCAGGATACACCATATGATTATGAGGACAAGAATTGGGGGGATGAAGGGCATTGGAAAGCAGAGAATCATGACTATTATGGAGACAGATGATTGGCTGGGGGGCTTGTTGCTACCATGCCTGATCTGGCAGCCAGCCACAGGTGGGGCACAAACTTGCTGCCTCATCCTATGCAAATGAGCCCATAATGGGCATGCATTTGGCCCCGTAGCACCTTGAATGCACAATGGGCTAATTTACTGTACATGTTATGGAATGAATATCACGCCTTGGCTCCTGGCACTATAAGGTCTGTGGAAGCAGTTCCCTGCAGTTTCTTACGGGTTGCATACAGTCCATATCCAGGTTGAGGCAGCACTGCTCAACTTAGTGCTGTGCCAACATGGCTTATATTCAGTCGGATAGCACCAGTGAGCTGTCCAACTGAATATAGCAACCTCTGGATCAGTTGCAACTTGCAAGGACAAGTGCAGTGCAAACCTTTGCACTCTGCCTTTGCCCAGATTTCAATATCGGGGCCCCTGCTCTTTAACTAACATTATCCTGTGTGATGCTCACCTTTGTTGTTGCTATTGCTCTACTTCTACCTCTCTACCTCTTTTAAGTCGTGGTGTGTCAAAGCATTATTATCTTAGAAACCACTGTTTGTTCACAAAGTAACCGACAAGTCAGATTTCTTTAAAGACTTTTATTTTCAAACAACCAAAGACTATTGTACAATCAAAAATAAAAACACAATAAATACCCCACTTTTTGATATTTATACAGGACATTGAAATTATATCTGAAATTATTTTTGGCAGGGTATATTTTCTGTTAAATTGTTACAGGTTGTGCTTGCAGGTTTGTTACTGTTTTGTGCTTACAGGTTTTACAGTTCACTGCTTTATTTTTTTCTGACTGAAATTGTTTTAGGCAGGGTATATTTTCTGTTAAATTGTTACAGGTTGTGATTACAGGTTTTGTTACTGTTTTGCGCTTACAGATTTTACAGTTTACTGCTTTATTTTTCTCTGCTTGAAATTGTTTTTGGCAGGTTATATTTTCTGTTAAATTGTTACAGGTTGTGCTTGCAGGTTTTGTTACTGTTTTGTGCTTATGGGTTTTACAGTGTACTGCTTTATGTTTCTCTGATTTAAATTGTTTTTGGCAGGGTATATTTCATGTTAAATTGTTGTAGGTTGTGCTTACAGGTTGTGTTACTGTTTTGTGCTTACAGGTTTTACAATTCACTGCTTTATTTTTCTCTGATTTAAATTGTTTTTGGCAGGGTATATTTTCTGTTAAATTGTTGTGCAGGTTGTCTTGCTGAAAGGCAGGAAAGCAGGCACTGGAGTGGTGGGTCAGAGCTTTAGTTGATTGTTTCAGGAGGGCATGGATTGGTCCCGGTCACCCTGCCCCTCACCCCCCCACACACTCCAAGTGTATCATTCCTTTATATCAGGGGTTCTGACATCACTTCCCTTAAAGAGCAAATGACATACACCTGTCATAACCTTAACAGTCCAGCATGCTGCATAGGGGGTAAAAGCAGGCACACGCTCGCACACACTAACAAGAAAAAATTGAAACAAGGGAGAGAGACATGTGGGGAATGGTGCAATGCACTGGCTGTAGGGTGGCAGTCTTCTGGGAGATGTTCTGGAGGCTGCAATGCTGCCCTATTTTCAAGCACCTCTCTGGTCTGAGGGAGGAGGTTGCCCGTCTCCGGGCTGACCTGGTGAGGATTTGGGAAACCTCCTCCCCCACCCAGGGACCACCAGGGTCAATGCCACTGCCTCAGAGGTTGTGAAGAAAGAGGAAAGGTTGGACCACAGTAGGCCCAGGGAGGGTGAGAGTGGTGGAAGAGAGGCACATCCCTCCAGTTGTACCTCTCCACAGTTCATACACCATTCTGGCAGGGCATGGTTCCTCTATGGAGGCACCTGCAGTGGAGACCAAAGAGGATGCTGGAAACCTCTGCAAAGGAGACCCACAGGGAGGTGGCACAGGACTCCACAGGGGAAGGAAACAACTCCTGTTGGGGAACTCAATTGTTAGGGGTAAAACTGGGGGAGGGAGGGGAGAGGGAGGTAAGGTGCCTGCCTGGCATCACAGCTGGAAGGGACATGAAGTGAATCCTCAGGATCATGGGAGCAGCTGCATGGGAGAGGGAGCTGGATGTCATTGTCCACCTAGGGACAAATGACCTGGCTGGGAATGGGATCAAAGCAGTGCAGTGCAGGAGGAGTTTGTGGAGTTGGGGAGGGGCCTTAGACAAACATCATGCACAATAACCTTCATGGAGGTGCTGCCTGTCTGTAGCATGGTGAGGCTAAGGTACTCCACACCATAGGATTCAATGAATGGTTGAAAAACTGGTGCAGAGTTCAGGATTTTGGCTTCATTTGGGGACTGGGGGTCCACCTGGGGGGATACAGGTCTATACTGGTGTGATGATCTGCATCTGTCCAGGAGGGAAGCAGGATCCTAGGTGATAGGTTTAAATTCTTCATTGTCAAGCATTTAAACTAGCCAAAGGGGGAGGCACTGAAAAAGAGCACAAAAATTCCAGCCCCCTCACACAAAACAGGGTAGTTAGCAAGGTAAACTCCAAGGTCGAGACGACAATAGGGAGCAGGACCGGGATAAATGAAGAAAAAGGCAAAAGTAATAAGGACAGAGATGGGGCTAAAAGTGGTAAGACCTTCAAGAAATGGAGGGTGATGAGTACCCAGCCCATAGTCTGGCTAACAAGCTCCCTGAACTAGTGGCCTTGATGGAAGAGGGATGCCTGGATATTGTGGCAGTCACAGAAACATGGTACACAGAGAACCATGATCGGGATGTCAACATACCAGGATACACAATCTACAGGAGGGACAGGGTGGGTAAAAGAGGAGGAGGAGTAGCTCTCTATGTAAGGGAAGGGATCAAAGCAATGGAACTAAAGGGTAAACAGGGAGGAGAAGAGGCACTGTGGTTCACCCTGGAGACAGGAAATGGCACCAAAATCTGCACTGGGGTTGTATACAGACTCTTGTCTCAGGGGGAGGAAATGGACAAGGAAATGATAAAAGGCATCCTTAGAATGGCAGAAAAAGGGGAGATATTGTTGATGGGGGACCTGAGTATGGCAAATGTTAACTGGAGCACTTTTGCTGCAGCCACATCCAAGAGCAGGGTTATTCTCGATGCCCTACAGAGGGCATGCCTCAGACAGCTAGTGTTGGAACCCACTCGGGAGGGAGCAATCTTAGACCTGGTACTCTCAAATAGGGACAGAGAGAGGATCTCAGAATTAGAAGTGGGTAGCCATCTGGGAACAAGTGACCACCAAACAGTGTGGTTCATGATAAACACAGACTTAGAGTCAAGCCATACAAATGTGAGGGTATTGGACTTTAGGAGGGCTGACTTTGGCAAAATGTGAGAGTGCATCAGAAAAGTACTAGCAAATGGGCAAGAATGTGGGGTGGAGGAACAATGGGGAAAAATCAAAACAGCCATCATAGAGGCAACAAGTCTATGTGTGAAGTAAATAAACAAAACAAAAGAAAAAAACACTATGGTTCTCAAAAGAGGTGGCCGGGAAGGTTAGGGAGAAAAATATAGTGTTCAGGAAGTATAAGGAAACACAGGAGAAGGACAAAGAACTGTACCAGTTAAAGCAGAAGGAATTGGGGAATGCAGTCAGAATAGCAAAGGCCCAAACCGAGGAAAAAATAGCCAACTCAATTAAGAAGGGGGATAAAACCTTTTGCAGGTACATTAGGGTACAAAGAAAGACAAAGTGAGGGATAGTGAGGCTTAATAAAGGGGAGGGGTGGACAGATGGTGGCAGTGAAAAAGCAGAGCTACTGAACAAATACTTTTGCTCAGTATTCACAAAAGAAGAGGAGGGGGAGGTACCTAAACCAATCAATAGAAGTACTGTGGATGGGGGGGTCAATAACAGTCCATTCACAGAAGAAAGGGTCCCGAAAGAGCTTCTGAAACTGAAAGTGGACAAAGCAATGGGACCTGATGGGATTCACCCCAGAATTCTAAAAGAACTAAGGGGAGAACAAGTGACACCACTGACTACCCTTTTTAACAAATCATGGGAGGATGGTGTGGTACCTGAGGACTGGAGGATGGTGGATGTGATTCCCCTTCACAAAAGTGGGAGAAAGGCAGAGGCAGGAAACTACAGACCTGTTAGGTTGACCTCAGTGAAAGGGAAAATGATAGAATCACTTCTGAAAGAAAGAATTGTTGAGTACCTAGAGGCCAGCAGGGCACAGGACCCAAGGCAGCATGGATTCACAGCTGGAAGGTCATGTCAGATGAATCTAATAGATTTCTTTGACTGGGTGACCAAAGTAGCAGACCAGGGAAGGGCTGTAGACGTGGCTTACCTAGACTTTAGCAAGACATTTGACACAGTCCCACACAAAAGATTAACAAACAAGTTAGCCAGCATGGGAGTGGGTCCCAGGGTGGTAACCAGGGTAAACAATTGGCTGGACAACAGGACGCAGAGGGTAATAGTAAAATGGAGTCCACTTCAAAGAAAGGGGGGTTACTAATGGGGTACCGCAGGGTTCAGTACTAGGACCGGTCCTCTTTAATGTCTTTATAGGTGATATTGTGGAGGGACTGCAAGGAAAAGTATGCCTCTTTGCAGACGACACAAAGATCTGCAACAGGCTTGTTACACAAGGAGGGGGTGGAAAGGATGAGAAGGCACTTGGCAAGGTTGGAGGAATGGTCAAAAGTATGGCAGCTAAGATTCAATGCAAAGAAGTGCAAAGTAATGCACCTGGTAAACAAAAACCCAAGGGAAGAATACACAATGGGGGGGAGTATTAACAACAACAAAAATGGAAAGGGACCTGGGGGTAGTCATATCAGACAACCTAAAGGTACACAAGCAATTTGAGAAGGCAGTAAGTAGGGCTGGGGGATACTGGGATGCATAGGGAGAGGCATCGCTAGTAGAAAACAGGAAGTTGTTATCCCTCTGTACAGACAGTTGGTGAGACCCCATCTGGAGTACTGCGTGCAGTTCTAGAAACCCTATCTCCGCAAGGATATAGACAGAATGGAGGCAGTCCATAGCAGGGCAACTAAAATGGGTGCAGGGTCTGCACCAGAAGCCATATGAAGAGACTAAAAGAGCTTAATATGTAAATTCTCAAGGAAAGGGGGGGGCATGATAGAAACTTTCAAGTACCTCAAGGGAATTAACAAAGTCAAAGAGAGTAGCATCTTTCAGAAAAGAGATGTGTAAGAACAAGGAGGCACAATTTGAAGTTAGAGGAAGGACGGCTTAGGGGCAATGTGAGGAAGTATTTTTTCACAGAGAGGGTGGTGGGTGCATGGAACAGCCTTCCTGAGGAGGTCATGGGGTCAAAAACAATGGGAGAATTTATGAATGCATGGGACAGACATAAGGCAATTCTAGTGGAGGTAGGAGGAAGTAGGCAGTTGGTTAACTAGGTTCTGCAGCCTATCCAATAAATAGTGAAATGGGCACACTGGGTGGGCCAAATGGTCCTTATCTGCTGTTAAAGTCTATGTTTCTATGTTTCTAGGACAGCACAGTCTGCAACATAAAAAGAAAATATTTCAGTATACAGCATGGAGCATAGCAAAAAGTAACAACTCACAAATACAGGGTTGTTTTTTTTTATGAAAACTGCAGGTGATAGCAGGACATCAGTTGTGGGCAAGCTAATGGAATCACTGCTAAAGGAAAGGATAGTTGCATACCTTGATATGAGGGGCCTGCTAGACCCAGGACAACATGGATTCACAAGAAGGAGGTTCTACCAGACTAACCAAATAGAGTTTTTCGACTGGGTGACTAAGGTGGTGGACCAAGGCTGGGCGGTGGACGTGGCCTGTCTGCACTCCAGAAAGGCCTTCGACACTGTCCCTCATAGAAGACTGATAAACAAACTGTGCAGCCTAGGGGTGGGTCCTAGAATAATACAGTAAAATGGGTGAAGAACTGACTTACTGGCAGGAGCCAAAGGGTGGTGGTAAACGGGGTACACTGTAGCGAGGGAAAGGTGACCAGCGGGGTGCCGCAGGGGTCAGTGTTGGGGCCGGTCCTCTTCAATGTCTTTATTTTGTGGATGACTCAAAAATATGCAATAGGGTGAACATGCCAGGGAGGAGTTGAAAAGAAGAGGTAGGACCTTAAAAAACTGGAGGAATGGTTAGAGCATGGCAACTGAGTTTCAATGAAAAAGGTGTAGGATCATGCACACAAGGCACAAGAACCCAGGGGCAACATACAAAATGTGAGGGGAAGAACTGACAGTCACAAAACAGAAAAGAGACCTGGGAGTTATTATCTCAGATGACCTAAAGGTGGCTAGACAGTGTGACAAGGGAAAGGCTCACTGAATGCTTGGATACATGAAGAGGGGTACCACCAGTAGAAAGAGGGAGGTAATTTTTCCTCTGCATACAACACTGGCAAGACTTCACCTCAATTACTGTGTCCAGTTCTGGAGGCCCCATCTGAGAAATTACATAAACAGGGTGGAGGCAGTGCAGAGGAGGGCAACTAAAATGGTGCATGGCCTACATGGGAAGACAAATGAGGAAAGACTAAAGGAATTAAATATGTATTCCCTGTGTTATGTATTAGAGGTGAGAAAGGTGAGAGGGGACATGATAGAGATATTCAAATACCTCATTGGTGTAAACAGAGTACAGGAAGGGAGCATCTTCCAAAGTAAGAGATGCTCAAGGACATGGGGGCACAGTATTAAGTTGGAGGGGGAACAGCTCAGGGGTAAGGCGAGAAAGCATTTTTTTATGGACAGAGTAGTGGACACTTAGAATAGCCTCCCAGAGGAGGTGGTAGGGGCTAAATGGTCACAGGATTTAAGAATGCATGAGACAGACACAAGAGTATCCTGGAAGCAAGGGGAGTACTCAAGAGTTCAGGTTGGACATTGGGCCTCCTAATAGGTAAGGGCATACTGGGTGGGCCAAGAGGTCCTTATCTGCCGACAACTTCTATGTATCTATTACACAGTATAGCACATCACTTTCTACAATTATGATTTTGCAATGTATGGTAAATATAATTATACAATGGCAAGAAATAATCTAGAAACCTGATTGGCTAATAAGACCCGGACACAGTGATGTTATTTCACAATAACATCACTGTATCTAGGGTAAGCACCAAAATGACCACATGACCACAGGATCAACCACTGCCCACTTCATGTCCACACAAACTCATGGCTTTACACACAAACACACACACACACACACACATTCACACTGAGGATCTCAGCACTCGAAAACAGAAATTCAAGGGAGGACCAAGGGCTCACACCAAACATTACAGTAGAACATACAAAACAAATAACATTTTCATGATCGTTTCTTTTTTCTTTTTTTCCCCCAAAGCAAGTGGCTTCACTGAACCATGCAAACTGTAACTCCTGGTTGAGTGTTTCACTGAAGCCACTCACTTTAGATGGCCCTATCCTTTCGTACTGTTAAACATCACTGCCAAAACGGGAGAAAAATGCTCTCAAGACAGGTAAATTCACATTCTGTCTTACACAGATGAAGGGGACATGTGATGACACAGCTTTCATATTTTCTTCTGCTGTTCCCTGTTGTCCCTGAGTAAGTGTGTGCATGCTCTGTCTTCACCGCTTGCTCGTTCCCACACAGATGCTCAGTGAAAAGACAGTAAAACCAAGCAACAAAACTGCAAGCAAAACTGACCGAAGTAAAACTATGTGGCTACCAAACATTGTGTATGTCTGTGTGTATCTGCGGAGGGAAGGGTTGGATGAGGAAGACAAACTGACACAGAACGACTCCAGAGAGGAAAGAACCATAAAGCAGCAGCACCACCTGCTGGACTACTTTTTCTTCATACCTCCAATACATGCTTTCCACACTCACACACAAAAAATAATCTTATTAAAAAATAATTTTTTAAAAACTTTTTATTATTTTAACAAACAAGCCTTTGTATAATAGCAATAAGGCACTCCAGGGTGTGTGTTGTGTAATAACATCACTCCTGGGGTGGTGGGAGCATTCGGCTGCACCTCGTGCTTTAACCTACCCCAGGAGTGATGTTATTATCCAATAAACCACACCCTGTCATACCTTATTGCTTAAATATTTTGAAGGCAGTAATATGCAAACACATATTTCAGGTGACAAAAGCACAAATACACTGTAGGAACATGCAAATACAATGGAAAAACAATTTGTCAGTAACATGAAAACAGTCATTTTATGGTAAGAATGGCTATATCAGTGAGTGTGTTTCACCTTTCCGCACCATTCATAGCTGTTCATTAAGACAGAGTTAAATCAAAATGCCACCTGACATGGGTTAGGATGGTGTTAATCAGGTTCCTGGGCAGCCCTTTTTTGACCCTTTTGCCATTATAGTTTATTTGCCAATATATGTTATACGGTACAAAGGCACGACAAATCAGGGCTGCAGAGCACTCTCGGTTGTTTGAGCTCCAGCACCTCAGATCCTTTTCTTTTTCACTTGTGAGAGTCACAATGTCCATATCAGGCAGAATGTTCTTTGTACCCATGATGCGCCCATGGACTGCTCTCAGTGGAACCACTGCAGGTACCTCTTCATCTGTCATTGCCTCAGGCACTGTGTCACTGTCTTCATCGAGTCTCACATTTTCTCCACCTCTATATTGTTAGTATTTCTAAAAAGACTAGCTGTACTGTGCCTCCCCAGTGGTGTTGATCGTGGCATTAACATCTGCTGCTGCATCTTTCTCATTGCTCTTTTCAGGTCTCAAATCATTGCCTGCAGATGGAGTTGCCCTGCCTTGGATGTTCCACTGTATCCCTCATCTGCTGGCATTCCTGCTTCCAATCTTTTATGCTCTTCTGCATAAAATGCTCACATTTGGATCTCTCTCCCACTCTTTTCCATGTTCTAGCTGTTTGCACATCCTCCTCTGTCCCTTGGTGCTCTGTCAATGCCCTTTTACTCTCATGTGTCCTGTGCCTGCTGTACTGGTGCTTCCTGGTCCTCTGGGCCAGGCTGTTACTCAGGTGTCTCCTTGTCCTCTGGATGGGCCAGCTGCTCAGGTGCTTCCATGTCCTTTGGATGGTCTAGCTGCTTGGGTCCTTCTATGTCCTCGGACAGGGCTACTGCTCAGGTGTTGCCCTGTCCTCTGCTGGTGCCTCCTCTTGTGCCTGGAATGTTGACATGAGGTTTTCTTCCTGCTCTTTATAAAAGAACAGTTCATTAACCCTGGCAATGATATCACACTTTTAAAGTAAAGAAATGAAGTCAAAATCGAAATACCATACTTAGAACACAATATTACCTTGTCTGCAAACTATATAGAGAATAAAGTATGGGTCGGGGTGTGTAACGAGAAGTTTGCACACACCTGAGGGGTTAGATGCTACGTAAACCCCGAGAGCGAAGCTCGAGAGGTTTATTAAAAGCATCTAACCCCGAGGGTGTGTGTAAACTTCGAGTTTACACACACTGACCCATTTTTATGTTTGCTTGTGCACATGCGCAAAAAACATAATGTGGCAGCTTAGGAGAGAAGCGGTTTGTGGAGGTGCGGCAGTGTGGCAGCCAATGCCGCCACTGCATTTGTGGGCTTGCCGCTGTGTAACCAGTGCAGCCCCACTGTCCTGGTGACACTAGTTCTCCAGAAGTGCCACCAACTTGAAACGATTTGACCGCAGCAATCAGGGGCCACCTCATCATTACAGTGTCAGGCATTCATCTCTCTCTTGGGTCTGAAGCTGGCGGTGCAATGGTGGGCAGCCCCTGTTTGTTGCAGCCGCCGCTGTGATGGGGTGATCAGAAAAAGTAAACAGAAAATGGGAGGGGATGCAAAACAAACAGCTGAGCTGCAACTCTCCACACAGCACAATTTTATTGTGCTCATCCCATCAACTGTCTGTATTCAAGCCTCATCAGCTGCAATCTACAAGTCAACATTTAGCAAATCTCCCCGCTAGACACCCCCACCCCCATATACAATGTGCAGGCAAAAATCATGGATAGATACTAACCTTGCATTAACCCTGCCCCCCATCATACACATAGCAGGAAAAAAAATAATGTTAATCTGCAAGCAAGCTGAGATCAAACGTTTACAACAGATGAAAACTATTGCAAGCAATAAGCTGACAGTCTTTGCCCCGCTCGTCTCTGCCCTAGCTGCACCGTAGATGTCAAATTCTGCTTCTGCTGCCAGATTTGCTCAGTTCCAGCTCATTGACATTTCTGCTGGTTTCTTCTCAGAGTCACAGTTATCTGATCACAGAAGGAGCGATCAGATCTGGTTAAGAACCGATTGAAATGTGACAAAAATCCAGTCAGTCAGCCTGCGGTGCTTGGATGCGAAATAAGTGACTTTCACTGAATCAAAATGTTTTTAGCCCAATCTCTCTCTCTCTCTCTCCCCCTCTCTCTCTCCCTCCCTCCCTCGCTCTGTCTCTCTTCCAAATCTCCCCTTCCAGTTCAAAGCCCATGAGTCCATACTCATAGTGGGTCGGGTAGTACTGGAGTACAATGAAAATGAGAAAGAAAACACTAAGACAAAACCCTGAGTGTTTAACTGGCTTTTTCCTCACTCCCTCGTCTACCAAGGTTGCTGTAGCCATGGACTGGTGCTCACATTTCAGTTTCTCATTGAACACTCTGTCAAATCTGACTGCAACCCTCAACCCCCGTGTTAACTCCCTTTGGCCAAAGGAGATTAACCAGAAACAAAGTATAACATAGCCCAAATATTTTACAAGTCTATACCCACCGCTGGCCTGCTGTGATGTTAGTTTAGACACACTGAGGGGGAGCACTTCTGATTACTTGAACAGTCACCTTTCGAAGCATGGACAGTGTGTGTGTGTGTGTGTGTGTGTGTGTGTGTGTGTGTGTGTATGTGTGTGTGTGTGAGACTCAACTCAAAACAGGTCCCCAAGAAATTCAACAGCATCCTCGCCGGTTAGTTGTTCTATAGACAGAACTCGGAGTGGATTCCATGTATGTTGATGGTTCTGGGGAGGAGGCGAGTTGTGGGACACTTAATGGGATTATTACAACCTTGGATTTCACAGCTAAAAGCACCCCAAAAAAAACTCCCCGTTCTTTCAACAAATTATATAATTCCCTTTATAAGGGAAACTGCTAAAATTAGATAAACACTTCCATAGGTATATATTGGCCACTGTCGCAAAGACGTTTGTTCATCATGATTGCAAAGTAACACAAGACTATACAATTGAAATTGAGTTTGGAATGAAAACAAAATAGTTGAAGCTCTTTGTCGATATTTATTTAAACACAGCATTCAGGCCCCAGCGTGCGCACCATCCATTTTTGGGAGACTGAGGGTTGAAAGATCTCGGTTCTCCTAACCAGGGTTACATGGTAGGTATGTTCAAATATCCAAATATCCTAGTATGCTCCTTGTGAGGTCAGAATCTGGGGGAAAAACAACTTTGATGATAAGTCACATCGATGCTGGCAATATTGAGGTGGAATATTCCTGGTTCAGAGGTAAGGTTTTCTTTGTGAATTATAGCATTATCATTTAGGGATTGTATCGACCATGTTATTTATCACAACAGGACAGAAGATCAGACCCATAAAAAACATGGCATTGCTTAAAACCCGATTTATGACTTGTTTAATGCAGCAACAATACATAAAGCGATCATTTTCATTTTCATTTACACACATAATATCATAATCAGCACTTGTATGATGGTGCTTTTAGTTCAGGTCTTTGTTCTGATGAATTTAGTTACACACATTAATGTTCCCTGAAACCACTAGGAAAAGTTAAAAATATATACTGTATGTATATAAAACACAGAAATACGCTATGGTCTGCATGTCTTTCCAGCATTTCTATTATTTATGGGAAATAACTAGATCTTTGCTCCATAGTCTTTGGATGCATGTACAAGGTGTCAGTGAACACTTGACTTCTTAGCCCTTTGCATCATTTCATGAACGATTTATGGGTTTGTAAACTGTACATTGCACTTGCAGACACGATGCACAGAAAGATGAAGAGCACAGGGCAATGATAATATTTCAGTGCAAACGTAATGAAGAGACAGAGAAAGACTCTAAATTACATTACATTGTACAGTTGTCTCTGGACTCTCTCTGTGCTTGCTAACTGGTCAGACATTTGTTTGTGTTTCCCAGGACCTGCCATTTTGTTCAGGTATGGCAAAAAAATAAATAATAAAAGATGCAGGCTTTCTTTAGCCCTCCGGTTTTGTCTCTCTCTGTGCTCATCAACTGGTCAGACATTTGTTTGTTTTCCAGGATCTGCCACTTTGTTCAGGTATGGCAAAAAAAAAAAATAAATAATAAAAGATACAGGTTTTCTTTAGCCCTCTGATTTTGTCTCTCTCTCTGTGCTCGTTAACTGGTCAGACATGTGTTTGTTTCCTAGGGCCAGCCGTTTTGTTCAGGTGTGGCAAAAATAACAAAAAATAAAAACTGCAACTTTTCCTTAGCCTTCCGATTTCATCTCTCTGTGCTCGCTAACTGGTCAGACTTTGTGTTTCCCAGGACCTGCCATTTTGTTCTGGTATGGCAAAATAAAACAAACAAAAAAAAATTAAAATAAAAGATGCAGGTTTTCTTTAGTGATCCGATTTCGTCTCTCTCTGTGCTCGCTAACTGGTCAGACCTTTCTTTGTGTTTCCCAGGACTGAGGTTTTCTTTACCCCTTCGGTTTTGGGGAGACACAACAAGTTTTTGGGGTAAGTGACTTGGAACAGAGCAGTCCTTTATTCCTCCCAGCACGATCACTGCTGTGCACAAAAAGTATACGTTTTGGTATCAATAAGGTGGCGGTGTAGTTGCCCACTTAACCCAATCCCAGATGTTCCCAATTATTTTTTTCTATGTTACACTGCCTTCATGTTGTACTGACTTCCACCCCAGCACTATATTGCACAACACTATTCATTCTTGCAGCACCCCGTCCCTCCCCCCCACATCGAGCGGCAAACAGAGCTGGCCACCTGGATATCTCTGCGCATAACACTGTGGAGCTGGTATTCACATCAGTGGTTTTGTGACTGATTTTTTGGGGCTGGGGCGCATTGTTTTACCAGTGCCACCAGTTAATCTAAAAGAAAAAAAAACATTATTTCGATGAGTGATTTCACCACTTGCAGCTTATGTGTCCCTGGCCAGAAACAACAGGACACAGAGACCTTGAGCAAGTGTCTTGACCTCCCACATGAATCTCCTGACTTTGAGCAATTGAGCTTAACTGTACCATCGAGCAATATTTCAATATTATGTATTGGTTATGTTGAGGATGGGGGGGCACTATACCACCATGGAATCACAAGAAAAATAATAGTTATGGGAACATGGTGGACTGGGGAGTGAGAGAGACTGTGTGTGTGTGTGTGTGTGTGTGTGTGTATGTGTGTGCATGCATGCGTGTGTGGCACCATGCCTTTAACGGAGACTGATCTGCAATTGGCGTAACTGATCACAGTAAAGTTTCAGTTTGAAGGCTTTTTACTTGTTCAGTTTGAACGCTTTTTATGTTTGCTTGTGCGCAAGCACAAGAAACATTATGTGGCAGTTTAGGAGAGAAGTGGGTTGTGGAGGCGTGGCAGTGTGGCGGCATTTGTGGGCTTGCCGCTGTGTAACCAATGCAGCCCCACTGTCCTGGTGATACTAGTTCTCCAGAAGTGCCACCAACTTTAAACGATTTGGCCACCACAATCAGGGGGTGCCTCATCATTGCAGCAGCATCAGGCATTCATCTCTCTGTTGGGTCTGAAGCTGGCAGTGCCATGGCAGGTGGCCCCTGATTGTTGCAGCCATCAGTGCGCTACTTCATTAGTTTATTTAAGATGTGTCCCTGATTATGGACATTTGGTAGTCACAGTAAACCTTTGAGTTAATAGGAAGCTGGATAAAACCACCAAAGTAAATGAAGCATTAATAAGTGGTGTTTGAAGACAGCAGGGGCTGCTGCCTGTGATCGCTGGCAGAATGAGAGAGGAAGCGAGAGAGAGATTGTCATGTCAAGGTGATGGGGTGATCAGAAAAAGTAAACAGAAATAGGGAAGGGATGCAATACAAACAGCCGAGTTGCAGCTGTCCACACAACAAATGTTATCACGCTCATCCCATCAACTGGCTGCATTCAAGCCTCATCAGCTGCAATCTACAAGTTAACATTTAGAAAATCTGCCCACTAGACACCCCCACCCCCATATACAATATGCAGGCAAAAATCGTGGGTAGATGCTAATCTTGCATTAACCCTGCCCCCCATCATGCACATAGGAGGAACAAAAGAAAAATAATGTTAATCTGCAAGCAAACTGAGATCAAAAGTTTACAACAGACAAAAACTATTACAAGCAATAAGCTGACAGTGACAGAGATCCCCAGTTTACAGGGCTTATCCTGTTCCATGCATAAATCAACACCCACGGCTACACCAACAAGGCTGGGAGTTGGGACCCAGCATGACCACCGACACGATCACAGTGACATGGGTGGGGGAGAGCAAGGGGGAAAAAAACAACCCAACTGTTTGAAATTATAGAAGGGCAAACCAGCGAGAGATCTGACACTGGAAAAGCCAGAACGAAAACATAAGCTCAGCACGACCAAGTACCACAAATCCAAGTGAGACAGGGCAAGGGGAGGTGAGGAAATCAGCAGACATGGTCACCGGAGGGAGAACCAAAGCCGAGGTAAGATCAGCTCATTGGGGTGGCATTCGATCGGTTTCTTACATTCTCAAAGGCAGCACAACAAGCAGCAGGCACTTGGGGGGAAATATTTGACTTTGAGTTGTGGGGCTTCTCACATGTAACCCCGCTGGCTCAGGTGAGAAGAGGAGCCCATTTGGCAGTAGTACTCTATGGTGGTGACAGCTGCACAGGTATCTTTACATATAGGATGATTACTAGGTGCCTAATGAGTGCAGGTGGCAGGTGGAACTACAGGCCTGTCAGCCTGACATCGGTGGTGGGCAAGGTGATGGAGGGCATTGTCAAGGAGAGGCTGGGGGGGACCTGGATAAGTCAGGGTGCCTGGACGATAGACAGCATGGATTCATTCCGGGGAAATCATGTCAGACAAACCTGGTAGAGTTCTATGACTGGGTGACAAGTGCCTTGGACCTGGGTAGACCAGTGGATGTCCTCTTTCTAGACTTCAGCAAGGCATTTGACTCTGTTCTCACGTGGGCCTGTTGGATAAGCTAGGAGAAATGGGGTGGGAACCAGATGATCAGATGGATAGGCAATTGGCTCCAGGACCGGACCCAGAGGGTCGTAGTTGGTGGGATAGTCTCATCCCCAAGGAGGGTCATTAGTGGGTCCCACAGGATCAGTCCTTGGCCCCTTCTGTTCAACGCCTACGTATCTGACATAAGGACAGGAATCAGGAGTGAGATGAGTCTCTTTGCAGATGACTCGAAACTGGGGGCGGTGGTGGATGGGGAGGAGGGGAAGGTGGCCCTGCAGGGGGACCTGGAGGCTCTGGAAAGATGGTCTAGAAAGTGGAAGCTGAGGTTCAATGCAGGGAAATGCAAGGTACTCCATCTGGAGGCCAGAAACCCAGGCCAAGTGTACACCCTAGGGAAGGAAATACTACAAGTCTCAGTGGCTGAGAGGGACCTGGGGATGGTGGTGGATGTCAAGATGAACAACTCTGAGACTTGTAGGAGGGCAGCAGCCAAGGCCAACAGGATGCTGGGATGCATCGCTAGGGGGATCACCTCCAGAAGGAGGGAAGTGATGCTCCCTCTGTATAACTGCTTGGTGAGGCCGCACCTGGAGTACTGCATGCAGTTTGGAGGCCACACTAAAGAGGGACATTAACCTCCTGGAGAGGTCCAGAGGAGGGCAACCAAAATGATTTGGGGCTTGGGGACAGGACCTATGGGAGAGGCTCAAGAGCTAAATATGTACACATTGGAAGAGAGAAGGGACCGGGGACATGATAGAGCTCTTCAGGTACATGAAGAGGGTAAATAGGGAGGAACAGTCAGGGTGCTTCAAGGAAGGAGGAAGGGCCACTAGAGGGCATGGGTGGAAGCTGGAGGGGAAGATTCAGGGAGAAAGGAGGAGGTGCTACTCACTGAGAGGTGGTGGAGCCATGGAATGCACTACCTAGGGGGCTGGTGGAGGCAGAGACAGTGGAGGGGTTCAAGAGGGGGTGGGACAGGTACAAGGGAAGAGTTCTGGAAGCAAAATCCAATGCAGCAAGAATATCCGGAACTGGGAAGGGAGAAGCCAGAGAAGGAGAGGGGGACAGCAAGGTCAGCACCCAGGGTGGGGGCTGACCAAACGAGCAGACACGAAAGACCATTAGCCTATTCTGCTGGCATTTTAGTATGTTATAATAGCTTCAGACACAAATACCACCGGTCTTATAAGTTGTTTATAAGCAGAACTCTATAAAATGACAATCACCCCATTCCACAAAAAATATTATCAGCAGTCACAAAATCAACTTGTAGGCAGCTCTGCCATCTCACAGTCCTAATGAAATGGTGACAGACAGATGCTGAGGCAGATTGGAAAGGCTAGCAAAGTTTGAAGTTGAGCAAGCATGTGTGCCACTTACTTTCTTGTGGAGGTCGCAGTTGGCGGCAGAGTCTCATGGGTGGCTTTTCGGGTCTGCTTAGACGAGTACTAGGAGGAATGCTTGCAGGAATAGGTTCCAAGCAATCACCGTCATAGTTGGGAAGTGGTGCCGGGCTCGCTGGGTGGGTGAGGGGTGGGTGAGAGGAGATGGTGCAGGGGTCTAGAAGTGATGGGGAGGAGGCAGGGTGGGGAGGGGGCTCTCGCTTCTTAGTCTCTCTCAGTCAGTGTGAGATCAGATAGGGGCCCTTAGCTGCCCCGGTTGGTAGCCGAGGCTTGAAGCGCTGTCAAGGGGCTCCTCGGGCTGCGATTCCTGTCCGCCATGCTGCGCCTCAGAGAGCCGCTATTGAACAGAGACAGGGACTGTGAGAGGGGGTGATGAGGAACCACTGATGCATGCGATGGCCCACGGGGTGACTGCTTCCAAACTG
Source organism: Neoceratodus forsteri (assembly GCA_016271365.2). Taxonomy (NCBI): domain Eukaryota; kingdom Metazoa; phylum Chordata; order Ceratodontiformes; family Ceratodontidae; genus Neoceratodus; species Neoceratodus forsteri. The sequence continues at coordinate 622,619,422 of CM057456.1, read as the reverse complement.
CTGCACTCACTGTGCACACTGGCTGGCTCCGAGCTACTGCAAGTGTCTTCTCACGCCTGCTTATTCCCCGGTTCCCTTCTCCTCCTGCTGCCTCTACTCCTGTGGGTCTGAGAGTCGGTGGCTGTATGTCGAGGTTTGTAGTTCCTGCCCCTGCCCCTGCCCCTGGATGGAGGCATCAAACTCACTGTGGGCTACAATTGGCCAGCCAGACACATCCACTTAACCCTAAACTTTTCAGTTCCTTAACCCCCGCCCCCACCCCATACACACACACTCCAGTTTGATAATCTGTTTTAGCAATCTCTCTCTCTCTCTCTCTCCTCCTCCCTCTCTCTCTCTCTCTCTCTCTCCCTAAAGACTCAGGCAGGGGTGCAGAAGGGACAGATTTAATGCGGACCAGGAAAAATAAGAATAACGAATTTGTGGGGCAAAGGCACCTTTCAAGTATAAGTGGTAATTACTGCACGTGAAATAGCGTTTGCAAATGAGCAGTAATCACTTTCTAGTATAGTACAAAGGGAGTAGGAAGATGTGTTTGCAGAAAGACTAAACAGTTCTTCCCAGTTAAGATTTAGAAGGAAAAGAGGACACACACACACACACACTATGTGTGTGGTCAGTCATGACAACTGAAGGGATCATTACTGAAGGATTGCTTGGTGTCGGTGGATTTTTGCTAGGTTGGAGGTGCCAGCTGCCAGCAAGGAGATAGCAGAGTATAGCTCTGTCCCACGTGGAAAAGGTGCAGCTCATGCAGAGAAGATGCTGTAAACTTAGCCTTTAAGGCAGCAGTTTCATAACAATCCATGTTTCTAAAGCAAAATTAAACCTGTACAGGTAATGGCATTAGTTTTCACAATATCACATCTTGCATCTTCATGTTTGATAATGTGACATTCAGAGGGCCAATGTCCCAGTGTCTCATATTTTGAGTGGTAGTGTCTCACATTTCAGTGACAATGGGTTGAGAAGTATGCTCCAAGTGGAGAAGGTGCTGTCTCCATTCTCTGAGACTGTAAAGCAGAAATTTATTTTGCTCTTTGCTGCCCAAGGAACAGCACACTTTATGGATGTGAAAGCACCTATTTTCACTGAGTTCGGGGGGGGGAGGGGGATACTTAGTTGCAGTTAAGTGGCATAAAGTGATCAAAACGACCACTTTGCACCACTGTTCCACCATGCATCCCTTTGTGTTATATACAAAGTAGTCACAAGTCTTTCCCTGCATCATCCCAATGGGCGTTGCACAAGCACAGGGAAAGGTGTAGGACTGGCATGTTAATGAAGCACTGGTGTATGAACAGATGCTTCCTGGCCCCCACAAATCTGGCCACATGTTTCAGCATGTCAGACTCCAGCAGAACTGTGGGAAGCAGTTCTATGGGGTGGCTCAGGCATATGGCTGCTGAAACGATGATCAATGTGTCTGAGATTGGCGGGGGACTGGAAAAGTAACAACCATGAGCGTGGGGAAGTGGCTACGGAGGGGGCTGTCCTGGGCACCAGGGATATATTTCATAATCAGGAGTGAGCACGGGGGTCACAAGACTACCAAAAAGTACCAGCAAGAGATGTGAAAACTAAAAAAGACTCCACCCACAAGAAGGCAATAAGATATGGGGTTGGGGACAATTGAGTGGTAGCGGCTCATGCCACATGACTGATGTAATGCCATGTCGAGATACCCATGGTGGTTGCAGATTTTATGTTTGCAGGCAGAATCCCAGTTTCTGACCAAAAACATGCAGCATGTATTATTTGCATTGCAACTTAGTTGCCTAAGTCTCGACTTTGTGTATAGCAGTTTTGTGGGGCAGAGAGCCGCATTGAGACCCTAAAGTCTGTCACTCCCAACTGTGACTGTGTATCAGGCCCCTGAGTTTCTGCCTCTGCAACATGCTGTGAGGTCTGTGGTGTCCCAAGGACATTCAGTTGATTCGGGGCCAGCAGGGAAGATCATATAGGGACTGGCGCTTAACATGTACTCACTGGAGAACAAACAAAAGATGGGTAATATAATAAAGACCTTCACGTTCCTGAAATGAATAAGGTGAACTGCAAGGAAGTTACCAGTTTAAAGATACAGAACACAAGTGGAAGCTGACAGGAGGAAGGTTCAAGAGAGACGTGAGAAAGTTCTGTTTTACAGAATGGGTGGCGGAATCATGGAACAGTCTGCCAGGCAAGCTGATGGGCACAAAAACTATAAATGGTTTCAAGCACAGCCAGGGCAGAGTGAAGGTTACTCAGGCTAGTAGCAATAGGGAGGGAAACAAGGTGTGGATAGTGGGGGCTAGTACTGTATATGGACAGTAGGTCCCAGGGTTTGGTAGGGAACTATGGGAAGACTGGATGGACCATTGTTCTTTTTCTGCCATCATTGTCTATGTAACCATGCTTCTGTGCCCCACATTGTATCATGTTTTCCACCATATTTAAATATGAAACAGAAACATAGAATTTGACAGCTAATAAAGACTGCTTGGCCCATCCCAGCCTGCCCATTTTTCCCCGCTGATTCTATCCTGTCAGCACAGACCCTACTTGCTCTCCTGTCCCCTCCCCAGAGTCAGGGTGATCTCCAAGATACCTGGAAATCTCCAGGTGGGCCCCCTTCAGTTAAGTACCTGGCTGCCTTCTAAACTCTGCAATTCTTTGCATTTATCATCATGGGGCACTGTAGGTAAATGTAAGATGAAAACACAGATATAATGTATCAAACTTAAGTGGAGTAGTGATATGAGTGTGTCACCCTGAGCCCTCCTTTTTTGGTTTTCCAGGTGGGCCCTGGTCTCTATTTTCCAGGTGGGCCCCCCCCGTACCCCAGTCTGACCCTACCCCTTAGCTTCCCAACTAAGATTCCCTTGTATGTACAGGTATGTGGGGCACTGTAAGTAAATGTAAGATAGAAACACAGAGCTAGTGTATCAATTTAAGTGGAATACTGATATGAATGTGTCACCCTGGGATCTCCCCTACAGATTTTCCAGGTGGGCACCAGCACCTGTCAACACATTCCAGGTGGATCCCCTGTACCCCAGTCCGACCCCACCCTTGCTTCCCAACTAAGATTCACTTTTGCCTATCCCATGCATGACTAAAGCCCACTGCTGTCCCCCCCAACCTCATCTAGAAGACTATTCAAGGCATTCACTACTCTTTCAGTGAAGAAATACTTCCTCACATCAATTCTAAATTTTCCCCCTTCCAGCTTCATTGCATGTCCCCTTGCTTTCATGCATCTCTTCCTCTGAAGAACACTGCCCTCCTGTACCTTGTTTAACCCCATGAAGTATTTATAGGTCTCTATCAAGTTCCCCTCTCCCATCTCTCTTCCCAGGGTGTACATATTTAGGTCCTCCTTTAGTCTGTCCTCCTAGGGCTTCTGACGCAGCCCCTACACCATTTTAATTGCACTCCTCTCGACAGCCTCCACCCTGTCTATGTATTTCCTGAGATGTGGTCTCCAGAACTGGACACAGCACTGCAGGCCTCTTTCTGCTGGTGATACCTCTCTCTATGAGCCCCAGCATCCCATTGGCTCTACCCACTGCCTTGTGCCACTGTCTTGCCACCTTGAGATCATTAGATTTGATTACCATGTGTCCCTTTACTGTTTGGTGACTGTCAATATCTCTTCTCCCATTTTATACTCTGCCTCTGGGTTTCTGTGCCCTAGCTGCATGATTTTGCACTTTTTCACATTGAAAATCAGCTGCCATGCCCTTAACCACTCCTCAAGATGTCTCAGGTCTCTGCACATTATTCCCACCCCCTTTGGAGTGTCTACCCTATTGCAGATTTTACTGTTATCTGTAAAGTGGAATACATTCCCTTCCAGTTCATCTGCAACACTTATAAAGTCATTAAAGAGGATCGATCCCAGTACTGACCAGTGAGGCACGCTGCTGGTCACCCTCCTTTGGTTCAACCATCAGAGCGGTAGCGCATTACTGTGCTGGGCAATTAGGGCACCAGTCAGCAATGTCACCTATCACTTTTTTTTGCAGGAGGATGTGCCCCCCCACCCCCTACTTAAGGATACCTACTTGGGGGTGTGAACCTCGGGGAAGGGGTGACAAATCCTGCATTTATTGCCTTTATTGCCTGGCACTGTAATGCCGGCACTCTGAGTGCCATAAGGACCCTCCTTTCCCTGGAGTGAACTCCATTGACCACCATCCTCTGTTGCCTATCCATTAACCAATTTTTTACCCAGTTTGCCCAGTTTCCCTATGAGTGTCCTATGTGGTACGGTGTTGAATGCCTTACTAAAATCTAAGTAGGCTACATCCATCACCTCACCCTAATCTATTTCCTTGGTCACTCAGTCAAAGAACTCTATCAGATTTGGTTGACATGACCTCCCCCCTGTGAATCAGTTCTGCCTCTGGTCCTGTAACCCATTGGATTCAAGATACTCCATAATCCTTTCTTTTAGCACCAACTCCATTAACTTCCCCACCACTGATGTCAGACTGACTTATCTATAGCTGCCAGCCATCTCCCTGCTACAACATTTATGAAGCAGGACTGCTGCTGCCTTTCTCCGGTCCTCCAGAACCACTCCTGTTTCCAGTGAGTTATTGAACAGTGCTGTCAGAGGTGCAGCCAGTACTTTCTGAAGCTCCCTCAATACTCTGGGGGTACTTCATCTGGCCCCATAGCCATATCCACTTTCAGATTTATGAGTCCCTTCAGGACTGTCTCATCTGTAAATGGACATGTGCCTAACTCCTTATCCTCAGTGCTCCTACTTCTTTTATGTAGCTCATCCCCTCCCCCCCTCCTCTGTGAAGACTGCACAAAAGTATTTGTTCAGGATGTTTGCTTTTTCCTGATCCCCTCTGCATGGTCCCCCTTGCCCTTCTTAACCTCATAATCCTTCCTCTCATCTTCTTTTTACTTTTGTACCTACAAAAGGTGTTGTCCCCTTCTGATACCCCTTGGGCTATTCCTTTGTCACTGTGTGCTTTTGTGTCTCATTATATTCCCTGATTCCCTCTCCTTCTCATGCTACACCTCCCGATCCTCTTTACTTTGCATCTCATTATATTCCCTGACTTCCTCTCCTTCTCATGCTACACCTCCCTATCCTCTTTCCTCTGCATCTCATTATATTCCCTGACTCCCTCTCCTTCTCATGCTACACCTCCCTATCTTCTTTCCTCTGCATCTCATTATATTCCCTGACTCCCTCTCCTTCTCATGCTACACCTCCCTATCCTCTTTCCTCTGCATCTCATTATATTCTCTGACTCCCTCTCCTTCTCATGCTACACCTCCCGATCCTCTTTCCTCTGCATCCCATTATATTCCCTGACTCCCTCTCCTTCTCATGCTACACCTCCCTATTCTCGTTCCTCTGCATCTCAATATAGCTCCTGAATCTCCATTTGGTTTGAACTGGCCCTTGCATCCAGTGAACCACAATCAAGAGCTGAAGTCCTTGATTTTAGAAGAGTGGACTTCAGTAGGATGAGGGAGCTGGTCAGGGACAAGTTAGTAGGGGTGGACAATACAGGCAGGGTGGAAGAGAGATGTGGGGTAATTAAGATGGCCACTGTAGAGGCATCTAAGGTATATACAAGAACGGTAACCAAAAATAACAGGTTCAAGACAGCCTCATGATTCTCAACAAGGGTCAAGGAGACGGTGAGGGACAAGAAAAAGGCATTCTACAACTATAAAGAAAAGCAGGAGGAAGAAGAATTGGGAGAATATGTACTAAAAAATAGGGAGGCAAAGAAGATGGTTAGGGAGGCAAAAGCAGACAAGGAGCTGTATATTGCGGAGGGTGTCAAGAGTGGTGAAACACAGTTCTTTAGATACATTAGGAAAAAAGTAGGGGCACTCATAAGGCTAGCTGAGGGGGTAGGATGATAGAGGACAGGCAAAAGGCCGCCAACCTCAATGTGTACATTTACTCAGTTTTCACTAGGGAGGACAGTGGGCCCTTCTCAGAGAGTGGCACCAAAGCGGTCACTAAGGGGGTAGGGGATAGGAGGCACCATTTCCACATCACTCACCATCTAGGCTTAAGTCCAACAGGCTCCATCCTGAGACTAATCCTGTTCTCTATCTTCCTCAGTGACCTCCCCTTTGCCTGAGCCAACTCACATAGTCACATGTATACAGATAACGCAGTCCTCTATGCCTCAGGTCCATCAAGTGCCTCTCTGGAAGTCTTGCTCCAGCATGACTTTCACAATGTCCTGCACTAGTTCCTGTCCAGCCAGCTACGGGACAAAACAAAAAGAAAAAAACTATGTCTATGACCTTTAGTATCTGCCAGAAGTTGGCCCACCTCACCTTCCTCCCTGTTTTCTCCACATTAGATGGCTCCTCGCTCAAGGCTGTCCCATCCTTCTGACACCTTAGCATGTGGTTAGACAGCAGGCTTGACTTCATAGCCCACATTGATGCCATCCATGCCAAACTCCACCCCAAGCTTCGTACTCTGTACTGCAGTAAGGGATGCCTCTCCCAACTGGTCTGCGGGGAATTAGTCACCATAATGGCTCTTCTGGTCTTCGACTATGCAGATGTGGTCTATGGCACTGCCTCATCCACTTCCCTGGCCAGACTGGACACCCTCTGCAATGCCTTCTGCTGCTTTGCTGCAATCTCACCTTCTCACACCCACTACTACTCACTGTACTCCTCCCTATCCATCCTCCCACTTCCCACACATCACCAGTTCCACTGTGCTTCCCCCATCTCTAAATACTGGTTTGGATCCCTCCCCTCTTATTTATCACATCTCCTCTCCCCATACTTTCCTCCTCCTTGCACTCCAGGGACCCACACACTTTCTCCCCTTCCCACCCTCACTCCTTAGCTGGAAAATCTGTTTTGTGATACCATCTCCCCTCCCTTTGGCATCAGCTTCCCTATTGCATCCGTCTCTCTTTCACTCTCTCTCTCCCCCCCTCATTTTCCTCTCTCAGACACCAACTAAAACTTCTCCTTCCTCCTCCTTGTCCTGCCAACTTTCTTCCTGAACCATTCCTTACCTTCTCCGACCTACTCTTAGCACTGGTTTCAGCATCCCATTACACAGGTTCCCTGCACTTTTCAAATTTACCAGATTTGCAGTATTGCTTTTAATTTTGTGTGTGATTTATTTGGAACTCAGTTACAATGTTTGGCATTACTGTTTGTGTTTCACTCGACTAACACACTTTATGTTATTGTTCTTGTAATTTCATTATTAGTCTTTTTTTGAATTTCTTTGTCTTTGCACTCTCCTCTCTGGAAATAAGCCTTGGCTCAGTGTGCCTCTCACAGTCACCAATTTTCAAATAAATAAACAAACAAACAAATAAATATGTAAATAAATAAAATAAAGAGATCCTGGAGATGAGGCAGCCAATATTTACTAGCAAAAATGTCCTGAAAGGGCTGGCAGCCCTAAAGATAGATAATGTCCCAGGATTAGATGGGTTGCATCTGAGGATACTCAGGGAATTGGCAGCAGAACTGGCTTCACTGCTTGCAGATCTGTTTAACCACTCACTGAGAATTGGGAAGTTCCAAAGGATTGGAGGATGGCGGACATGGTTCTGCTCCATAAGGTGAAGGGGGGAGACAGGGAGCTACAGACCTATCAGTCTTTCCTACTGTAGGGAAGCTGATGGAGTCACTGGTCAAAGAGGACCTCATGGACAACCTGGAGAGCAATGGTCTCCAGGATAGTAAGCAGCACAGATTTGTGGTAAGGAGGTCTTGTCAAACCAACCTGATAGTTTTATTTGACTGGGAGACAAGGGAACTGGATAGAGGCCATGCTGTGGATTTGCTCTACTTCGACTTCAGCAAAGCTTTTGACTCGGTGCCTCACAGATGCTTGCTGTGGAAGGTGCAAGATCTGCGATTGGCTAAGGTCGTATTAAACTAGGAAGGTAACTGACCAAAGGTGAGGCAGCAGAGAGTAGTGTTTAAATCAAATGAGAGGGAGGTAACAAGCAGGGTACCATAGAGATCTGTCCAGAGTCAGGTCCTCTTCAACTTGTTCATTAGTAACATTAATGAGGGAATCCAAAGCAGGTTGTATCTCTTCGCAGGCCACACCTGGAGTACTGTGCCCAGTTCTAGAGTCCTCACCTCAGGAAGGATAGGGATTGGGATAGGCCTGAGACAGTGCAGTGCAGGGTAACAAAAATGATTCAGGGCCAGCAGGGCATGTCCTATGAGGAGTGCCTCAAGGCTCTGAACATGTACTCGCTAAAGATCAGAAGGAAGAGGGGAGATATGATACAGACCTTTAAGTTCCTAAAAGAAAGGTGAACTGCAGCAAAATATTTAGCTTGTACACTAAATCGAGGTCCAGTTGACATGAGTGGAAACTAACAGGAGGGAGGTTCAGGAGGGACATGAAGAAGTATTATTTTACAGAAAGGGTGGTGGAGCCATGGAACAGTCTGCCAGCTGAAGTGGTAGATCTGAAAACCTTTAACGGTTCCAGGCACTTTTGGGACAGATGGAAGAGTACAGTGGTTGCTCAGGGCAGCAGTATCAGGGTGGAGCATGGAGGGAGGATGGGAAGGGATAGGACCCCAGAGTGGTGATAGATCCCAGGGCTAAATAGGGAACTCAAGCAGTCTGGATGGACCATTGGTCTTTTTCTGCTGTCATTATCTACAGTTTGTTTCTGTTACCTTTTCAGCCACATTCTTTGAGAATCATAGCGGTCTGCTTTTCTTCTTGTTTTTGCTCACTTGCTTTGTGCAGAGGTTTGTTGCCTTCACTATGCCTTCCCTTAGTGAAGCTCACTATGCCTGTGCCCCACCCAGGCCATCCCTCCCTGCTAGGTCATCTCTGAGGTATTCACCCATTTTTTTTTTTTAAATCTGCCCTCCTGAAGTCCAGGACCCCAATCCTTGTGTGGCTCACTTTCAGTGCCATCCTCATGTTGTGAAACACTGTGTGGTGAACCCTGCTCCCCAGATGGCCTCCCACCTTGAAGTCTGCAATACTGTCCCTGTTAGTGAGCACCAGCTCAGTACTGACCCATCACGAGTGGGCTTTCTTAGTGAGCTGCTTGAGAAATGCCCCCTGCAGGGAGTCTAGGATGTCCCTGCTTCTAGCTGTAGCTGTGGCTGGAAAGCTTCAATGTATATCTGGCAGACTGAAGTCCCCCACCAGCAGCACCTCCCCTTTGTCTGCCATTGTGCCAATGGCTTCCTCCAGTGCCTTATCTGGTACTTCCCCAGTTCTCCCCCTGTGGTTCAGGTCTGTAGATCATACTAGTGCAAATAGTGTCACTGGTTATTGTCTCCAGGGCGACCCACAGTACCTCCAATCCCTCCATTACCCCTGGATTTCCTGTGTCTATGTTGCCTTGATACCTGCCCTCACATACAGCACCGCCCCCTTCCTTCCCACCCTATCTTTCCTGAACCAGGTACAGACTTCTATGGCTATGGCTCAGTCATGGTTTCATGTACACCACAACTTGTTAATAGCTACAGTATCAAGTTCTGCCTCCACCATGATGGCCTCCTAGGTACAGAATTGTGTTTCCTAGATGTCTTGCATTTGCACACATGGCTTTCCATGCTTTGTTCCCATGCTGCCTGATACCCCCCTCTTTCCCATTGTGCCCTGCCTCCTTTTCCTCTCTCTTTTTTCAAGTCTCATTCCCATCCCATTTTTTCTGTCACACTGCTTTTTTTGTTTATTTTGCTTCCTGGGGGATTTTTCTCCCTGTGGGTCCTCCTTTCTCTCTGCTTCAGTCCATGGTGGGGGGGGGAGCAGTTAATGCCTCCCTTTTTATGTTTGCTTGTGTGCATGTGCAAGAAACATTATGTGGCACCTTAGGAGAGAAGCGGGTTGAGGAGGTGCGGCATGGTGGCAGCCAACAGAGACACTGCATTTGAGGGCTTGGTACTAGTGGACCAATGGAGGCACAGTGTGCCGATGACACTGGTCTCCAAAAGTGCACCAAGTACAAACATTTTTGCCGCTGCAATGAGGGGCCGCCTTGTCATTGCAGCCTTAGCCATTCTGCTGCAATGAGGGAGTGACCCATCATTGCAGGGCGGTATCTCCCTAAGTCGAACAATAAATTTAACATGGCAGCAGATTGCCACCACCTCACCCCCATTTGTTGTGTGCCAAGGGGGTGCCCAATCCCCCTCGGCATCATGTGCCCCCCCAAATAAATGTCTTCATTTGCTGACGGGGGTCCCAATCCCCGTCGCCTTTAGTCCCATCCCTGCCCAAGTTTAATTTGCTGATGGGGGAGCCCACTACCCATTGGCATAATGTCCCCCCCCAAAAAAAACTGTTGCTTTCTGCCAAGGGAGTGCCCAATCCCCCTTGACTCTTGCGCCTCTCCGGATGTGCCGACGGGGGTGCCCAGTCCCCCGTCGGCTACAGCCCCCCAAAAAGAAACAGTCGGGGTGGCACACTGGAAACCCATCCCAGCATGCCAAATGCCCCTGTCAAACTAGAAAACTGTCCCGCGATGTTTATTTTGTTTGTTTTTTTTACCCTGAAAACCAGAAAACGGTCCCTCGTTGAGTCCGGTGTCCCTGCCCCCAACCCGCGCCCACCCTCTGCGCACCCTGCCTCCCCACAACCCCCTCACCCCATACTTACCTCCGGAGTCTGGCACGATGATCTTCGGTGGACCGGGAACACGTCTGCACTATTCAAAGCCGACTGCGAACTGAAGAAATGCCGGTAAGCTGTATAATGGGATAGATACGTGTTTTTCAATTTTGCTGCATTTCTCAGTCATTTTTTGGAATTTTGGCACCAAATTTTCAACATGGGTTTTTTGGGACCCCTCCTCATGAATTCTTGCACTGTCATGGCATTAATCGGCCCCGAAAGGTGATTTTGCAGTCACTGCGTGAAATTACCTGTTGGGACCGATTAATGAAACGACAGTGCCACTGTTCATGAGGGGGGGCTCTCAAAAAGTCTATGTTGCAAATTTGGTGGAAAAAATCCACAAAATGACTGTTTTACGGGCGTGCATAATGCAGTTGCTACACACGCTCGTAACTTTGCAAATTTGCAATATTTTCACTCCAGATTCAACACTGGCATTTTTCCACACCTCCTTATGAACAGTATAGCTGTCATTTTTCACATCCTGACCAAAATGTGGTTTCACACTACCGGCGCAGAATAGCACGGTCGCTGTGGGAAATCAGTGTTCAGGACAGATTAAGAAAATCACAGTGACACTGTTCATGAGCAGAGGTCCCAAAATGCCTGTGTTGAAAATTTGGTGACAAAAGTCCATAAAATGACTGTGTTATGAGCATGTGTTGTGCAGTTTTCACGCATACTTGTAACTTCGCGAATTTGTAATATTTTCACTCCAGCTTTTCAACATTGCCATTTTTATACACCTCCTTATGAACAGTACAGCTGTCATTTTTCACATCCTGGCCGAAATGTGTTTTTGCACTTCGGGCGCAGAATAGCGCGGTCTCTGTGGGAAGTCAGTGTTTGGGACAGATTCAAAAAAAATCACAGTGACACTGCTCATGAGCAGAGGTGCCAAAATGCCTATGTTGAAAATTTATTGACAAAAGTCCATGAAATGACTGTGTTACGAGTGTATGTTGCACAGTTTTCACGCACCCTCGTAATTACGCGTATTTGTAATATTTTCACTCCAGATTTTCAACATTGCCATTTTTTCACACCTCCTTATGAACAGTACAGCTGTCATTTTTCATAACCTGCCCGAAATATGCATTTACACATCTGGCGCAGAATAGTGTGATACCTGTTGGAAATCAATGTTCGGGACAGATTAGGAAAATCGTAGTGACACTGTTCATGAGCAGAGGTCACAAAATGCCTATGTTGAAAATTTGATGAAAAAATTCCACTAAATGACTGTTTTACGCAAATGCGTTGCACAGTTTCCACATAAGCCCAGACGTTCGAGTATTTTTCATATTTTCACTACAGATTTTCAACATTACCATCTCTTCACAGCTCCCTATGAATGGTACAGCTGTCATTCTTCACAACCTGCCTGATCTGTGTTTTTGTACATCTGGCGCAAAATGGCACGGTCACTGTGGGAACTCAAAGTTCGGGACACATTGACAAAATCACAGTGCCACTGTCCATGAAAAGAGGTCCCAAATGCTTTCATGAGGTGGGGGTCACAAAAAGGCTATGTTGAAAATTTGTAGTGTAAATGCCAACAAACTCCCGGGTGTTAGGGTGTCTAACCATAACGTCCCATGCTGTACAGACTGACAGGCATCAGAGGTGTGCCTTTGGATTGTCGACTATAATGCCCATGCCATTCCACCCCACCCCACCACCCTGCAGCCAGTGACAGGCATTGAGGTGTGCCTTGAACTCTTCAGCCCCGCAGTTCACCTCATTCTCCTATACTGCACCCATTTCAGCGTATGTCCTTATGGAATGGGGTGACTGTACAGCTGAACACCCCAAGGCACACCTCAACACATGTCAGTGTCTGCAGGATAGGGTGAAGTGAAATGGCATGAACGTTATGAGCAACGACCCAAATGCATACCCCAATGCCTGTCCATCTCTGCAGGGTGGAGGTGGTGTTGGTGTGAAGTTCAATACTTCACTGCCATTCCTATTCTGCATCCCTCTAACTCCTGCATTTCCAATGCTAATACCAGCAAACAAACATTCGGCATTGACAAATGCTTGTTTATTTTATATAATTGCTGGGTTTCCCTTTTTTGCCACAGCAATTATATAAAATAAAAAGCTGTTGCTCTGCGACCGTGGTCCGGTTTCAGTGCGCGGTCCGTGGTTGCCGTCAGGACTGACACATCTTTTTTACTTTTTTCTTTGGTAGGGCAGGCATATGTTTGTTTCATTATTAATTTAAGTATATTTACATTTTGAAAAACACTTACCGCCGAGTCTGAGTGGCGGTTCGCAGTTCGGCGAAAAGGGAAGCAGACAGCGTCGGGATGACAGGATCTCAGGTGGACGCATACTCAGAGTGAGGGAAGCTGTGCACATGTTTGCCATTATAAATGCTCCTTTATAATGCAAATTATGCCACGGTTTCCCTATGGAAGAAAGGGGAAGCCAGTTATTATATATAGAATAATATATGGGGTGGTGTGTGTAACAAGAATTTTACACACACTCAAGGTGTTGGATGCCACATAAACCCCGAAGCGAAGCTCGATGGGTTTATCTAGGCATTCAACATTGAGGGTGTGTGTAAAATGTGAGTTTCTCACCCCTCCATATTTTATTTTATTTTTTTCCATCCATTGTTTATATTTTGTGGTGGGTGGTGTCCCATGTTGGCTTACCCTACAGGACTGCTGCAGTCATTCAGGACACCCTCCCTCTCATGCCCCAGTGGACCACCGGAGCTGGTCTGGGGGCTTCATCCAGTCATGGCCCCCAATTTTCACCATTTTCTTCCATTTTACTTGAGGCCCCAGAATGAGGTTGCCCATGCGCATGAAGGCGTGCATGCGCACTGCAGCTCTGATGACAACCTCTTCTGCCCTCACGGCCTATTGCCAGGTTCCCCCTCTGGCATGGCATTGCTACCTAGCCTCCAATGGGTGGCAGCCAAGCACAGAGAAAATCCTACATCCCTCCCCAAAGAGGAGAGCTGCCTTCCGGCTGCTCAATCTGCTCCTCGCACCCCCCCAGTCGACCCCCAGTGACCCAAGCTCGTACCTGAACCTGGGTTGCCAGCTTGACACAAGGTGTGGCATCCAGTGCCTCATCCCCTCAGCGCCACTGGGACAACCCACATATTTTATTTGATATAATTGCTAGGTTTCACTTTTTCATCACAGCAATTATATAAAATAACAGACATTCCGATGCAGCCACGGTCTGGTTGGGTTATAGATTGGTCCGCAGTCATTTCTTTTTCTGGTAGTTGCTTTATGTAAAATGTTTTAGAGCAGTGATTTTTTTTTTAAATAACTAACCGCCGAGTCCATGAGGTGGTGCAATTTTGGGTGAGAAGGCAAGGTGGCAGCAGTCAGAAATGTAAGAGCTGCAGCTGGCGTGTGCACAGAGCAAGGGAAACCCAGTATGTGTTTACCGTTATGAACACTCCTTTATAATGACAAATTACGCAATGGGTTTCCTTATGGGAAATAGTGAAACCCAGTTTTTATACTTAATTAACATATAGTCAATAGTGCAGTACTGAAATGTGTAGCATTGGCCTTTGAAATGAGGCTCAAATGGCCAGAATTCATGGTGCACTTTTACTTAAAAGAATAATACTTTTAAAATGTGTGGGCAACATATATTTAGTGTTAGGGACAGTTTCTTTCAAGTTACTTAATGTTTTTGGCAGTTTGTATGAATGTAAATAGCCATAACATTATAGACATCAGTAAATATTTGGTGAGCAAGGGTAAATTTGTGTGTCACATTCATAGCAGTTAAAAGTCAAAAGAATATCATCTTAACATGTATTTCTTGGGCTCCTTTCTGAAAGTTTGGCATTTTACTGGTGGTGTAGCGTTTTCATTCCCCCTCTCTGTCTGCTTACAAGTATCCTTCTCTTCAGTTGCATTACTGCTCTTCTCTTCCAGTTAGCTCTGGTCACATTTGGGGTCCCATAAAAGTCTCTGGTTCTGAATCGGGTAGTCATCTTCAATTCAATATACAGTGATACAGAGTATTGCCTTTCAGTCAGATGTCTGTAATCACATTTTTCAAGCTCGACAAAGCCCCCTTTTATATACTGTTCCCCGACTTCAAGACAGCCATCAGTCAGGAGTAAATAGACTAACTCTGTTTCTTGCATCAGTTATGTCATGCCTCCCTGCTACCCAACACCTGATTTGTCTGCTCCTTAATCACCAGCTTGAGATTCATCACAGTTCATGGCCACGCCTACTGTACCTGTCCCTCCACTGTATAAATACAACATTTTTATGGCATGTAACCACATCTTTTGGAGGAGTTTTTTCAGATTGAGAAACCACCACCTTTATACTATTACTATGACCAAGAAGCTGGATGACAGACGTAGCAATGCTGTTCTTGAAATGCACAAAAATGGGACTGTAATGCTAGCGGCCAGAATCATGATTCTCTCTCTCTCTCTCTCTCTGCTCATTACAAACACATTTGGCCATGCAAAGAACATCCACACAAGGCAACAGTGTGCAGTAGGTGGACATTTTGTCACCAATAAGTACCATGAGCAATGCAGTGAAATGGTCCTGTGCTGCGCAGCTAACCCTTTTGTTCTTCAGAGCTATTTCTAGTAGACACAGGACCCGATGAAAGACAGAACATGAAATATGGGAATTCACTGCAACAGCAGCTAGGAATCCTACCCCCCATGCCTTTTTGATACAAACACTAAAAGAGCAGAAGACCACTCCATAGGTCAGAGCAAGAGCTGAGCTTGGGGACTCCGGGCAGGGCTTCATCAAACCATTAATCAGGTGTGAGGCTGCACCTCCAGCCAGGTAAAAGAACAAATCAGGAAGAGGCTCAGCTAACCCTTTCCCTGCCACTGTCCTAGTTAGCTGCACAAACACCAAGTAGCCCCCACACTGCGGCCCCCCACGCAAAAGACCCACGATGAAAGGACAGTGGAGTCTACCCACCAGAGTCAGCCCAGCAAGGCAGCTGGACACTCTGCACTGCAGCAGGAAGACAGGACAGCATTGGAGGAGTGAAACAAGGGCATCAGAAGGAAGAAGAAGGGAACTAGGAAGTTCCACCTGACAACTGTGGTAAATGTCCAATTAAACTAAGGTTATAGCTCACACTACACAGGAATGAGCAGATTTAGAGGCACACAAAATTTAGGGAGTAGGGTAGTGGTAAAAAAAAGGCTTTGAAGCAAGGGAATAGGAGAAACACCCTATCTAGGGTAGGGGTAAAAAAGGGTTTGAAGTTAGGGAATGGGAGAAACATCCCATCTAGGGTAGGGATAAAAAAGGTTTGAAGTAAGGGAATAGGTGAAACACACTATCTAGGGTAGGGGTAATAAAGGGTTTAAAGTAAGCAAAAACAAAAACAGGCAGGGTAGTAAATAGATAAGCTATGAATGGTGCAGTGCTGTGGCTATGGAGCAGCAGTTTTTAGGGAGACTTTCTGGAAACTGCAATGCTGACCCATCTGCGTGCACCTCTCTGGGCTGAGGGAGGAGGTGACTAGACTCCAGGCCAAGCTGGCCAGGATTCAGGGGGGCCTCCTCCCTCACCGAGGGACAACCAAGCCCACCACCACTGCCTCATAGGGTGTCAAGGAGGAGGAGGAGTGGCTGGACTATGGTGGGCTCAGGAAGGGAGGCAGAGGCACATTCCTCCCTACAGTACCATTACACTATTCATCTGCTGCCCTGGTGGAGTGGGACTGTCCCACTGAGGCACCTGTTGAAGTGACCAGAGAGGATGTGGGGGACTTCCATAGTAGAGTCCCCAGGAAAGGTGGCAGGGAACCTCAGATGAGAAGGATGCACCTCCTAGTGGGGGGCTCCATTGTGAGGGGATATTTGGGGGCAGGAAGGGAGGGGGAGAGGGAGGTTAGGTGCCTACCAGGCGCCATGGCTTAGAGGGATGGGAAGTGGATCCTGAGGATTGCTAGGGCAGCAGGATGGAGCAGACAGCTGGATGTCATTGTCCATCTAGGGGCTAATGACATGGCTAGGGATGAGTTAGGATAGTGCAGGAGGAGTTCAGAGAGTTGGAGAGGAGTCTTAGGCAGGCAGCACACTCAGTAACCTTTTTTGAGGTAATGCCTGTTTTCGACAGGGGGTAAGATAGGGTACTCCTTACCAGGAACTTCAACCAATGGTTGAATAAGTGGTGCAGAAGGGAAGGTTTTGGCTACAGTGGTGACTGGGGTTTCCAGCTGGAGGGATGAAGGCCTATACATGGGAGATGGCCTGCATCCATCCAGGAGGGGAACCTAGTTTCTCAGTAAATGATTTAAATAACTTGTCAAGGGTGGTGGTAGAAGGAAGCAGGGAGACATAAACTCCCCTTCCCGCAAGCTGAAGTAGTCTGTAGGGAGAAGCCTAAGGGAGGCAATTCCCCAAGGGTACTTGATAGCAAGAAAAGCAAATTGATAAACAGGAAGAGGGATGTGAATGAAGGCAGAGGGGGTAAGGAGAAAAGGCAAAAGGGAAAAGGGGGGGTTGATGAGCAGGGTGGTAGCAGAATTTGGAAGGCCATGTGTACAAATGCTCAAAGTCTGGGAAATAAAATCCCAGACCTAGTGGCCATCATGGCAGAGGCTAACCTGGACACTTTCACCATTGCTGAGTTATGGTGCAATGAGAACCATGACTGCGATATTGCCATACCTGGCTATACTTTGTTCAGGAAGGACAGGGTGGGTAAGAAAGGGGGAGGAGTGGTGTTTTACGTGAGAGATAGCATAAAAGCAACAGAGGTACAGGGAACACAGGGAGGGGCAGAGGTACTGTGGGTCACCCTAGAGATAGGGAATGGAGCTGCTATTTGCACTGGCATTATCTACAGATCTGCAGCTTGGGGGGGGATGGATAAGGTTCTGGTGAAAGCCATCCATAAGATGGCAATTAAGTGGGAGGTACTGCTGGTGGGGGACTTCAATCTGCCAGATGTAGATCGGTGCATCCCAGCTGCAGCTTCAGCTAAGAGCAGGGGCATGCTAGACTTCCTGCAGGGGGCATTCCTCAGGCAACTAGTAAAGGAGCCCACTCATGAGCGAGCAATACTAGACCTTGTACTCACCAACAGGGACAGTGTTGCAGATGTTACGATGGGTGGCCACCTGGAGACCAGTGATCACCGTATGGTGTGGTTCAATATAAGAACTGTGGCAGAAATTAACCAGCAAAGCTGAGGGTCCTGGACTTCAGGAGGTCAGATTTTACAAAGATGGGGGAATGTCTTAGGGAAGACCTTGCAGGGGGAGAGTACTTGGGTGTAATGGAGGAACTGTGGCTGAAACTAAAAGTGGGGATAGTGAAGGCAACAAACCTCTGCATCAGGCAAGTAAGCAAAAGCAAGGGGAATGGAGCACGGCAATGGTTCTCAAAAGAGGTGGCTCAGAAGGTAAGGGCAAAAAAGTTAGCATTCAGGACATATAAGGATATAAGGAAACACAGAGGGAGAAGGATAAGGAGGTATATCAGAGGAAGCAGAGGGAGGCAGGGAAAGCAGTCAGGAGTGCAAAGGTACAAACAGAAGAGAAAATAGCTCAGGCAGTAATGAATGGGGACAAGACATTTTTTTAGATATGTAAGTGAAAAGAGGAAGACTAGGGTAGGGATTGTAAGGCTAAGGAGGGAAGGAAGGGAGTGTATGGAAGAGGACAAGGAAAAAGTAGACATCCTAAATGAATAAGTTTGTTCAGTGTTCACGAAGGAAAGGGAAAGAGAGGGACTACAGATAAGTAGCATGGGCATTAAAGGTAGGGAGGTGGACACCAGTCCATTTACTGAGGAGGGAGTCAAGAAGGCACTTGCAAATCTGAAAGTGGACAAAGCAATGGGACCAGATGGGATACACCCAAGGATATTGAGGAAGCTCAGAGAGGTGTTGGCTGCACCACTCACAGTCCTGTTCAACCACTCACTGGAGACGGGAGTGGTCCCAGAGGACTGGAGGAGGGTAGATGTAGTCCCGCTTCACAAAAGTGGTAGCAGAGAGAAGGCAGGTAATTACAGTTCAGTCAGTCTGACTTTGATGGTGGGGAAATTAATTGAATCACTACTGAAGGAAAGGATTGTGGAATATCTTGAATTCAATGGCTCACAAGATCCGAGACAGCATGGATTCACTCGGGGGAGGTCATGTCAAACAAATCTGATTGATTTCTTTGACTGGGTGACAAGGGAATTAGATCACGGTGGAGCAGTGGATGTGGCCTACCTAGATTGCAGTAAGGCCTTCGAAATCATTCCATATAGGAGACTCATAAACAAGCTGGGCAGCCTATGAGTGGGTCCAAAGGTGGTAAACTTGGTAAGAAATTGGTTGGGGGATAGGCGACAGAGGGTGGTGGTAAAGAGAGTTCACTCTGAGGAATGGAGGGTGACCAGCAGGGTGCCACAAGGATCAGTACTGGGACCGGTCTTCTCTAATGTCTTCATTAGTGACATTGTAGAGGGGCTAGAAGAGAAGGTATGCCTGTTTGAAGATGTCACTAAGATCTACACTAGGATAGATACTCTGGGTGTGTGTGGAAAAAATGAACAGGGATCTAAGAAAGCTTGAGGAGTGGTCAAGAGTGTGGCAACTAAGCTTCAATATGAAGAAGTGCTAAAGGATGCACTTGGGGGGTAGAAACCAAGGGGTGGAGTACAAAATGGGTGGTACTGGTGACAACCAAACAGGAGATACCGGGGTGTTATCATATCTGATAACATAAAGGTGGCCAAACAGTGTGACAAGGCAGTGGGGAGAGCCAGTGGGATGCTAGGGTGCATATGGAGGGGTATCACCAGCAGAAAGAGGGAGATGGTGATACCGCTGTATAAATCACTAGTGAGACCTCACCTAGAGTACAATATCCAGTTCTGCAGATACATCACCAAAAGGACATAGACAGAGTAGAGGCAGTCCAAAGGAGGGCAACTAAAATGGTACAGAGTCTTCATCAAAAGCCCTATGGGGAGAGACTGAAGGACCACAATATGTACACCCTGGAGGGAAAGAGGGAGGGGGGATATGATAGACTTTCAGACACCTCATGGGTATAAATAAGGTTCAAGAGGGCAGCCTTTTTCAGAGAAAAAGATGCTCAAGAACAAGGGGTCATGCTATGAAGCTGGGGAGGTAGGCTCAGGGAAGATGTAAGGAAGTACTTCTCCATAGAAAGAGCTGCCAGATGTTAACTGGAGTACCTTTGCTGCAGGCACATCCAAGAGCAGGGTCATTCTTGATGCACTACAGGGGGCATGCCTCAGACAGCTAGTGTTGGAACCCACTCAGGAGGGAGCAATATTAGACCTGGTACTCTCAAATTGGGAAGGAGAAAGGATCTCAGATTTAAAAGTGGGTAGCCATCTGGGAACAAGTGACCACCAAACAGTGTGGTTCACAATAAACTCAGCCATAGAGTCAAGCCATACAAAAACAAGAATATTGGACTTTAGGAAGGCTGACTTTGGGAAAATTAGAGAGTGCCTCAGAAAAGCACTGTCAAACAGGCAAGAAGAAGGGTGGAGGAACAATGGGGAATAATCAAAACAGCCATCGCAGGGGCAACAAGCCTTTGTGTGAAGCAAATCAACAAAACAAAATGAAGGAAAAAACACTATCATTCTAAAAAGAGGTGGCAGGGATGGTTAAGGAGAAAAGGATAGCATTCAGGAAATATAAGGAAACACAGAAGGAGCAGGACAGAGAACTTTATCAGTTAAAGCAGAAGGAGGCAGAGAAGGCAGTTAGAATAGCAAAGGCACAAACTGAGGAAAAGATAGCCAACTCTGTTAAGAAGGGGGATAAAACTTTTTATAGGTACTGTACATTAGGGAGTGAAGAAAGACCAAGGGAGGGATACAGAAACTTAATAAAGGGGAGGGAATGTGGGCAGAGGGTGACAGTGAAAAAACAGGGATACTGAATGAATATTTCTGCTCAGTATTTACAATGGAAGAAGAGGGGGAGGTACTTAAACCAAACAAGACAGAAACTCTGAATAGGGTGGTCGATACCAGTTCATTCACAGAAGAAAGGGTTTTGAAAGAACTCTTGAAACTGAGGGTGGACAAAGCAATGGGGCCTGATGGGATTCACCCAATAATTCTAAAAGAACTAAGGGTAGAACTAGTAACACCACTGACTACTCTCTATAACGAATCATGGGAGGATGTGGTGGTACCTGAGGACTGGAGGAGGGCAAATGTGATTCCACTTCACTAAAGTGAGAGCGGGGCAGAGGCAGAAAACTACAGACCAGTTAGTTTGACTTCAGTGGTAGGGAAAATGATGGAATCACTTCTGAAGGAAAGAATTGTTGAGTACCTAGAGGCCAGTGGGGCACAGGACCCAAGGCATGGTTTCACAGCAGGAAGGTCAGGTCAGATGAACCTAATAGATTTCTTTGACTGGGTGACCAAAGTAGTAGACCAGGGAGGGGCTGTGGATATGGCCTACCTAGATTTTAGCAAGGCATTTGACACAGTCTCACACAAAAGATTAATATACAAGTTAGCCAACCTTGGAGTGGGTCCCAAGTTGGTAGCCTGGATAAAAAACTGGCTGGACAACAGGATGCAAAGGGTAATAATAAATGGAGTCCACAGTGAACAATGGAGGGTAACTAGTGGGGTACCACAGGGCTCAGTACTGGGACCGGTCCTCTTTTATGTCTTTATAAGTGACATTGGAGAGCACCTGGAAGGAAAGGTATGTCTCTTTGCAGATGACACAAAGATCTGCAACAGGGTTGATACACAAGGTGTAGTGAAAAGAATGAAAAGGGACTTGGCAAGGTTGGAGGAATGGTCAAATATGTGGCAGCTCAGATTCATTGCAAAGAAGTGCAAGGTAATGCATCTGGGAAACAAAAACCCAGGGGAAGAGTATACAATGGGGGGTGAGTTAATAACAACAACAAAAATCGAAAGAGACCTAGGAGTAATTATATCAGATGACCTACAGGTGGGCAAGCAATTTGAGAAGGCAGTAAGGAGGGCTGGAGGGACACTGGGATGCATAGGGAGAGGCATCGACAGTAGAAAACAGGAAGTTGTTGTGATGTAGACAGCCCATTCTGAGTGCTGTATAATATTTTTTTATATAAAATGTATTAATGACTGTCTCTGCTGAAAAATCAAATGCTCTAGGAATGACCTCTCTCCCCCCACCAGATTTCAGCTGACAGCTGCATGCCCAGAGAACTGCTGACAGTATGTGAGTTCACACACACTCAGTTTTTTAGGGGCAATGTGTTACTTGGAAGACTTTAATCAAGGATCCTGTTTCTCTGAGTTATTTATAGACTGGTTTGAGTTAATTTTGTAAAGAGGGAAATCATAAAAAAGGTTTATGACGTTGAAGAAAAAAAAGCACGGGTTATTACACAGGGGTGAGAGGTCATAAATGACCCTGTGAAGCCTGTGTGAGGAGGGTACAGCATGAGATCAAAGAAAGTGTCATCTGAAACTTGAGTTATGCTAAGGTTGCAGAATTAATACTTTGAAATTGTATCCTGTGATTGTATAGAAATATATATTTTTTAGATATTTGACAGAGGAGGAGCTGGATGACTTCATCCAAAAGGGGTTGGCTAATACTGCTTATAAAGATTATTCTCTTTTACTACAGAGAGACACTTTTTATCTGACACTGACCAAGATAACTTCTGAGCACTGAAAACAGGTATTTAGAAAGCTAGACAAACTCTAAATATTGTTGTAGGAATTGCATTGTTTTAAACCTTGTTTAAAGATATGTATGTCTTGTGATGCAAGAGTTCTGTATTGTACGTTTGACATATTATTATATATATTTTAGTAAAAACTCTAATTTTAGAGCAAACCTGGTCTGTCTTTGAATTGCTTTCTTTTGCTAAGAAATATTTATGGTTCAGCAGACATATAGCTTGTATGGTGGTACCAAACTGGAAAGAGAAGCGTTTTAAATCTGATGTCTTTATTAATGTTTTAAAGAGTTCATCTCTGAATACCTGGTTAGGTGCCCATAGGCAAAGATATCTGGCCCCCCTGAAGACAGATATATCTGAGCCTGTACATTGGGTATGCTAGTAAGATGTTAACAGTTTGAATCCCTCCAGAACTGAGACCAAAGGTTGATCCGAACTCACAAAAACAGACAAGAGGGTTACCTTGTCTGTTACACTGTTCACAAGACTGCGCTCAGAGGTTGGCACTTTGGAAGTAAAGGGCCTGACCTGCTGAGTGAGTTTGGGACAGATTGGTTGGCAGCGGTGGCATTAATTTTGGTATCACAAGCTTTATTGTTCTGTCAGCTGAGACCGTAGGCTCTCTTACAGAGAAAGAAAAAGGCAGAGTTTTATTTTAAAAAGGAAACAGAACTATATAGCACTTGGCTTACAGTCGAGTTCCTACTCATTTTATTTTTTTTCTAAAGTGCAAAGTCAGAGTAGCAGTAGTTAGGAAAGATGGCATCCTACTACAGCAGGCACACTGTAGAACAGTTAAAAAACAATTGTGCGAGGACAGAGGAGTCCTGTTCGAGGTGAAAGCCAGTAAGCAGAACCTCATAGAGGCCCTGACAGTAGCAGATACCCAGAGCAGGGAATCACAGACCATGACTGAAAGGGACCAGAATTCGAGTGTGGCAGAACTAGTGGCCAGTGAGGGGTCCCGAGCCGATGAGGCAGACAGCAAGGCCACTGTCAGTGAAGGGCCACAACAGCAGGGGAAGGTCACCAGTATCCTGAATCCAGAGGTATTCAAGCTGCAAATTGAGTTGTGGAGTATAGAACTGGAGGCAGAATGATAACAGAGGGAGGTGGACCGTGAGGAATGTGAGCACCAGTGAGAGGCAGAGGAGAAGAGAGAGCAAGAACACAGAGCTGCAGAGGAGAGGAGAGAGAAGCACCAGTGGCAATACAAACTGGAGAAGCTATGACTCCAACCAGCAGCACCAGAGCAGATAAGTGGCTTGGGTTTAACTGGGACTGCAGGACTGGGTTACAAATTGAACTCTAAATTAATAGCTGAGTTTAAGGACGGCGAGGACCTGGACACCTTTTTAAATTCTTTTGAAAAAGTTTGCATTCAGGCTTAAATTCCTAGAGAGTCCTGGAGCTACTTACGGGAAAAGCTCCGGATGCATTGGGTCAAATGGACAATAAAGAAAGTGATGATTACAGCAAGCTAAAAGCTGCACTATTAAAAAAGTATGAATTAACTGCTGAATCATACAGAGCTAAATTCTGTAAGCTCAGGAGAAGCCCTGATATGAGTTATGAGGAGCTAGCCTTGAAACAACATCAGTTTTTAAAACGTTGGTGGGAAGGAACTGAGGCAAACACTGTTGATAAAATTAAAAATGTGATTTTATTAGAATGGTTTTATTGGGCATGCCCAGCAGAGTTAAAAACCTGGCTAGAGGATCGAGATCCAAAAACAGTGCAAGAGGCTGCTGAACTCTCGGACTGATATGCCAACAGCAGACCTGCTCTGAGAATGAATGGGGTGGGCGTGGTAGCACAGAAAGGGAAAAGTGCACCTTCAGCACAGCTAAAACCCTCACTGCCTCCACTGAAACCAGTTAGCCCCAGGTTTCCAAGAAAAAATTTCTCTGAAGTAAGAAATGCTTGTTGGTTATGTAAAGAAACTGGGCACATTGCCAGTGTCCAAGAAGGGCAAGCAATAATACGCAAAGTAGTACCAGATAGGAAGTGGGTGTTTGTGTGTCCCTGGAAGCATGCCAGTGAACATGAGGGAACACATGCACCCAGTCATAGTAAATGGCATACAGACACAGGGGTTAAGGGACACAGGGGCATCGCTGACATTGGTAAAAGGGGATCTGCTCCAGCCTGGTCAGCTTATACCCAATAAGTACTTGACTGTACAGGACTTTGCGGGTGAAGAGAAAACATTGCCACTGGCCAGTGTTCTCCTGGACTGGGGTGAAACAGGGGGAACTGTGCAACAGGTGGCTGTAGCTAAAACTTTAGCAGTAGATGTGATCCTGGGTAACAATCTCCAACAGGGGATGGTATGTGCAGTTACCTGTAGCCATGCGGCAAGGGAAATAGCAGTTCACTGAACCCCACAGAAACCAGTGTGGAAACCACGGAGAGGCTGGTTCCCCAGCCTGTGTCTCCAGATGGGGAGACTGATTAAAAGGGGGTAGAAATGTCCCCAGTAGAGAGTGACCACACAGCTACAGAAGGTTACTCTGAAGAGGGAGGGGTGACCAATTGTCAGAGGGTTAGGACTGACAGTGATCCTGAGGGCCCTGATGCTAGTGCTAGAGACCCTAGTTTAGCGACTGAAGGTGACTTGTCCCATGCCTTGGGATTATGTGAGGGGTTTGCAGCTGCTCAGGGGAGTGACCCTGGTTTAGAGAAGCTGAGGGCTTGGGCAGACTCTGAGGGCACACAGGGAGGTGACGGCAGACATAAGGTTTATAGGGAAAATGGACTTATGTATACACAGGCAGTACAGACAGAGGGAGGGATGCTAGGTAGGCAGCTTGTCGTTCCCCAGGGGTATCGTGAGCAGTTGCTCAAAGTTGCACATGATATTCCCTTGTCAAGTCATCTGGGAATCACACCCACAATGCAGTGGTTGGCCCAGAATTTCTACTGGCCTAACTTCACCCAGCAGGTGAAGGAGTATTGCCGGTCTTGTCCCAGGTGCCAAGAAATAGGGAAGGTGGGCAAGAAAACCCAAGCCGCCCTGATCCCCTTGGTCAAAGTGGAGGAGCCATTCCAGAGGGTGGGAATGGATATTGTGGGGCCTTTAAATACCCCCAGCTCCTCAGGGAAGAGATTCATCCTGACTGTGGTGGATTATGCCACCCGGTACCCAGAGGCAGTCGCCCTATCCTCACTGAGGACAGACAAAGTGGCAGATGCCTTACTTGGGATTTTCTCCCGTGTTGGGTTTCTGAAGGAGGTAATCACCAATTGAGGGGGTTTCTTCATGTCCGACCTGATGAAATGTTTATGGGAGAAGTGTGGGGTGGTGCAGAGATGCACAACATCAGATCTCCCACAAGCCAATGGGCTTGTGGAAAGATTTAATGGTACCCTAAAGTCAATGCTCCAGGCGTTTGCTGAACAGCATGGGAGGGACTGGGAGAAATATCTTCCCCACCTGTTGTTTGCATACAGGGAGGTGTCCCAAGAGTCGACAGGATTTTCCCACTTCGAACTTTTATATGGACGCCGGGTACGTGGGCCCCTAGACTTGATCCGGGAGGACTGGGAAGGCAAGCATGTCACCCAGGGAACTCCCATTGTGGATTATGTCCCTAGATTTAGGGAAAGGCTGAAGGAGCTTATGGGGACAGCCCAGAGCAACCTGGCAGCTGCCCAACAGAAACGAAAGGTGTGGTACGACTGGAGAGCCAGAGCTCACTCATACATTGTGGGTCAGGGAGTCATGGTCCTTATTCCGGTCCGGAAAGACAAGCTGCAAGCTGAGTGGGCAGGACCGTACAAAGTGGTTAGGAAGGTAAATGACGTAAACTACATTGTGGAGTTACCTGACCATAGACAGACAGTAAGGATGTACCATGACAACATGATGAAGCCATATGCAAATAGGGCTGACATGGTGTTCGCAGTGTGTAGTCATGGGGAGGGGACGGACGAAGGAGACCCCCTTCTGGATCTGCTGGAAGAGAGTAAGTGGGAGTCCTCTGTGGAGGCAGTAAAATTGTCTCCCCAGCTGACCCCGGACCAGGTCCAGAAAGTAAGGGAGGTTTTAGCAGACTTTTCCACCTTATTTAGCGCCCAGCCTGGACTAACCCCCTTAGCAACACACGATGTGGAGACAGGGACACAGACGCCCATACAGCAGACAGCATATCGGGTGTCCAAGGCTGTCCAAAAGGACATTAGGAGGGAAGTGGAGGAGATGCTGGATTTAGGGGTAATCCAGAGATCCTACAGCCCCTGGGCCTCACCCGTAGTCCTTGTGCCCAAGCCAGATGGCTCAACTCATTTCTGTGTGGACTATCATGGACTGAATGCTGTCACGAAGTCTGACGCCCACCCGATGCCCCAGACGGATGAACTCCTGGACAAGCTGGGAGGGGCGACCTACCTTACAACTATTGACCTGACCAAGGGGTATTGGCAGGTAGAATTGACAGACAGAGCTAGGAAGAGGTCAGCCTTCATCACTCTGATAGGCTTATTTGAGTTTAAAGTAATGCCTTTCGGAATGAAGAACGCCCCAACCACTTTCCAAAGATTGGTGAACCAGGTGTTGAATGGTGCTGAGGAGTACGCTGTAGCATACCTGGATGACATTGCCATCTTCAGTACCAGCTGGGAGGAACACCTTTCACACCTTAGGGAAGTGCTGGGCAGGATACAGAGGGCCGGACTCACTGTCAAAGCCGAGAAGTGCCAGGTGGCCATGGGGGAAGTGGCATACCTCGGGCATGTGGTAGGCCAGGGACAGCTCCGTCCTAACCAAATAAAGACAGAGGTGATTCAGGCATGGCCCAGACCAGAAACCCAGAAGCAGGTCAGGAGCTTTCTAGGGACAGCAGGGTACTACAGGAAATTTGTACCCAATTACAGTGCCCTGGCTGCTCCCTTATCTGACCTGACAAAGAAAAAGATGCCAAAGAAAATTACCTGGGGCCCAGCCTGTGAGGAAGCCTTTACCAGACTGAAGGAGGCACTGTGCAGTGCTCCTGTTTTGACAAGTCCAGACTATTGCAAAACCTTTATAGTTCAGACGGATGCCTCAGATGTGGGTATCAGGACAGTACTTAGCCAGACATCTAGCCAAGGAACAGACCACCCAGTTGTGTACCTGAGCAGGAAGCTTATTTCCAGGGAGCAAGTGTACTCCACGGTGGAAAAGGAGTGTCTTGCCATAGTGTGGGCCCTGAAGAAATTTAAGCCATACTTGTATGGGCAGCATTTTGTGGTGCAGACTGACCACAACTTCCTGGTTTGGCTGACGCAGATGGGGAAAAACAATGGCAGACTACTAAGATGGAGTCTTGCTTTACAAGGGTATGATCTAAAAATCGTTCATAGGGCTGGAGCGAAGAACAAGAACTCAGATGGGCTGTCTAGGGTCTATGAGGAGTGAACTGATTTGGGAAGGCCTTGAAAAAGCGCAATTGTGATGCAAAAATGTTCGGCTCTGTGGGGAGGGGCAGTGTGTATCTCACTTGCTGGCTGATCTGCCTATTTTTGGAATAAAAGGCTTCTATCCTGTTACATCTTAGTGGATTTCTTATCTGAAGTTGACAGTGACGAGGTGCCGACCTATAAAAACATTTTGTGAGTACCATTGAATTTGGTTTTGGCCTTGTTTTTGGCATTTGTAGCCACCTGCTTTGTCTTGTTTTTCATGATTTGGGAAGCTCATCCCATGTAGGGGCAGATCCCCCAAATTCAGTCTAGGTGGGGAGGAGTGTGACGTAGACAGCCCATTCTGAGTGCTGTATAACATTTTTTTATATAAAATGTATTAATGACTGTCTCTGCTGAAAAATCAAATGCTCTAGGAATGACCTCTCTCATACCCCCCCACCCAGATTTCAGCTGACAGCTGCAGGCCCAGAGAACTGCTGACAGTATGTGAGTTCACACACACTCAGTTTTTTTAGAGGCAATGTGTTACCTGGAAGACTTTAATCAAGGATCCTGTTTCTCTGAGTTAATTGTAGACTGGTTTGAGTTAATTTTGTAAAGAGGGAATTCATAAAAAAGGTTTATGACGTTGAAGAAAAAAAAACACAGGTTATTACACAGAGGTGAGAGGTCATAAATGACCCTGTGAAGCCTGTGTGAGGAGGGTACAGCATGAGATCAAAGAAAGCGTCATTTGAAACTTGAGTTATGCTAAAGTTGCATAATTAATATTTTGAAATTGCATCCTGTGGTTGTATAGAAATATATATTTTTTAGATATTTGACAGAGGAGGCGCTGGATGACTTCATCCAAAAGGGGTTGGCCAATACTGCTTGTAAAGATTATTCTCTTTTACTACAGAGTGCCACTTTTCATCTGACATTGACCAAGATAACATCTCAGCACTGAAAACAGGTATTTAGAAAGGTAGACAAAATCTAAATATTGTTGTAGGAATTACACTGTTTTAAACCTTGTTTTGTTTAAAGATATGTATGTCTTGTGATACAAGAGTTCTGTATTGTATGTTTGACATATTATTATATATTTTAGTAAAAACTCTAATTTTAGAGCAAATCTGGTCTGTCTTTGAATTGCTTTCTTTTGCTAAGAAATATTTATGGTTCAGCAGACATATAGCTTGTATGGTGGTACCAAACTGGAAAGAGAAGAGTTTTATATCTGAAGTCTTTATTAAAGTTTTAAAGGGTTCATCTCTGAATACCTGGTTAAGTGCCCGTACGCAAAGATATCTGGCCCACCCGAAGACAGATATATCTGAGCCTGTGTATTAGGTATGCTAGCAAGAGGTTAACAGTTTGAATCCCTCCAGAACTGAGACCAAAGGTTGATCCGAACTCACAAAAACAGACAAGAGGGTTACCTTGTCTGTTACACTGTTCACAAGACTGTGCTCAGAGGTTGGCACTTTGGGAGTAGAGGGCCTGACCTGCTGAGTGAGTTTGGGACAGTTGTTATCCCTCTGTACAGACAGTTAGTGAGACCCCATCTGGAGTACTGCGTGCAATTCTGGAGACCCCATCTCCGAAAAGACATAGATAGAGTGGAGGCTGCTCAGAGGAGGGCAACCAAAATGGTGCATGGTCTGCACCAGAAGACATACGAGGAGAGACTAAAGCAGCTTAATATGTATACCCTTGAGGAAAGGAGGGAGAGGGGGACATGATAGAAACTTTCAAGTATCTCAAGGGAATTAACAAAGTACAAGATGGTAGTATCTTTTAGAAGAAGAGATGTGCAAGAACAAGGGGGCACAATTTGAAGATAGAGGGGGACGGCCCAGAGGTAATATTAGAAAGTATTTTTTCACAGAGAGGGTTGTGGATGCATGAAACAGCCTTCCTGAGGAGGTTGTGGAGTCAGGAACAGTGGGAGAATTCAAGAATGCATGGGACAGGCATAAGACAATTTTAGTGGGGAGTAGGAGGAAGTAAGCTGTTGATTAACTAGAATCTGCAGCTTATCCATAGGGTGGGGAAATGGGCAGACTGGGTGGGCCAAGCGGTCCTTATCTGTCGTCAAATTTCTATGTTTCTATGTAAAGAGTGGTGGCTGCCTGGAACAGCCTCACAACGGAGGTGATGGGGGCCAAAATGGTAGTGTAATTCAAGAAGACATTGGATAGGCATAAGGGAACCTTAGTTAAAGCTACCAACTTTCTGAGACCTAAAATGGAGAAGGTCCATCCTGACCATGAACCCCCTCCTCCCCACACACACACACACCGTGTCACTCCCACGGGCACCACCGCAGACAACGCTGCACACAATCAGTTCAATTTTGCTGCTTGCTGTGGCAGTGCCACCCCACAGTAACACCAGTTGCAAACATCCAGATTAAAACAATACATAATTCTGCTGCAGCAAGTTCCAAATCATGATGTACAGAAAGTTAATTAGAAGCAAACTTGCGTTAAATTGTGATCAGACATTCGAGCTGCATGTACTGCTCCTCCTGACAGTCCCATCTAACCCACTTACACCAACTTCATTTGCTGAGCAAGCTTCACTTCAGTGACTCCCACCACTACACCAGATTGTTGTCACACACTTCCTTACAGTTGATCAGGTCCGGGTACCTTAATTCACTGCTGCCGGTCTATTTTCTGTCTGGAGTCCCTCTCAGCTGCTGGTAGATAGATGTCCACATGCACTTGTTTGCACCACTACCCAATCTAATCTAACAGGAAGGAAAATGCTTTACTGTGCTCCCACTGACATGCTTGAGGTGCAACACAGACGCAGGGGTTGAAGTTGCAAACTGCTGTCCAGCCCAAGCAGCGCCACAGTGGTGCTGAAATAACTGCGACTAACAGATTAGCAGTCAGCAAAAAAAAAGGGACAAGTAAGCAAAAACCAGGACAAAAGTTACATTTTGCAAAACTTGTGGGGACACTGGGACATGCTGCCTAAAATAGGGACTGTCCTGGGAAAATAAGGACTGTTGGTAGCTTAAAGTAGTGGCAAGGAAAGGGGGGGCAGAGATCAAGTAGTGTCTGTGGTGTTACAGTAGGTAGGAAAATGGGCAGACTAGGAGGGGCCAAACAGTCCTTATTTGTCATCAAACTCTATGTTTTTATATTTCTCTTCGGCCTTGAGTAAGCTGCAATATACAAGACAGTGAGACGGTCCTGTGCTGCCTTTATGGCCTTGAGCAAGCCACCCCCTGACAAAAGCTTGTTGTATGTTACTTATATGTTTAATCCTTGACAAAGCTTGTTAAATGCTGCATCAATTGAAAAGGATTGCAATCTTTGACATTGCTATGTAAACCTGTTTACCTCTGTGGACTATAGCTAGACTATGTGAAGTATATATGCACTTGTCAGTTATGCACATTGCAGCTGTGTTGTTGATGTGGAACCTTTCTAAATGAGCTATCTTGCTCAAAGGTGATTATCCATACAAACAAACAAGCAAATAAATAAATAAACACTATACTACAAGGCAATGGGATGGTCCTGTGCTGCCTCTGTGGCCTTGAATCAAAAATAGATAGCAATGAATGTGAAATTTACATTTTTTTAAATTCACAGGAAGCTTTTGGAATATGAAGGCACATATTTCTACAGAGTTCTGAGCAGCTACTGTATGTTAAAGATTTGATGAAGTGTCACACATTTTGCCCACTAATGTGTATTAATGTCATTTGCAGGGATGTTTCAAAAATTGTGGATCAGTGTACAGTGGAGGATGATGAGACAAGTCCAGCAGAGGTCCGTCAGAAACTTGCAGTACTCAGTATTATCAGAATCATCAGTCGGATGACTGTGGGGCCAAAGTGGGTGGAGTTATAGCAGAGCATGGTAAGTATAGTACTATGCCCACTGCATCACTGTATGTATGATGGATTATTGTAAAGTTTATTTGCAAAACTGTGTTTGTGCTATAATTAGTGAACATTTAATTTGCAGGGTTGTTTTGTGCTATAGTACAATAAAACAGCTACACTGTACCTGGATAAGCACTACAAGATAGTTTAACTCCAGTTTTCTGTGCTATAGTTAAGCCTACAGCCACACCCTATCTGGATGAGCACTACAAGGTAGTTTTAAAGAGCACCTTTCTCAGTGCTCTGCAAAATGAACAGGAGGCTCCCTTACCTGAATGGGAGTTCCTCCGTAGCAGTTTTAAAATTTGCTATTAAGCCTTGAAGGGAGGGATCATATTTGCCCTGAGGGGCTAGTCACTCACCCCCTTCCACCTCCTTATCTCTGATGCTGTCCCCATGATTCCTTGTTTTCGATGTGATCGGCGTTTACGCAGGCGCAGCTCCATGCAAGTCTATGGAGCATCATTTTAAGTTATTTTTACAATTTTAACCTGACTTGTAGTACAAATCAGAGCCAGTAGTCAAGTAGCAAGGCTCTTGTTACTTGAATACTGACCCCAATTTGTATTACAAGTAGGGTTAAAATCATAAAAATAACTATTGAAATGTAACTCCATAGACTTGAATGGAGCACATCCCTGCGCTAGGCATACTGAAATCACAAAACAAGGAAGTTCAGGAATGGCATCAAAGATCAGAAAGTGGAAGGGATTGAGTGACTAGCCCCCTCCAGGGAAAAATATGATCCCTTCCCTTCCTTAGGAGTCTTAACAGAAAATTTTAAAACTGCTACGGGGGAACTCCCATTCGGGTAAGGAAGCCCCCTAGTCATTTTGCAGCAAAAGAAAAAAGTGTGGGACAGCTGCTCTTTAACTCCAGTTATTTTGTGCTATAACTAAGCCTGCAGCTACACCCTATCTGGGTGAGCACTAAAAGGTAGTTTTGTTTTATCTCTATTTTGATGTGCTATAGCTGAGCCTTACAGCTAGACCCCATCTGGGTGAGCTCTGCAACTTAAATTACACATCTGCTTAGTGTAGGACTTTCTGGGGATGGGGTTTAGAGATAAGGCATTCAGTTGTGCTGGCAGTAGGATACTGTTTTCTAGGGATATGCTCTGGAAGAGGGGACACTGTCCCATCTGCAGGACCTTGGTGGAGCTCCAGGCTCAGCTGGTGACAGCAAGGGTAGAAATATTTCAGTTGCATCATCAGCTTAGCAGAAGCCCACTACCCCACCCACTCCCCCAGACAGCCACTGGTCCAAGTGGTAGAGATTGATAGGGAGGTGGATGGCAATGGGAAGCAGGGTTAGCTACAAGGAGGTTGTCCAACCCTTCAACATCCAGACAATGAATAGCTTCACACCCCTAAAGGAGGTTTAAGCACCTGACTTTGCTGGGGGGGTCTTCGAGACAGTTAATGGGAAAGGATAAGGCAATGTCTTGGCACCCAAGGGGAGCAACTCTGCCAGGTCAGTCCCAGTGGTGGGGGATTCAATGAGTGGGGGGTGTAGCGAGGGTGGTGGAGGGTGGATGGATGGATGGATGGATGGATTGATGGATAGATGGATGGAAGGAAAGGGGATGGTCCTTTGCCTTCCTGAGGCATGTAACATCCAGGATTTAGTCAGGACTGGGAGGATGGTGGAAAGTGAGCAGGGAGAGCTGGGGGTGCTGCCTGGTATACCTGGGTACCAATGATCTGGTGAACCTGTCAGTGGAGATGGTGAAGCAGAACTTCTGTAGATGGGGGGACAGATTGGCAGCACACTCAGCCTCCCTGGTCTTTTACTGAGTCCTCCCTGTGTGGGGCAGGGAGTGGAAGCAGGATAGGATAAGGATGGAGGTAATAAAGGAGGTTAATGGATGGCTTAAAGGTTGGTTTAAGGATAAGGGGTACCACTTTGAGGAGGACTGGGGAACCTCTGGAACAGGAGGCATTCGAGGACTTCGACTGATGAGACAGGGGGCCTAAGGCTGAAGTCTGATGTCTATCTTGGACTTTTAAACTGACTACAGGGGAGACTGGGTCTATGGGAACCTCAACAGCAGAGGAGAGAAAGGGGATCTTTGCTAGTACTCCCCCACATTTGGGGTCTTGTAGCAGCATATCAGGTACAAAGGCAGCTGTGGCCCAACTAACTGAAGGGATTTTTGAGAGGCAGAATGCAAAGGGTGCAAACACCAAGAAAAACAAATGGATGAGAGGACATGAGAAGTGCAAGGGTAGTAGCAAAGCAGGATCAGTGGTTAGATGGAAGGGGGTATGCCTTAATGCCAGGAGCCTAGGTAATACAATCAGTGAGCTCCAGGTGCTGATGGCAGACAGTGAGGTGGGCATTGTGGCCATAACAGAAACACGGGCTTTGGAAAATAACAACAGGGAACTGACGGTCCATGGGTACTTGATGTTCAGGAAGGACAGAGGAACAGGTATAGAAGGAAGACTAGCCCTTTATGTCAAGGAGGACATAGAGTTGACAGAAGATAGGTGGATCAGGAGCAGTAATGGGGAGAAGGAGTCGCTGTGAATGCAACTCACGGCAGCCTCAGGAAGAAACTGCACTTGGGAATGATCTGTAGTTTGCCAGGGAAAGGGGAGGAGAGGGACTGAGAAATCAGGGAAGATCTGACAAGAGTGATAGCTAAGGGGGAACTAATGGTTGTGGGTTATCCAAACCTGTTGGATGTCGATTAGGATATTCCAGTGGCCAGGAGCAGCAGAAGCCAGGTCTTGCTGGATGTGTTCCAGGACTGTCTGTTTGTACAGTTAGAGAAGGAGTCACCAGGCAGACCACAATTATTGATGTGGTGCTCATAAACTCGAAAATGGTAGGAGTGTAGGTGTAGGGGAGCTATTTGGGAACAGTGATTGTAACTGTGTTTGGTTCAAACTGGTTAGAAACATAGAAACATAGAAACATAGAATTTGACGGCAGATAAGTACCGCTTGGCCCACCTAGTCTGCCCATTTCCCTACCTAATGGATAAGCTGCAGATCCTAGTTAAACAGCAGCCTACTTCTTCCTACCCTAGTAATTGAGAGCTGAAGTTTTTGATCATAGGACAGACTTCAATAGGCTGAAGGATCTGATCAGGGATAACTTAGTAAGTGTGGACAACATTGATGGGGTGGAAAAGAGATGGGGCAATTAAGGTGGCTATTCTCGGGCCATCCAAGGTATGCATGAGAATGGTAACCAAAAAGAACAGGTTCAAGCGACCACTATGGTTCTCAGCATGGGTCAGGCAAGCAGTGAGGGCCAAGGAAAAGGCCTTCTACAAATTTAAAGAGAAGCAGGGGGAGGAAGAACGGGAAGAATATTTGCTGAAAAACAGGGAGGCAAAGAGGTCAGTTGGGGGAGGCAAAAGCAGATACAGAGCTTCATATTGTACATGGGGTCAAGAGCAAAGAAAAAGAATTCTTCAGGTATATTAGTGAAAAAAGCAGAAAAGAGGGGGAATTGTGAGGCTTACAGAGGGGGACAGGGTGATTGAACCAGATGGGCAAAGGCTGCCATCCTTAATAATTACTTTTGCTCAGTTTTCATTAGGAAGCATGGTGGGTCCTTGCCAGAGAGTTGCATCAGTGTGGCCATTAAGGGTGTTTCAGAGACAAGGCAGCCAGCATTTACTAGTAAAAGGGTCCTGAAAGGGTTGACAGTCCTAAAGACTGATAAGGCCCCCAGGACCAGATAGGAACTGGCAGTGGATCTGGCTGATCCCCTGGTAGCTCTATTCAACAGTTGTCTAAGGACAGAGGTGTTTCCAAAAGGCATATGGTCATAATGCCGCTGACAAGAACAGCGTGGCAATACTTGCCACAGGCAAAACTGCATATGCCGAAATCCCATCAGAAACAACACTGACTGGAAGAAAACAGCGTGGCCCATTGAAAACAATGGGACTTTCTTTTTTTAACCGAGGGCTTTGCCTCCTGAACCCCCAAATGTGGGGGACTTTGCCCCCCACACCTCCCAGACTTTATACAACAAACTCTGAGGGGGGGTCAATTTGGAGGTGGGGTGAAACCCGAAGAGGGGGAATAGTTTAATTTAAAAAAAAACTAACAAGCTGCAACATGGGGAGACCTGGACAGTAACCGAACCGTAATCCCAGGTCTCCAATCCTGCCGTGTGCTTGTGCCTTAGTCACTCCACCACGGGAGTGGCTTGTCCAGCTGCCCCAGCACATGACAACTTGATCCCTCCTTAGTTGAAGCTAGAGCAACAGGGGTAGCAGTAATTCCCTAACACTTGTATACTCCTGTCGCTTGAAATCTATATGAGCTCTACACCACATGGTTATTGCCATTGTTTTTTTGTTTAGAGGTTTTGACCCAGTATCATTCTGTAGGATTGGAGGATAGCAAATGTAATCCTCTCCACAAGGGGGAGAACAAGGAACAAGCAGGGAACTACAGACCTGTTAGTCTTACCTCTATTATAGAAAACTGATGGGGTCACTGGTCAAAGAGGATCTCGTGGACTACATGGAGAGCAATGGTCTCCAGGATAGTAAGCAGCACAGATTTGTGGCAGGGCAGTCTCATAGACTAACCTGATAGTTTTCTTTGACTGAGTGATGAGGGAATTAAATAGAGGCAACATTGTGGATTTGCTCTACATCAGCTTCAGCAAGGCATTTGACTCGGTACCCCACAGACATTTGCTGAAGAAGATGGAGGATCTAGCTGCAGCTGAGATCATAGTAAACTGGCTAGGTAACTGGCTAAATGGAAGGCATCTGAGGGTAGTGGTCAACAGGGTTAAATCTGAAGAGAAGACGGTCACGAGGGGGGTTCCACAGACATCTATCCTGGGTCCAATCCTCTTTTACATCTTTATCAGTGCAATTGGTGAGGGGATTCAGGGCAGTCTGTGTCTCTTTGCAAATGACACTAAGCTCTGTGGGTGGATAGTGATGAGGGAATAAAGGAAATGTGAACAGACTTGTGAAAGGTGGAGGGGTGGTCACGGGTTTGGCAGTTAAATTTCAATGCCATAAAGTGAAAGGTGATGAACCTAGGAAACAAGAACCCCGGAACAGGGCACTAGATGGAAGGGATGAGACGCAGTACTACGGCTGAGGAACAAGACCTTGGAGTTATCATCAGTGACTCCCACTATGGTTCTCAAAAGAAGTGGCGGGGAACGTAAGGGAGAAAAAGATAGCATTCAGGAAGTATAAGGAAACACAGAAGGAGCAGGACAGAGAACTGTACCAGTTAAAGCAGAATGAAGTGGGTAAGGCAGTCAGAATAGCAAAGGCCCACACTGAGGAAAAGATAGCCAACTCAGTTAAAAAGGGAGATAAAACCTTTTATAGGTACATTAGGGAGCAAAGAAAGACTAAGGCAGGGATACTGAGGCTGAAAAAAGAGGAAGGTGGTTGGGCAGACAGCAACAGTGAAAAAGCAGGGATACTGAACAAATACTTCTGCTCAGTATTCACAGTGGAAAAGCAGGGGGAAATACCTAATCTGGTCAATAGAAGTACTCTGGATAGGGGGGTTGATATTAGTCCTTTCACAGAAGAAAGGGTTCAGAAAGAACTCTTAAAACTGAAGGTGGATAAAGCAATGGGGCCTGATGGGATTCACCCCAGAATTCTAAAAGAACTAAGGGAAGAACTAGTAACACCACTGACTACCCTTTTTAATAAATCATGGGAGGATGGGGTGGTAACTGAGGACTGGAGGAGGATGGATGTGATTCCCCTTCATAAAAGTGGGAGCAAGACAGAGGCAAGAAACTACAGACCTGTCAGTTTGACCCCAGTGGTAGGGAAAATGATGGAATCACTCCTGAAGGAAAGAATTGTTGAGTACCCAGAGGCCAGTGGGGCACAGGACCTAAGGCAGCATGGATTCACAGCAGGAAGGTCATGTCAGACAAATCTAATTGATTTATTTGACTGGGTGACCAAAGCAGTAGACCAGGGAGGGGCTGTGGACTTGGCCTACCTAGACTTTAGCAAGGCATTTGACACAGTCCCACACAAAAGATTAATAAACAAATTAGACAGCCTGGGAGTAGGTCCCAGGGTAGTAGCCTGGGTAAAACACTGGTTGGACAACAGGACACAGCCGGTAATAGTAAATGGAGTCCACAGTGAAGAAAGGCGGGTTACTAGTGGGGTACCACAGGGTTCAGTACTGGGGCCGGTCTTTTTTAATGTCTTTATAAGTGACATTGCAGAGGGACTGGAAGGGAAAGAATGTCTCTTTGCAGATGACACAAAGATCTGCAACAGGTTTGATACACAGGGTGGGGTGGAAAGGCTGAAAGAGGACTTGGCAAGGTTGGAGGAATGGTCAAATGTATGGTGGCTTAGATTCAATGCAAAGAAGTGCAAAGTAATGCACCTGGCAAACAAAAACCCAAGGGAAGAGTACACAATGGGGGGTGAGATACTGACAACAACAAAAATAGAAAGGGACCTGGGGGTAGTCATATCAGATGACCTAACGGTGGGCCAGCAATGTGAGAAGGCAGTAAGGAGGGCTGGGGGGATACTGGGATGCATAGGGAGAGGCATCACCAGTAGAAAACAGGAAGTTGGCCCTCTGTACAGACAGTTAGTAAGACCACATCTGGGGTACTGTGTACAGTTCTGGAGACCCCATCTCCGCAAAGACATAGCCAGGGTGGAGGCTGTCCAGAGGAGGACAACCAAAATGATGCAGGGTCTGCATCAGAAGACATATGAAGAAAGACTAAAGGAACTAAAGATGTATAGCCTCAAGGAAAGGAGGGAGGGAGGATATGATAGAGACTTTCAAATACCTCAAAGGAATCAACAAAGTCCAAGAGGGTAGCATCTTTCAGAAAAAGAGATGTGCAAAAACAAGGTGGCACAATTTGAAGATAGAGGGGACAGCTCAGAGGTAATGTGAGAAGTATTTCTTTACAGAGGAGTTGTAGATACATGGAACAGCCTTTCTGAGGAGGTTGTAGAGTCAAAAACAGTGGGAGAATTCAAGAATGCATGGGACAGACATAAGGCAATTCTAGTGGTGGGTAGGAGGAAGTAGGTTGTTGGTTAACTAAAATCTGCAGCTTATCCGATAGGTAGGGAAATGGGCAGACTGGGTAGGCCAAGTGGTCCTTATCTGCTGTCAAATTCTATGTTTCTATGTTTCCCTAAAGCAATCAAATCAGTGCAACAAGACTTATAGCAAGTCAAATTGGATGCTTGGTTGTATCAGGAGGAGTACTGATAGCAAAAAAAGGGAGGTAATACTTCCCCTGAACAGGTCCTTGGTGAGGCCACACCTAGGGCACTGCACTCAGTTCTGGGGACCTCACCTCAGGAAGGATAGGGATAGGATTGAGATGGTGCAGCACAGGGTAACAAAAGTAATTCAGGGCCTGCAGGGCATGTCCTATGAGGAGTGCCTCAAGGCACTGAACATGTACTCTCTGGAGACTAGAAAGCAGAAGGGAGATATGATAGAGACCTACAAATTCTTAAAATGAATTAACAGGATGAACTGCAGGGAACTATTTAACTTGAATACCAGTTTGTGCTCATGTGGTCATAAGTAAAAGCTAACAGAGGACGGTTCAGAAGGGAGATGAAGAAACATTATTTCACAGAAAGGGTGGTGGAGCTGTGGAACAGGCTGCCAGCTGAGGTGGTGGGTGCAAAAAATACTAATGGTTTTAAGCATGGCTGGGACAGAATGAAGAGCACAGTGGTTGCTCAGGGCATCAGAGTTGTGGAGGAGAATGGTGGGGAGGGTTAGGACCACAGGAGGAATAGTAGGCCCTAGGGTGAAATAGGTAACTTAGGCAGACTGGATGGATCTTTGGTATTTTTCTGCCATTATTGTCTATGTTTCTATGTAATCAATTTTCTGGGGAGTTTATGCCACAAAACCCCATTCTTACCGGTAGCGCCATATGGCATCAGAACCATCCATTGCCTAACCCAACCCAAAATGAGCACACAAGATAGAATGAGTTAAAACCTGCCTATCTATGTAAAGTCTTCATCATCTGCTAATTTTGTGGCCAATAAGAATGTACTATATATGGTGGATGTACTGCAGGTATTGTTCTGTACTTAAAAAGAGCAAGATGCTGATCGCGTTTTCTTTCATCCAGTACTATATGCCTTCTCATCCATGAATCCAACAAACATAAACCACTGGAATAGGCTAAGGCATGGCTGGAAGAAAATGAAAAATGTTTGGATGTTATTTTTACTGATGAGAGTGTCATAGCAATGCACTCTTTTTGCTCCATGGCTTTCTGGAAAAAAAGGATTTCTTATACTGAAACCACATCCCAAACACCACATGAAAATACATGTCTGAGGTGCCGCCTCATGCCATGGACAATGGCCAATACTACTATTCAGTGGCATCATGAAGGGCAATTTTTTTAGAGAGGCAATAATGTCCAATATACTGGTGCCCTTTTTCGAGCGAGTGTTTGTAGACGGACATTGGCTTTTACAAGGTTTGATACTGGCACAGCAATTTACACTGACAGTTTCCTTGTATTCATGGTGGGGATATACAGTACAGTATTCTATGTGCCTACTTACACATGTGTTCCTTGTTTCTCTTGTACAGATAATGACCCAAAGCATTCAGCATCTGGGGTACACATTAAGGAGAAGGGAGAGAACTGGGTTAGGATGCCACCTGAACTGGCAGACCTGAACCCGGTAGAGATGGTGAAGCATCAGATGAAGCACTACATTCAGAAGCATAGTGAACCAAGGAACCATGCTCAGCCAATATGGAGCATAAGACACTTTTTGAGGAGAGTGCTGACAGTTGCAGATTGCAATATAGAGGAAAATGAATGAGCAACAGTAGACAACAATGCTGTGTTCACTTTGAGAGGTTGTCATGACAACCTAGTAAACTTCAAGAGGTTTACAGTTGTCATGACACCTCCAGAAGTGTGCTTAGCATTGTTGTTTACTGTTGCCCATTCATTGTCTTTTATAGTGAATGGGCAACAGACACCAACAGATCACTTCATGAGGAATTTGAGTATTTCTTGTGGTTCTCCCCTTCCTCACAGCCTGTCCTAATCTGCTTTCAGCACTGTGCAACTGTTTCACATTCCTGTCCCCCCCAACCCACATCAAGCCCCGCTATATCTCCGCTAACACAGTCTGTATTTATTTTAAATAGTAAATCTGAATGAACATCCCATGGCCCGATGTACCTTGGAGATAGCAGTCTATATCTGGGACTTCCTTAGCATGGCAGTGATACTGAAGCTTCGACGATGACTGTAATCAGATGCCAGTGAACTGTTTGAATGCTAGGGCCATGATCTGGCATGGAAGCAGCAGCATGCTCCTGTGTTCCATGTTGTTGTACCATCAATGTGATATACTCAGGGTGGTACAACAACACTGTGACATCATCAATGATACAACAACACTGTGACGTCATCAATGGTACAACAACACTGTGACGTCATCAATGGTACAACAACACTGTGAATGATGGACATCAGTTAATAATTACTCTCTCCCATACACTATAAATATATTGATCACATTGAGAAAGTGAGGCCAGTCATTGTTCACGCCAACTGTTGTGCCACTGCAATATTAAATATAATGATTACTGAACACAATCTTTTTTTTTAAATTTGACCAGTTAATAAAATTAAATTCATGTCTCCCACAGAGTTTCGTTCTTTTTCAGTATCTAACATCTTTGCTATGTCAAGATCTAACACCTAGTTAAGCAGCATCCTGAGGTGTGATTTCAGGTTTGCTAATCCTAAGTGTGGTGATGGGATGTTGCAGAAAACCAAAGTTGTAACAATTATCATTAAGGAGGCAGCAGACTGAAGGAAAAAGTACTCCATGAAATATTTTTTTATTGATTGGATGGTGCTGCCATTTCAAAATAAAGAGTAGCTGAACCCATGCCATTAACAACTATACTTTAAACCTATCACATTCACTCTAGTGGGCATGTGGATAGCCTCACAATCTTCTGTAAAACTGAAATGAGGTTGAATATTTTGCAAAATGCAAGATGTTTCTTTATGCTTGTTATGGAAGCTCTGCTTTAGTGCTCTTGTTCAATTCTAAGTTGTGCCACCAAGCTATCATAAATGGAGTTTGATGCTTTCACAGCTACATTAGACAACCTACTGTGGGTTAAAGGTTCTTATGGATTCACATAAAGTAACAAACACAAAGAGTCATACAGTCCCACCAGGACACCTGTACCTGCAATTTTCCAGATTGACCACCCTCAGTTAGGTACCTGGACACCTTTTAAACACTGAAATTCTTTGCAATTATCACCTTGTTTTCTAATTAAATGAGGTATGTGGGGCAGTGTAGGCCAATTCAATGTAATTAAATTTTATTTAACCAGGCAATACATCATTGAGTAAGCTCATTTACAAGATGGTCCTGGGGGTGCATAAAGAAGTTACATACAACAATGACAATAAAGGCAAGCAGTCCTACAAATATACCTAAGGTAGGATGAACAAAACATGAAAATGCATACAATAGAATAGAACAGTATAAAACGTAATGAAATAAGGTTATAAGGTGGACCCATTGGTGCTCATCATGGGGCAGAGTTTAGCATCTTAACATACACTATTTACAGATGGATAGAGGAACAAGCTTAGAGAACAGGGGTTCCCATGAAATATGAAAAGGGGTGAAGGGGTGAAGGGAAAACCAGCATCAGCTTCTAGCAGAGTTCCACAGACCAGTATGAAATAAAAAAAGGGGTGGGGGTAGTAAAATAGTAAGGGTATCAGGCCTGAAAGGAGGGAGGGTGGAGGGGTTTATGTGATAGAGGGGACACAGGCCTAGAGGAAGTCCACAGTCTAAATGGACTGGATAGAGAGGGGGTGGAGGGGTTGAAGCGATAGTGGGGGGCTCAGGCCAGGGCATATGGTTACCAACTGTGACTTACGGGTGGTTAGCAGAGACAGGTGCAGGTTCTTATGGCAAGATGAAGCAAGGACTTAAAGGTGGATAACCCTGGTACAAAGGTAAGCCTAAGAGTCTTCTGAATAGAGTTCCATAGGGACAGAAGAGCAACACTAATGGCAGAGGTGCCATGGTGAGTTCTCACTTTAGGGACATTAAACAATACAACAGAGTAACATCTCAGACAATTTATTTATTTAGTTTTTGTTGACCGGGTAAATGCACTAGACAAGTCCTACCTATTTTCAGGCACGACCCGGGTGGGGGGGGTGCAATACAGATGAATGCCTACTGACATTAAACCAGATTAAGCTGTTGGTGGTATTTTTAGTGAATGAGGGAAATTTGGCCAGGACACCGGGGAAATTCCCCTACTTCCTGCTTCCTGTGAGCAGGGGGGACCCATTTTCTGATGGGACCAAGATGGCGGAGGAGGAGGATGTCTGCTTGGTGGGAGAGCTGGCCTCTGCTCCCACAGTGTGCAATGCGGAGGCTGACCCTTTGAATACTCAAGATATGGATTCTGATATGGAGTTTCATGATGCAGTGGTTCTTTGGGAGGATACAGCAGTTGATTTAAGAAAAAAAAATTCTCAAAGGACTGGGAGAAAGGAAATGCTTGAAAAGGAATCTTTGGATGCAAGGTTCAAATCCAGCTTGGAACCTGACGACATGGATGCAATTAATACCTGCAATATTGCTCTCCCTGAAACCGAGGTGTTTAAAACTGAGAAAATACAGGACTGCACTTAAAAGAAACTCTGTGGAGCATGGTGAGTC
Organism: Neoceratodus forsteri; assembly: GCA_016271365.2. NCBI lineage: Eukaryota > Metazoa > Chordata > Ceratodontiformes > Ceratodontidae > Neoceratodus > Neoceratodus forsteri. The sequence goes on along the minus strand of CM057456.1, from coordinate 622,576,100 downwards.
TTGCAGCAATTTTTATTATTTGAAGCCGCTACTGAAACAGACAACGGCTTTACAATCTGCTTTACCCGCTTTAAAAAATGTACAGCAAAGTGATTCCCTCTCGCTACACAATCAGTGTGTTACGGGAGTAAGGGAGAAGCAAGCAGTTGAGCACTCTATGGACTTTGCAATTCGGCGTTCAGCCGCTCAGCCTGAGTTGTTAACTCTGCAGCAGGTAGAATCGGGGCTTGACAGCTGCAGCGTTGCTCCTAATAATAATATGGCTGACTCGGTTCAGTCGGGAGTCCTGGCAGGGTGAGACCACTCTCTTTATAGCCCAGCAGCTATGCGGGAAGTTCCTGAAGTAAAATTGACTGTTAGTAAAGCTGCTAACAGTACTATAGAGGTTAGTGAGTGCATTCAGCCCGCTATAGCTCCGACTGCCCTAACAATTGAAAAGCCGAAAACAGAGTCCCCAAAGGAAGTACAACAGACTTTGTCTGCATCAGAGCTAAAGCAGTCTGAGTCTGCATGGTTAGACAAATCAGCTGGATTCGTTTTAAAAGCATGGGGCTCAGCATAATGTAGTTTATCAGTCCTCAGCTGTTTCCCAAACTGGAGTTACTGAATTCTTCTTTCCAAAAAAAAAATACCTCTTATAAAATCTGGTCTACAAACACATAATGTTTCAGAGCTCTGGTCCCCTGATAAAGCACTCAAAGGAGCAGGTTGGAAGCAAAATGCAGCAGGCATATGGAAGCCTGATCCTACTTGGGACTCTGATTATACCCTCTCACAGCATTCACCAGAGTGGAAACCGGACTTACAACAGCAAAAGCTGGAGCAAGATTTGCAGGACAATAAAAACTGTTTAGAGGTAGAAAACTTCCACTGAGAGCTACATCCCTGGGTCACAGATATCTTTACCTTCCTCGTTGAATACAGATTTGGTAACACCCTGCAGGAGCCTATTGCTTCTTCTCACACGCCCTCTCCAACGGAATCCGTTCCTCAGAAACCACTTATGTCTGAATTATTTTCTAACACTAAAAAGAAGCAGCACCTCGGAATGCGGTCTCGTGATTCAATATAAAGGGGTTTGGAGGATCGACTCAGATAGACACTACGTGGGGAAAACCTTATTAAAAGAATCCTTGCATTTTACCCCAAAGATGTGTATGCATTTATTAATATCTCTGGAAGGATAATTTTGACATCAGTTTTAGGACACCACATGCATTGGACTTATTCTGGGATAGGTACAACCAGGTTAAATTCTTCCTCTATGGACCCCCTTCTTAGTGATTCCTTTAACTAAACCCCTGATAAAACATGTTACGGTCATGTTTAGAAACGAGGGGTTCATGTGGAAGATATATCATTTTGGTTGTCCCTTAAGTGTGAAATTTTAAGTGGGGAACCTATCCTAGATTCTGAACAGTTTTGGACGGAGGATGGAAATACAAACTAAACTGAGGCAATCTGAGACAGGGGTAGTCCATATTCCCAATTCCTTTCTATTAGGAAAAGACAGAGGGTTTGTTTTATAGTGGACAACCCCGGCTTGCACAGATGTGGGGCTAAAACACACCTCTCAAGTGTTTGTGACCAACCACGTTGTGACAACTGTGGGGAGGTTGGACACACAACTATGTATTGTCACAATCAGCTCAAATGTGAGCTTTGTGAAGAATCTAGCCACTCTTTTCGGGTTTGCCCTTGGGCTGCAAAATATAAAACATCCTGTATAAATTCAGAGCTTTTAATTCAGCAAGCTCAGGATGCTGCACAATTCCCTCCTAGCTCACAACCCCTCTACCTGTTTCTTCTTCTCAAACCAAAGTTCAGACCCTTGGTGTAGTACCCCATTGACAAATCCTTAGGAATAGCAGACAAGGTGGAACAAACTGTTTTGGTTATGGAAGTCATTAAAAATCAAGTATGGGCCCACCTGAGCTTTTGATTTCCCCTGTGTGTTACTCTGAGGTTTCGGTGGAGACTTGAGGAAGCATCTAAGGCTTTAAATATTAGGCCTTCACTACCCCAACGCAGATCATCTAGGCATTTGCATCCCAAACCCCTTACTCCTCCCATAGAGACGAGCAACTCTTATGCTGCATTGTTTACTCCTTGGGGAGATACAGAGATGGAATTAGAGATTCAGACTCCCAAAAATCTTCCACTCGATCTCAGCCAGTGGATAACTATAAAGAAAAAGAAAAAAAAGAAAAAATTATAAAGTAGTTCTTTTTTTATAAAGCTAATGCAGTGGTCATGGGGCTCTTTGAACACTCATAGTTTGCTTAATATAGTTAAGAGGCAAGCCCTTTTTCACTATATAAAAAACCAAAATTTATCAGTATGTTTTTTACAGGAAACCTGGATGTACTCAGCAGAACAGCTCACTACTTTCAAATGGGATTGGGTGTGGGGCCCTTCCTATTGGTCCTTTGGAACTGATACAGCAGATGGTATTGGGATTTTATTCAATACTTATTCCTTTAAACTTCATAATTTAGTAGATCTTATTCCAGGGAGAGTCTTGATATTAGATGGGAAATGGCATGATATATGCTATCGATTTATTAACATCTACAATCCACAGACAAAAGCTGGTAGAGTTTCTTGTTTAAAAGCTGTTCAACCCTACTTGGTGACATCAGTTAAGGTGCTTTGGGGAGATGACTTTAATTGCACAATTTCTGACTCACCTAATCAGAAGAAAAAGAAAATTTATTGTGATTCTCACATGCTAGCTAATATAGTTAAAATAGCAGGTTTATTTAACTGTATCTCCCTTTCCTCTCAAGGGCCAAGGTATTCATTTACAAAGGGGAAATTGTTTTCCCTAATAGACTACATGTTTGTCTCTCATAGTGTACAACTGGATTCCTTTAAGATGATCCACTGTGAATTTTCTGATCATTTATTACTTTCTTGTAGTTCATTATCTACAGGTTCCCCTCAACGTAGGCAGCTCAGGTGGAAACTGAATAACACTATGTTAGATATACCATATATACAGTCCGGAGTGAAACATATTCTAGCAGCCAGGTTGTCAGTGGCTTTTTTTTATGAGGATTTAGGGATTGGTGGTTAACAACTAAGTTCGAATTATGTAATTGGTTTAAAAGGCAAGGCAAAAACAAAAGATTTTAAGTTTTGAGATATTTGTCCCTTAGGCAACAACTGCAGAAACTTATGACAATTGCATATGTCTCTACTTAGACTATTCAGACCAAATTAGTAAAATAAAGGAGGAAATGAGGAATTTCCAATATGATAGAGCAAAAACCCACAGGCTATTTTTTCCAATAGCATAAAAAATCCCCATTGGGACCCTTTTGAAACCTGTAAAATCTGAAGGCTTTTTCTAATATTGATTCTTTGCAAAAACCTGATGGCTCTTTGGCCACCACGGTTGCTCAGCTCAGAGAAACAATTATTGGGCATTTTGAACTCTAGACCCCCCTCTTATTACAGAGGCAGAAATGCTTTCATATCTTAAAACATCTAAGCCCCCAGGTTAGCAGAAATCTCAACATTATTGGATCCAATTACACAAGAAGAAATAATAAAAGTAATTAGGAATTTGAAATTAAACATTTCATCGGGTAAGGATGGCCTTCAATAATCTGTATAAAGTTTTTCAAAGGAATTGAGTCAATGCTTGTATATTTTATTCCAGTATTTTATGGAAACTGCTGTTTTCTTTCCCTTTTTCTGAGGGATTGCTGATTTACTTATTCAAATCTGGAGACAGACAAAATATTAAAATTGGCGACCAATTACCCTCTTAAATTCAGATTATAAAATCTTCACCAGTATTTTGAATAATCGTTAAAAATTCGCCAGATGGGTAATTTCTCCTTACCAGTTTAGTGGGATACCTAATAGACAAATTCAGACAGCCTTAATGGTCATAATGGGAAGTTATTGAACATCTTTCTGAAGTGGGAATCACGATTGTATGATGGTCGCTGATTTGGAAAAGGCTTTTGATAGGGTATATTTGCCTTTTTATTTCTAACGTTAATACATTATGGAGTTCCATTGCACATTGTTAATATAATTAAAAAATTATATGAACATAATATTGTGTTCCCCTTCGTGCAAGGTCAGACGGAAAAATGTTTTCATTTACATACTGGAGTTCATCAAGGTTGCCCTCTTAGCCCCCTACTCTATATCTTTTCTTTGGATCCCCTACTACAAAAATTAACTACTGTTCCATTGTGGCCAGGTATTTCTGATGGTACGGTTAAGGACAAACATCTTCTGGCACAGGCCTATGCAGATGATTTGATTGTATATTTCGCAGATCATTCATATGTGCACATTTTTTTGACCGCATTTGAGGCTTTTTCGAAAGTTTCGAATGCAAAAATAAATGTGCACAAACAAAAGGTTTATTTATCGAGCAACAGGTCATAAGGAAGTGGTGCAGGGTGGTATCCATTTTCCAGAACTCCCTTAAAGTTTTGGGCATACATTTTGGCCCCCAGAACATACCAGTTGAAAATTGGGATATAGCCCTACAAACAGTGGAGAATAAAGTCAATAGATGGAAAAAGTGGAAATTGTCCAAACTGAAACACATGCATGTTATCAAACAGTTTCTTTTACCATGTGTTCAGTATGTAGCTATGATTTTTCCGCTCCCAGTGCATCTAGAAACTAAACTGTATGGTTTATTCTTTCAAATGGTTTGGGGTAATAGATTAAACCCCATTAAAAGAAGCTATACATATTTAAGTAAAAACAAGGAGGTCTTGGGATGGTGGATCCAGTGATTTTGCTCACTCTTTATTCATTATGTGTTCAGTGAAAAGTGGCTTACGATTAGAAGCAGGGAGTGGGGATAAATGGATTTCAGATCATTGGACAAATACTTTAGGAATTGGCTTTCTTTGGCTCCAAAATAAATCCTCACATTTATATTCCACAGTATTTTAGACCAGCTGCACAAAAATTATGTAAATGGAAAATAGAAAAGAGACAATTCTGAGTAATAGCATGAAAGAATTTTATCAGGTGGTAATGGCAAATTTACTTCCTTTAGAGCCATGTTTTAAGAATTGCCCTTCTTCTTTGAATCCTAAAGTATTGGCCCAACTTAACTGTCGAGATTGACTGAAATGCAATGGGAAACACAGTGGCTAATATTCTATGGCCGTTAAATGTTAGGGTAATGCCAAGTACAAAGCCATTGAAGAAAGGAAGTGTCCTTACTTGGATTGTATAAATACTGAGAATCGATGGAGCATTTTCTTTTACACTGTTCCTATGCAAAGGGTTTGTGGGTTTATTTGGCGGCACTTTGGGGTTTTATGGCTGAATTTTCTTACATATCAAATCTTGGTTTTAGGGTTTATCCAGCGACTCTTTCTGATTTTCATGAAGAAACACTGTCATTATTTTTGATGTTTACGTTATTATTTATGGCAGGCAAGGTGTCAGTGGGTAATATATCAAAGAAAATGCCTTATTTTTGTTTTAGTATTTTGGTTTCACAGGAACTCTCGAGGATTTACGCTCAGGATGCTCAAGGACAGTACAGACTCAGTTACTAAAAATGTGAAAGGGTTTTTCATTTTATTAAGTTCAAATAATGTATAAAATAATCTGATAATTACTCTGATTATTGTATAAGTTTGTTAGATTAAGTTTTGGTTCTTACTTTGTATAATTGATTACACTGAGTTGTTCTAATTATGTTTAATAATACAATAAAACTCCCCTACTCTTTTCAATAAGTGCCATGGGATCTTTAACATCCACCTGAACTACCACCAATCCAGGCAGATGGGACCTCGGTTTAATGACTCATCCAAAAGACGGCACCTCAGAAGTGCAGCACCCCTCTCATGCTGCACTACAGTGTCAGTACTTGGATATTAACTCAAGTGCCAGATGTAGGAACTGAACCTACAGCCCTCTGCTCTCCCGGCCTCAGAGGCGAGTGTGCTACCTACTGAGCCACTGACACTGCATACACAATAAGACCCTTGGGTGCATAGGATGAGCTAGTTGATGTATGGAGGGAGTTTATTGGTTAATGTTGTATAAAACCAAAGTGCAGAGTTCCTCATCCTCCTTACAGTAAGGGAGGACCAACCTATCAAGTCGTAAAGCAGGCAATGATGAGTGTTAAAAGGAGCATTAATGACAAATCTCAATGCACGGTGGTACAGGGTGTCAAGTTTAGAGAGAGCAGTGTTTGGGCAGTGACCATAAAGGATATCAGCATAATCTATTAATGGGAGGAAAGAGGTTTGGACTAATTTTACTTTTGCCTCATAGTTGAGGAGATATCTGATGCGGTAGAAAACACCTAGCAGCTGCTGTAGTTTTTTTGCCAAGTCATCGATGTGATATAAGAAACTAAGCTTGCTTTCAATCCAAAAACCTAAGTATTTGAACCTATCCATTATTTTTAGGGGTTCCCCTAGAAGGGTCTGGATCGTAAGAGAGGGAGTGGTGGGTGTTGATGAGTGGGTTGGAGGGAGATGAACATAGCTTTTGTCTTCCTTGCATTAAGAAGCAGTTTTAACTGTACAAGGTTCAGCTGCAGTGCATCAAAGTCATGCTACAACTCAGCATTGGCAAGCACTGTAGTAGAACCGGCCATGTACAGTACCGTATCTTCTGCAAATGGTGCACATGTGCCGAGCTGATATTAGAGTCTATACTGTTTATATAAATTGCAAAGAGAAGGGGTCCCAAGATAAACCCTTGTGGCACACCTCTTGGAAGGATTTTGAGTAGTGAAAAGTCCCCCTGAGCCTTAACTTGCTGCATTCTAGCGACAAGGTAACAGCTGAACCACTTTAGTGCAGTAGCATCGAGACCAATGTTGCACAATGCAGTCAAAAGCAGGCCATGGCCAATGATATCAAAGGCATTGTTTGAGTCTAAAAAGAGTATGCATATGTGCTTCTTCTGATGAAGTGCGTTTTGCCAGTCATTGGTTACTTTGGCTAGGGCAGATACCGTGCTATGCTTTGGTCTGAAGCCCAACTGAATAGGGTTTAGTAAATGTTCTGTCTCCAGGTATTCCCTCAGCTGACAGTTGACAATCTTTTTTAGCATTTGTGATAGGATGGGAAACAGGGAGATAGGCCTGTAATTATTGAAGTTGCATGGGTCACCCAACTTAAAAAGGGAGATAATATGTGCAATTTTCCAGACCACAGGTAGGTCACCTGATGCTAATGATAAATTAAAGAGATGCACTGAGGCGGTTAAGTGATGATGTCCTATTTTCAAGAAGAGAGTCTCCAAGAGATCGGCACCAGCACTTTTCTTGGTATCCAGTGAAGTTAGTAGGTCCTCGACTTGTTTGAAAGAAACTGCACTAAAACTAAAAGAGGAAGAAGGTTGGCTACTCGTATTGTCAGAGCAGAGATCTGCCTTGTTGTGTGGCTGGGCGATAATCTTGCTAGCTGGCAAGATGTCAAATGCTAGGCCAGCAGTGGCAAAATGGTTATTAAGTTAGGCTAGGATGTAGGCCTTATCCATGTGTGCAGTGTTTACAACTATAAGCTTAGAGGGCAGTGGGGAAGAGGGTGTATGCTCTTTTAACTCCTTGAGGATGCTCCAGAACTTGGCAGAGTCATTATTAGTAGCAGTGAGGGAAGTCTGGAAATATTTAGCTTTCTCTGCTCTTATAAGTTTTGTGCAGGCGTTTCTGGCTACTCTGAAAGCCTTCCAGTCTGCTTCCGTTTTTGTTTTATGGGCCCTCTTCCACAACCAGGCCCTGTTTTCTAAGGTTGACTTTAAAAGAGGCATAATCCAGGGGCAGGATCTTTTCTTTGTCTTTGTTCATACAAGAGGGGCATGCTTATCAACCACTCACAAGACAAGGTTGTGGAAGATGCTGTAAGCCTCAGAAAGTGATTGCGCCAGGTAGAAGTCCTGCCATCTAATCATCTGCTATGAATGCAGATTGGCTGAAGTTTTGAAGGCTTCTTTTTAGTCTATAAGTGGAGGCTGAGGAATGTTAGGAGAGCATCTTACACAAGCTATTGCTCTGTGGTCACTTAAGTCATTATGGAATACCCCAGAGTGTGAGATGTTATGTGGTCTGTTGACCAAAATTAGGTCCAGGAGGGAGCGATGGTCAGAGTTTTTGCTGTTAGGATGGGTAATGTCAGGGATAACTTGGGATAAGCCATGCTTATCACAGCGTTCCTTCAAACTGTTAGAGCAGTCACTTTTCCAATCTAGGTTAAAGTCCCCCATGACAATGCATTCCAAGTTTGTCTTCTCCAGAATCATATGGAGGTGTGATAGGATTTTGAGACCCCCTGATGGCAGTCTGTAACATACAGAAATTGATATTGCCTCCTTGGAGGAGAGGGTCACCCTCAAAGTAAGGCTCTCGAATTCTTTTGGGTAAGATGATGCATCCGTAACTGAGACAGATAATTTATCCTTGATAAAGATAGCAGCCCCCTTCCCTGGAAGGTCCGTTTGATCTAAAGACATTATGAGTGGGAATATTAATGCTGTGGTCTGAGGTGGAAGTTCTGAGCCAAGTCTCAGAGATCATTAGAACATACGGTCTTGTGTGGTACACCCAGGCTTGGATCATGTCCAGTTTCTGTAACAGGCTGCACACATTTAAATGCAGGAAACCGAGACCCTTGAACTTGGGTATTTCAGCAGGGGTGTCTATAGGCACTGGTGGTGCCAGGGTTTAATTCTACATTTCCTGAGCATAACAGTAGAAGAATGATAAGTTTCCTAAAGCTTATTATAAATTCCCTGATAGTCCGTGTTCTTAGCCTTCTAGAAGGTGACAGCTTTGAGCATGGAGTACAGGGGGCAGAGTAGTGGTAAACTAGGTAAACATAAGGTGAACAGTGTGTAAACATAAGGTGAAAACACAGAGCTACTGATTTTCCAAGTGGGTCCCTGTATGCACTTTCCAGCTGGACCCCCTTCACCCCAATCTGACCATGATACTCAGGGAGTGGAGGAAATGCATGTGGATGGTGCACACCTGTAAGGGTGACCTGTAAGGGTTGATGATCTGTGTGTTACACAGTCATCCACTCCCCAACATCTGTGAAAGGTACAGGGATAAGTCCCATGAATTTAAAGGGATGTGTATCCAGCACAACGGTGAGGTGATGCAGTGTGAACGTGTATCCTTGGGTCACACCTGTATAGTACAGTAAAGGAGATGGCTGCAGGTATGGCGACATCTGTGTCCACACCTGAGGTCAGGAGGGTAGGGAAGTACCCCCATAAACTCTAAAGTAAGCTGCAGAGGACTCACCAGGATGCCAAGGAGCATGGCACCATATGTGATGTTACCGAGGCAGGTGAGGTAAGTATGCAACTGGCAGGGTTGGGCATGCAGAACACATGTTGTGGTTGCTATGATGGTGATGGTTTGTGAACTTTACATGTATTTGCAGGACTTCAAAGAAAGAAGCAGCTGGGCATTGGCCATTGTGGTGGCCCCATGGGCATGTTGGCCCTGGATGGTGCCTGAATTCCTGTTCTGGAGGTGAACAGTACTGACGCCTATTATAAGGATGACATCGGAGAGCTGAGGTCCCCACTGGAGCTCTCAGAGTTATGTGTTTAGGGTGGGTGGGTACCTGTATGTTTGCACTGTTCATCTGTGGCCCTGCATTGCATGCCACTCATGCTTGTCCTGTGTGTTCCTCTTGTTGCAGGGGTATCCTGAACCACTGAGACATTTAGTCCTGGTGTAGTGGGGATACACCACCACTACGCCTAGAGGGTCATCAGAGGACTCCATGGAGGAGGATGTGGAATAGGGGTATGGATGTAATCCATAAGTTCATGTCTATATTTCTTCATTTTCTGAGCTTTTATTCCTTTTTCAAAGTCTTCCATTGACTTTTTAATTTTGTCAAAAATGCATCCATGACTGCAGTAAATATGCTGTCCACATGTCCTGTATTCATGTCTTTATTCCAGCCAGTATTGACATGCCATTGTTCAGCAGAGGTGATGGAAGTCCAGCTGTGATGTAGAAGTAGTGTGCCACAATTGCATACTATGCACTAACCATGGGGGTAGGAAAAGACACACCAAGTAATCTGTGGCTTACAAGTTGATTGGAGAGGGAGTAGCATTCTGGGCCCTGACCATTGATGTTGGTTATGCCTACTGTTACCCATATAGGTGATAACATGCAAATGTTGTTCACTGCTGGAATTAAGCATAATGTTAAAGATCAACACTTAAGTACTGCTGTATTTTTGCTCTTAATTTGTAGTTCCTGAAGTACAATACTGCATGTACAAGGGGCCTGGGTAACAAATATGCGATGTCTCAGTTGGGAGAGGGGTGCAGCAAAAAAGGTACCAAAGGGTTCTGGCATGCAAACTTTATTCCTAGTTATACCACTGGCACTAACACTCCACCACGCCCAGTGATACAGTACCTGTTGGATGGTGATGCTACCTCCAGTCCCCCCCCCCATGCTTATTCAGTTAGGAATGATACAGTGTTTCAAAGGGTCCCCTTCCCTCAATCAAAGCTGTATCCTCTGGCCTTCTGATTCATTTAGTATTCAGCTGGAAATGGCATAGAGTGTTACAAAGCCCCCCATTCCATTGGGTATGTCATAGAGTGCTTCAAAGGACCCACTGTCCTCAGTCAAAGTTGTATTGGCCTGGCCTGCTGATTCATTAAAGGAGCTGCGCTGAACTGACAAGTAATTTTTCCCAGTTAAAGCAGATTCTTAAATATTGGTAGAAATTCTGTTATTGTTCTATCTAAGCAGGCTTTTTAGTTATCCCAGTGGACTTTTTTGATTTACTCAGTGGTATCAGGGACCATTTTAGAGTTCTAATAAAGAACTCTGCTGCTGAAAGGGGACATAAACTGTAATCGTACAGATTTAAAATGGCACTTACCACTAGAGAGTAAATCAGAAAACTAAAAGGCCAGTAAATATGGAATGATTGGATTAGAACCAGTATTTAAAAATATCTTCTACTGAGGAAAAATGACTTAAAGTTTCAGTGCAGTTATCCTTCAAGTATTCACTTGAGCATGACACAGTGTGTTTCTAAAGGCCCACTTCCCCCATTCCATTTGGAATCTCACAGTGTGTTTCAAAGTGCTCACTTCATCTCCCCGCCACACACACACACTTATTCCTTTGGGAATGGCACAGAGTGTTTCTAAAGACCCACTCCCATTCCATTTGGAATCTCACAGTGTGTTTCGAAGTGCCCATCCCCCCCCCACACACACACACACTTATTCCTTTGGGATTGTTGCAGAGTGTTTCAAAGGGCCCTCTCTTTATTGTACTGCCCACACAGAGAAGGTGCTATATATTCAGGCTGTAAGGCAGACATTTTTGTGACATTGTTGCATTTAGCTAATTGTTATGATTTCTTTTGGATGTGGAACCTTTCTTTGTAGATGAGTCTCTGACTCAAAGGTATGTCAAATTCCGAGACTGTAATGTGTGTATATATATACAGTATATATATATATATATATATATATATCTATATATATATATATAAATTCATAATCCTAAGATGCTAAATGAAAATAAACACTGTACAAGTACATGCAGTGGTTTCCACAGTATTCTGAGTTTATACCTGCATATTTGAGGAAGTGTCAGTGTCCTTCATTGACCATAATTTTGAGTACCCTCATTTCAGTGATATAAGCTGAGAGGTATGCCCCTTTCCTCAGTCAAAGCTGTATCCACTGGCATGCTGAATCATCAGTATTCAATTGGGAATGGAAGAGAGTGTTTTCAAAGGACTCCCCTTTCCCCCCGCTTATTCCTTTGGGAATGGCACAGAGTGTTTCAAAGGGCCCCCTCTCCTCAGACATTAATACATGATTACAAAGTGCATACTAGAATGTTTATTGACCTAGGTTACCAATTATTTGGCACTTCTGTGCACTGCTGTCCTCAGACCATGCTCAAGACTGGCACATGTGCAGTATAAATGCTGAAAAGTGACAGCTGCAGTCCACCACAGGAACTTCTGTTTCTGGAAAATTGTGATGTTGGAAGAAAATGAAAAAATATGACACCGCAAGTTTGATGCCCGATGCCACGGTACAAAATCTTTGAAAACAGCAATGGCTATCACTGTACTTCAAGGACAGCCCACGTTTCTCTCATGGTTCAGATGCACTGTATTATTGGAGCTGAAAGATACATGTGTGACCTAAGCTGTTTCGGCTGGCTCTGTAGTTTCTATCATGCACATGCTGCAGTGTGTATTCAGAGTACATTTTCAGTGCCACTGGAGCCATTGGGAGTGACAGTCACACCAGGCTGAGTACTGGGAATTTGGAAATGCTCACATTCCTTATAAGCAGTAGTCTCATGGTGGGATGCAGAGTGGTAAGTGAAATGAACTGAAGAAGTTGCAGGAAAATGCACATTCTTATCACACTGCATGCTTCAACTCATTTACGGTCTGTCACAGCTCAAGTGTAACTCCTATACTTTTCATTAGCAAATAATCACAGTAACAACAAGCATTTATCAATGCCAGATGCTTGCCACTGGCAATGTTGTTGTACTGGATCTAAGGTACAGATCCCCATGCTGGAAGACTAATATTGGTTGGGTTTGGGGGGGGGGCAATTACAGCAGGGCAGCAACAGACATTGATGGACATTTTTCTTTTTACAGCCTTTATTTAAAAAAACATTAAACTACAAGTGATTGTTTCTTGATTTCAGGTGGAGACACTGGGGGATTGGGCACCCCCATGGTCAGTGTTATGAGCAGCCCCAGAAGCTAAGGAGTTTTAGATGCTCAGTGGTGCATTTTAAGGCTTATGTGGAAGATAAAGTAATGTTCTGTTAGATCCCCCCCCAACCCTGACTCCAAGGAAAAAATATAATTCTATGGTTGGACTAAGATACCTAGAGACTGCCGCTGGGCCTGGCTGAGAGCAGGACCATTTCCATAATTTTACTAGGGTATCTGTTTTTTTTTCCTTTAAACAGAGCATATAGAAGTCCTCCCCAAGAAATTGTTTAAATGGTAAGTGTTCAAATTTGCAAGTTGTTGCACTTTGAAGGGATAAGATAAACTCCAGTTTTATAGGCAACCATTATATAAAAATCAATGCCAGCCACTGTTTATTTCATTTTTTGATCTACCCTATATTAATGTGAACTGGTCACTTATTTACTACTCTAGTAACCAAGTGACCATTAATGTACTTAAATGTTTCATTTTCCACTCTATCAGCAGCCTACTACAGCATGTGTAACCTGACATGTGTGTGTGTGTGTGTGTGTGTATGTATGAGAGTGTGTAGCCAGGCAGAGAGACACACACACACACACACATTAACAAAATGAGCAGTTTCAGGTTTCAGTTTCAATCCCCCTGGAATGTTACATGAAAGATAAAGCACAATTCTGTTACGTCTCACCAAATCCCTGATTCCAAGGAAAAAATATAATTCTATGGCTGGCCTCAGGTACCTAGAGACTGCAGATCGGCCTGTGTAACCAGACCGTGTGTGTGTGTGTGTGTGTGTGTGTGTGTGTTTGTGTGTGTAATGCTGGGGGGAAGCAGGCAGGTTGGGAACACATGATAAGATCAGCTGTGCTTGCTGAAAGAGCTGATTTATGAATGTGTCTGTTGGCACATTGTTTTGAAGTCCAAGCACTTTCATGCCTGAACAGCGTCATCATGAGTCTTGCTGTTTATTGATCAATCCCCTTGTAGACTGTCCTGCATTGGACAACCGTGACACACTTCTCAAAACCCTGCACATAGCAAAATGTTTGACATGTGCTAGCGCGCACTGCGAACATAAAAATGCTACAATAGAAAAAATGAGAGTCTAGCTTGTCAATAAGAACTCTGCCAAAGTTTTTTTTTTTAATCTCACAATTTACTTACCCAGGTTGGGATCTCAGAGAAAAATGGAAAGCCCCTCTCTGGGTCTGGCAACCTTTGCCTGTGACTACTATCTTTCTGTTTCTCTTCATTACTTTATTGCTGAATCATGTGTACCATTGCCAGCTATGCACTTTCTGCAATATTTCACATCATGCACATGTATTTATTTTCTGTTATTTGTTTGGCTTTTGTCTTTTGCCTTTTGTATATGCACCTGCAAGGAGCTTTAAGAATACTGTTTGTATGAAAGATACCACATGAAATAAAACTGCATTTTACAAATACTGGTCAGTGAAACATAGAAACATTGAATTTGCTGGCAGATAAGGACTACTTAGCCCACCTACTCTGCTCATTTTTCCTTGCCGACAGTATCACCACAGATCCTACATGATCTCCAGTGCATTCACCCCCTTCCCCAAAGATTTGCTTATGCCTATCCAATGCATGTTTGAACCCCACTACTGTTTTTGCCCCCACCACCTCCACTAGAAGACTGTTCCAGGAATCCACCACTCTTTCTGCGAAGAAGTACTTCCTCCTATCTCGCCTAGGTCTACCCCCACCAGCTTTTTATCATGCCCCCTTGTCCTTGAGCACCTTTTTTCTGAAAAATACTTCCCTCTTGTGCTTGTGTAGTGCCCCAGAGTTGGGGGCACCACAGAAATAAAAAAGAGAAAGTTCTCAGCTTTAATAGGTGCCTCAGTACAGTAGAAAGGTGCCCCAAACATGCCCAGGTGCCCAGTTTGAGATGTCAGCATGAAAACCTGTTACACACACTGCCTATTTATTGTACATAGTTCAGAAAATAATGCAAAAATTAATCCTTTATGCCATGCTGCAGCAAATAGAATGCCAGGCTGAGCAGATGGAATGCCCACTGTGTGGCACCTGCCATGTCTTCCAGAATTAGAACCCAGAGTATTACAGTTTTAAAAAATAATTATCTGTTGGGGAGAATCATGGTGAATGTGGAGGACAGAGGACACAGAAAGTGAGGAGGGACAAGAAGAGCTTGCCAGGAGTGTTGAAGCTGTCCCTGAGGGCTTTGCTGTGTGCCCCTCTGCCTCCAGTCACTGAAGAAGCAGCCTACCTGGTGAGTGTTTGGTCTGTGGTGCTGCTGTGAGGCACTAGAAAGTAAAGAAACCATCCCGTTGTTCACCGATAGGGCTTGGTGCCCATTTTGTCAGTTTAGTTTAAAAAGTACTGTTTTGGTCCCCCAGAGGCAGCAATTGCTTTGTTGCATTGTTTTGGGCTGTTCCAGGACCTCAAAAGATCCCCTGCTGTCCAGTACCTGCCTGCAATATCCCTCCCACTATGAAGAACACCTCCCACCTCCCGTCTGCATCTACTTCCCCTGCTCTGGTGCGGTGAGTCGGCAGCAGCACACTGCAACGTGCTGTCTGCTTCAGAACAAGAAAAGTGTTATTTATTTAATTCTGAAAGGTTTGCACTAGGCACAACAGAGAACAGCTGAGTGCCATGAAGGGGCGGGCCAGGGGCTCTGAATTTAAATAAATTAAGCTGTCCAGGCATGGTGACGCCCATGGGGAGAGGTTAATGAGGACAAGCCTCAGAAGGTCCATAAATATTTATTAGGGAGGCAGGTTTTGGGCGAGAGACTGACAGTTAAGCCCAAGCCTGGCTCAGTGTATTTAAAGGGTCCCTGTCCGGAAGGGAGGCCCAGGTATTTAAAAGGGGCCCTGTCCAGAAGGGAGGCCCAGGATTTAAAAGGGGCTTACACAGGGGAGGCCCAGTGTATTTAAAGGGGCCCAACCAGGACAGACTCAGCAATTGCTTAAAGGGTTAAGACAGGCTCAAATGTTTATTTAAAAGGGAAGGGAAACCCAGGACCCATGGAGCAAGTTAGACCTACTGCTAGTTAAAAGGGAAAGTTAGGTCACTGCTGTATAAAGAGGTAAGTTAGGCCCACTGCTGTTTAAAGGGGTAAGTTAGGCCCACTGCTATTAAAAAGGGCAAGTTAGGCCAACTGCTAGCCATTTAGATTCTCCAGGTGTTATAGGGGCCCAGTAGCATTAGTGACCCCAGATGTTTAGGGAGTCTAGCTAGCCATACAGAGCCGCGGTAACAGGAAGAACCTGATCTAACTAGAGGGACCCCTGTTAGTAAGGTCCACCAGAGCTAGGGTTCAGCCAATAAAGTAAAGTGCCTGTATATCTACTGTGGTCTGGACATTGAGACTGTATAGTTGATCACTGCAACAAGAACTGAGACTTTATTTGCATTGCTATTATTACCACAAACAGTAAAAGTGCCAGAAAGTATTGCTTTGTTGCCAGCATTTGTGTTACAAGGTGTTCGAATCAGTCTTCAGCAAGTTTCTGGATATCTTTCACCAACGTGTATTCAGATCAATCTTCTTCAAGTACTCCAGAAATCATCTTCAGTGCATCTCCAAAGCAGCCAGCAGCAGATTTTTGAAGAACCGTGCCACAGTCGTCTCAGTTTGCAACGTCCTGTTTATTATTTTCCGCTTTTCAGTTCCCAGTGTACGGCCTGGCCCAGTACAAAGGTACTGTCCATTTTCTTGTTTTATCATTTGTACTAAAGTGCCATCCAGATCTTCTGTCACAGTATCCTGCATCATCAACCTGTTTCTTATTTTATATAGTCCTTGGCTGCTTGTGCCTTGGTGCCCAAAACCCTATTGTTCTCTCATATCCCACAGACTTCTTTATTCTCAGCATCTTTATCATGTCCTGACAGTCCAGAAGAGGGCTGTGGCTGGGTGTTCAGCATCTTCTTCGTGTCCTGACAGTCCAGAGGAGGGCTGTGGCTGGATGTTCAGCATCTTCTTCATGTCCCACAGTCCAGAGGAGGGCTGTGGCTGGGTGTTCAGCATCTTCTTCATATCCCAGCAGTCTAGAAGAGGACTTTGGCTGCTTGTGCAGTCTCTTCTTCTTCTCCCAGCAGTCTAGAAGTGGATTGTGGCCGGGTTTGTTGTGTTTCAATTCCAGCGGCCCTCAGTTGGTTTTGAGCTGAGGAAATCTCTGCATTGTTCTGAAATTCCAGCAACCCTAGAGACGTGGAGTGTGGCTGAGAGACTCCTGGCCTGTTCAAAATCCTCTCTGCAGTCTCTTAGTTTTTAGCCCAGTAAGCCAAGTGTTCCCCTGTGTTTCATAGCCTGCAACCCAGTTTCTTCTCGATGACAGAGAAAGCTCATCCATGCACAAACTGCTTCTTATGACTTATGTAGAGTCTTGTAGTAACATGTTTTAGAGTTCCTTAAAGTGGAGTACTTCAGGTAATAGGCCCTAGGTAGAGGTGCACCTCAGGGTAGCATTAGGAAACTGCATAGTGAGTTGCTGATCTGAGAGTATAGACCGCTTGTAAAGCAGAGCTGTTACAGTTTATTATCACAAGTGCTCATAGAATCACCCTCGTACAGGGTCTAGAGTATAGACCGCTCATAAAGCGGAGCTGTTACAGTCGTTGGATTTAGAGTTCTCCTCATACAGGAGAGTAGGGATAAGTGTTCCCTGTGACTGTGTTCCCTTTCCCCATTTGTATGAATAAAATCCTGAGCAGTATTTGGAATTTATTTCTGACTCCCACCTCTCTTTGTCAGGTGCCACCATCCACCTATTTGGGACCTGTGTTAGTAATTTGTGTGCAAGTTACTGTTGTCATTGACACAGTTGCTTTATTTACCCCATTTATATTGATGTGGAAGCCCAGCACACGTTAACATCCATTTTACCACCTTCGGGGCGCCACACTTGTTTACCTCTCTGAGGTATTTAAAGGTCTCCATCATATCACCCCTCTCTCTCCTCTCTTTGAGGGTGTACATATTTGGGCCCTTTAATCTCTCCTCATAGGGCTTCTGATGCAGACCTTGCACCACTGTAGTTACCCTCCTCTAGACCGCTTCCACTCTGTCTATGTCCTTTCTGAGATGTGGTCTCCAGAACTGGACACAGTACTCTAAGTGAGGTCTTACAAGTGATCTATACAGAGGCAACTCTGCCTCCCTTTTTCTGCTGGTGCTACCCCTCCCAATGCACCCCAGCATCTCAGTCACCCTCCCAAGTGCCTTGACGTACTGCCTGGCCACCTTTACTCATCCAATATTATCAGCCCTAGGTCTTTTTCCTGCTTGGTAGTATCATCAATACCACGACCATCACCCCATTTTGTACTCTGCCCTTGGTTTCTTTGCCCCAAGTGCATTATTTTGCATTTTTTTCTCATTGAAACCTAGCTGCCATACTCTTGACAACTCCTTGAGTTTTCTCTGGTCTCTGCTCATTCTTTCCACCACACCTCAGAGTGTCCACCCTATTGTAGAGTTTGGTGTCATCTGGTGGTAAATAAAACACATTTATTTCATATAACAGTTCACTGCAAGTACCCAGCAGGCTTCAGAAGAAGAATCCCTGTGTTTCATTAAGAACTCAACTGTGATGAAACACTGATCTTCTGCGGAGTATTGTAAGATGCTACTGAGAGGTGTAACAACAGACAAAAGGGCTACTAAATGGCAACCCAGAATGACAAGTGGTCTCTACACCACAGGGTGGCTAACAATAATGGTATATTCTACCTGCCACAATCTCTGCACACCTGTGGCTAATCAAAGCAAAACTCTCTTAGCAGTTTCCTGCTCAAAGAACTTGAACAGTTCAGATATTTGACAACAGTAAACATATTTATTCACTAAAATGGTTTACAGAGATGAAATCTTGTTTCCAAAGGTATCCTTGGTAAGTAACATAGCCTGCCACTGTCCTGATAAGAAACAGAGAGAATTCTGTTGCCAGAGTGTGTGTGTGTGTGTGTGTCTGTGTATGGAGGCAAGTGAGAATGATGTTGGTGTGTGTGCGTGTGTGTATGTGCGCGCGTTTGTGCGTGTGTGTCTGCGTATGGAGGCAAGTGAGAATGATGTTGGTGTGTGTGTGTGTCTGCGTAGGGAGGCAAGTGAGAATGATGGTGTGTGTGTGTGTGTGTGTGTGTCTGCGTATGGAGGCAAGTGAGAATGATGTTGGGGTGTGTGTGTGTGTCTGCGTATGGAGGCAAGTGAGAATGATGTTGGGGTGTGTGTGTGTGCATATGGAGACAAGTGAGAATGATGTTGGTGTGTGTGTGTAGGGGATGGGGGCCAAGTCAGTATCTTAAAACACTGTACAATCCATGAGACAGCATGTGTATTGATAGGTTATAAAGTTATGAATAGTAATAAATGCAAATGTTCGCAGTGTTCTAAGTTTCTAAGTCACATGTAGAGAGTTGCAGGGCATGTAAGAAGCAGGATGTCAAGGGAGACAGTCTGTCTGTGTAACTACAAGAACAGTTAGCTTCTCTGTATATAGTACAAGTTATGCTGTATTAAAATGTTAGTCAAAGACTCTAAAGAACCATTTGTTTTGACTGCTAGAAAACAAGACAAGGTACCAGGACTGATTTGGAGACTTTTTTCTGAAAATATGAAGGAAAACACCAAGAAGGTAAAGTCTAGTGGAAAAGCAACAGTATTTGTCTCACAGTGATAAAGGATCAAGTGAATGCTGATTTTGCTTGCTGGTATTGTCAATTCTGGAGTCTGCTGAAATGGAGCAACATAGACCTCTACCAGAGATCAGGTTTGTGGACAATTTAGAAGAAACGTGGAAATGTTTCAAGCAATGTTTTAATTTGTATTTAAAAGCAACTGGATCAGAAGAGAAAGAGAGCTCACAAAATGTAGCATTATTACTGACTGTGCAGGCTCAGAAGCTCTAGATGTATACATTACTTTTTAAGTGACTGCAGCTGCTAGTGAGGATTATGATACTGTAATATATGGATACATTTTAATATGCTTCTAAAGCATACAAAAAAAAAAACGGTAACACTACTGCCCCAAAAGTGATAATAGCATCGTTGATGAGCTGTAATACTATCGTTCAGAGCTCATAATACTATAATTTGGAGCTCTGAACGATAGTATTATCAGAGAAGTAGAACAGCACAAGCACAGGACTCCCTTCCACACTAAGCTGGTTGCCATGCTGCCAAGTGCCCTTCTTAGACAGGCAATGTAACATTTCTTAAACCATGCCTTGTGATTGGCAGCTTTTCCACTGTGGGTGGGACGAACAGCATTCATAACATGGCGGTTGTCTCTTGCTTAATGAGAGGAGTTTCCCTTGCATCCTATGAGCGACAATTTTTTTTGTTTCTTTTTGAATTTAAATCATTATCTGTTTGATCCTGCTTTCACTCACATCCGCAGAGAACAGGTAAGTGGCACAAGTGAGTGTTCACTGTAGTCAGGCACCCGTTGTTGAGCGATTGTTCACTGAAGTGGTTAGGCGCCTGTTCTCAAACCGAGGATTTTTTTTTGTACTCAGATCCATATATTACAAAATGCAGCAAGTAATAATCTTTTTTTGGGGGGGGCTACTCTGATAATAACAAGTGCCCACTCATGCTGACCGCAACACACACACATACACACACACACACACACACAAAGGGATCAGTGCCACTTGGTCTCTCGCTCTCTGGGTAGTCTGGGGGGGTCTAGATGACACGGGAGTAGAACATCTTGCTTGGAGTTGGATAATTAGCTGTCCACTTACCACTTTGTCAAAGTGGTGTTGATGTCAGAGCTGCTATCAATGAAATTAACATCACCTGCTTAGTGCTATCAGACTGTAATAGATAGCGCTAAGTGGGTAATGTTACATTCATTGAATGTTACATAAGGCACAGAGCGCAAACTGTGCGATCATTCAGGCAGCATTTAAAGAGCCACAACTACATGAAAAATATAGAAGGTGCTAATAAGCCACATCACAACTAGTGAAGAGCCACTTGCGGTTCATGAGTCACAGTGTGAGTACCACTGCATTAGTATATATTTGAATAGCCCATTCCTTTCTCTCCAAGAAGCCTTGCTTTTCTATTGCTCCTATAAACAAGTAATTTTTCACTACTTGAATCTTCCATTTTAGTAACAGCATGTACAGCTTTTTTCTGTTTACAACATCTAGTAAAATGACTGAATTTTTCACATGATCTGCATTGCTGACCACAAACTGAACAGCTTCTGTAGGCATGCTCTTTTCCACATTTACTGCATACTTTACTTGCAAACTTTCTTCGTGTTGTTACAGTGCTTCCTTTCACATTTTGTTTTAAGTCTTGCCTTATTAAACTTGTAGGAGACTTTTGCACATGTTTCTGTGTTGTATGCATTGCTGTTACATCAGTTTTTTTTCTCTTTTTATTTTAGTACTGTTAATTACTTCCAGCTGCATCTGAGTTTGCTCGGTGACCTGGCAAATCTGAACAGCTTTCTCCATTGTAAGCTCATAGTCTCTTAGTGGCAATGTTGAAAATCTGGAGAGAAAATATTAAAAACTGGCGAAGTTATGAGTGTGCGTAGAATCTGTGCAATGCACACTGGTAACCCAGTCATTTTTCCGAATTCTTTCGCCAAATTTGCAACATGGGCTTTTTGGGACCTCCCCTCATTAACAATGGCACTGTCATTTCATTAATTGGTCCCGGAAGGTGATTCCGTGCAGGGATGGCGAAATCACCTTTCAGGACCGAGAAATGAAATAACAGTTATATGTTTCATGAGGTGGGGTCCAAGAACCCCATGTTGAAAATGTGGGCCAAATTCTAAAATGGCTGAGATATTGACCTAAGTTGAAACCTCCATCATAAAGCTTACCATCATTTCTTCAGTTCACAGTTCAGCTTTAAAGAGTGCAGATGTGTCCTGCTTCAGAGAAGATCACAGCTTCTGACCTCCGGAGGGTAAGTATGGGTGGGGGTGGGGAGGTGAGTGCACAGAGGGAGGTGGGGATGGAGGAGGGAGATGGGGAGACAACGGTGGATCATTTTCTGCTTTGCAGGAAAAACAGACCACAAGGGAAGGTTTTCTTTATACGAATTGCTACACACAAAGGGTGGCACACTGGGGTGGGTTCCCAGTGTGCCTGAGATGGGGAGAGGGGATGCCGATATGGGGATTGGGCATCCCATGTTGGCAAGCTGAATAGACGGGTTGGGGGGCCACATCCGACACTGGGAGTAGGCATCCCAGTGTCAGAAAAGGGAAGCTGTTTAACCGGGAAAGACACACTAAGAGGGAGGATGCTGACACAGGGATTGGGCACTCCAATGTCAGGATTGTGTAGCGGACGGCAGAAGCCACCATATGTATTTAAATGTTTCACCAGGAATGGCACGTAATGGAGGCATATCAGATCTGCTGCTGCAATGACGAGCCTGTCTCTGACTGCAGCAGCAGATTCGTTTCAAGCCGGCGACACTCTCTGAAACTGCTGTCATTGGCAGCATGCTCACTGGTTGGCGGCTGAGAGCACACCGACAAAAGCACCCCCTGGATTCGCCACAACACTGACACACCTCTGAAAGTGCTACTACCCAATATGTTGCTTGTGCATTTGCGCAAGCCAACATAAAAAGCCAATTTGGGGCTAGATACCAGTCTGACATTGGGTCTGATAGAAAAATTATTCTCCACAGAAAAGGAAATGCCTCCCATTGACAAGATTATGCTTAAATACAGGAATGTTTTTAAGGAACTCAATAAGTTACCAATTACACAACAGACTGCAGTTTCTAAGAATGCAGTGACAGCGATACATGCTTCCCCAAGAGTACCTGTTGCTCTGAAAGATAGACTGAAAAAAACTGCAATATTTACTAGAAATGGATGTAACAGAAAAAGTGGAGGCACCAACATCCTGAGTTCACTCTTTGGTGATCATAGAGAAAAAGATGGATCACTGTGTTTGTGTTTGTATCCAAAAGAGTTAGTTCTTGCATTAAAAGAGAACATTTCCATATTCCAACTAGACATTAAATTCTGGGTGAAATGGCAGAGGCCAAGTGGTTTTTCAATATTGGATGCCTACTCAGGATTCTGACAAATACCACTGACACCTGAAAGTGCTCACTTATGTACTATTAACACTCCCTATGGAAGACACTGTTTTAAAAGATTACCATTTAGCATTTGTTCTGTACCAGGAATCTTTCATAGAACAATGCAGCAACTGCTCCTCCTCCTCCTCGATGCCATTGTCATGTGGAGTACCTCAGGGTTCGATCATCTCGCCGATGTTGTTTGCAGCTTACATGCCACCCCTTGGGGAGATCATCAGGCAGTACAGTCTGAGTTTTCACTGTCATGCAGATGGTACCCAGCTGTATATGTCATTTGCCCCTGGAACTGGAAGTGCCATTGAAGTGCTAAATAAATGTCTGACCGAGGTTCAGATTACAGAATTTAACTGGCTGAGACTTAACCCTGACAAGACGGGAGTACTGGTGATTGAGCTGGGTCATCAGCATGATGGAGAGGCCTCTGGAGTGGCAACAGGGTTAGTCCTAGGCACCACCCCATTGATGGCCTCCTCCAGGGTGAAAATTTGGGGCATCATTCTTGATGACAGGCTGACTATGGAGGCGCAGGTGTCATCGGTCATCAAGAGTGGGTTTTATCATCTAAGAAATGTCATCCAAATTAAATCCCTGATTCCACCTGAGGACCTGCCATCACTAGTGCTTGCCTTTGTGATTTCCAGGTTGGACTGCTGTAAAGGGTATGCCCCCCTGACAGTGACACCAACACAGCGACCTACCAACCCATTGACAAAATCGACAGGTTGCCCACAGGTCGCTGTGTTGGTGTGCCTGACACAGGGGCACACTGTCTCCTGGTCCTGCACCCCCACCCCGAATCAACTCTGACTGGAGTTGATAATCCTAAAGACAGGGCGGGCAGAGCGCCCCGCTTGAGGAGTTCATGTGGTGAAGTCCCCCGATGAGAACACTGGACCGGGAGACAAATGGGAATTATGTCAACCGCAACTTGCAGTCAACATAATTCCTGTCGATGAGATGCCAGTTGACAAAACTGTTGTTGAACCAGTGTCGTAGAGCTGCTGTAATGCTCTATACCTTGGGGTCAATGGAGGGAACCTCAACTGGCTGCAGCTAGTGCAGAACACAGCAGTCAGGTTGATGGTGGGTCTGCTGAAAATCTGCCATGTGACCTCAGTCCTGTGGGATCTGCACTGGCTGCTGGTCAGGTGGAGGATTCTCTTCAAGGTGGGCTTGCTCACCTACAAGGCTCTATATGAACTGGGCCCTGGTTATCTGTCTGACCTTCTAACTCCAGCCAACCAGTCCACTCCCTCCCCTCCTCCACCGAGGGCCTCCTGGTAATTCCAAGGGCCAGGCTGAAGACCTCAGGGAATCGTTCCTTCAAGGTGGCAATCCCAGCCCTCTGGAATTCACTGCTAATATCTTTAAGGGAGGTCCAAATGGTGGAGGCCTTCAGGGGGGCCTAAAAACCTATCTGTTTAATCAAGCCTTCTGAGATAGTTTTTAATTTGATCTTAACTTTTTCTTATCTGATTACAGAATATTTGTATGCTAATGTTTTATTACGCTTGTTTTAATCTGTTGTGCCCTGTTTAAATCGTAATGGCACCCAGAGCCCCCGGGATTGAGTGCTATGATAAAATAAATATTTGCTTACTTATTTACTATTAAAGGAGTTAAAGTTTACATTGATGATATTCTGATTTGGGGCAGGACAGCTGAGGAACATGATTGCAGGCCGGAAAAAGTGCTACAAATTTCCAGAGTAAAAGGAGTTAAATTGATTAAACAAAAGTGCCAGACAAAGAAAACAGAAATTCTGTACTTGGGTGAGATTCTTTTAGCTGAGGGGATAAAACCTGATCTGGCCAAGGTTCAAGCAGTGCACAGGATACCAGAGCCAAGGAATAACAAGCATTTGTCAATGCTGAATGTTGATTGCGTTGGTCTGTTGAGCTCGTGCAGTGGGCCTCTGTCAGTGGCTCAGTCTGTTTGTCCCAGTGCTGCAGGCTGCTCTTTTGTACTGGGCTGGTGCATACATTGGCACCTTGTTCTGCCGAGGAAGGAATACGCAGCTGTCCTGAGAGAGCTCCATTGAGGTGGCTCACTCCCCCTGTGTCACTCACTCATTCTGTGTCTCCTGGCATTGCAGGCTGCCTTTTTATGCTGGGCTCCTGCCTGTGTTGGTGGCTTTTTCTACCCATGAAGAAATCCACAGCTGTCCCGGCAGAAGTCCGTTGAGGTCGCTCAGTCTGCCTGTCTCACTCACTCATTCCGGTTCTCCTGGCGCTGCAGGCTGCCCTTTTGTACTGGGCTCCTGCCTCTGTTTGCACCTTTTTCTGCCCACAAAGAAATCTGCAGCAGTCCCAACAAAGCTCCGTTGAGCTCGCTCACCCTTCTCACTCAGCTCATTTCTGTTCTGCCGGAGCTACAGGCGCCCCTTCTACTGGGCTCCTGCCTCGTTGCTGCCTTCTTATGCCCATAAAGTAATTTGTAGCAGTTACAACACAGCTCTGTTGAGCTCACTCACTCGCTCATTCTGGTTTTCGTGCCACTGCAGGCTGCCCTTTTGTACTGGGCCCCTGCATGCATTGCTGCCTTTTTCTGCCCACAAACAAATCTGCAGCAGTCCCAACAAAGCCCTGTTGAGCTCACCAACTCCCCCTCCCTCACTTGCACATTCTGTGTCTCCTGGTGCTGCAGGCTGCCCTTTTGTACTGGGCTCCTGCCTGCAGTGGCTAGCTTTCTCTGCCAAAAGAAATCTGAAGCAGTCCTGACACAGCTCCACTGGGCTCGCTCACTGCCCGTCTGTCACTCTTGCATTCCCGTTTCTGCGGTAGCTGCAAGCTGGTCTTTGTACTGTGCTCCTGTCTGCATTGCTGCATTTTCTGCCCACGAAATCTGCAGCAGTCACACTCAACTCTGTTGAGCTCCTCAGTACCGCTTTGTCACTCGCTCGTTCTGTTTGTCTTGGCACCACAGACTGCGCTTTTGTATGGGGCTCCTGGCTGCATTGGCACCTTTGTCTGTCCACAAAGAAATCCGCAGCTGTCCTGACAGAGCTGCGTTGAGGTCGCTCAGTCTCCATCTCTCATCGCTCATTCTGTTTGTCCTGGCGCTGCAAGCTGCCATTTTGTATGGGGTTCCTGCCTGCATTGGCCCCTTTTTCTGCTCACAAAGCAATCCCAGCAGTCCTGACAGAGCTCCGTTGAGCTCACTAAGTCCCCTTGTCTCACTCGCTCGCACTGTTTGTCCCACCGCTGCAGGCTGCCCTTTTGTACTGGGCCCCTGCCTGTATTGACGCCTTTTTCTGCCCACAAAGAAATCCACAGCAGTCCTGACAGTGCTTTGGTGTGTTCACTTACTCCCCCTCCCTCACTCGCTCTCTCGTTCTGTTTCTTCCAGTGCTGCAGGCTGCCCTTTTGTACTGGGCTCTTGTGTTGGGGCCTTTGTCTCACCACAAACAAATCCACAGCAGTCCCGACAGAGCTCAGTTGAGCTCGGTCACTCCCCCCTCTCACTCGGTCGATCTTAATCTGTCCCAAACACTGATTTCCCAGAGTGACCATGCTATTGTCGCGGCAGGAGTGCAAAAACATATTTTAGCCAGGATGTGAAAAATGACAGCTGTAGTGTTCATAAGGAGTTGTGAAAAAATGCCACTGTTGAAAATGTGGCATGACAGCATTACAAATTTGCGAAATTAGAAGGCTGCGTGGAAACAGTTCAATGCACACTTGTAACACAGTCATGTTATGGCAGTCCCAACAGAGCTCCACTGAGCTCGCTCACTCTGCTTCTCTCACTCGCTCATTCTGTTGTGCCGGCACTGCAGGCTGCCCTTTTCTACTGGGCTCCTGCCTGCATTGCTGCCTTCTTATGCCCACAAAGAACTTTGCAGCAGTTACAATACAGCCCTGTTGAGCTCACTCACTCGCTCATTCTGGTTTTCCTGCCACTGCAGGCTGCTCTTCTGTATTGGGCCCCTGCATGCATTGCTGCCTTTTCCTGCCCACAAACAAATCTGCAGCAGTTCCAACAAAGCCCCATTGAGCTCACCGACTCCCCCTCCCTCATGTGGTCGTTCTGTGTCTCCTGGCACTGAAGGCTACCCTTTTGTACTGGGCTCCTGCCTGCATTGGTGGCTTTTTCTGGCCAGAAGGAAATCTGAAGCAGTCCCGACACAGCTCCACTGAGATCGCTCACTCCCCCTCTGTCACTCTCGCATTCCGTTTCTGCCGGTGCTGCAAGCTGGCCTTTTGTACTGGGCTTCTGCCTGCGTTGCCGCATTTTCTGCCCAAAAGGAAATCTGCAGCAGTCCACACTAGAAACCCCGTTGGGCTCACTCCTACCCCTCTGTACTTTCGCTCGTTCTGTTTCTCTTGGCGCCGCGAACTGCGCTTTTGCATGGGTTCCTGGCTGTGTTGGCAGCTTTGTCTGTCCACAAAGAAATCCGCAGCTGTCCTGACAGAGCTCTCATCACTCATTCTGTTTGTCCTGGTGCTGCAAGCTGCCCTTTTGTACAGGGCTTCTGCCTGCATTGGCGCCTTTTTCTGCCCACAAAGAAATCCCAGCAGCTCTGACAGAGCTCCGTTGAGCTCACTAAGTCCCCTTGTCTCACTCACTCGTACTGTTTCTCCCACTGCTGCAGGCTGGCCTTTTGTACTGGGCCTCTATGCCTGTATCGACACCTTTTTCTGCCCACAAAGAAATCTACAGCAGTCCTGACAGCGCTTCGGTGAGTTCGCTCACTCCCCCTCCCTCACTCGCTCTCTCGTTCTGTTTCTCCCAGTGCTGCAGGCTGCCCTTTTGTTCTGAGCTCTTGTGTTGGGGCCTTTGTCTGCCACAAACAAATCCGCAGCAGTCCTGACAGAGCTCAGTTGAGCTCGGTCACTCCCCCCTCTCACTCGGTCGCTCTTAATCTGTCCCAAATACTGATTTCCCACAGTGACCATGCTATTGTCCACAGGAGAGCAAAAACATGTTTTAGCCAGGATGTGGAAAATGACAGCTGTAGTGTTCATAAGGAGTTGTGAAAAAATGCCACTGTTGAAAATGTGGCGTGACAGTATTACAAATTTGCGAAGTTACAAGGGTGCATGGAAACAGTTCAATGCTGCGCTTGTAACCTGATCATGCTATGGAGTTTCATCACCAAATTTTCAACATAGGGATTTTAGGACCTCTGTCAGGAACAGTGCCACTGTCATTTTCTTAATCTGTCCCGACCCCTGATTTCCCTCAGTGACCCACGTTATTCTCGCCGAACTGTGAAACACATTTTGGTCAGGGATGTGAAAAATGACAGCTGTACTGCTTATGAGGGGTGTGAAAAATAGCACTGTTGAAAATCTGGTGTGACAATATTACAAATCTGCGAAGTTACAAGGGTGCATGGAAAGTGCGCAACACACACTTGTAACACAGTCAACTGATGGGCTATCATCATCAAGTTTTCAACATAAGCATTTTAGGACCTCTGCTCATGAACACTATCATTGTCATTTTCTTAATCTGTCCTGAACAGTGATTTCCCACAGCGACCGCTCTATTCTGCGCCGGAAGTGCGAAAACACATTTTGGCCAGGATGGGAAAAATGACAGCTGTACTGTTCTTAAGTAGGTCTGGGAAAATGGCAATGTTGAACATCTGGAGTGAAAATATTAGAAATTCATGAACTTACGAGCATGCGTTCCAACTGCGTAACGCACGCTCGTAACACAGTCATTTTATGGAGGATCGTAACCAAATTTTCAACATAGGCATTTTAGGACCTCTACTCATGAACAATGTCACTGTCATTTTCTTAATCTGTCCTGAACACTGATTTCCCACAGCGACCGTGCTATTCAGCTGTCCCGACAGAGCTCCATTGAGGTAGCTCAGTCTCCCTCTCTCATCGCTCATTCTGTTTGTCCTGGCGCTGCAAGCTGCCCTTTTGTACGGGGCTCCTGCCTACATTGGTGCCTTTTCCTGCCTACAAACAAATCCCAGCAGTCCTGACAGAGCTCTGTTGAGCTCACTAAGTCCCCTTGTCTCACTCGCTCGAACTGTTTCTCCCACCACTGCAGGCCGGCCTTTTGTACTGGGCCCCTGCCTGTACTGACGCCTTTTTCTGCCCACAAAAAATCCGCAGCAGTCCTGACAGCGCTTCAGTGGGTTCGCTCACTCCCCCTCCCTCACTTGCTCTCTCGTTCTGTTTCTCCCAGTGCTGCAGGCTGCCCTTTTGTACTGGGCTCTTGTGTTGGGGCCTTTGTCTGCCACAAACAAATCCGCAGCAGTCCTGACAGAGCTCAGTTGAGCACGGTCACTCCCCCATCTCACTCAGTCGATCTTAATCTGTCCCAAACACTGATTCCTACAGTGACCGTGCTATTGTCCGCAGGAGTGTAAAAACATATTGTAGCCAGGATGTGAAAAATGACAGCTGTAGTGTTCATAAGGAGTTGAAAAAATGCCACTATTGAAAATGTGATGTGACAGTATTACAAATTTGCGAAGTTACAAGGGTGCATGGAAACAGTTCAACGCACGCTTGTAACACAGTCATGTTATGGAGTTTCATCTCCAAATTTTCAACATAGGGATTTTTGGACCTCTGCTCATGAACAGTGCCACTGTCATTTTCTTAATCTGTCCCGAACACTGATTTCCCATAGTGACCATGTTATTCTGCGCCGGAACTGTGAAAACACATTTTGGTCAGGATGTGAAAAATGACAGCTGTACTGCTTATAAGGAGGTGTGAAAAAATGGCACTGTTGGAAATGTGGTGTGACAATATTACAAATCTGCAAAGTTACAAGGGTGCGTGGAAAGTGCACAATGCACACTTGTAACACAGTCAATTGATGGGGTATCATCACCAAATTTTCAACATAGCCATTTTAGGACCTCTGCTCATGAACAGTACCATTGTCATTTTCTTAATCTGTCCCAAACAGTGATTTCCCACAGCGACCGCTCTATTCTGTGTCGGAAGTGTGAAAACACATTTTGGCCAAGATGGGAAAAATGGCAGCTGTACTGTTCATAAGAAGGTCTGGGAAAATGGCAATGTTGCAAATCTGGAGTGAAAATAATAGAAAATTAGCGAAATTCTGCGAGGTGTAACTTGCCAACTGCGCAATGCACGCTCGTAACACAGTCATTTTATGGAGTATCATTACCAAATTTTTAGCATAGGCATTTTAGGACCTCTACTCATAAAAAGTGTCACTGTCATTTTCTTAATCTGTCCTGAACACTGATTTCCCACAGTGACCACGCTATTCTGCGTCAGAAGTGCAAAAACACATATTGGCCAGGATATGAACAATGACAGCTGTACTTCTCACAAGAAGGTGTGACAAAATGCCAATGTTGAAAATCTGGCATGAAAATATTGTAAATTCGAGAAGTTACGAGTGTAGGTAACAACTCAAGCGCAGTATGCGCTATAAAATAATCATTTTAGGATTTTTCCACCAAATTTGCAACATAGGCTTTTGAGCCCACCTCATGAACACTAGCACTGTCGTTTGGTTAATCAGCCCCAAAGGGTGATTCTGCACAGTGACCGCAAAACCACCTTTCGGGGCCGATTAACACCATGACAGTTCAAGAATTCATGAGGAGGGGTCCCAAAAACCCCATGTTGAAAATTTGGTGAAAAAATTCCCAAAAATGCCTGAGATATGCACTAAAGTTGAAAAAACCCTATTCATTACATTATACAGCTTACGGCATTTCCTCAGTTCGGCGGTCAGCTTTGAAGAGTGCAGGCGTGTTCCGGTCAAGTGAAGATCGTCGCCATGCTCTGAGGTAAGTATGGAGTGGGGGTGTGGGAGGCTGGGTGTGCAGTGGGAGGAGTGCGGGTTGTGGGAGGGGTCTGGGAGGGGAGACTACGAGGGACCGTTTCCTTTCTTTCAGGTACAAGAAAATATCACGGGATGCTTTCCACATTTCAGGGGCATAGGAGACACGCCGGGTGGGCTCCCAGTGTGCCACCAGTCTGGGGGGACAGCTGTAGCTGATGGGGATTGGGCACCCCGTCGGCAAACAACAAAAGGGGAGGAATTCTTTTCTGCCCGGCGGGGATTGGTCACCCCGATCGGCAAACAACTAAAGGGGGGTATTTATTTCTGCCGGCGAGGGGACTGGGCACCTCCGTTGGCAAACAACAAAAGGAGTTCCTTTCTGATGACAGAGTGGGCTCCCCATCAGCAAAAAACATTGAAGTACATATTGTTTGTGAATACTGCGGCAAGCAGCCGCCATGTTCACAAACAATACCACAGATCCTACATCCCGCCCTGCAATGATGGGTCGCTCCCTCATTGCAGTGGATGGCTGATGCTGCAATGATGAAGGGGACCCTGATTGCAGCTGCTAATTTGTTTGAAAGTTGTGGCACGCTGGCTGAACTAGTGTCAGCAGCAGTGTGCCACAGCATTGGGGGACGGGGGACAAGCCTTTGCAGGCTGTGGGGGCATTGGGCACAACAGTGTCAAGCCTCCACAATCTGCTTCTGCAGAAACCTGCCACAATATGTTTCTTGCACATGCGCGCAATCAACATAAAAATGATTTACAGCGTTTTCTAGGAATGGTAATCTATTTTGGAAGGTTCATAAACAATATAGCTTATAAGACATGTAACCTCAGAAAACTGCTAGCAAAGTCAAGTGAATGGTTGTGGACTGAGGCACATGACCAAAAAGAATGGAGCAACATTTAGGCCTCACAACCCAATGACACACCCCATCATCTGTCAATCTGGGGATGATTGGTGGGTCCATGAAGGGGGGAAGGGCAGCCCTAAAGATTTGTCATTTACTGAGGTTTTGTGTTTTAACTCTAAATGATGCATTAATGCAGTTTTTTTGCATTGAATTTCCTTACTTTTTGAAAAAGAATAGAAAACTAAAAAGTTGTGGAAGTTGGTGGGAGCGTGGGCCACCAACTTGTAAATGTCTCCATAAGATAAGAGTACAACTACTAAATATGAGATGTATTTTTCAGTCATGAGACTGGCATAATTGAGCAGCTGTTTACATCTCAGACACATAAGCAGTGAAACTATCTCCATGGTAGTAACACTAGGTACCCTATAAATCTGAAGGCAGTACCACAATGCAAAATGCTATACGCAAAATGTAAAGTGCGTACACAATATCTCTGCGGGAAATTAATTCTGCAACACCTAAATACTGTAATTGACATCTACAGGACATGGCATCAAGACCCTCCAAATTTCAATGTAAAAGACCAAACCATGTCCGAGACATAACATTTTAAAGTTTGAGATTTTCATTCGTCTGAGTTGCAGGGTTCTGTACCTGTTAACATTTTACAGATACAATGACTGAAAACTACATCCATGACACTAAGGCTAGGTACTTTCAAGCCACCACCACAATGCAAAACGCTGTCCGCAGAACGTAAATTGTGCCACACAATATCTCCACAAAAAATATATTTTCTGACACATAAACATTGTAATTTACATCTGCAGAACATGCCGTAAACACCCTCCAAATTTCAAGTAAAAAGACCAAACCGTTTCCGAGATATGTAATGTTAAAGATTCATAAAACTGGCCTATCTAATGTATTATAAAATCTGGCCATCTTGTCCCTATCTCGCGATCAAAGATGGTGATCAAAGAATCTCACAATCAAAGAATTTGCAGGCTCACAATCAAAGAATTTGCAGGCTCATGATCAAAGAATAAAAAATTAAAAAAATCAAAATTTTGACAGAAATGCGGTAAACCACCACCATGGTTCAACAGAATGAAGCCTCCTAAGCAGAACCCAGCTTCATTTGTCTTCCTAGGGCACCCCTGGGCTGAGAAATTTGAGTTTTTAATTCAGCCTTCTGGTCCCTCACTCACGATCAAAGATCGTGATCAAAGAATCTCGTGATCAAATAATTTGCAGGCTCGCGATTAAAGAATAAAAAATGCTGAAAATCAAAATTTTGAGATAAATGCGGTGAACCACCACCATGGTTTGACAGAACAAAGTCCCCTGAGCAGAACCCACCCTCATTTGTATTCCTAGGGCACCCCTGGGCTGAGAAATTAGATTTTTTAATTCAGCCATCTCATCCCTCGCTCGCGATGCAAGATCGTGGTCAAAAATCTCGCAGTCAAAGAATTTGCAGGCTCGCAATCCAAGAAATTGCCTGCTCATGATTAAAGAATAAAAAATGGTGAAACACTAGTTTTTGGCAGATTTAGATGAAACCACCACCATGCCTTGATAGAACGAAGCCCCCTGAGCAAAACCCACCCTCATTTGTACCCCTGATCTGAGAAAATTGTATTTTTACCTCATGATGCAAGATCATGGTCAAAGAATCTCACGATCAAAGAATTTGCAGGCTCATGATCAAAGATCATTAGCGAGTCGTGATCAAAGATCATTAGCGAGTCACGATCAAAGAATTTAAAACATTATAACTCTATTTTTTGACCATTTTAGGTAAAACCAAAGGCATGGGTCAATAGATCGAAGCCCCCTGAGTAAAACCCATGCAGGTTTTACTTCAGGAGTGACCCCTGAGCCGAGATATTTGATTTTTTCTGATGGAATTTGAAAAACAAGATGGTGGACCTCACGATCAAAGAATTCTTGGGGACAAAGATTCTTTGACCACGAGGCTGCAAATTCTTTGACCGCCAGGTGGGACAAGATGACCCAAACCCCATTCTTTGTTCACAAAACAACCATATAAATTTTCCCATTGACTTATAATGGGAGCTTCAAAGTGCCATAACTTTTGAGTGCCTTAATATTTTTTCACCAAAAAAAAGTGGCATATTCGGCCACCAAAGCTCTTTCAGCTGAGCCATCTCACAGAGCAGCATGCCACATGATGGCCGTGCAGGGCCACAGGCAAAATCCCCAAAACTGCCTCCAAAACTGGTGAAAAGTGCATTTTTCAGCATTTTGGTGCGCAAAGACCATAATTCTGACCGAAACAAAATTTGGCAAATGAAGAGATCTACCATGCTTCACCGCACATACCAAATTTCAGGCAAATCCATCAAATGGGTCCAAAGTTATTAACATGTAAAATTTTGACTTTAACATAGAAGTGCCTTCATAACCCTATGTATAGAGGCCCGACCGCACCCCTATAATATATATATATATATATATATATATATATATATATATATATATATATATATATATATATATATATATATATATATATATTGATGTGTTATGGGAACTGGAAATTTCAGTGATATTTTCCCAAGTGCAGTTTAACCTCATGACATCACGAGTGACTGATAGCAGTTTTTGCTTTTGCGAACGCACTTTTGACTGCCGCAGATGGGTTTTGCATGTTCGTGCTGCCGCCATCTTGTTTTCAGTTAGTGATGGCTAAAAAATGCTGTATTTCACAAAATACTGCCCCATGGTAAACACCAACAGTTGTGATTACCTAATCGTGGCCCAAGAAACACGATTCTGACATTACCTTTTTAAAATAATGGTTGGAAACATGTTTTTAAAATTTTTCCATTGGAAGTTCGCAAATTTGCAAAAGTACATTTGCAAAACTTTTGCATATTTGAGAAAGTACCCCCCCAAAAAAAAACAGTTTCTTTGTCACTTCATAACACATGAACGGTTAGGACTTTGGGGCTGAAATTTGCAGGGTAGGAAGGTCTTGCACCACAGATGTGCTTTTTGCTAGTTTGGTGAAAAAAAATTACATCAGTTCCATAGTTATAGCATTCTGAAGTTTCCAAATCTCCCATAGGATAACATTGTGGAGAGCACACTACCTTTCAGCACCTATATCTCAAAAACGATTCGAGATACAGATTTTTTGCTAGGTTTACTAAGCATGTTTGCAGGTTGCCAGGTCATCATTACAACTACAGTGGGATTTTTTCAAATGTTCCTATGGGTACTGAGATATTGCTTGCAATAATGGGAATGCAGAGCCCTCCATTACACAGTACTGGTTGCACAAGGCTGAGAGTTCATTACTGTATCTCTGCAGTTATGTATAGATGGGAGCACAGGGCCCAGAGGGCTCTACGCTCCCTCATTAAAAGCAGAAACAATTAATGCACTCCCATAATCACATATGGGTAATATTACACTTTCTCAAAAAGAAGGGAAATTCATTGCAAAAAACTCTGTTAATGCATCAGTTAGAGTTTCTATTACAGTGACAAAGGAGTGGAAATTTGAAGTTAGGGTTACCAACCCTACCACCCCACCCCCACACACCAACAGGCATTGGGGTGTGCCTTTGGGTCATCAGGCCTAACTCTCACCCCATTCTTCTATAGTGTAAATGCTTGGCTTCCTTGCAAATGAAAGGTGTGAGAGTTGAGGCCGATGACCAAGGCACAATGCCTCAGTGAGTGTGAAAGTAGGGAGGGTGGGTGAGGTAGAAGGGTTGGTAACCCTAACATCAAATTTCCAATCTTTTGCCA
Source organism: Neoceratodus forsteri (assembly GCA_016271365.2). Lineage (NCBI taxonomy): Eukaryota > Metazoa > Chordata > Ceratodontiformes > Ceratodontidae > Neoceratodus > Neoceratodus forsteri. Next base: position 622,540,899 of record CM057456.1, on the reverse strand, counting down.
GTGTAATAGAAACCATAACTGATGCATTAATGGAGTTTTTTGCAAATATATATATAAATATATACATATATATGTACTGTGTGTGTGTGTGTGTATATATATATATATTCATGGCAAAAAAAAGTCTGTTTAATGCATCAGTTAGGCTTGTTCCACAGTGACAAAAGCAAGGAAATTCGGTATTAGGGTTGCCAACCCTTGCACCCAAGCCCACCCCATCCCCACCAACAGGCATCGGGGTGTGTGTTGGGGTCATCAGTCCTAACTCTCACCCCATGCCATGAATTTCCCTTCTTTTTGAGAATGAGCACTAATAAATAGTGAATGGAATGTCATTTTTTGTCACATAGTAATGGTAATGCAAAAGCAAGAGCAAACGGTAACTCACATGGTGAAGCAAACGTAAATCGTAAAGCAAAAGGTAAGAGAAATGCAAGCGCAAACATTAATGAAAACAGAAATGGTAATGCAAACGGTAATGCAAATGCTAATGGCAACAGAAACGCAAATGTTAATGAAAACAGTAACGTAAACCGTAACGCCAGCGGAAACGCAAATGGTAAGAAAAATGCAAACGGTAACACAAACGCAAACAGAACTGCAAACAGTTAAGGCAACGGCGCCGGAGAAGGAAATAGTAACACAATCGCCAACAGAAACACAACCACAAATGAAATGCTAAGGGCAACAGAAACGCAAATGGTGATGAAGATGCAAACAGTAATGGTAACGCAATTGGAAATGCAAACAGTTACAGTAACAGCAACGATGATACCAAAGCAAACAGTAAGCATAAACAGAAATACAAGCATAAACGCATTATGGAAATGCAGAAGTAAGTGCATTACGCGATCCTATAAATTGGAAATGCAAATGGTAACGGTAACATAGCTTGGCAGAAGACACCAAGAGACACCAAGAGAAAGGACTGCTGTGTGACTGAACTTCTCTGCTGGGACTAAAGTAGAAGAACTTTTGTATTTGGACCTTTAATTTAGGGTAAAAAACTAACATACAAAACAAAAACAAAAAAAAGTGTGTGTTTGGGTTAACTGAACTGAATGGGTAACTGAAAAGTCATCTAGGTGTAAATCTCAGGTGACTGAAAGGACTTAACTGCTGTGAGGTTTAAATTACTTGTAGAAAGATCTGGTAAGTAGGGAGAGTGGCTTAGCTAGAAGGAAGCTACATTTAAAGACTGCCTTAGAAAGATTCTGCTAATAGCGTGGCAGAAGACACCAAGAGAAAGGACTGCTGTGTGACTGAACTTCTCTACTGGGACTATGTTGCCCTCCTTCCCTTCCCTCCACCCCCCCACCCAAAGCTAGTTCTATTTTTATAGGCACAGGAGTTGACTGACAACAGGAACTTCCTGTTTAGGGGCAGGAAGTGAGTGACCACAGAACCACCAAGGACCCACCATCCTAGAAGGGGCAAGAGTAGCTCTCCGGCCCCCTCTAGCTGCTGGAGGTCAGCCTCTGAACAAGTAAGTGGTCTACTGAGAAATATAGGATATTCTTGTCTCAGAACAGGACAATCAGGAGCTTAAAGGGCACACAGGCAGAAAGTAAGGAGAGAGAGAGAGAGAAAACAGGCGAAAGAGTAAGGATTGCAAACAGTTAAGGGGCCAGAAATAAGACATGATTGAGTGGTGCAGTGCAGTGCAGTGGCTGTGGAGCAGCAGTCTTCCGGGAGATATTCTGGAGGATGCGGTGTTGTCCCATCTGCAGGCACCTCTCTGGGCTGAGGGAAGAGGTTGCTCATCTCCAGGCTGAGTTGGCCAGGATTTAGGGACCTCCTCTTCCATCCAGGGACCACCAGTGCCACTGCCGTTGCCTCAGAGGTTGCCAAGAAAGAGGAGCGGTTGGACCACAGTGGGCTCAGGGAGGTGAGGGTGGTGGAACAGAGGCACATCCCTCCAGTTGTACCTCTCCACAATTCCTATGCCATTCTGGCAAAGTGTGGTTCCTCTATGGAGGCACCTACAGTGGAGACCAAGGAGGATGCTGGGAACCTCCACAAAGGAGACCCACAGGAGGGTGGCAGGGGACCCTGCAGGGGAAGGAAACAACTCCTGGTGGGGGACTCCATTGTTAGGAAGGTAGAACTGGGCAAGGAAGGGGAGAGGGAGGTAAGGTGCCTGCCTGGTGCCATGGCTTGGAGGGACAGGGAGCGAATCCTAAGGATTGCCGGAGCAGCTGCACAGGGGAGGGAGCTGGATGTCATTGTCCACCTAGGGACAAATGACCTGGCTAAGAAAGGGATTAGAGAAGTGCAGGAAGAGTTTGTGGAATTGGGGAGGGGCCTTAGTCAAGTAGCACGCACGGTAACCTTTCTGGAGGTGCTACCCATCTATGGCATAGGAGAGGCTAGGATGTTCCGTACCATGGGATTCAATCAGTGGTTGAAAAACTGGTGTGGAGCTCAGGGATTTGGCTTCATTGGGGACTGGGGGTCCACCTGCAGTGATGCAAGCCTATACTGGCATGATGGGCTGCATCTGTCCGGGAGGGGATCCAGGATCCTAGGTGATAGGTTTAAATGCTTCATTGGCAAGCTTTTAAACTAGCCAAGGGGGGAGGCACTGTAAAGGAGCAGGAAAATCCTAGCCCCCCCAAACAATCACAGTAGTAAGTGTGGCAAACACCAACATGGAGGTGTTGATAGGGAGAAAGGCAGGGGTAAATGGAGAAAGTGACAAAGGCAAGAAGGCCAGGGATGGAGCAAAAGGGGTAAGGCCATCAGGAAATGGAGGTAATGAGTACCAATGCCTGTAGTCTGGGCAACAAGCTCCCTGAGCTGGTGGCCTTAATGGAAGAGGATGCCTGGATATCGTAGCAGTCACAGAAACATGGTACACAGAGAACCATGACTGGGATGTTAACATACCAGGGTACATAACCTACAGGAGAGACAGGCAGCGGAGAAGAGGGGGAGGAGTAGCTCTCTATGTAAAGGAAGGGATAAAAGCAACTGAACAAAAGAGTAAACAGGCAGAAGAGGAGGCACTGTGGGTCACCTTGGAGACTGGAAAGGGCACCACAATCCGCACAGGGGTTGTGTACAGACCCCCATGTCAGGGGGAAGGAATGGACAAGGATATGATAGAAGGAATTCTTAGAATGGCAGAGAAAGGGGAGATACTGTTGATGGGAGACCTGAATATGCCAGATGTTAACTGGAGCACATTTGCTGCAGCCACATCCAAGAGCAGAGCCATTCTTGACGCCCTACAGGTGGCAGGCATTAGACAGCTAGTTTCGGAACCCACTCATGAGGGAGCAATCTTAGACCTCGTACTCTCAAACGGGGGCAGTGAGAGGATCTCAGATCTAGAAGTAGGTTGCCATCTGGGGACAAGTGACCATCAAACAGTGTGGTTCACGTTAAACTCAGCTACAGAGTCAAGCCATACAAAAGTGAGGGTACTGGACTTTAGGAGGGCTGACTTTGGCAAGATGGGAGAGTGCCTCAGAAAAGCACTAGCAAACAGGCTAGAAGGTGGTGTGGAGCAACAATGGGGAATTATCAAAACTGCATCACAGACGCAACAAGCCTTTGTGTGAAGCAAATAAACAAATCAAAATGAAAGAAAAAGCCACTATGGTTCTCAAGAGAGGTGGCTGTGAAAGTCAGGAAGAAAAAGATAGCATTCCGGAAGTATAAGGAAACACAGAAGGAGCAGGACAGAGAGCTGTACCAATTAAGGCAGAAAGAAGCAGGGAGGGAAGTCAGAATAGCAAAGGCCCAAACTGAGGAAAAGATAGCCAACTCAGTTAAGAAGGGGGATAAAACCTTTTATAGGTACATCAGCGTGCGTAGAAAGACAAAGGGAGGGATAGTGACGTTGAATAGAATGAACAGTGGGTGGGCAGAGGGGGACAGTGAAAAAGCAGGAATACTGAACGAATATTTCTGCTCAGTATTCACAAAAGAGGAGGGGGAAGTACCTAATCCAATTAACAGAAGCACTCTTGATAGGGGGGTCGATCCCAGTCCTTTCACAGAAGAAAGGGTTCTGCAAGAACTCCTAAAACTGAAGGTGGACAAAGCAATGGGTCCTCATGGAATTCACCCCAGAATTCTAAAAGAATTAAGGAAGGAACTAGTGAAACCACTGGCTACTCTTTTTAATAAATCATGGGAGGATGGTGTGGTACCCGAGGACTGGAGGAAGGCGGATGTGATTCCCCTTCACAAAAGTGGGACCAAGACAGAGGCAGGAAACTACACACCTGTCAGTCTGACCTCTGTGGTAGGGAAAGTGATGGAGTCACTTCTGAAGGAAAGAATAGTTGAGTACCTAGAGGTCAGTGGAGCACAGGATCCAAGGCAGCATGGGTTCACAGCGGGAAGGTCATGTCAGACGAATCTAATAGATTTCTTTGACTGGGTGACCAAAGTAGTAGACCAGGGAGGGGCTGTGGACATGGCCTACCTAGACTTTAGCAAGGCATTTGACACAGTCCCACACAAAAGATTGATAGTCAAATTAACCAGCCTGGGAGTGGGTCCCAGGTAGTGGTAGCCTGGGTAAAACATTGGCTGGACAACAGGACACAGAAGGTAATTGTAAATGGAGTCCACTCTGAAGAAAGGGCGGTTACTAGTGGGGTACCGCAGGGTTCAGTATTGGGTCTAGTCCTTTTTAATGTCTTTATAAGTGACATTGCAGAGGGACTGGAAGGAAAAGTATGCCTTTTTGCAGATGACACAAAGATCTGCAACAGGGTTGGTACAAGGAGGCGTGGAAAGGATGAAAAGGGACTTGGCAAGGTTGGAGGAATGGTCAGACGATGGCAGCTAGGATTCAATGCAAAAAGTGCAAAATAATGCACCTGGGAAACAAGAACCCAGGGAAGAATACACAATGGGTGGGAGGTAGTAACAACAACAAAACAGGAAAGGGACCTGGGGTAATCATATCAGATGACCTTAAGGTTAGCAAGCAATGTGAGAAGGCGTAGGGAGGACCGGGGTATACTGGGATGTATAGGGAGAGGCATCAGCAGCAGAAAACAGGAAGTTGTTATCTCTCTGTACAGACAGTTGGTGAGACCCCATCTGGAGTACTGTGTCCAGTTCTGGAGACCCCATCTCCGCAAGGACATAGACAGGATAGAGGCAGTCCACAGGAGAGCAACTAAAATGGTGCAGGGTCTGCAAGAGAAGCCGTATGAGGAGAGACTAAAGGAGCTTAATATGTATACCCTTGGGGAAAGAAGGGAGAGGGGGACATGATAGAAACTTTCAAGTACCTCAAGGAATCAACAAAGTCCAAGAGGGTAGCATCTTTCAGAAAAGAGACTTGCAAGAACAAGGGGACACAATTTAAAGATAGAAGGAGGGCGGTTCAGGGGCAATGTGAGGAAGTATTATTTCACAGAGAGGGTAGTGGATGCATGGAACAGCCTTCCTGAGGAAGTTGTGGGGTCTAAAACTGTGGGAGAATTCAAGAATGCATGGGACAGACATAAGGCAATTCTTGTGGGGGGGCAGGAAGATAAAGGCTGTTGGTTAACTAGGATCTGTGGCCTATCCTGTAGGTAGGGAAATGGGCAGACTAGATGGGCCTAGCGGTCCTTGTCTGCCGTCAAAGTCTATGTTTCTATGTTTCTATGTAACAGCAATGATGAAGCCAAAGGAAACACAAATGCAAACGGAAGCTCGTACGCAAATGCAAATGGTAATGCACACGGTGACGTAAAATGAAATGCAAACAGAAATAGTAGTGGAAACGCAAATGGTAACAGTAACACAAATGCAAGCACAAATGAAAACGCAAAGGGTAATGCACACGGTGGTGTAGACGGGAACGCTAATGCAAATGGTTACGGGAAACACTAACTGTAACAGTTACAGAAGCACACACCCTTATTTTCCCCAAAAGCTGCATAGAGAAACACAGTGAATACAAAGAATCTATGCCTAATAATCGGCCTCGGAGCAGAAAATGAGCACTTGGAATACTAAATTGCTTATATCTCAGGAACTGTACAACGTAGAAAAAAAATAAAATGCATATAATTTATGACTTTCCTGGCTAGTTTTGCACTTAGCCCCATAGTGGAGGCTAAGCATTTTTCAGATGAAAAGTCTGTATCTGGAAGCGTTCCCGAGATAAGGGCCCCGGAAGGTGCAGCAGATGCCGTAATGTTAGTCTATGGGAAAAATAGTCAACTTTGGAGTACCGTAACTTTGCAGCCCTCTAATATTTTGTCACCAAATGATAAAAAGGCACATCTATGGGATCTTGGCTTTCTTCCTTCCAAATTTCAGCCCAAAGGACCAAACCATTCTTTTGCAGCAGGTGGCAAAGATTTCCTATTCGTTTGAGCATAGTGTCGCAAAGTAGTGTTGCAAATTATGACACTTTCGCAAAACAAATCACGAAAGTGTTGCAAGTGCAACACTACTTTGCGATACTACAGTTTATAAAAATTTGAAAAAACATAGTTCTGGGGTGTTTAACCCCAAAAAAAGACATGGCTAGCATCCTCAGGACTCAACTAGGTGAACACAAAAATAATTGTGTCCCTAGAGGGTCCCAAATTTAAATGCCAAGCATTTCTGTGACCAGTAACTGAGAAAAAATGGCTGACTCATGACACTACAGGGGTCATTTGCAACACTGTCAAACTTTTTATTAACTTTTCCCATTGACTATAATGGGAAACTTGTTTTTTGAATAACTTTTGAACTGTTTAATATTTGTTCATGAAATCTTTGAAAGGCACATCGGGGACTACGGCCGCATGTTCCCTGAAGGCTTTGGACCTGTCTTGCAAACAGTGCAACCTGTAGGTGCAAGCAAAGAATGCGCAAAAAACGTAAATGTGACTTTCTATTGTGCTTTATAACTCTGCAACTGTATATCCAACTATTACAAAACTTAGCAGCTTCAGAGATCTATGGTAATGCTCCTTGTCTGCCAAATTGTAGGCAAATCCATCATACGGTGGCAAAGTTATTAAACTGCAAAATGTCACACTTTAACCTTAAATGGGGTACTCAACCCTAACTATAGTGGCACTACCATGCCACTATAATGTATATATATATATATATTATAGGGGTGTGATTACACCCCTATAGTTCGGGTTGAGTAGGCACTTTAATGTTAAACTCAATTTTACGCATTAATAATCCTTTGGCAACCATACAGATTTGCAATGCTATTTGGAATGCGCGGTCTGGTATGGTAGATCTCTTGATTTACCAAGTTGTGTTTCGGTTGGACTTATGGTTTCTGTGCAGTACAACATTTAAAAAACACATTTTTCACCAGTTTTGACATGTGTTTTGCCCATGGTGCTCTGACCACACCATGTGGTGTTTTGGTCTGAAATTTGGAACGTAGAAAGAGGTTGGGCCAAGGAACAATCCAAAATTGGTTTGGTAAAAACATAGAAACACAGAAACATAGAATCTGACTGCAATGTAAGGACTGCTTGGCCCACCTAGGCTGCCCAATTCCCTACCTGATGGATAAGTTGCAGATCCTAGTTAACCAACAGCTTACTTCCTCCTACCCCCCACTGCCTTATGTCTGTCCCATGCATTCTTGAATTTTCCCACTGTTCTTGACTCCACAACCTCCTCAGGAAAGAGGCAAATAATATAATATAATATAATATAATATAATATAATATAATATAATATAATAAATATTAATCCATTCACTCCAAGAGTTATATGGTTATTTTTCAGACAAAGATTGGACTCACAGTCAAGTATTTTGTAGCTCGGGGACTAGGATCCTAGTACACCAGAAAATTCCTTGTCCACTTTTGGGCCAAATGAGGCATGGATTTTGTTCAGGGTGACCCCCTCTACAAAGCCATGCCTTTGATTTGGCTCATTTTGGTCAAAAAATAGCTTCTAAAATTTTTAAATTATTTGACCATGACTCGCTAATGATCCTAGTCCATGAGCTGTCAAAATCCTAGTCTGCAAGCTCGATCTTTGGTTGCGAGCCTGCAAATTCTTTGATCATGAGAGTCGTTGATCGCAATCTTGCATAGTGACCTAAAAACACTAATATCTCAGCTCAGGGGTGGGCTAGGGACACAAATGAGGGTGGGTTTTGCTCAGAAGGTTCCGTTCTATCGAGGCATGACATTCGTTCAGTTCAAATCAGTGAAAAATTCACGTTTCACCATTTTTAATTCTTTGTTTGTGAGCCTGCAAAGTCTTTAATCGTGAGCCTGCAAATTCTTTGATCGTGAGATTCTTTGATCACGATCATGCATCGTGAGTGAGGGACAAGATGGCCCAATTTAAAAATCTATTTTCTCAGCCCAGGGGTGTCCTAGGAAGTTAAATGAGGGTGGATTTTACTCAGGGGGCTTAGTTCTGTTGAACCATGGTGGTGGTATACCACAATTCCATAAATTTTTTTATTTATAAGATTTTTAATTCTTTGTTCGTGAGCCTATAAATTCTTTGATCGTGAGATTCTTTGATCGACATCTTTGATCGCGAGGGCAGGACAAGATGGCCAGATTTTTTTGTAATGGAATAGATAAGGAAATTTTACCAATCTTTAACGTTGAATATCTTGGAAATGGTTTGGTCTTTTTACTTGAAATCTGGAGGGTGTTTACGGCATGTCCTGTAGATGTGAATTATGGTGTTTACATGTCAGAGAAGATTTTTTTTTTGGCGAAGATATTGCGTGAAGCACTTTTTGCTTGCGGTGGTGGCTTGAAATTGATAGGATACCTAGCCTTAGTGTCATGGATGTAGTTTTCAGTCATTGTGTGTGTTAAATGTCAACAGGTGTGGAACTGTGCCAGTCTGATGAATGAAAATCTCATATGTTAAAATGTTATATCTCGTACACGGTTTGGTCTTGTCACTTGAAATTTGGAGGGTGTTGACGGCATGTCCTGTGGATGTAAATTTTAGTATTTCCATGTCAGAAAATATTTTTTTGGCGGAGATATGGCGTGGCGCAGTTTACATTCTGCGGACAGCGTTTTGCTTGTGGTGGTGGCTTGAAATTGATAGGTTACCTAGCCTTAGTGTCATGGATGTAGTTTTCAGTCATTGTGTATGTTAAATGTCAACAGGTGCGGAACTGTGCCACTCTGATGAATTAAAATTTCAAATTTTGACATGTCATATCTTGAACATGGTTTGGTCTTTTTACTTGAAAGTTGGAGGGCGTTGATGGCATGTCCTGTAGATGTTAACAGATGTGTTTACATGTCAGACAATATATTTTTTGCAGAGATATTGTGTCACGCAGTTTACATTGTGTGGACAGCATTTTCTATTGTTCTACTAGATTAACATTTGTTTGGTGGCTGGCTTTGCTGTTGTGAATGTACTTTTTAGTCATTGGGTGTGTAATGTGGCCTGACACTTACAAGTTGATGGGAGTGCAACTTTCTACTTTTCTATTCTTTTTATAAAAAGTAAGGAAATTCTATGCAAGAAAACTTCATTAATGCCTCAGTTAGGGTTCTTCTACAGTGACAAAAGTGAGGAAATTTGATTTTAGGGTTTCCACCCCTTGCACCTCACCCTCACCCCGCCCCCACCAACAGGCATTGGGGTGTGTGTTGGAGTCATTGGCCCTAACTCTCACCCCATCCCATGTGTAAACAAGCTGAGGTGGTGCAGTGTAAGAAAATGGAGTGAGAGTTAGGGTCGATGACCCCAATGCACACCCCAATGCCTGTTGGTGGGGGCAAGGTGGGGTGGGGTGTAAGGGGTGGGAACCCTAAAATCAAATTTCCTCACTGTAGAAGAACCCTAACTGATGCATTAACAAAGTTTTTGCATAGAATACATTATATATATATATATATATATATATATATATATATTCATGGCAAAAAATCCATTTAATGCATCAGTTGGGTTGTTCCACAGTGACAAAAGCAGGAAATTCGGTGTTAGGGTTGAAAGCCACCCTTGCACAGCCCACCCACCAATTGGCATCAGGGGTGTGCATTGGGGTCATCGACTAACTCTCACCCACATCACATGTAAACAAGCTGAGGTATAGGAGAATGGGGGAGAGTTAGGACCGATGACCCCAATGCACACCCTGATGCCAGTTGAGGGGGGTGCAAGGGGGGGCTTTCAACCCTAACACAGAATTTCCTTGCTTTTGTCGCTGTGGAACAACCCTAACTGATGCATTAAACAGAGTTTTTTGCCATGAATTTCCCTTCTTTTTGAGAATGAGGACTATAAATAGTGAATGGAATGCGGTGGTGGGAGCGTGGGCCAACCACGTGATGTCTTGTGACATAGTAATGGTATATGCAATGTAAATGCAAGCACTAATGGCTACGCACATGGTGACAGAAATGTAAATGGTAAAGCAAATGTTAATAGAAATGCAAGTGCAAAGTGACACCAAAGCAAACAGTGACACAAACGGAGACGCAAGCGCGTGTCGAAATGCAACTGGTAACACGCACGGTCATGGTACCGCTATTGTAAATGCAAATGTTAACTGTTACAGCAACAATAATGCCAAAGGGAACAGAAATGGAAATGCAAATGCAAGCGTGTATGGAAAGCATAAGCGTAACCGCTGATCATGGTACCGCAGATGCAAATGCAAATGGATGTGGTAACATGCAAGAATAACACCAAAGGAAACAGAAACGGAAATGCAAGTGCATACGGAAACGAAAACTGTAACGCGCATGGTCATGGTGCTGCAATTGGAAATGCAAATCATAATGGTAACAGCTAAAATAACGCCAAAGGAAACAGAAACGGAAACGCAAATGCAAGCGCGTACAGAAACACAAATCATTATGAGTACGGTCACGGTACCGCAATTGTAAATGCAAATGGTAATGGTAACAGCAACAATAACACCAAAGGGAACAGAAATGGAAATGCAGACACAAGCATGTATGGAAATGCAAACCATAACGCGCATGATCACGTTACCGTAATTGGAAACGCAAATGATAACGGTAACAGCAAAAATAATGCCAAAGGAAACAGAAACACAAATGCAAATGCAAGCATGTATGGAAATGCAAACCATAACGTGCAAGGGAACGCAATTGGAAATGCAAATGGTAACGGTAACAACAACGATGATGCAAAATGAAAGGCAAACGCAAATGGAAGGGCAGCCGCAAACGCAAATGGTAATGCACACAGTGACGCAAAGCAAAATGCAAATAGAAACAGTACTGTAGACACAAATGGTAAGAGTAACACAAACGCAAGCGTAAACAGAAACACAAAGGATAATGCACACGGTGGTGTACACGGGAACGCTAACTCAAACGGGTATGGAAACACAAGTGGCAATGCTACATGTAACAGTAACTGTAGTGCACACCCTGGTTTTCCCCAACAGCTGCATAGAGAAACACAGTGACTACAAAGAATGTATGCATAATAATGGACCTGGGACCAGAAAATGAGCTGTTGGAATACTAAATTGCTTATATCTCAGGAACCGTACGACGTTGAGAAAAAATAAAATTTCATATGAGCCATCACTTTCCTGGGTAGGTTTGCACTGAATGCTTAGCCCACTATTTTTCTGATGAAAAGTCCATATCTCGCACCGTTTCTGAGATACGGCCCCCAAAAGGCACGGCGGATGCCACAATGTTAGTCTATGGGAAAAAGCATCAACTTTGGAATACTGTAACTTTGCATCCCTGCAATATTTTTTCACCAAACCACAAAAAGGCACATCTGTGAGATGTTGGCTTTCTTCCCTTCAAATTTTAGCCTGAAAGACCAAACTGTTCATTTGCAGCAGGGTAGCAAACAATTCCTGTCATTTTGGCCATAGCGTTGCAAAGTAGTGTCGTGATTTGCGACACTTTCGAAAAAAAAATCATGAAAGTGTCGCAGGTGCGACACTACTTTGTGATACTACTTTTCCCAAAAATTTCAAAAACATATTTCTGGGGTGTTTATCCCCAAAATAAAGACATGCCTAGCATCCTCAGGGCTCGACTAGGTAAACACAAAAAGAATTGTGTCCCTTGATGGTCCCAATTTTAAATGCCAAGCATTTCTGTGATCAGTAGCTGAAAAAAAATGGCTGACTCATGACACTACAGGGGTTATTTGTGACACTAAAAACTACATTTGTGACACTGTCGAACTTTTTGTTAACTTTTCCCATTGACTATAATGGGAAACTTGTTTTTTGAATAACTTTTGAACTGTTTAATATTTTTTCACGAAATCTTCAAAAGACACATCAGGGGCACTGGCCACTCATTCTCTGAAGTTTTTGGACCAGTCACACAAACCGGACAACCTGTAGGTGCGAGCAAAAAATGCACAAAAAAGCATAAATGTTCTCAGGAATGTTGCTTGATAACTCCACAGCTGTATATCTGACCAGTATGAAACTTGGCGGATCCCAAGATCTATGGTTACGCCCTGAACCTGCCAAATTTCAGGAAAATCCATATAACAGTGGCAAAGTTATTAAGGTGCAAAATGTCACAATTTAACCTTAAATGGGGTACTCAACCCTAACTATCGTAGCACTGTTGTGCTACCATAATATATATATATATATATATATATATATATATATATATAGCAAAAAACTTTGTTAATGTATCAGTTAGGGTTGAAGCAATAAGGGACAAAGGTAGGGAAATGAGACGTTATGGTTGAGCCCCTAGCTCTCCACCCTACCACTGCACCCCCATCCTCCACACACCAGCAGGCACTGGGGTGTGCCATGGGATCGTTAGGCCCAGCTCCCACCCCATTAGATGTGTAAAGAGGCTGACATGGTACAGCATAGGAGAATGGGGTGAGAGTTAGGCCTAATGACCCTATGGCACACCCCAATGCCTGTTGGTGTGTGGATGGTGGGGGTGGTAGGGTGGGGGAGTTAGGGTCTCAACCCTAATGTCTCATTTCTCTACTTTTGTTGCTTCAACCCTAACTGATGCATTAGCAAAGTTTTTTGCAATGAATTTCCTTACTTTTTGAGAAAGTGTAATGTAACTGGTAAGTGTAATGTGTTGGTGGGAGCACTGGGCCCCATGCTGCCACCAAGCTGCCCATTTGTACATAATGATATGTGTCTGTGGTAGCGCGGGACCCTCTACTCCCACTTACACATAACAATGCAGCCATACAGTAGCCCTATAGGGCTGAATAGGAACCCTTGTAACACTAATTTGCCAATCTCAGTAACCATACAAGCTATGAAAAATATTCCACTGCAGCTGCAATCATGACTTTGAAACTTCCACTTGTGCTTATCTGGGGGTATCAAAAAATCCATATCTTGCATCATTTTCGAGATATGGGCACCGAAAGTCACTATGGGCGCCGAAATGTTATCCTATGGAAAAAAATCTCAACTTCATGATGGCACATCTATGGAAGTGATTAACTTTTTTACACCTAAACAGCACAATTCACATCTCTGTGATACCCCTTTTATACCCTGAAAATTTCAAGCCCAAAAACCAAACCGTTTATTTGCAGTGCACTGGCAAATTTTTTTAATTCCTAGTTCATGAGGTGGCAAAATCCCCATTCATGAGCTGTCAAAATCGCTGTTCACGAGAAATCCTTGATCGTCAGATTTTGGCCATCTGGTCTGGAAGTCACAATCAAGGATTTTGGCAGCTTGCGAAAGGGGATTGGCTTGGGAAAGGGGATTTTGACAGCTCGTGAATGGGGATTTTGTCAGCTCCAGAATGAGGACTTAAAAAAACAATCCCCATTCGTGAGCTGTCAAAATCCCCTTTCGTGAGTCAATCCCCTTTCATGAGGTGTCAAAATGCCCTTTCACGAGCCAATCCTTGTTTGCGAGAAGGGCCATCTGGTTGGGAAATGATAATCAAGGATTTTGTCAGCTCATGAAAGGGCATCAGCTCATGAAAGAGGATTTTGTCAGCTCGTGAAAATGGATTTTGTCAGCTCATGAAAAGGGTATTAAAAAAAAACAATCCTCTTTAGTGAGCTGACAAAATCCTCTTTCGCGAGCCGATCCCCTTTCGCAAGCTGACAAAATTCCTTTTCGCGAGCCAATCCTTGTTTGCGAGATAGGGCCATCTGGTCCCTAAGTCATGATCAAGAATTTTGTTATGTTGTGAAAGGGGATCAACTCACAAAAGGGGATTTTGTCAGCTCGCAAAAGAGGATCAGAAGCAAGACACAAACAAAGAATTTTAAAGTTTAAAACAGCCATTTTTTGGCAAAAATGAAGGAAACCAGAGGCATGGGTTTGTAGAGGGTGTCACCCTGAACAAAATCCATGCTTCATTTGCAAAAGAAGTCAGCTATGGGGCAAGCTACAACATTTTGTTTGTGGGAAAAAATTAAAACAAGATGGTGGCTCGCGAAAGGGGAATTTTATAAATCCCCTGTCACGAGGTGACAAAATCCTTGATTGCAAGCCCAATCCCCTTTCACAAAACATACATATAAATCTTAGACTGAACTGAGCATGCTCAGAACCCAAAAATTCAAAATTAAATAACTTTGGAACAGATTAATATTTTTTTCACCAAACCAACGCTGGATTGTTCTTTGACTAAACCTCTTTTTACCCTGACAATTTACAATCAAAATACCACACAGTGTGGTCACAGTGTGATGGACAAAAATCAGTAAAAAAGTGCAAAAAAAAAAGCAAAAAACTAATTTTTTGATGCTTCACTGCATGGAAATCGCAAGTCCATTCAAAGCACAACTTGGCAAATCAAGAGATCTACCACACAAAACTGAATATTCCAAATTTCGCGTAAATCCGTTGAATGGTTGCAAACTAATTAAGGTACAAAATTTAGGGTTTAACATTAAATTGCTTACTCAACTCCAACTATACTGGCATGACTGTGCCAGTATAATTTATATATATATATATATATATATATATATATATATATATATATATATATTAGGCAAAAACTCAGTTTAATGCATCAGTTAGGGTTATTCCACAGCGACAAAAGTGGGAAATTCGATGTTAGGGTTGAAACCCCTTGCACCCTCAGCCCACCCACCAACTGGCATCGGGGTGCGCTGTGGTCGTCGGCCCTGCTCTCACCCCATCACATGTGGAAAGAAGCTGAGGAATAGGAGAATGGGGTGAGAGTTAGGACCGATGACCCCAATGAGCACCCAATGTCAGTTTGGGGGGTGGGCTTGAGGGGTGCAAGGGGGGTTTCAACCCTAACATTGAATTTCCCCGCTTTTATCACTGTGGAATAACACTAACTGATGCATTAAACTGAGTTTTTTGCCTCTAATTTCCCCTTGTTTTTGAGAATGATAACGAAAAATAGTGAACGTAATGCGGCAGCAGGAGGCGGTCCGCTCCCACCACGTGATGTCTTGTCACATAGTAACACGGTGCCCAAATGCAAATGGTAATGCGCATGGTGATGCAAAAGCAAAACAGAAAGAGAAACAGTACTGTAGACACAAATGGTAAAAATAGCATGAAACACAAGCACAAATGAAAAGCATAAAGTGCTTGCACATGGTGGGCGTGAGCGAACGGTAAGTGAAAGCGGAGTGAACCATAAGCAAGCGGTAAAGGTAACAGTAATGTAAGCACACAGGCTGGTTTTCCCAAAAGCTGCATAGAGAAAGACAGTGAGTACAAAGAATGTATGCATAATAATGGGTCTCGGAGCAGAAAATGAGGATTTGGAATACTAAATTGCTTATATCTCAGGAACCGTACGACGTAGAAAATTTTTTTTAAAGTCATATGATTTATGACTTTCCTGACTAGTTTTGTACTTAGACCCCATTAGGGGGCTAAGCATTTTTCTGACGAAAAGTCCATATCTCGCACCGTTTCCGAGATACGGGCCCTGAAAGGCGCAGCGAATGCCGTAATGTTATCCTATGGGAAACAAAGAGAAGGTCGGAGTGTCATAACTTTGCCGCCCTGTAATATTTTTTCACCAAACCACCAAAAGGCACATCTGTGGGATGTTGGCTTTCTTCCCTCCAAATTTCAGTGTAAAAGACTAAACCGTTATTTTGCAGCAGGGTGGCAAAGAATTCCTGTCATGCAGCGGACGCCGCAATGTTAGTCTATGGGAAAAAGTGTCAACTTCAGAGTACCGTAACTTTGCATCCATGCAATGTTCTGTCACCAAACCACAAAAAGGCACATCTGTGAGATGTTGGCTGCATTCCCTCCAAATTTCAGCCCAAAAGACCAAACCGTTCATTTGCAGCAGGGTGGCAAAGAATTCCTGTTATTTTGAGCATAGTGTCACAAAGTAGTGTCGTGATTTGTGAAAGTTTTCGCAAAAATTTGTGACACTTTCATGAGTGCGACACTACTTTGCAACACTACTTTTTCCAGAAATTGGAAAAACATATTTCTAGGGTGTTTAACCTCAAAATAAAGACATGCCTGGCATCCTCAGGGTCCTACTAGGTAAACACAAAAAGAATTGTGTTGCTAGAGGGTCCCAAATTTAAATGCCAAGCATTTTTCTGATCACCAACTGAAAACAAAATGGCAGATTTGCGACACTACTAGGGCCATTTGCGACACTAAAAAGTGCATTTGCGACACTGTCGAACTTTTTGTTAACTTTTCCCATTGACTTATAATGGGAAATTGTTTTTTGAATAACTTTTGAACTGTTTAATACTTTCTCACAAAATCTTCAAAAGGCATATTGGGGACTCCGGCTGCACATTCCCTGAAGTTTTCGAATCGGTCGTGCAAACCGTGCAACCTGTAGGGACGAGCAAAGAATTCAAAAAAGCATAAATGCATGCACAGATCACGCTTAATAACTCCGCAGCTGTATATCCGAACAGTACGAAAGTTGGCATATCCCAAGATGTATGGTTCTTGATCGTGTGTTCTAAATGTCAGGCAAATATGTTCAACAGTTGCAAAGTTATTAAGGTGCAAAATTTTAGGTTTAACATGTAAATGGCTCCTCAACCCTAACTGTGGTAGCACTACCATGCTACCATAATACATATATAGTATATATATATTAATTGCAGAAAAACTCCATTAATGCATCAGTTAGGGTATCTATCACAGCAACAAAAGATTGCAAATTCAGTGTTAGGGTTACCAACCCTACCACCCCACCCCACCCTCACCCTCCACACAACAACAATCATTGGAGTGTGCCTTGGGGTCATCGGGCCTAACTCTCACCTCATTACATGTGTAAACAAGCTGAGATGTTACAGTATAGGAGAATGGGGTGAGAGTGAGGCCTGATGACCCAAGGCACATCTGACACCTGTTGTTGTGTGGAGAGTGGAGGTGGGAGTGGAGGTGGGGTGGTAGTGTTGGTAACCCTAACACTGAATTTCCAGTCTTTTGTCACTGTAATAGATATCCTAACTGATGCATTAACAGAGTTTTTTTTTGCAATGAATTTTCCTTCTTTTTGAGATAGCATAATAGTATCCTCATGCTCCAATTCCTCCGTAGATGTGCATATGTACAGTATGTAGGTGTGGAAGCACAGGGCCCTCTGGGCCCTGCACTTCTATGTGTCCAACAGCAGTGACCCAATTGTCAATATAGCCATCTTATTACCCCACCTCATGCACCCTGGTACAGAGAAATTGTGAAATGCAAGTCAAAACATAATTATGCGCAACTGCAATGCCATTCTGCATCACGGGTGCAAAAAACACATTTTGGGCAGGATGTGAAAAATAACAGCTGTACTGTTCATGAGGTGGTGTGATAAAATGGCTATGTTGAAAATGTGATGGCTAAATATTGAAAACTACCAAAGTTATACGCATGTGTAGAATAAATTCAGCAGATGCACAGAACTATAGCAACACTCGCTCTGCCTTGCATCTGTCTTTCTGAAGTCGCCAACTGCCTCTCTCTGCACTTTCTGTCCTCGCACTTCAGTTGGCAGCTTCTTTTCTAGAAACTAGAGCTACAAATGGAAAAAAACACACACTTTACTTTAGATTTGAGCTAAGCGGGATTTACTTTAAACATGTACCTATATTTTACTTTTGGAGACTGAGCATGCTCGGTCACGCTGCAGTTTAATATGATAAAAGTGAAAGTGCTCTGCAGTGGATCTTCTCCATGTACAGACGGCAACTTTCTTTTTCTGAGAAAATGAATAAAACAGAAAAAAAACTTTTATTTTTACTTTTTAAACCGAGTGACACTTAAACTTCTGGCAGCAACTCACAAACAGTGGCAGCACTTGGTCACGGTACATTGCAGCAGAAAGTGAAAGCCCTTCAACATGGAGCCACAGCAAAAATGGCAGGATCAACCAAATAAGACTTTTAAATTGCATTTTATTAAAAATGTATGACAGATTTAAACATATCTTGTATGCACTGGGCTGAGGATTGCTGTATTGTTTTGTTATTTCTGTTGGTGTTAGCCTGTTTGTGGTAGCCTGCTTGTGCTAGGTGTGTGTGTGTGTGTCTGTGTGTGTGTGTGTTTGTGGTAGCTTTTCCGTGCCAGGTGTGGAGTGATCTCACTACTGATGAGAAAGTTCTGAAGACTGCAAGGGGGCTAGAAAGTAATTCAGGCATGCAGTTGCGCTGTGAGGTGTGCAGTCATTGGGAAATAATGCATGGTCATGTGATGCATTCTGTCCAGTCATGTTAGTGGAATTTCTATGATTTTACCTACACATTTTATAAATATATATATATATATATATATACATATTCCTAACAAAAACTCAGTTTAATGCATCAGTTAGGGTTGTTTCACAGTGACAAAAGTAAATAATTCGATGTCAGGGTTGAAACCCCCCTTCCACCCCCACCCGCCAACCGGCATCAGGGTGTGTGTTGGGGTCATCGGTCCAACTCACCCCATCCCATGTATTAGAAGCCAGGGTGGTGAAGTATAGAAGAATGGGGTGAGTTAGGACCAACGACCCCAACGCACACCCAGATGCCAGTTGGGGGGCAGGGTGGGGGGTCAAAGGGGGATTTTCAACCCTAACATCAAATTTTCTTACTTTTGTCACTGTGGATCAACCCTAACTGATGCATTAAACGGAGATTTTTGCCATGAATTTCCCTTCTTTTTGAGAATGAGGAGGATAAATAGTGAATGGAATGTGGTGGTGGGAGCGCGGGGCCCTTTGGGCCCCACGGCCCACCATGTGATTTTTTTATCACATAGTAATGGTAACTGCAACACAAATGCAAGTGCAAATGGTAATGCACATGGTGACACAAACGTAAATGGTAACGCAAACGGTAATAAAAATGCAAGCGCAAAGTGATGCCAAAGCCAACAGTAATGCAAACAGAGATGCAAATGCAAGTGCATACGGAAACACAACTGTTAATGCACACGGTCATGGTACTGCAATTGGAAATGCAAATGGTTACGGCAACAGGAACAATAACGCCAAAGAAAACAGAAATGAAAACGCAATCACGTACGGAAATGCAAACCATAACGCGCAGTCATGGTTCTGCAATTGGAAATGGTAATGGTAACAGCAACAATAATGCCAAAGGAAACAGAAATGCAAACACAAGCATGTACAGAACGCAAACCGTAACACACACGGTCACGGTAATGCAATTGCAAACACAAATGGTAACAGCAACAATAACACCAAAGTAAAGAGAAATGGAAATGGAAATGCAAGCATGTATGGAAACGTAAACCATAAAGCGCACGATCACAGTAACACAACTGGAAACGCAAATGGTAACGGTAACAGCAGTGATGACGCCAATCGAAACAGACACAAACAGTAGTGGAAACGCAAATGGTAACAGTAACGCAAATGCAAGCGCAAATGAAAACGTAAAGGGTAACGCACATGGTGGCACGTGCTAACGCAAATGGGTATGGAAATGCAAGTGGAAATGCTAAGGGTAACAGCAACAAAAGTGCACACCCTGGTTTTCCCCAACAGCTGCATAGAGAAACACAGTGAGTATAAAGAATGTATGCATAATAATGGGCCTCGGACCAGAAAATGAGCACTTGGAATACTAAATTGCTTATATCTCAGGAACCGTACAACGCAGAAAAAAAATGTTAATTTCATATTATTTATGACTTTCTTGGCCAGTTTTGCACTAGCATTTTTGCGACAAAAAGTCCATATCTTGAAGCATTTCTGAGATACGGACCCCGAAAGGCACAGCAGATGCCGCAATGTTAGTCTATGGGAAAAAGTGTCTGCTTCGGAGCACCATAACTTTCCATTCATGCAATATTTTGTCACCAAACCATGAAAAGGCACATCTGTGGGATGTTTGCTTTCTTCCCTCCAAATTTCAGCCCAAAAGACCAAACCAGTGTTTTGCAGCAGGGTGGTAAAGAATTCCCGTTATTTTCCCCATTGTGTCGAATAATAGTGTTTCAAATCATGACACTTTCACAAAAAAATCACGAAAGTGTTGCAGGTTCGACACTACTTTGCGACACTACTTTTCCCAAAAATTTCAAAAACATATTTCTGGGGTGTTTAACCCCAGAATAAAGACATGCCTAGCATCCCCAGGGCTCGGCTAGGTAAACACAAAAATAATTGTGTCCCTAGAGGGTCCCAATTTTAAATGCCAAGCATTTCTGTGATCAGTAACTGAAAACAAAACGGTGGATTTGCAACACTACTAGGGTCATTTGCGACACTAAAAATGGCATTTGTGACACTATCAAACTTTTTGCTAACTTTTCCCATTGACTATAATGGGAAACTTGTTTTTTGAATAACTTTTGAACCTTTCCATATGTTTTCACGAAATCCTCAAAAGGCACATCAGGGACCCTGGCTGTATGTTCCCTGAAGTTTTCAGACCGGTCACGCAAACTGTGCCACCTGTAGGCACAAGCAAAGAATGCACAAAAAAGCGTAAATGCGCTACAGAATGTTGCTTAATAACTCCACAACCATATATCCAACTGGTACAAACTTGGCAGATCCCGAGATCTATGCCACCGCTCCACGCCTGCCAAATTTCAGGCAAATTCATCAAACAGTGGCAAAGTTATTAAGGTGCAAACTTTCACACTTTAACCTTAAATGGGGTTCTCAACCCTAACTATATAATACATACATACATACATATAGATATAGATAGATAAATAAATATATATATACACACACACACACACACACACACACATATATAGATAGATATTATAGAGGTACATTTATTTATTTATTTAAGCGTTTAACCAGGAAGGCATGCTGAGCAGGCTACTGCTCGATTCCAGATGTGTCCTGGGGGAAGGGGGACATAGACACAGAGAATGACATCATAATACAAGTGTGGGTACATAATGCTAACAATAGGTCCTGGTATTAAGACATAATAGAGCGAGTTATATTAGGGTTGCATAAGCACGTCTATTTTAAACTCAAATATTTGCACCTTAATAACTTTGCCCCCATTAAATCAATTTACATGAAATTTGAATAGCATAGCCTCTGTGCCAGGGTTCCTTGATCCTGTAAATTTCATGTAGATTGGTGTCAGGCAGACAACGTTACAGAGATGCAAAAAAACTCAAAAGTCTAATTTTTTTAAATGTTTATACTTTTTTTGCCACCCAATAATTTAACAAATAGGAGCTTATAAAACCAAAACTTTCAGGTTTGCTAGAGGCTGGTGCAAGATGTGTGCTTTTGTTGTTTTTAGGTCCCTTAGTTAAGAAATTTTTAAAATATTTAAAAAAACTTTCCATTTCTGAGCATGCGTAGTCAAAAATCAACATTCTGTTTATAACTGAATTTTTGCAAAAGTAACAGTTTGCACTATTTATTCATTTATTTATTTAAGAGTTTTACCAGCAATGCATACTGAGCAGAATACCACTCAATTCCAGATGCATCCTGGGGACAGTACAATACAACAACATGAGAGACACAATGTAACAAGGTGGTAAAGGAGGTACAGGCAATATAACAGTAGGGTATCAAACTAGACAGGGTATAGCATGGCACAGAGTACAAGTGCATTTACAGTGAGAGTTCCGACAGCTGAGGGTCAGAGCCAGGTAAGGTAAAGATACAGGATCAGGTAGTGCAGTCAATACAACCATCATCTCCTCGCTCCAAGGGTCATTTCTCTGTCCAAAGCTAAGAAGGAGGGAAATTTTATAGGTTGCTTAAAGCTTCTCCTTCATCCTCCCTCCTCCCCCGAGGCATCAAAAGACACTCACCTCTCCCTATGGTACAAATTCTGGATCTAGGATAGCCATATAATGTATCCATCTTTGCCAGTTCTCCATAAATGCTATTTGTTTATTGTATATATTAGCCGTACGTGCTTCTAGTTTGTAACTATCCAAAACTGTTTGACACCAGTCTGAGACAGTGGGTATACATGTGGCCATCCATTTACGTGTTATAGACTTTTTTGCTGCTAGGAGATATAGTGACAGTAAAGTACGATGCCACAGAGGTCTATGTTCTGGAAAGATTGACAGTAACACCATTTCTGCTGTGAGCTCTGCCTGTTCCTGCAGACAGTCCCATAGCTCTTCCTGTAGGGTACACCAAAATGGCATCAGTTTGGGGCACAGCCAGAAAATGAGTCCCAAATCCACAAGTCTACAATTGCATTCCCTCCAACAACACCCACGGAAGGGAGGGAGATACTTGGCCAAAACCACTGGTGAGTGTAAAAACCTGGTTCAACATTTCCATGCAAACTCCCTCCATATATTAGAAAAGGTTATTTTTATTGCTTTTAGGGTTGTGTCTTGCCACAGAGATAGAGGAACCTCAAGGGACAGGTCTTTGTTATAGCCTTCCAGTGCCATCTGTGATGAGTCTCCCAGTAGCGCTCTCAAGATTTTGTATAGGTAGCCTATTAGATGACCCCAGGGGTGGCCCTGAAGGATATATTTTAAAAGGACCCACAATAGTGGGGCCTGGGGGAAGTGTAGGAATCTTAGGAACAACCTCCCTTTGTCTCAAAAGAATAGTTTCTCACTTGGGAGTAGCAGAACAAATCTCTATCCGGGAGTCCATATTTCCTCTGTAGATCAATCAAGGGGAGAATATTGTTACTTATTAAGAACTGGTGTATACAGTTAAGTCCTATCCTGCTCCAGGATGCAAAATTTAGATCAGATTTAGATGGGTGGAAAGTATCATCCTCAGATATTAGCGCATGGAGAAAAATGGATTCTTTAAAAGCAGTTGCCCATTTTAATTTTTGCCATACTTTCAAAATTTGGGCCGTATATTTGGTGAAATTCTTAAGATGAGGATCCCATCCCCCTGAAGCAAAGGCTATCTTTTCTATATCATATAAATCATTTATTAAGAACTCAATCTCCTACCAAGGGGCAGTGGAAGAGGAAGATAACTACCAGAACAAGATTTTAAGAAAGGCTGCCTTATCGTATAGCGTCATATTTGGCAGGTCTGCCCCTCCCTGAGCCACAGAGAGTTGAAGAAGAGAGAGAGAGAGAGAGAGGCAAACTCTCAGCCTCTCCCCCCCCCCAAATAAAGTTAGATATTGTTCTGTTCCATGACTTAAAATAAAAACTGGAAGGACAGGTAGGAATATTCTGAAATAGGTATAAGAGGCAGGGGAGAATATTCGTACGCATAATTTCTCTTCTTTAAAAAAATGTAAGACTCAGTTTCCCCCATTTAGTTAAATCATTTTGGAGAAGGATAGAAAGGGGTTTATAATTTATCAATTCTAGGTGAGTTAGATCTTTGGGGATATGTATACCCAGGTATTTAAGTTTGGTGCAATGCCATGTCACAGAGAATTTTTGTTTTAGCCTCAAAGAAGGGTAGAAATATAATAGTAATATTTCAGTTCTGGCCATGTTAAGTTTAAAATTTGCCACCTTCTCAAACTCCTGCAAGATTTCTATAATTGCTGGGATAGATTGTTCGGGAAACAGCACAGTTAAAAGGACATCATCCGAAAACAAAGAGACATTATATGATGTTTGTCCCAGGGGAATCCCCTCAATTCACTCTTCATTTCTGAGTGCTACTTCCAGAGGCTTCATGTAGAGAGTAAATAAAAGGGGGCATCCCAGCCTCATCCCGCATTGCAGAGATATTGGAGAGGAAATGATGCCATTTACCTGGACATAAGCCTGAGGATGACAATAAATGGTTTGAAGCCATTTCAAAAGTGATTCTGGGAATGAAAATGTAGACAGGGTGTCCCAGAGAAAACCCCAGAACACACTTCTCGGCATCTAAACTCAAGAGGGCTGTTGGAATTTGTCTTGAATGTATGTATTCTAATAATAACATTGTACAATGGGTGTTGTCAGTAGTGTTTCTCTGTTTGATGAAACCTGACTGGTCAGGATGGATTAGTGTTGGGAGGATTAGTTCTAATCTTGTGGCCCATATGGCTATATGGATTTTGTAGTCCACATTTAATATAGAAATTGGGTGGTATGAGGATGTCTCTGTGTTGTCCTTATCAGGCATTGGAAGTGGGGCTATGACTGCATACATCCGGGGGGGGGGCCTCTGCCACCGCCCTGAATGTAGGCAATAGAATAGGGAGAAGTTGTCCCAAAAATTTGTTGTACCACTCAGCAATAAAGCCATCTGGGACAGAGCATTTTAAGGGGCTTAAGGCCTGGATATGCCCCTGGAGCTTTTCTGCTCCAGTTGGGAATTCTAGAGTGACATGTTGGTGATCAGAAAGTTTTGGAAGTGGAAGGCATGATAAAAAAAATTGCTCTGGCTTCCAGCCTAGAGGAGGATGAGGCAGACTATAGGGTTTGGTAAAATGGAATGAAAGCTGAACAAATGCATTCCTCCCTATGCGAGGTTTGTTTGATTTTTAAAATTGTTGCAGCCTGTTTTCTTAAATGAAGTTTACGAGCCAGTAATCTAGTGCCCCTTGATCCTCCCTCATAATTAGCTTGTTTCAAATATGTTAAGGTCTGGAGGACTCTAAGGTCCATGATTTGTTGTAGGTCTTTTTCTGTTTCTCTAATTTTCCTTTGGAGTTCAAAATCCCCTTCCCTGTACAATAGTTTGCAGGCCTGGAGTTGTTCTTGTAATAAGTTATAGGTGGTGTCTAATTTACTTTTCTGTCTTTCACCCCTTTTTACAGCCTTAAGTGTATCCCACTATATAGGATCTGAAACTTCAGATAAACTATTATCCTGTAGAACTTGTGGGATATGAGTATACATATAGTCTACATATTCCTGATCATGTAACAGGGAGGGGTTGAGATGACATAGTTTCTGTTTTTGAGGTTTCCCGAAATCGATTTTTAGGATCATAGGGTGATGGTCTGAAAGGAAGTGAGGGAGCAGGGACATGTCTTGAACCAGGTAAAAATGTTCACAGGTTATAAAAAAGTAGTCTAAGTGAGAATAGTTCTGATGACGTCCCGAGTAGCAGGTAAAACCCTGAGATGATGGAAATAACTTCCTCCATAGATCCACAATGCTTAAATGGGTCAAAGTTGCCTTCAAATATTTTACCACATTTGAGGTTCTATAGGACTGTGGGTTGGAGGAATCTAGCTGGGCAGAAAGAGCTATATTAAAGTCTCCCCCCATAATCAGTCATCCCTGTAACATATCCAAGACCTTGTGCATAAATGAATGCATGATTGGAAGGGTAGACTGAGGGGGCAAATATTCACTTACTAATGTTACTTCCTGAGAGTAGAGCATACCCTTCAAAATCACATACCAGCCCTGGGAATCTATATGTTGTTCTTGTACCTCTGGGGGGGTAGAGGTGGGCACCAGAATGGTGGCTCCACGTCTGCGGCCACTAGCATGGGAGGAGGCATAAACTGCATATTGGTGACCCCATCTCAGCTGTTGATGTTCCACTTCAGACAAATGGGTTTCTTGTAAGAAGTAGAGATCAGCTGCTTGTTTACCCAAATATAGCATGAGGCGAGTTCTTTTAATTGGATTATGAAGACCATTGACCTTCTGTGAAAATATTTTGACAGGGTTTACCTCCATCATGGGAAGAAGGAGGAGAAGGGGGACCCACCCGACCTGGGAGGAACCACCCAGTGAACATAAGAAAGACTTGGACCATATCCTCCCCGACCCAGCCATCCCAAAGGATCCAACACAGGTGGCTGAGAAGAAGGATGAGGCGCAAAAATAGGAAGTCCTCACCACCCCGGAAAGGAACCCCCCCCCCCATCACAATAATAAAGAATCCAGTATGCTTCATTTTTATCTTGTGTGCTTCTCTTTGTTTTTGATAAATACCTAAATAGGTGTAAAAAATATGACAATGTTTTGATGAGAAGTTACGCAATCGTCTGTTCTAAATGCGTTTTATATATATATATATATTTCTTCTGTGTACATTAGATCTCATGTGGCATATTGGAGGTTTCTCAGTTGGGTTTGGAAGAAGCTTGGAAGGTATAACAGGAACATTATACCTGCCTGTTCTGTGAAACGAACTAGAGATCCCTTTCTATCGGATGTCTACAAGGGTTTACAGCCACCACTCACTGCATTATTACAGACTCTGTAGCATATACAGCATGTTCCATCTCATGTAATTACATGCTTTGTAAATGCTGATTAATGCATGATACACCATGTTGTGATGCCCTTTTCACTTATTAGCACTATAGTTGCTTGGTCTACCTAATCTCCATCTAACTGTACCTTCCCAGCCCTCCTTCACATAGCATTGCACAATGCATGCCCAAGACAGTAATACCGATTTAACTCACTTCCTCTGCACTGTTCCCCCCAACCCCATTTTTAAGTCTGTTTTACATACTGGAATTTGATGTCTCTGCAGGTAGCTGACACTGGTTCGCATGTGTTGATTCTGGATTGTACCACCTTTGCGAAGTTCAGTTCTTCAGGTTAGTGTGGTGGTACAATAAAACCCAGTTACATATTTACTGATGTCACTTTTATTAAACACAGTTACGATGTTGTATACACGTGAACAATACAAAATGAATGTGAATAATAACGCTTTTAAATGATATGAAGTTAACAAACAAACACTGAAAATTAGATCTTTCTGTTTTTAATACTTCACAACAGTGCTTACCTTTAAATAAATAAAACTGAGTACCAAACTGTAACGGCTCATTACAATACACTCACAACGATATTAGTCTGAAACATGTATAATGGCAAGAACTCTTCTGTTCTCAAACAAGGTGTCTGGGAAGGTAAGGGCCAAATAATGATCATTCAGAACATTCAAGAAGACACATATGAAAGAGAATAGGGAGGTGTATCAGGAGAAACTGAGGGAGGCAGGAAATGCAGTCAGGAGCGCAAAAAGTGCAACCAAAGGAGAGAATGGCATCGGATGTAATGAACGGTGACAAGACATTTTCCCAGTATGTGATTTAAAAAGGAAGACCCAATGGGATACACCCAAGGATCTCTAGGGAGCTCAGCGAGGTTATGGCTGCACCTCTGACAGTCCTGTCCAACCACTCACTAGAGACTGTGGTGATCCCAGAGGAGTGAAGAATGGCAGACATAGTCCTATGTCACAAAATTGGTAGCAAGGAGGAGGCTGGCAGTGACAGGCCAGTCAGTCTGATGGTGGTGGGAAAAGTAATGGAATCACCACTGAAGGAAAGGATTGTGGAATATCTTGAATCCAATATCTTGAATCCAGCATCTCACAAGATCTGAAGCAGTGTGCATTCACAAGGGGGAGGTTATGTCAAACAAATGGTATGGTATGGTATGGTAAAATTTTAATTATACAGTAATAAAGCCATTAGGGTTCCAAAAATCCCTATTCACAAGGCTTACCTGTTTACATAATACAAAAATAGTTACAACTTTACAAATATTTAGAACAATACAAAAATACAAAACATACAAAACAATACATTACAATTGTTTACAAGTTCGTCAAAAACAGGCAAATAGTCATTTTAACCTCTACATTATTTTCACCTATTACAACAACAGCGAAAACTGAGTTCATGATCCAAACCATTTTTAAAAACATGGTCAGTGATAGTTAGTTCATGTAGAAAAGGGGAGAGATAGTTCTAGCTAGAGGCTACCTGATACTGGAGTCATTTCACTAAATAGATTTTTTAATTTAGGTATAATTAGGTCCCTAGCACCAGTTTTTCTTAAATTTAAGCCATGTTTAGGTTTTTGTAATTTATTTTTTAAATTATCTAAAGATTGATTTTTAAGTATATTACGAACCTGATTTAGCCAGATTCCTCTAGCCCGTGAAATTAATGGAATCCATCCTAAATCTGTATACATAATACAATGATGGGTTTTGGGATCACACCTTAACACAAATCTTGCAAGCTTATTATAAAGTGTATCCAAGTTATTTAAATGTTTTTTTGCTGTATGTCTATAAATGTGGCTTCCATAATCATGACCGGCATTATTAATTGATTTATCATGGTCAATCTTGTTTCTCTTGTCATACAGTTTGATATTCATCTCCTAGCTCCAATCTTAGCATTTGTTTTCTTTATTAAATTTGTTATATGCTGTTGAAAAGTAAGACATTGATCTATTTTTATCCCTAAATACTTATATGTTTCAGTTTGTTCTAAAAACTTACCCTCTTGTGTCATTATTTTTAATTTTGAAATACCCTTTTTGTCCAATGCAAAGGACATAACCTGTGTCTTTTTATTATTTACTAATAGACCCAGAGATGAAAAATGACCTTGCATTGTGCAAAAGTCACTCTGTAACTTTAGTTCTACTTCACTTATAGTTTTTCCTACTGCTACTAAAACTGTATCGTCTGCATAAAGGTGAATTTTTGAGTATCCAATATTCTTTGGTAAATCATCTAGACAGACTATGAATAAAAGGGGGCCCAGGATGGATCCCTGGGGAACCCCTCTTGTCACATAGTATATTCTTGACTGTTGTCCATTTAAGACAACAAATTGTGACCTTTTATCAAGATATGATATGAACCAATTACAGGTT
This sequence comes from Neoceratodus forsteri, assembly GCA_016271365.2. Lineage (NCBI taxonomy): Eukaryota > Metazoa > Chordata > Ceratodontiformes > Ceratodontidae > Neoceratodus > Neoceratodus forsteri. Next base: position 622,512,053 of record CM057456.1, on the reverse strand, counting down.
TCTTCCTCCACCCCTATTTTCATCAGTGAGTCTATCAAAATGCTGTGATTTACTAAATCAAATGCTTTGGATAGGTCCACGTATACCGCACCCATGAACTTTGCCTCCCCAAGTGGAGTAGCAATAAGATCCAAAAAGTCCGTGAGTGCGGTAGCAGTGGACCTACCCTGCCTAAAGCCATACTGTTGTTGGGTCAATTTGTTACACTTTTCCAAATAGTCCATTAACTGATCATGGACAATTTTTTCAAATAACTTAGATACTGTGAACAACAGGACTATTGGACGATAATTTGAGATGTCCATAGGGTCTCCTCCCTTATCTATTGGTATCACTTTGGCTAATTTCCAACTGGCGGGAAACTGTCCCTCCCTTAGGCGCCCGTTAAAAATATCCCGTAGTATAAATGACAAATCCATGGCAGCTTCTTTCAATAATTTGTTATCTATTCTATCTGGACCACTTGCTTTATTTATTTTTAATCAATTTATATTTTTTAGAACTTCTTTGTTTGTCCCTCTCCTAAATCTAAATTTAGGTATTTTTTCATCTTGGGAACTCCCATCCTTTACTTCATTCATGGTATTAATTTTAGTTATAGGGTTCAATTTCAGGTTGGGGAGGTTTATAAAATAATCATTCAAAATGTCAGCAGCTTTATTTGTTTCAAACACTTTTCCTTCCTGACTCAATTTTACCTCACTCTGTTTACAGGTGGGATTCATAAGATTTTTATTATGGACCAATAGGCACCAGGATTTGTTGATTCTTTAATCCGCTGTTTATAATAACAAGCTTTTGATTTCCTAATTTCCTGTACTACTTTATTCCTTACCCTTTTTTATTGTTCCCAAATTTCACTATTTAACATTTTGTTTGCCTTTTTCCAGAGTTGGTTTCTCTGATAGATTTATTTGATTGGGGGACCCAGGAAGTAGATCAAGGTAGAGAAGTGAATGTGGCTAAGATTCCTCACAGGAGATTCCTAAATATGCTAATCAGCCAATGGTTCAGTCCAAAAGGTGGTAAACTGGGTAAGATATTGGTTGGGTGATTGGGAGACATAGGGTGGCAGTAAACAGAGTTCACTCCTAGGAAGGGGCAGTGTTTGTGTGGATGCCACAAGGATCAGTACTGGGACTGGTGCAGTTTAATGTGTTTATTAGCAACACTGCAGAGGAACTAGAAGGAAAGGTATGCCTCTCTGCAAACAACACTAATATCTGCAAAAGGGTAAATACTCCAGGGGGAGGGTGTGTGGAAAAAATGAAGAGGGATCAAAGAAAGCTTGAGGAGTGGTCAAGTGTGTGGCAACTGAATTTCAGTGCAAAGAAGTGAAAAAGCATGCACGGGGGGGTGCAGAAACCCAGGAGCGGAGTATTAAACGGGGGGGGGATGGTACTGGCAACCACCAAACAGGAAATAGACCTGGAGAAATCATATATGATGACCTAAATGTGGCCATACAGTGTGACAAGGCAGTGGGGAGAGCCAGTGGAATGCTAGTGCACAGGGACTCAGGAGGTGAATCATCAGGAGGAAGAATGAGGTGGTGATAGCTCTGTTAGAAATAACTGGTGAGACCTCACCTAGAGTATTGTGTCCAGTTCTGGAGAACTCATCTCCAGAATGACATAGACAGAGTTGAAGCAATTGAGATGAGGGCAACTGAAGTGGTGCAGGCTGTGCATCAAAAGTCCTATGATGAAAGACCTCGATATGTAACACAGAAAGATAGAAGGTGACGGCAGAAAGGGACCACAAGGTCCATCTAGTCTTCTCATGGTATATAGATTATTACCCCACCCCATTATTCCCTCTTTTGAATAATTTCTTTGTACTTACTCCAATCATTTTAAACCCCTCAACCATTTTTACCCCCATGGCTTTTGAAGGTAGGCTGTTCCAGGCATCCACCACCCTCTCCGTGAAGAACTTTCTAACATGGGTTCTGAACTTTCCTGCTTTCAATCTAAGATCATGATCCCCTCATTCTGCTACCCTTCTTGGAGTCAAAAATTTCCTGTACCTTATTTATACCCTTAATGTACTTGAAGGTCTCGATCATGTCTCCCTTCTCCCTCCTCTGTTCCAGGGAGTATGTGTTTAATTCCTTCAACCTGTCCTCATATGACATTTGGTATACTTCCTGCACCATTTTTGTTGCCTTACTTTGTACTGTTTCTATTCTGTCAATGTCCTTTCTGAGGCGTGGACTCCAAAACTGCATACAATATTCTAGGTAGGGATGGACAAGTGCCCAATACAGCGACAGTACCACCTCTCTCTTTCGGCTAATAATTCCCCTCCCATTGAATCTCAGCATGCCACTGACCTTAAGTACTGACTTCTTGCATGGTCTACTCACTTTCAGGTTGTCCGATATTACAACCCCCAGATCACGCTCTTGGCTGGTTGTTGCTAGTCTTTCTCCTCCCAAGTAGTACTCCCTTTTTGGGTTCCCTCTTCCTATGTGCATGACCCTGTACTTTTTGGTATTGAAATTCAGCTGCTATGCTCTAGACCACTCTTCCAGTTTCTTTCGGTCTGATTCCATTTTCATTTGTCCTGCTGGGGAGTTCACTGTGTTACATATCTTGGGAGGCATATAATGCAGCGGTTTAAGGCTCTGAGCTGCAAATCTGGAAACTTGGGTTTGAATCCCACAAACTCCACCTGCATACTGTGTGACCCTGAGCAAGTCACTTAACTTCTCTGTTCTCCCAGGTCTCACCTGTAAACAAGCTTTCAGCTTATTGTGCTACTCCTGGTTAAACAATTGGGAAGAAAATATCTTGGTGTCATCTGTGAACAGACACATCTTCCCCTCAAGCCCATCTGCAATGTTGGCTGTGAATGCATTGAATTGTAGAGGCCCCAACACGGAACCCTGGGGTACCCCACTGGTTACCTTCTGTTCTGCTGATAATGTGCCATTTACCTGCACCCTCTGCATTCTACAATGCAGCCAGTGTTTCACCCACACCACCACCTCCTGCCCTACCCCATATAGTCCAACTTCTTTATCAGCCTTCTGTGTGGGACAGAGTAAAAGGCTTTACTAAAGTCCAGGTAGACTACATCCACTGCCCCCATTATCCACTGTCTTGGTAACTCAGTTGAAAAATTTGATTAGGTTAGGTTAGCAAGACCTCCCCGTCATGAACCCATGTTGTTTATGATCCTGTTGCCTAATGGTTTCAAGGAATGCTATTATCCTCTGAGTAATGATTCCATCAATATTCCCACCATAGAAGTGAGGCTCACCAGGCAGTGGTTTCCTGCTTCCTCCCTACTACCAGATCCAGATTTATGAACAGGGCTACTGTTGCCCTCTTCCAGTCTTTGGGAACCTCCCCACTCACCAGTGATTTGGTGAAGAGTTTTGTTAGGGGTGCTGCAAGTTCCTTCGCCAGTTCTTTTAGGATTCTGGGGTGCATGTCATCTGGTCCCATGGCCTTGTCCACGTTTAGGTTGTCAAGCACCTTCAAGACTTGGTCTACTGTGAAGTATCAACCCCTAGTCCAGGTGTGCTGTTCCTTCTCAGTGCTGGTCCATTTTGCTACCTCTCCTCTGTAAATACAGAGCACAAGTACTTTTTTAGAACTTCTGCCTTCTGCCTATCCCCCTCTTCTAAGTTCCCCCCTTCTGCTTGTAGTCTTACTGTTCCTCCCTTGGTCTTCCTTTAATCCCTTATGTACCTAAAGAAGGTCTTGTCCCCGCGTTTAACACCTTCTGCTATCCTCATCTCAATCTGGGCTTTAACCTTCTTTATTAATTTACTGGCCTCCTTCAGTTTCTTTTTATATGATTCCCTGTCTTCATCTTTATTTCTTGCTTTGGATTTCCTGCTGGGAGCCTTTTTTTCTTTCACTATAGTTGCCACCACCATAGTAGATTCTTTTTCCTTTTTGCTTTGCTTATTTTTTTGGTGTATTGGTCCGTGACCTTCTTGGTAGCACCCCTAATGTTTTCCCAGATTTCCTCAACCCCTCCCCTCTCCTTCTTTTAAAATTTCAGCTAGGTTGTGCCTCATTTTCTGAAAGTCTGCTCTCCTAAAATATAGGAACCTAATGTTGGAGTGACTGGTGTCCTCTGCTGTAATAATGTTGAAACTGACCATACAATGGTTGCTATTTCCTAGATGGCACCCTACTGTACTTCAGTCTCCTTTGCCCTCTCACCGTTTGTGAGAACGAGCTCTAGTACGGCTTCACCTCTTGTTGGAGAATCTACAAGCTGCCTCAGACCTGCCCCATGTAAGGCCATTAAAAAGTCCCTACTTCTTGATGATGCTGTCAGTTTTGTTTTCCAATGTGGGTTAAAATCCCCTACCAGTATCACCTTGCCCTTGTCTGCCATTTTATATATTGTCTCAAGTAGTTCCTTGTCCCTATTTTCTCCCTGTGATGGGGACATATATACAACTCTTATTCTGATGGTCGCCCTATTTCCAGTGTCAGCTGCCCACCACAGTGCCTCAGTTTCACTGGGAGACCCCTGTATCTCTGGTATTTATATCCTCCTGTACATGTATTGCCATTCCTCCCTCTTTTTTTCCTTTCCTGTCCTTTCTGTATAGGTTTTACCCTGGGATTGTTGTATCCCAATTGTGGTTATCTGTAAACCAAGTTTCCATCATAGCTACTCAGTCTGGTACCCCCTCTGCCATGGTGGTCATGAGATCAGAAAGCTTGTTTGTTAGGCTCCTTGCATTTGTAACCATTGCCCTCTATAACTGTTCCCCCCTTTTTTTTTGGTGGTGTTTTTTCTTCTCTTGTTGCCCTGTTTTGCTGGTCTCTCCTGGTGTAGTTTGCAATTAATTTTTTGTTGTACACTGTAGATGAAAGGAGAGAGAGAGAGAGAGAGAGAGAGAGAGAGGATATGATAGAGACTTTCAAAAACCTCACATGTATGTAAGCCCCCACTCCCTGTGTCTAGGGGTATGCTGGTATAAGCCGTGGGGAGAGGGCACTGAGTCACATACCTGGACAGCCTGATTTACCAGACCTTGGTGGAACTGGGGTGCCCTCAGACCTCTGGATGCTGAGCAGGTTAACAGAAGATGAAGAAGGTGAGTCTTCATCTGCCTGACCTTGCCAGCTTTGCCTCCAAGGCCTTTGTAGACAGTCTTCAGAAGGCAGTCCTCTCAACATCTTCTCCAGTGGGTCTCCAGATCATCTGTTGCACACCCTGGATACACACTAGGTGCTGGGCTGTGGAGACAAAACCTTTAGTAGCAGACAGTTCATCCAAAATGAGCAAGGCAAAACATCAGAAGTGCAGTAATGGGGATCCCATTTAATGAACAGTTAATTCAAAACAGGAAGTAGTCACTCTGTGGAGAAGTAGAACACACAACAGGTTGCTCTGGACTGAGAGGTCACATCAGAAGCGCAATTGGTGCTCAGGACTATGACGGTCACTTCAGAAGCTAAATTCCAGGCAGCCACCTTACAGGCTAGGAAGCCACAGTCTGGACACAGGCAGCTTAATCTGTGGCCAAATCAGGCCTTTAACAGCAAACAGCATTAATTCTTCCTCAAACACAGAACTGAACAGTTCCTAGCTGGGGCCATGTGGAACTAGGGAGCTGTTGCTGGACCCCCCTGGATCTCACTGGCACCCCATTCACAGTTTCTCCATAACTGGTTCAATAGCAAACAGTCTCCGGGACCAGGGGCTTTACCCAGACCCCTGGATCCCCTCACCTCTCAGGTGCCATTCTTTTTATCACTCAGTCCCTCTCTGATTCCTGAAGGCAGACAGTGGCTTCGCACTATACTCTGCCATGATGACCAGTCCTAGAAAGGGTTCCAATTAGCAGCGGTCCTCCAGATTAGTAGCCACATAGCCCACCCCCATGCTACATGGTCCCCAGTCACTCCTCCTTAGGTCTGATCTCCTCTCTGGCACAATCCTCCAGTGCTGCCCAAAAAACACGGCTCTAAAAGGTATAGCCGCCATGCCACGTCACTGCTCTCCTAAGAACTAGACTGCCAAAACAAACTAGACCACAGCCTAAATGGCTGATAGGGCAATCACCCCACTCAGACCTCTCTTTCTCACTCTCCTTTATGCTCTCTCTCTCTCTGATCTGTCCCGTTTCCCTCACTGCACCTGCTTTTATCCTCTCCCCTAGGTGCCAAGAAACACCCGCCAAAACCAGAGGTCCAATCTGCACCTATTGTAAGGGCGCAAAAACCATCATGTGCCCAAACAGACTTACGGGACCTGTAGTCCCAAACTAAACAATTTACACTTCCTCCCCTTGGCACCAGTCAATGCCAAACTACTTCCGGGAAAATGGAGCAGCCCTTCCTTCACATTTTCTTGACTGACAGCTGCGCATGCACTGTAGCGCAGGCCATCATAACTATTTATTTATTTATTTGCTTGTTTGTTTGTTTGTTTATTTATTTATTATCTGAGCCCACCTGGCCCTCAAGCACTCCACAAATGTGCCCAGAGGTACGGAGCAACAACCCAATGCTCGGCACCTCTGCCACAGGCCTAGACACCAGGATTTGGCAGCCTGAGCTACAAAGTCACAACAGGGCTGCAAGGTGAAGAGGGACTTCAAGCCACTGACACAAACCATGCCACAGGGAGTGGGAGCCACAGCTCCATAAGGTAAGCCTGTTTTGGGGAGCTTACATACAGGACCCCCTCCGACAAATGCTCACCGTACTGGTGAGCCAAAACCCACCATAAACTATTTACACACTTTTTACACTAAACCTGAACTGGTACTACCTGAACTAACACTAACCCAGCTCTCTAAACCGCTCATGACCAATTCCTTTCTCACTGGGCTACCCACCAACAGATCTACTAACCACCCTGATTTCAGCCTAAATGGTGGCGTCCCTGGCATGGCCTGGCAACCATCATGGTGGCAAGCTCATTTTTTAAGGAGAAGATCTCAGGTCATTACCTTCATCGATCTGACAATAGCGTCTGACCCAGAGTGGGAACAAGCAGTAGTTTCAGAAATCCGAACAGCATCGCTACAACCTGCACAGAGAATTAAATAATTTGATACAGAGACAGCAAAGATATTTAACTAAATAGGCTGCATCACCAGTGCCTTGTGGTCTCTAAAGCAGGCCGACATAGCAGAGGAACCCCAGGTGACACGATCCCGCTTCGGAGCTCCTCAGCACATCTGCCCACAGGGGCTTGCAGTTCAACATGGCATCCTTAAATTCTGGACCAAACCCAGCAGCCAAATTTGCAAAAATGACCAGTATGCTGGACAAGGTTCTTTCCAACATGGCTGAGTTGAAACTTACAACTCCAATGTAAACCCCCTGTTACCCGGGGTAACTAGAATCCCAGTAAGACCTAGTGGTAGGCAGGGGAAGGCAGCTTGTGAAACTCCAGTTAAATGGATTTCACACTGTCTCACTCTGTTCTCAGTCTCAGCTGAGACTGAGGGATGACATCACCATAGAACTCTCGCAGCTGCATGAGCCACACTGGAATGCTGCAGTTGGAAGTTAGGATAGAATGTTGGGGATTTTTGAACAGAGCCTGTGTGCAGTCTTGGAGAGAGGAGCAGCACAGCAGTCTGTGTGCAGGCTCTCAGAGTTTTAAGCTCTGCTTTAGAGCTACTGTTAAGAAGGTGTGTGTTTCCACTGTAAGACGGACACAGAAACTTATTGCTGAAGTGATGGAGACTGCTATCACTGGTCTAAGTGCCCCCTCCCTGAGGGGATGTGGGAAAGGTTTGCCTGTCTTCCAGGGGCAACCCTCCTGGTTCCAGCTAAGGGAAGAAGCTGCCTATTTCAAGTTGTGCTGCGGCAACAGAAGCTCTGAGAGAGAAATTCCTGTGGAGGAATCGCCTGTGGGGCACCTGCAACCAAAGGGTGAGTTCGCTCTGACAGAGGGCCTGTTTTTGGACCTGAACTGTTGAAGAAGTGTTCTTGATTCTCTTAATCTGCATTACCAGGAGTGTAGCCACGTGGGGGTCCATCTATGCTTTGTTGTTCTACTTGAATGTGTTACACCAAGGACTAACAAGGACTAACAAAGCCCTACATCTGGCGACCCAAAGTGTAGCCAAGTCGGAGGGAATTATTCAGCAGCATAACCAGCAACTACACCATCACGATGCCCTCATATATGAGCAAAGGCAGCAAAAATGGATGACACTGAAAATCATTCCAGGAGGGATAATGTTAGAGTGGTGGGCATCCCAGAGGGCATTGAAGGATGAGTCATGATCGCCTTCTTGCAATCGGCCATACCTGGCATACTCAAACTGGACAACATAACGCTGGAACTCAAAAGGGCCTACAAAAAGTCTGGCTCCAAGTCCCATTCTGGTTTGATTTTTAAGATATCCAATTAAAGACCTATGTCTGTGCACTGCCAGAGAACTAAAGCAGTTAACATGGCAGGGGCATGCTGTACAACTTTACCAGAATTTTTCATATGAGGTTTCAAAAAAAATGGAGAGCTTATGCTGACATAAAAAAAAAAGGCTCTACCAATTGAACATACCAGCAGCTCTCAGGTACCCGGCTGTGTTACGAGTGACTTTTAATTGGGAACACTTAATTTTTAACTCACCTCCAGAAGTAGAACAATTTCTGACCGACATTCAGAGAAACGGGGGAGGGAGGGGGGCTGGGAACCCACCACACTACTCAATGAGCAGCTCCTTGCCAGCTGATGGAGGTTTCAATTGAGGAGCCTCAGCCCACAACATCGCAGCAGCATACCAGCGCTGGGGGTGATGAGCCGAGGCAAAAGGTACAAAGGGGCAGATCAAAAAAACAGCTTAAGCACTCTCCCTCCTCCAAAGCCCTGTCAAGAAGAAACAGGTCTGGGTGCTGCCAAAGGCTCCAATTCCATTCTGATGCCAGCGGTGTGTCCCCTGGTGACACTCCAGTCAAGAATACCAACCGCTATGAGGCCCTCTGTGAGCTGTCTCCCACTGCTCTGAATCTTTCCGCCCAGGAATTATCAACCACCCGAACATCTGAACCAACGGAGGAGACCTTCATAGATTGGACTCTTTTGTTCCAGGAATGGGCAGACTGCTTGGAAGAGCAGCAGGAGCATGAAGACCAAATCATGGGGAAACACCAGCTTCGACTTGAAACTGCAACATCCCTTCTTTGGTTTTGACTTTTTTCCCTGGATTACATTAGGACAGGCAAGTTGGTTGTTTTCTGCATATGTCCTGTACTTCCATTGATCCAGGGGCCTGCTTCCTATATAAGTGGCATAAGGGAGCCTTTTCAGGAGCCACGAAGAGTTCTAGCTGGCACTCGAGGACTGGATGTTCATTGTGAACTAAGCACGTGAGCATCACCACACGGCTGCCAGCCAAGATAACTTTCACTCTGCAGAGCCTCCCTTGCTGCTCGAGAAGCATTAAGTTAATGTTTGAACTGGCTGCCCAATTATAATGCTCCTTTCTCATGTGGAGCAAAAATATACAGCTCCCTATGTGGTTTGGCAGTCTGGTAATTTGAAGTTTTCTCATTTCTGTTATCACAGGTTTTTGTATTTCAGCTCCTCGTGTAGACACATCTATCCTTAACGGATCCCTTTGCACATGGTGTTATTTGATGCCTCTTTCCAAGTTGTGGGGTGAGACCCTGTGGGGAAGGGCTGACTCTTTGGGGATAACCAGTCGCATAATATAAACGCCACATGGAACTGCTCCTATTTCCCGAGTTATACAGCTCTGTATAGGGCATATGGGGCAGCCATTTTGAGTCTGCTAACTTTTAGCCTTGCAGCTTGGGAAACATAATAACGTTGAGCACCTTAATGGAGGGGCAAGGGGTACTTGTAACACTGTGCTGGAATACCTCTGAGCCCTCCTCACACCCGCAGGGGAGGATACATGTATGGCATCTCACAACGAGATGAAGGATTGCTACCTAAGTTTAATAAGGGGCAGTAAGAACTCAGGATATAGCCTGATGGCTTTAGAAGTGGCCCCGCTTGTTCTCAACCCTGTTGTTCAGTGCCATTGGTGAAAGGGGGGGCCCGCCCTTGTAGAATATCCACCACATCTCACTTTCCATCCAGCTGGTTGGTTATGTTTTAATTGTCCATTGAACCATGGAGCAGCTGCCTGGATAGTCATATGGAGTGGGTAGCTAACTCGGGGATGCTCTGCTCCCACCCTCCTATCTGTGATCCTGCCACAAACACTGTTTTTCTGCAGACTGATTTGAGGGCAGAGGGCAAACACACACGCAACCTCTCATTCCCTTTGAAACTGCTCGCTGTACGAGGCGTGACCTCATTGCTTCTCCAGATACATACTGTCACCTCCAGTTATGGGGTGTAAGGTGGGATGGAGAACCTTGAGTCATACCCCTCTGATAACATGCTCCTCCTTCTCTGCCTCCCCCCCCATTCTGGGTACTACTCATGGTGGTGGTCAGGGATGAACTCCCTACGCTCACCAAGTTATAAGTTAAAGCTTTCATTGTTTGGTATCAATTTTATTTGGTTGACTGTCTTATGATGAACACCTCAGAGGACTATCCATGCCTTTGGTGGCCAGGAGGAAGGCCTGCCAGGCAACAATGGAAAGATCCCTCAGATTCCACAATGTTACTTCTGTTCATTATGTTTAGTGCATGTGTACTTATTTGGATTTTGCTTTTACATCATGTTCGATGTATAAATATCTGTAATAGATACTGCTCATTCTATTACCATATAGTGCCCCACTCTGGGGTGAATGCAAGGGTTTGTTCACAGAAAGATCTGGGTACTGCTTACTTATGTATGTTAAATCCACACCAGTGGAAAGTTAATGCTACTGCGTGCTAGCACCCATGCTGAGCGAAGGTTTGGTTTCATGATCACAAAAGCTCCCTCATCGTCACTCAGACTTTCAAATGGCTAACACTGGAGCAATTACGGCCACCTTTTGGAATTTGAGAAACCTCAACTCCCCCATTAAAGGAAAAAAATCCTCAACAGATTGAAACAACTAAACACTCACATAGCCTTCGTTCAAGAAACCAAAATACCTAATTCTGAGGCAATTAAGCTGGCACAAGAATAGGTGGGCTGGGAGGTAAACAGCTCGGTGAAATCTGCTCATTGTGGGGTGTCCATCTTATGCCACAAATAACTAAAATGGACCTTACTGGGTCAGAAAGCTGATGGGGAGGACTGGTGGGTTATGGCCAAAGTGGCTACACCAGCGGGTACAATAACTCTGGCAAATGTACATGCCCCTAATGAGGACAGTTCTGACTTTTTTCATGGGATATCCTAGCCCTCTTTGAGTTTGCAGATAGCATCTCAGAGATCATCATGGGGGGGAGACCTAAACCTAACCATTTTTTGGACCGATCAACTCAAGGCCTGAACCCCACCACAGGTCACTGGAAGTGGTTAAAGAAATAGCCACCCTAGGCTAAAGGACATTTGGAGACTTCAACACCCCACGGACAGGGACTACACCTACTTGCAGCCCCCAAACAAATGGCCAGTAGACTACTGTATACTATTGGCTCACTTCTCCAAAGGTCTCTCACATGGCTTGTTGACAAAGGAATTGCCCAGCTGTTTCTGTCAGACCATGCACCTCTCACTATGGCTTTACTGGTCAGTCCCACTCCTAAGAAGTTGGTAGCATGAAGGCTGGATCCTCTGCTCCTACTAGATGAGGAGTTCAAACCATGGGTGAGTAAAGAAACGTAGGCCTATTTTGCAGACAATCCACCTGGTATTGCCTCAACAGCCGCAATCTGGGAAGCCTATAAGGCAACCTTAAGGGGCAAAATAATAGCATATGCTTCTCATTGCACAAAAAAAAGAGAGAGAAGCAGTGGGGCTCGAGCAGAAATTGACTGAGAAGGAATCCCTGTATAAATGGAACCCAAACAGACTCCAGTCCAAGACCCTTATCTATGAAATAGTTCATATCAGGCTCCAGTTAAACATGCTTGCATCTAGGAAAGCCAAGCTTTCAATTCTACGGATGCATCATAAGTACTGGGCACAGGGAGAAATATCGGGGACAATATTGACCTATAGGCTTAAAAAATGGCAAGCTGAGAGGAAGATCTCCCAGCTGCATAATACTAAAAGGGAACTTCAAATGACGGAATCAGGATTTAATGCTAGTATGGTAGACTTCTACAAAACCCTGTATAGTACACATGTCCTGTGGGACATACAGAAATATACGGACTTTGTCTCCAAACATAAGCTGCCCAGATTGTCAGATGAACCAAAAGAGAGCCTAGATTCTCCACTTATAGAAAGGTAAGTCAGTGAAGCAATTAACAGTATGGCTCAGCACAAAGCCACAGGGGGGATGGGTTCCTGGCAGACCTGAACAAATTAGTCTGAAATACTGTCTTCCACCCTTTGCTCCACATGGTCCAGAAAGCCCAAAAAAAGGGAGGCCTCCCAGACACTCTCAGGGAAACCATCATAACAATTCTTCCTAAGGAAGGAAAAGCCCCTACCCAGCCTAGAAGTTACAGGCCAATCTCTTTTATTAATGCTGACACCAAGATCTTGGCCAAAGCCTTGGCATCTCAGCTAGAAACAGTGCTGCCACATCTAATACACCCCTCACAAGTGGGTTTTGTCAAAGGATGGGTGAGCTCTGACCACTTGTGAGCCCTGGTGACCCTGATGCAGGGGGCTGCAATCGCTCCTAGTCCAGCTGTGGCAATAACTGTCGCCTCTGAAAAAGCTTTCGGCTCAGTGGAGCGGAGTTCCTACATGCCACGCTCCAGCAGTTCAGTTTTGGCCCTACTTTCATTAACTGGGTGAAAGTGCTTTACACTAACCCTATGGCTAGAGTGCTCACTAATGACACCCTATCAAAACCCTTCAATCTATGTAGAGGGACCAGGAAAGGGTGCCCGCTTTCCCCGATGCTATTTGTCTTGACTATAGAAATTCTTGCATGTGCCATTTGGGAACATCCAAACATACAAGGCCTAGAGACAGGGGGACTGAAAATCCATACAATGTTATATGCAGATGATTGCCTAATCCTGACGAAGAATCTTCAAACCAGTTTGCCCCACATAATGTCACTACTAACCTCTTTTGCTCAGATTTCAGGCCTCTGCATTAACACCAGTAAGACTGAAGTTTCCATCTTAACCCATCTGCTACTCCAGACATGCTTCTGAATTCTGGCCTAGACTGGTCCCTCAAGGGCATCAAATACCTGGGGGTCCTAATAACGTCCAATGTAAACACTTCAGTAGACAAGAACTTTGCCCCAGTAACTGAATAGCTGCAAGCTGAAATAAAGAGATGGAAACATCTACATCTAGCTATGCCTGGCAAAATTGGAGCCATCAAAATGATGTTAGCCCCGATAAACTTTTATCTAATGTCCCACTTACCCCTAGAGAACCCAGGGAAATGGATTCAAAAATTAGACTCCTTGATTGGCAACTTCCTCTGGGATACCTCCAAACCTAGATATAGCAGAGCTAAACTAAGAGTGTCTTGGACTAGAGGGGGGCTGGGGAGTGCCCAACTTTAGATTATACTCATATGCATTCTCCGTTGCCAAAACCTGCAGGATGTTTCAGGATCTGGGCCCAATCGGCCACCTTGGTGTGACTTGGAACTAGGAATTCTTGGTGGTATGGACCTGTCAGTCTATTTAGGGAAAAAATTCCCCCCCCCACCCACATATAAGAAATGGAGTGTCCTCCATGATGCTCATAGGGCTTGGCAACAAGTGTGGCATATCACCAAATCTTGTACTAATCCTGGTACATGGAAATATCTCTGGAAAAATCCCTCTTGGGTGATTGACCATAAACATCTAGACTGGCTGAGCTGGCGGAACAACCAGATGCTGAGGGTAAGGAACATTCTGACACCAGATAGCACAACAATGGATTCCTTCACTAACTTAAAACATAGATTTCTCTTCCCTCAATGAGACTTCTGGAGGTATCTCCAGTTGAGACACGCATTTGTCTCTAAAGCACATGACTTCTGCATTTGCCCTCCACACCACAAATGGACCAAAACAGTGATCCCCCCCTCCCAGTAACAAGCTGGTCAAAGAAACCTAAGGGTCTTGCAGGCACGATATAAAAATTGTTAAGGGATGCAGCCCCTGATCCTACTCAGAAAATCAGATCTAGATGGTAAGAAATACTTCACACCCCAGTAACAGAACAAGATTGTACAAGGTGTTGGGCTTCAGCCAAAAAAGCTTGCTTAGACACCGGTAGTCTATTTACTCAAAATAAAGTGCTGCACCTTTGGTACTGCACCCCAACCCTTTTAAAATCAATGGGGCTTTTACCTATGGATGAGTGTTGGAGATGTGATACCCAAGGGCAGACCTCTTACATAGCCTATGGCACTGCTCCCAAATTCGTCCTCAATGGGACAATGTCATCTCTTCAAGATACCGAATAGGACACTCCCTGTAACACCCACACTATGGATCCTAGGCAAACTACCAGATGACTTTCTGCTTCCTGGGCAACATACGCTGTGGTTAATCCAGGTCTCATTTGAGGTCAAAAGAATCCTTTTGCAGAAATGGTGGTCTACAGAGATCCCTTCATTCCAGGTCTGACTGCAGGCAATGGAGAGGTTGGCCAACTTTTCTAAACTGTCTCACTTTGCAGAAGGCTCCTCCTACAAATTCCTGGACAGGAGGACCCCATTTCAAATGTACATAGCCTCAAGGCTAGTTCCCCTGCAGTCTCAACAGAGTAAAGACCTTTTAAAATCCCCACAAAACTGCTGCCCCATTTCTGACCTCATACAGGCCTGGAAACTGCCAACTTTGTTTTTTTTTGAGCTCTTGCAGTGGCAGCCTCTCTCTCATCACAGCATCTACCTCCCATAGGGGCATGTTTACTATACTCCTATACAGGTGAACCAGACAAGAAGTTTTTTACTCATGTCAATAATGTCTGTATATAATATGTAAAGCAAAACAATTGTTCGATGTGCTTACACAACCAGATGAGATACGAGATACTTGTGTAACTTGACTTACTTTGTGGCTTTCCATCTCTCTATTCGTGGGATATACCACCCTGTAGGGGTACGACACAAGGAACCCTAGAGGAGGGGTCCCCCCCTACAGGTGCCGTGGGAATGATTGCGTCGGCTAAAGATAGGTTAGGAAGAAGCCCAAAATGAATACCCAAAGATGTTCAGCGTCGAAGAAGTGAGGATGATGAATGAATTCTGAAAAGATAAGGGCTGACTTCCTAAGAAGAGAGGAGAAAGCCGGGGCCACCATCTGCCCCCATCCAACAGCAGAACCTAACTAACCTGAAGAAAGGACTAACTAACTAATATTATGACCATTGGCACAGAGGAGAGCAAAAACACCCATTTAAGGAGGAAACCTCTGGGGATCCAAGGCCTAGGTCGCCTTCCCTCCAGGCTGATGACGTTTGATTTGAGGATGTATATCGGTCAAGAGAATGGTTCATTAACGAGGGATATAAGTAGGGAGGATGATGACAGAGAAACATGAAGCAGCAGGGACCTGAGAAGGGTATGCTGAAGTATTCGATGGGAAGGAGTAGATCCATGTAGAAGTCAGAGGAACAAGGGGTATCCAGATGTTTTGATTTAAGGATGTATGATGCCAAATAAGGATATGAGTAGGGAAGATGATGGCGGGATAGGTAAAAAACCCCAAAAGAAAGCACAGATCAAAGAAGGAACATGAGGTAGCCTCGACCCAATAAGGGTATGCTCAAGTAGTCAAGGGGAAGGAGGAGACCCATGTGAGGGTTGGATGAGTGAGGGTTATCCATTCAGATGTGCTCACGAGGAGACCGAGGATGAGGAGATCAAGGATAATGCAGACTAGCTTGATTAAGCAATATGAGTGAGCAGACGCTAAGATTGATGAGTATGCAATGTGAATGATTATACCCTTAACAATTAGACCATGAGGTTGTAGTCGATGAGGTAGCATAGGATACAGTGATAGGAATGCTTTCAATGATAGGAATGCTTGATTAGGTGATGGAAATAGATAAATCTTGAGGTAAGGTTGAGTGAATGATGACTGGAGTTTTGAACCCAATACATGCGGCAGGATGGCCGCGGATTGAGAAGGTGGCATAGGAGTCATGATAGGTACACCCAAAAAGAAATATCAGGCCTGGAGTGGAGTAAATCCAGGAAGGCCAGTGCAGAATTGGAAGAGGAGGAGACAGGAATGAACTTGAAAATGAACTGATACGAAGACAAAAATGAACTTGTACGAAGGCAGTAAAAAGAAATATCGATTGCAGGCTTTGATTGGAGGGAATCCTTGCTGGCCAAAATGGAATGTGAATAAGAGGAGACTGGAATGAACTTGAAAATGAACTTGTATGAAGGTAGCATGCCCAAGAGAGCGATGCAAGCAATGAGGCTCCTTGAAGGGAGGTAGACTCCGAGGCCAAGAAGGCATGTCTAGAACCAGAGGGTATGCAAACCACAGGGTATGCTCAGGACGAGCGATCAAGAGGAGCCAAATCGGATGAGGAACGATGAGGAGGGAAGCCATGAATGAAGAGGATCCATGATGGCTGGGGCGAGAATAGGCGCTAGGCTGAGGAAGGTAGCATAGGAACCAATGAGGTACGATGAGGGATTGAAGCCATGGAGGCTGGTGTAGGAAAGTGAGGCATGAAAGGATGAAGGATGGTAGGAAGGTCAATGGGGCAACATAGGGCTTAGCTGGTACGGGAGGAGAACTGCAGGAGGGTGAGTCGGATGAGGCCGGACGGAGTCAGCCAGAGCATATGATCAAGGATAGGTATGCCATCGCAGGATAATGGAGTGCAGCCTTGATTGGAGTAAATCCGTTATGGCTGGGACGACTAAGGTAAAATAGGAAACGGACGAGGCATGATGACAACAAGTGGATATGACAGGGTAGACAGCCCTGAGACAGGCAATAGGAAGCAAAATAGGAAAGGAGGCAGCCGGGTATTAGAACCCAAAAGACGAGACAGCTGAGTGGAGGTGAGGATAGGGAAAGCACTGGTACAAAAAATCAAATCCAGAAATGAAAGCACTGCCTGATACGGAACGGGGAAGGAAGGTCCCTGGAAACCGAACAAACCAAGAAGCAGGCGGTATACAGAAACCAGAAGGCAGCTGCAAACGGAGGAGTCAAGGCGCCATCTAGTGGAGAAAATCAGGAGCACAACACAATCTGGGTCCTACTCAAAAGAAATATTGAGTGCTAGGATAAAATGTAGGAGCAGTCAAAAGAAAAAGAAAAAGAGAGTGGACCAGAAATCTGCCACTGGGGCCAAACACAAGGAAAATTACTAGAGCTGGAAATTAAAAATAGGGTACTGGGAGGCTCCAAACCATTCAGCTGTGGGACCAAAGTGGTGGTACACACCAGAAAAGTATATGCAAAGACATAAAGAAGCACCACTCAGAAGAGCCACCAGAACAGGGGGTGCAACCGGCTGAGGAGCGCATGCAACATGAGAAGAAAGCACCGAACATACATACCGGTCACTGGTGACCCAGCTGAGGTATTACAGAGGTGCAGAAATCAATACAGGATTGCAGCGCAGAGCAGCAGAAATTGGGACAGGGTTGCACACCGGAGCAGCTGCTGATACAGGAGGGGTCCAGTCCTGCAGAGGTAGCCTCAATAGAAGTCACACTAAAGATGGCAGGCATCTGACAGGAACCAGCAAACAGCCCTGATGACAACATCCATAAGGGATAGTGCTCAGCAGGTGAGGAAGGAGGTAGAGTGGTGGCTGACATACACCTGAAAGCATCTGGGGAGTACATGGAGCCACAGCGTGGAAAATCGGAGTGCCAATACACGGATTCCCCTGCGAGAGCCCACAGAGACAGAGACCCAAACAGCCCTTGCAGCAGCTCGCATAACACGAGTCGGGTTCACTGAAAGCAGTTCCAGTGGAGGGGCTGAGTCAGGCGGGTCGCGGCAAACCTGGAAGTGCGGGCGTAGAGCAGGAATACAAAATGAAACAAGAATTGGCAAGGAGGACATACAGGGGAGATATCACACGGGGAGAGAAACGGAGCAGGAGAAGATGCAGCTGAGTCAGCCAACATGGCCTCCGGCTACAACGAAAAACGAATCCTGAATGGGCTCCAGGATGCATGTCCTTTTAAGCCCAATGGGGGAGTGACGTTGTTGCTCCGCCCATCGAACCTTGGGCTTAAAGCGCTCCCATTACATTCTTTTGTGTAAAAATGCGCCATCCATATGTACTACTACATGTTTAAACAAAGTGAATCCACCTGATGATCCTTCTGTAGGTAACAGCAATTGTTATGTTTGTAAGGAAATTTTGAAAAATCTCAATAAAAAGATTAACTGTAAAAAAAAATTAAAAATGGTGATGTACCCAGTCCCATACTCTAGCACAAGCTTACATCTAACCCCATTAAAATTGCCAGCTGCCTGCGTTGGACTGCCTGGAAATTCAATAGAAGACAAGACATAGCAGATGCAGAAGTTTAAATCATAATTACCAAACTACAATAGAGAGCATACACTATAAACATTTTCCCACTGTCCATTATCCAATAAGAAAACTGTGAGCTAGAGAAACTATTATAGTTACCAATAACCATTTTCACACAGCACATTTTTCCCAACTGATTCCCAAATGAAACATCCCCCCTTTGAGACAGTAAACTACTATTAAACAGAGTGCAGTTTCCTTTAAAAGTTCAGCACAATAAAAGCATAATTTGTACAGTTAGTAAGGATACTACAACGGCATAGCATAGACCATTATAACAGTTTTTTTTTTCTTATCATTCAACTATGGTATCACTTCCCCCAAGAGCCCACTGTCTATATAACATAGCTCATAAGTCTCTAAATGGGGTTGCTTTTCAGTCCAACTCCATGGGGCTCTAAAAAACTGCTGGGCAGACCACCTCCATACCTAGGCCCTAGGTACAACAGGGGCACCTCCCACGGGACAGTCTTTGTTCCCACCAAATTCATTCTTGCTCAAGTCCTGGCCACTGACTAAAGCAATGGCAACTGCAGCTCCAAGGAAAAAGGCACAAAATGTCCCAGTCTCTAGCGCCATCTTAATGTTTCAGTAATCAGTCCAGCTGATGGAGAACTTCCACAGATTTGCTCAGCACCACAATTTAGAGTCTGCCAAGGGTTGGGACACCCCAAAATTAGATTATGGATGCACCCCTGTGCTGCAAGCCCTCCCCGCAGCATCTGGGAGCATGGTGGTAAAAGTCCTGGGGAAGGCGGCACTATACAGCAGAAGGAATCCACATACCTAGTCTGATTACCATACCCAATGAAACTGAGGTGCCCCATGCTGTCCAGGCGTGGAGCCAGATGATGGGAGAAATGGAGACTGCTGGTCTTCACCTACTCTGTCTTGCCTTCTTCATCTCTGAGGCCTTTATGGACAGTCTTTACCAGGCACTCACCTTAACTTCTTCTCCAGTGGGTCTCCAGATCATCTGTTGCACACCCTGGACACACACTAGAGGCTGGGCTGTGGAGGCAAAACTTTTAGTGGCAGACAGTTCATCCAAAATGAGCGAGGCAAAACACCAGAACTACAGAAATGAAGGATCTTATTTAATGAACAGTTAATTCAAAACAGGGAACAGTCACTCCAAGGAGCAGTAGAACACACAAAAGGTTGTTCTGGACCGAGTGGTCACATCGCAAGCTCATGTGGTGCTCAGGACTAGGAAGGTCACTTCAGAAGCTAAGTTACAGGCAGCTACCGTACAGGCTAGGCAGTCACAGTCTGAACACAGGCAGCATAATTTTTGTTTTTTATTTTTATTTTTTTATTTTAGTTTTTGTTGACCGGGTAAGTGCACTAGACAAATCCTGCCTATTTTCAGGCACGACCCGGGGGAGGGGGATACAGATGAATGCCAATGAATGCCAACTGACCTTGAACCAGATTAAGCTGTTGGTGGTATTTTTAGTGAATGAGGGAAATTTGGCCAGAACACCAGGGAAATTCCCCTACTCTTTTCGATAAGTGCCATGGGATCTTTAACATCAGCCTGAACTACCACCAATCCAGGCAGATGGGACCTCAGTTTAACGTCTCAACCAAAAGACGGCACCTCAGAAATGCAGCACCCCTCTCATGCTGTATTACAGTGTCAATACTGGGATATTAACCCAAGTGCCAGAATCAGAATCTGAATTTGTGACGGAATCAGGCCTTTAACAGCAAACAGCATCAATTCTTCCTCAAACACAGAACTGAACAGTCTCTAGCTGGGGCCATGTGGAACTAGGGGTCTGTTGCTGGACCCTTCAGATCCCACTGGCACCCAATTCACAGTTTCATCATAACTGGTGCAATAGCAAACAGTCTCTGAGACCAGTGGCTTTGCCCAGACCCCTGGATTCCCTCACCTCTGAGGTACCATTCTCTTTATCCCTCCATCCCTCTCTGATGCGTGAAGGCAGACAGCAGCTTCTCACTTTACTCTCCCATGGTGACCAGTCCTAGAAGTGGTTCTGCTTAGCAGTGGTCCCCTGGATTAGTAGCCACATAGCCCACCCCCATGCTGCATGGTCCCCAGCCATATTTCCTTAGGTCTGCTCTCCTCTCTGGCACAGTCCTCCAGTGCTGCCCCAAAACAGGGCTCTAAAAGGTACAGCCACCACGTTACTGCTCTCCTAAGAACTAAACTGACAAAACAAAAAAACAGACCACAGCCTAAATGGCCGAGCGGGCAATCACCCCCTTTCAGACCTCTCTCTCCCCCCTCTCTTCTCTCTCTCTCTCTCTCTCTCTCTCTCTCTGATCTCCCCAGTTTACCATGCAGCACTCACTTTTATCCACTCGCCCTGGGTGCCAAGAAACACTCGCCAAAACCAGAGGTCCAATCTGAACCAATTGTAAGGGCACCAAAACCATCCTGCACTCAAACAGATCTACGGGACCTGTAGTCCCAAATCAAACCATTTACACTTCCTTCCGTTGGCACCAGCGAGCGCCGAACTACCTCCGGGAATATGGTGGAGCCATCCCTTTAAATTTCCTTACCTGATGACAGTGCATGCACTGTAGCACAGGCTGCCATAACCATTTACATTATTTATTTATTTATTTTCTGAAACCGTCGAGCCCCCAAGCCCCCTGAAAATACACCTAGAGGCAAAGAAAAACAACCTGGCGCTCGGCCCCTCTGCCATAGGCCAAGACACCATGATACGGCAGCCAGAGCCACAAAGTCACAACGGGGCCACAAGGTGCGAGTCCCCCTTTGAGCCACCGATGCAAACTGCACCACAGGGAGCAGGAGCCACAGCACTGTTAGGTAAGCCTATTTTGGGGGCCTACATGTCTAAATAAGGTTCAAGGATGAAGCCTTTGTCACAGTAAAAGATGCTCAGGAACAAGGGGCAATGCAATGAATCTGGAGAGGGGTAGACTCAGGTGAGATACAAGGAAGTACTTCTTCACAGAAAGAGAGGCTGATACCTGGAACAGCCTCCCAGCAGAGGTAGTAAGGGCAAAAAGTGTAATGGCATTCAAGAAGGCAAAGGACATGCACGAGGGAACCTTAGTGGCAGGGAAAGGGTGGGGTACAGCCAGAGATCGAATATGGTCTGTGGTGTTACAGTACGTGGGGAAAATGGGCAGACTAGCTGGACCAAGCAGTCCTTATTTATTTATTGCATTTATTTATTGTATAATCGGATTTACAACCTTTGAGCCAGTGGCTCATTTACAAAGGTACTTAATCACAGAGAGGACACACATGGTTAACATCATTTACAGAGTACAGTCAAGACAGAATAACAGATTTTTTACATGTTTACAGAATACAGACATACAGAATCAACATAGTTTTACATCGGTTGCATGAACAGAGATACATAGTATTACATGTCACTTATCTACCGTCAAACCGTTGGGGTGGATCTGAAGTTTTCCCTTTATTGTTTAATCTACCGTTTAGTAAACCTTTACTACTATTGGGAATTTATCGTCCCCCAAAAGCTAGTATTGAGGTGTTTCAGGCTCTGCAGGATTTTTTGGGTGACTATTTAAGCAGATATGAGATTATGTTAAGTGGGGATATGAATGTAGACTGGAAAACTGTAGATGTTAACCACAGTATTGTTGAGATGTGTAATCTTCTGGGTATGACTCAGTTAATAGCTGAGGTAACTAGAGTGAATTCCAAACGACCACTTTCTTCCACAATTTTAGACTTATTGTTTACTACTGAACCAGATAGGTATATTGCTAGTGGTGTTCTTCCAGATTCCTTTTCAGATCATCAGATGATATATGCTATTAGAAATCAGAAAAGAACTCAGAGATTAGTAAAAACAGTTTATTACAGATCATTTAAATATTTTGATTATATAAATTTTATGTTAGACTTGGATGAGTTTAATTGGGGAAGGTTGAATTTGGTTCCTACAGTTGCTGAAGCCTGGAGATTATTTCAGGAGGATTTTTTGACAATTTGTAATAGGCATGCCCCATTGAAAATTAGGAAAACAAAGTCTAATAATTCCCCTTGGTACAATTCCTACTTATTTAAAATTAAGAAACAGCAGGATAAGGCTTGGAAGGTGGCTAACATCACAAAATTGGTCAATGATTGGGTGAAGTATAAATAGATGCGGAATTATTATAATTAGGAACTTAAGAAGGTTAAAAAACATTATTGTAATAGGGAATTGAATTCTAACCTGACTAATGATCCAAGGAAATTTTAGCAAGTTTTAAAAAAGGTGAAAGGAGATCAACAAGTGGATTATCCTGAGAAGTTTAAAATGGGGGATGTTGAAGTCCCTATGGGCCCTCGGGTAGTGGATGGATTTAATGATCTTTTTATAGCAGTGGGTAAAAAGGCCTCACCACAGGTTAAGCCTTGTTTTTCTCCTTTAAATTCTCAAGTTAGAGCTATAGAGGCTGTCCCCTTAAAGGACAAGGAGTTTGTGTTTGAATTAATATCTCCATCTGAAACACAAAATGCATTACTTAATATAAATACTAGGAAGGCTGGTGGTTTGGATGAGATTCCTAGTATTTTGTTGAAATATGCTGCTCCAGTTATTTCTTATCCCCTGGCTAGTATTTATAACATGTCCCTTATGAGTGGGGAAATTCCTGAAGTGTGGAAATCGGCTAAAATTATTCCAGTTTATAAGAACGGACCTAGGTCTTTAATGGAGAATTATAGGCCTATATCATTATTACCAATAGTAGTTAAGGTTTTTGAAAGATTGATAGCTAAACAACTTCAGTCTTATTTGGAAAATGGTAGGTTGATTAATAAGTTTCAATCTGGCTTTAGGCCCTTGCATGGTACAACTTCTGCCTTGTTGAAAGTTACCCGGGGATATTGTGGGTGCTCTGGACAGGGGGATGTTGGTGGGAGCAATTTTTGTAGATCTATCCAGGGCATTTGATACCCTGGACCACAACATCCTCCTGTCCAGACTACCTGCTTTGGGAATTTCAACAAAGGTGATTAGGTGGTTGGAGGCTTATTTAACTGGTAGGAAACAAATGGTTTCAGTGAATGGATGGGATTCTGGTTTTAGGGAGATAATATCTGGGGTACCCCAAGGATCCATTTTGGGTCCAATATTATTTAATTTATACATGAATAATTTTGTATTGACCAATCCTGATGTACAGTGTCATCTGTATGCAGATGATACTATTATTTACGTGAAAGGGTTATTATTAACTCAGATAGAATTTACTCTCCAGAAAGCATTTGATGAGCTTCAGTTATTCTATAGAGAATCTAATCTTGTTCTTAATCCAAAAAAAAATCCCAGGTAATACTCTTTTCTAGGGAAAATAAAGAGATTTATTCCGATTTGGGTTTGAGTGTAGTGACAGTGGATAATATTGCTCTTGAACAAGTCCAAAGTTATAAATATTTAGGGATGTATATGGATAGATCATTGAACTGGATTTTCCATATAGAACAAACAATTAAAAAAGTTAATTGTCATTTGGGTGCACTTTATAGAATTAGGAATTGTATGGATGTTAATGTAAGGAAACAGGTAGCTATGGCTACCTTGATTCCTTTATTTTGGGGATATTATTTATACAGGGGGCTACCTCAACCCAGTTGGCTAGATTAGATGTTTCCTTTAACAAGATAGCTAGGTTTATTTTAGATGTTCCTAAGAGAACTCATAGGAGAGAGTTATATCAATCTTTAAATTGGATGAGCCCTAATGATAGAAGGATATTTCATGTTTTGATATATATGGTTAAATTAGTTAGGGTAGGGTACCAGATTATATTATCGAGGAATTTCAGCTTAGGATAATTAGGGGAGGGTTACGTTCTGCTGAGGTATGGAATTTGTTTTGCCCAGAAGAAGGACGATTTGGGTAGAGAACATTTTTTCATTTGGGTCCTAACCTATGGAATTCACTCCCAACTTACCTGAGGCCAATTGGATCCAGCCCTAATCTGAGTGAAATAAAAAGTTGGTTTAAATCTGAAGCTGTTAAAAGGTTAAATGATGAGTAATTACGTAGGTTTTGCCTTATGTCTCGCCCTATAATAGGGCATATAATTGCACTTTAAGTATGTGTTTTTTGTTGTATGTCATATGGATGCTTGTGTTATTGTAAATAATTTTATGTCTGTGGTATTTTTTTTTTTTTTTTTTTTTATGATTCAGTTAATTATGTATGTATTTAGGTATGTGTTAAGGACCTCACTGGAAATGAGCTTGTCTCAGTTGAGCCTCCTATTCTTTTGCTTGTCAATTGAATAAAAATTTTTACTACTACTACTACTAAACTGAATGTTTCTATGTTACTATGTAATTATACACATAATTACATAATCTGTTCATGGCATGCATACAATACTTTTTGTAACAAACAGCAACCCACAAAAAAAACTGATATATTGTGGCCCACACAAAACTGCAGATTTCTTTTTCAGTCGGATTCAATTACAGAGGTCATAAATGTATTTATTAAATCGTGATCTATGCTTCTTTATTAGTTCCTGCTTGTCAGGATGCACGTAATGAAACCAAACAGGCATTGGGCATTCCGTTGTTGCTTTCTGCAAACATGCTCTTCTATATGATGGGTACTCATCTCACAAACGTGCAGCCTCGCAGATAATGTCACAAACATACACTATAATACAATTAAATTGTACAATATTAACTAAGGGTAAGGCATAGCTCAATTTATACTTTATTTTTTCATGGTTCTTTAAGACTTCAAACCATTCTACAAGCCCATTGACACACTCCATGATGCTCACTGATGCTGTAAATTATCAACCCTCACAGGTGGTTGAAAGCCTTCAGATACTCATCGTATCTCTCAACCAACCTTGGGCCTGTGGTATTTAGCAGCACCTCACAGCTTGCCAGGTTTTATTGTTTACTTATTATACCCTGAGAATGCGTATGACGCCAATCTTACATTTTAACCTAATGGGCCAGATATTCAAAATTTTTCCCACGCGCAGACTAGTTTGTTCATAAACACGGCTTTATAAGGATGTCCCATATTCAAAAGCCAGATTAGCACAAGCAAACAGGGTTTGCACCCAGGTGATACTTTGGGGGGGGGCAATGTAAATGCATGGATGGGGACCCAAATATTGATGCACTCCAATATTCAAAGTATTTGCACTGTACAAGGGCATTTTGTGCAGTCACCTGGTGCTGCACAAATACCACAGACCAAAACCACAACTTTTTCCTGTGCAACAATAGCATTTGGTGGTGGCAGTGTGTTGGCATCCCCTCTTCTGACTACAACCACAGTAGTCCCTGGTGTCCAGTTTCAACCTCCACTCCCATACTGATTACCGACACAGTGTCAAAAAATACACTTTCCCTAGTGTCCACTGCCTCCCACTTTAACATTATTGTACAGGATATTGTGAAGGGGGGTGGGAGCACTGGACACTAGAAAATATGGCATAACTCAAGGGGAATTGAGGCGGGTGGGAAAAGTGACCACAAGACACCAGGTAATTAGTATATATCCATCCGGCTTGGGTGCAAGTGGGGTGAGGGACCACTGGACAACTGTAAGGTATTATGTGCAAATTGGTAATGGTTGCAGGTGGGAGAGAGAGAGACCACTGGACACAAAAGAGGTATTATTTTTTCATTGGGAACGGGCGCGGTTGGGGGTAGGGACCACAGGACCTCAGGTAAAGTCTATTTTTGTGTTACTTGCATGCAAGTGCAAGAAACACATTGCTTTCAACAGTTAGGGAGAATGCCTAAATGTGTCAGGAAATTTGGGCCATGTCACCATGCAATCAGCTGTTTTGGTGCTATACAAGCTACCAAAACAGCAGATTGGTGTCCCCATGGGGACAGCTTCTCCGTCGGACTCTCACAGTCCCCAGGAAGCCAATGGAAAGCCACCACCAGATGTTCAGTGTGCATTCCTGGTGAAACATTTCAATAAAATAAAAAAAAAAGATGACAGAGTGCCCAATCCCCCTGTCAGTCTTCCCCCTTCCAGATCAATTTGCTGACAGGGGAAACCACTCCCCATCGGCATAATGCCCCCTTCCCAAATTTGTTGTATGCTGAGGGGTGCTCAATCCCCCTCAGCTCTTGCCACCCCCCCGCACTTATATGTGCTGACAGGGGTGCCCAATCCCCCTGTTGGTATGCCCCCTTCCTAGTAATTTTGCCGATGGGGGAGCCCACTCCCCGTCAGCATAATGCTCCCCCACATATTTCTTGTGTGCCGAGGGGGGGTGCCCGATCCCCCTCGGCTCTTGTTCCCCCTCCCACCAGCGCTTGGTATGTGCTGAGAGGGGTGCCCAATCCCCTGTTGGCTACAGCCCCCCCAAACACTCAGGTGGCACTCTGGGAGCCCACCCCAGCGTGCCAAAATTAAATGTCCCTGCAAAAAAGAAAACCTTCCCGCAAGTTTTTTTTTGTTTTTTTTTTAAATAAACCTTTAAACTAGAAAACGGTCCCTCATTGATCCTGGTGGTCCCTCCCCCAACCTGCGCCCACACTCTGCGTACCCCACCTCCCCACACACCCCTCACCCCATACTTACCTCCGGAGCCTGGCGCAATGATGTTCGGTGGACCGGGGAACACATCTACACACTTCAAAGCTGACCGCAAACTGAAGAAATGCCGGTAAGCTGTATAATGGCATAAATGTCTTTCTTTCAACTTTGGTGCATATCTCAGCCAATTTTGGGAATTTTTTCACCAAATTTTCAACATGGGGTTCTTGAGACCCCACTTCATGAACTCAGTCACTGTCATTTTGTTATTCGATCCCGAAAGGTGATTTCGCAGTCACTGCGTGGAACCACCTTTTGGGACCAATTAACAAAATGACAGTGTCTGATTAAGCCAGTGGGCCCAAAACCCTATGTTAAAATTTAGTAAAAAATTCCAAAAATGACTATTTTATGAGCGTGCATTGAGCAGTTCCTACGCACACTCATAACTTCGAACATTTTCAATATTTTCACTCCATATTTTCAGCATTGCCATATTACCACATCTTCTTTTGAACAGTACATCTGTCATTTTTCATATCTCGCCTGAAATGTGTTTTCTCACATGTAGCACACAATGGCACGGTCAGTGTGTGAAATCAATGTTCAGGACAGATTAAGACTATTACAGTACTGTTCATGAGGTAGGCTCCCAAAAACCTTATGTTGAAAATTTGGTGAAAAAATTCCAAAAAATGACTGTTTTACCAGCATACATTGCACAGTTCCTATGCACGCTTGTAGCTTCAAGCATTTTTAATATTTTCACTCCAGATTTTCAGCGTTGCCATTTTACCACACCTCCTTATGAACAGTACAACTGTCATTTTTCACATCTCACCTGAAATGTGTTTTTGTACATGTAGCGCACAGTGGTGTGGTCAGTGTGCAAAATGAATGTTCGGGACAGATTAAGAAAATCACAGTGACACTGTTCATGAGCAGAGGTCTTAAACTGGCTATGTTGAAAATTTGTTGACAAAAGTCCATAAAATGACTGTGTTAAGAGCATGCATTGAGCAATTTCCACGCACCCTCATAAGCTCACAAATTCATAATCTTTTCAGTCCAGATTTTCAACATTGCCATTTTTCCACACCTCTTTATGAACAGTACAGCTGTCATTTTTCACACCCTGGCCGAAATTTGTTTTCGCACTTCCGAGGCAGAATAGCATGGTCACTGTGGGAAATCAGTGTTCGGGACAGATTAAGAAAATCACTGTAACACCATTCATGAGCAGAGGTCACAAAATGCCTATGTTGAAAATCTGCTGTAAAAAATCCCAAAACTAATTACATTACGGGTGTGCATTGTGCAGTTTCTACGCACACTCGTGACTTCACCAGTTTTTTTATATTTTCATTCCAGATTTTCAACATTTCCATTTTTAACACCTCCTCATGAATAGTGCAACTGTCATTTTTCACATTCTGTTCGAAATGTGTTTTCGCACATGTGGTGCCAAATGGCACAGTCACTGTGCAAAATCACCTTTCCGCTAGCGAACTGATAATGTTACTGTTCATGCAGTGGGATCACAAAAAGCCCATGTTGAAAACTTGGAGTAAAAATACCAAGAAACGCCCAGGGTGTTAGGGTTTTTGAAGATAACGCCTACTCTGCAGCCAGTGGCAAGCATCGAGGTGCACCTTGAACCCTTTGGCCCCAGAGTTCACCCTATTCTCCTATACTGCATCCATTTCAGTGTATTTCCTTATGGAATGAGGTGAGTGTAAAGCCTGAACACTTCAAAGCACACCTTGACACTTGTAAGTGTCTGCAGGATAGGGGGAGGTGAAATGTCATGACCGTTATGGGCGATGACCCAAAGGCACACCCAGTGTCTGCCCATCTCTGCAGGGTGGGGTGGAGTTGGCATCAGTTCAATACTTTACTGCCATTCCTATACTGCATCTAACTCCTGCACTTCCACTGCTAATGACAACAAGCAACACTTGGCTTTGATAAATGATTGTTTATTATTGGTCCTGTGCTCTGCAGGGGTGGGGGTGGGAGGAGCGGAACCACTAGCATTAGGAAAGTGTACTTTTTTTTCATCAGGATGATGAATGGCATTGGTGGGTGGCCACCAGCACCAGGGATAGCTCACTGTGACTGTGTAATTTGGAGGGCTGCGCCCCGAAATCAAGCCTCATTCCACCTGCAAATGAGCCCATAAAGGACATGCAAATGTCCCCTATTGGCCTTGCATTCCCAATGGGCTCTATTACAGGTGTCTTTTTTAATATCAGAAATTGATTGCTTGTGCAATTCATTGTGGTGCCCTGTGTTTGGAGCCATGCCTACCCAGTGCTAAGTGGCTTAGTGCTGGTCAGACATGGCCCTGTATTCAGAGGAAAAGCACCAATGTACTAATCCACTGAAAATAGCATCTTTGGACACCCAGGCAAGCGCAAGCCATTGCACTAGTTTTTGCGCAATGCTTTGCACCTCTTTGAATATTGGGGCCCATGTGTTGTTGTCTGCACTGCAATACATGACAGTGGCAGACTTGTAAAACACCTCATAACTTACGTTTCACAATTCAAAAAAACTTCTAACATGAAAACCTTCAGACAAGTTTTTTTTCTCATTATTATTGAAAGTACCTGTAAATAACATTTACAAACCATATGTTGGTGGCATCTTGATTGGCCTGACAATGGCCTCAAGGCCTTTCATGACCTTGGAAAAGCAAAGTCTAACCTGCTCTTCTCCAGACTTTGTTAGTGTCTGACTGCAAGTACCATTTTCATTGAAATGCAATGCAACCAAACAATGTCTGCCATTTTATAAAACAGAGGAAAGAAGGATACAATGAATATCTCATTATGTATGTTTATCTGGTAACTATACGATTTGCAGTAGCACAACAGCACTCTGCACAAACAATGTAAATTTTTTGCTAAAATGAGTAGCCAAAAAAGGAACACCTTATATTTTAACTGTTCTAACAGTAACATATCAAAGTACCATTACCTTACTACAACTTTCAATCAATCAATCAAAGTCTTTATTTATACAGGTGGTCACCGTTGAGCAGAACTCATTTACAAGGGGGACCTGTTTTACACAAGAATACAAAATGTTCACATTCAACACAAGGTTGATGCATTATACAGATAGGGCACTGCCCCCAGAGAAAGTTATACAAAGATAATAAATTGAATAAACAAACACAATTAACCCCAGACAAAGGATAACATCAAATGTGGACTGCAGACCCCATCTGTATGTAGGGTCATGTCTATATGACAGGAGAGAAATACGTAAGCACATAGGAATAGGGAGCGCTATGAAGGGTGGGGGTGGGAAGTGGAGAGTACAATGCTGATACAATATTAAGTCAATCAGCTTCTGTCTTGGCATTAAGATGAAACTTCGCCGTACCTTAGAGGCAGCTGCAGACAGGCTTCAAGCCGGGGGGGGCGAGCTATGAACAATTTTGGAGCTGGTATGGAACGGGCAAAACAATTACAGACTTCAGTAACCACACGCGTGTATAGTGCCTTGAAGATGGGTAGGGAGACAATGGCACTTAGTTTGAGTGTCCTTTGTAGATTATTCCATAGGGTGGGCAGTGAGAAGCTAATTGCCACTTTACCGAATCGCGAGTTAACTCTGGGTACTATGAGAGAGATGGAGGAGTAGCTTCTAAGTGCGTACTTTCCTGTAGCGCTAAGAGGTAAACAGCCTGAAATATATGGGAGTAGTTTGCTTGTGAGGGCATGGTAGATCCAGAGAGCAGTGTTTTTGTGGTGTCTGAGTTTAAGGGAGGTCCACCCCATAGCCGCATACAGGACACAGTGGTGGGTAGAATTAGGGAGGCCCGTGATAAACCTTATTGCACAGTGATACAGTGTGTACAGTCTAGCTAATTGGGAGATGGGACCATGGCTGTACAAAAAATCTGCATAGTCCACCAGGGATAGGAAAGTAGATTGGACCAATCTTTCCTTGGCGTCTGTTGTCAGAAATTGTCTTAGTCTAAAGAACAGTCCGAGCCTTTGTCGTGGTTTTTTCAATAAGTCCTCGATGTGTTCGGTGAAGGAGAGTCTGCTATCGATCCATACTCCCAGGTATTTGAATTTGGTTACGAATTCCAGCTCTTCGCCTAGTATTGTGCTAATTTTGGGAACAGATCCGCAGGCTGCTGGATTGGGTGCATGGGCAAATGGAGAGAAGAGCATAGCTTTTGTTTTTTTAGCGTTCAGAAGTAATTTTTTGTGAAATAACTGGCTTTGTATGAGGTCAAATTCAGTTTGGAGGTCGATACAGGCTGCCTCTGGTGTGGGCCGGCTAATGTATAGGATGGTGTCATCTGCAAACAAGTGGATACTGGCATTTTTTATATGAAAGTCAATGTTATTTATGTAGATTGAGAATAAGAGCGGGCCAAGGATAGATCCCTGGGGTACTCCATGTAGGAGAGGCTTGAGAGGGGACAACTCGCCTTCTGCTTTAACTTGCTGGAATCACCCTGTGAGGTAGTCAGTGAACCAGGGCAGTGAGGTGGAGTCCACTCCAATGGTTTGTAACGAGGTGAGAAGAAGGGTGTGGTCGACAGTGTCAAAAGCTTTAATTAGGTCTAAAAAGACTGCACATGTAAAGTTCCTTGTGTTAAGAGCTCTCAGCCAGTCATCCGTGACTTTGGTCAGCGCTGAAATAGTGCTATGTTGTGCTCTGAATCCAGATTGCATGGGGTTCAGTAGATTTGTTGACTCGAGGTAGGACCTTAGCTGTACATTCACAATTTTCTCCAATAGTTTGGAGAGCACTGGGAGGAGAGATATGGGCCTATAATTGTTGAGGTCCCTTGGGTCGCCTGACTTGATGAGCGGGATGACATGATCAGTTTTCCAAATGGGCGGCAGGATGCCCTGGGAGAGGGACAAGTTAAAAAGGTGAGTAATGGGGATGGCGAGGACATGGTACATGATTTTGAGGAAGTAGGGGTCCAGTGAATCCGCGCCTGTGCTTTTTCTGGTGTCCAGATGTAATAGGAGGTCTTTAACTTCTTTTAGCGAAGTGGGTTGGAGCATAAATAGAGTGGAAGTATTAATAGGTATTTGAGATGAGTAATTATCTTTCAAGCTGGGGAGTTATCAAACACTAGACCTGTGGTAGCGAAATGGTTATTGAAGGAATCTAGGATCTCCATCCTTTCATTAAGCATGGTGTTGCCATGGATAATCTTGTTCGGGAGGGAGTTACCTGTGGAGTGTCCCATCAGATCCTTTATAGTGCTCCAGAACTTACACGGGTTCTTGGAGGCATTGTCGAGTTCTGAACGGTAGAAGAAAGCCTTTGCTTCTTTAATCGCTTTGGTGCATAGGTTACATGCCTTTCTGAATAGGTTCCAGTCGTTGGGCGTGTTTAGTTTATGAGCCCTTTTCCAGAGCTTATCTCTCTCAAAAAGCAGTGATCTGGCCTCGGGGGAGAACCATTTGTTGGTTTTATTCTTTGTGCGGACTTTGGTCAGGGGGAGCGTGTTTGTTTAGAGCCCCTGTTAGAATGTCAAGAAAGATGTCTTAGGCAGCAGTGATTGTTTTAGCTAGGTAAAACTCCTGCCAGCACAAGGAGAGTTTAAGGTCATTAATATAAGCGGCTATGTTGAAATTACGCCTTGTCCTCTTC
This sequence comes from Neoceratodus forsteri, assembly GCA_016271365.2. NCBI lineage: Eukaryota > Metazoa > Chordata > Ceratodontiformes > Ceratodontidae > Neoceratodus > Neoceratodus forsteri. The sequence goes on along the minus strand of CM057456.1, from coordinate 622,479,436 downwards.
AGGGAGAATTTAGATGTAGCATGAGGTTTGTTAGTTGATCTTATTCCTCCGACGAAACAATGGTCACTGATATTGGAGAAAAAAGTGCCAGCGTGGGAAAAGAGGTGCGGTTTGCTTACTAGTAGTACATCCAGAATAGTGCTTTTATTAGGGTTTTTGGTATTAGGGTGCATTGGATCATTGATGAGCTGGGTCAACCTATGGGCATCACAAAAGGTAACAAGTGGGGCAGCTGCTTTGGATAGCCAGTCAAGGTTGATGTCACCAAGGATGACGGTTTCAAGCGATCCTTGTTCCAGAATATTGCTTAGATGGGATAGAAGCTTTAGGCTGGCAGAGGGGGGCCCATAGCACCCAATTAGCTAGATGACACACGACTGGGTGATTTCCACTTTGATGGTAAGGCATTCATATTCATTCGCAACAGAAGATGCGGTAGTGCAGGAGGCTGAGAATTTGTCTTTGACGTATATGGCCACACCACCTCCTCTAGTATGCCTATCTGCTCTGAATAAGGTGTAATTGGAGATGTTTACTTCCGCATCAGTAGTTGATGTTTGAGCCACGATTCAGAAATCACTAGAATATCGGGAGAAATGTGGGATACCCAAGCTTGGATAAGGGTGAATTTCTTTAGTAGGCTACATACATTGATGTGCACAAAGCTCAAACCTTTTAGCAAGGGCAGGTCTGAGGATGAAGAGATTGGTGCTGGTGGTCCAGGATTTAGCTCTACGTTGCCTGAGCATAGAAGGATGAGAAAAAGTATTTTTTCTGAGTGCAGCAGAGGACAGTTTAGGAAACCTGGTCTTGTCCCGATTTTCTTGCTTGTTGGTTTTGGGCAATATGTTGTTCCCATTGAGGAAAGCACCTCCTGTAATTGCAGCTATTAGAACTCTGAGTGAGTGATACCTGGGAGTATAGGTATATTGCGAGATAGGGATCGCACTCTGTGGTCGTGATATCGAATGTGTGCCACTTGGGTAGGTTACCCAAATATAGGGGTGCAATCCAATATCCTTAGTCTCACAGGGACAAGCAGGTGAGAAGGTGCCATGTATTGCAAGGCACAGGATAGGATTATAATCCATACATGGTGTTGGACTGTTGGGCATATATAGACCGGCCGGGATTCCGAATAGGAGAGGCCATATACAAAACCGTAGAAGACCCCACATTGTGGGGCTTAGAGGTAGGATGTTGTACTCTAGTGGCCTGTTGGTACACAAAAATAGGCTGCTAATACAGCGATAGTGTCAGGGAGGCAGGGGTGCGCAGACGGATGGGTGAGCCTAATGAGTTTTCTGGACTAGGGAGGCAGTACCCTGTAGGATTAAGAACTAAGGCGTGGTGTACCAATGATGGGCACGGGTGGTGTGGTGGAGGATCGCAGATGAGGAGGCGTTACTTGGAAAATGGGCAGGAAGCAAGCGTATTTAATAAATAGTGGGGTGGGGGGAGGGTGGGTGCAAAAGTTGCGGAAATTGCCATACCTTTTCTGACCGAGGAGTCCGAGGCTGTGGAAGTGAGAGGCGGCTGAGGTGGCACTGGCCGCCCGCTGGCCGGGTGTTCCCGCGGCTACGCTGGAGGGAGTCTGGGAGGGCGGTCCACGGCAGGAAGGAGAGAGGAGAGCAGAAATTAAATAGGGCTGTGGACAAAAGGGCAGACAAGCAGCAGAGGGATCAATTAGCTACACAAAGGAAATATGTATTCTTTTGACGCCCAAAGTCTGGAGCCAGTACAAGGGGTCAATAAGAGAGCTGTAAACACTTAATCCTGCAGTCTTGACTTTAGCAAATGTCAAAAAATGAGTAAATATGTTATGTTCCACATAAGTGCGCCCATACACAAGAATATCATGTCTGAACTAGGCCAGTTACACATTAGGAATTGCTACTTAATTAAAAAAATATATTTTTCTATTTTTGGTCCGCAGTTATTGGCTCCTAGCAGCCGGGACCTCAGTCCACCTAACCTAGCCCTTATTCCCACCGCATGAGTCCTTCTGTGCTCCTGCCCACCACCACTAACCTCCCAGAATAACTTGATATTAACCCACAGCTTATCACCCATAAGCTGGACCACACGGTTCCTCATATCAGGTGTAGATACTGCACTTGATGGTCAGGGACCATGAGGGTGAGTCGGCAAGGCATGTGAGTAGTCAAAGTGACCTTGTTGTGGCATGTGGCTTCATCTGCCCAGTGCTAATGGGGGTATTTTGTCCCCCAATAGGTCCTCACTTTAGCACACCCCATGGAGTGGTCCTGAGAGGTGAACCGGCCACCAGCCTATTATGGCCATTGGAAGGGTGGGAGAGCACAGCCCATATTTCATTGCTCCCATGCCAGTCCCTGCTCTGAGCTTGTGATGGCACCACATCACCTGCCAGGTGAGTGGACATGTGCCAACATGAGGTCACCACAGATGAAACTGTTATTCCTTCCAACACAACATCCCTCCTCCCCTCTGGGTCACCAGGGAGCAGTCATGCATCAGAAAGAGGTTTCCTCCCTCACCGAGGCAGAAGACATCCAAATGACACCTGATCCAGCATCACTGGTTGGCACTAGACATCCTGGACTCTGGGCACTGAGGTATCCTGCTGGTCACTCTTCCCTCATCTGACAGAATGCCATGTACTACCACCCTCTGCCTCCTATCACCCAACCAGTTTCTTACCCCTGTTACCACCTTATTGCTTACATCCATGCTGCTCAACTTGTAGAACAGCCTCCTACAAAAACTGATGTGAACAGCTTTGTTGAAGTCCAGGTAGGCCACATGCCAATGCCCCTCCATGATCCAAAACCTTGCTTACAGAAGTAAACCAAATGTATTACATTTTTGGGCCATGACCTCCCCACTTTGAAGCCATGCTTTCTTGGTCCCTGCATTTTCTTTGAATACATGTGTTCAATGATACTCTCCTTTTACTTGTGATTCCATCTATTTCACAACTAAATAAGTCTGTCTGACAGGCCTATAATGTCCTGCCTCTTCTTTGACAACAGTTTTGTGAAGTTTCCACTCAACCGCTCTTCTGCATCCCTACTGTAGCATGCCGTAGTACACTGAACTGCTCAGCAAGTCTGCAAGTGATCCCTTCACCACCTCCCTGAGATCCTCTGACAGTCGCCGTTTGTTGGTTCCCCACTGAACCACTCTTATCAGTCGGTCAGGCTTCACCCATTGTTTCCCTTCAAATCTGGAACTCCCCCCCCCACCAAATATTGCACTCCTCCTCCTCCTACTGCCTTGCCTCTGCCTTACATAACTTTCTCTCATCTAACTTCTCCTGCTTTAACCCTCCTTAACCATCCTCCTATACCACTGCTCCTCTCCATGACTCACATCCCTTATTAAACCTTCCTCCCCCGAGCCTGCTTCTCAGCACACTCTCCTTTCCCTTCACCGCTTACCCCCTCACTCCTACTCCTAACCTTCTTGCATTACCAACTCGCCCCTGCTTAGTTTTCACCTCTGGCAGGGTTCTCAGCATCCTGGAGGGGTCTAGCACTGGGCAAGCCTCCTCTTTCCCCTTCCCCTCTCTCCTTTCTACCCAACTTGTCCTTGCCTAAATCTGCCCGCTGTCGGGATTCTTAGCACCCTTGCGATGTCTACTCTCAGATAAGTTTCTTCCCTCCCTCCTTTTTTTTCCTTTCCTCTTCTATCACCCCTATTCCCTCTGCCCAACTTGTTCTCGCCTAATTCTATCCCCTGGCAGGGTTCTCTGCAACCTGGAGGGGCCCAGAACTGGGCAATTACTCTTCCTTCACTCCCCCTCTCCCTCTATCCTTTCTACCCAATTAGTCCTCGCCTGATTCTGTGTTCTAGCAGGATTCTCAGCATCCTGAAGTGGCCCAGTCTTAGGCAAGCTTCTTCTTTCCCTCTTTTTCCCTCCTTTCCCCTTCATTCTTTCTTTTCTCTCTTCCTAACTTGTCCTCATCTAGTTCTGCCCCATGACAGGGTTCTCAGCAACCTGAAGGGGTCTAGCACTGGGAAATGACTCTTCCTTCCCTCCCCTTTCCCCTCCATCCTTTCTACCTAACTTGTCCTTGCCTGACTCTTCTCTCTGGCAGGGTTATCAGCATCCTGAAAAGGCCTAGTCTTAGGCAAGTTTAACTCACCCCTCCTCCTCCTCCTCCTTCATCCCTTTACCATCCCCTCTACTATCTCTACCTAAGTTGTCCTTGCTTAATCCTGCCCCTTCTTCTAAGTCCTCACCTCATTCATTCTGCCACTGGCAGCAATCTCCACATTCTGAAGGGACCAGTTCCAGGTATGACTCATCCTTCCCTACCCTATCCCTTACCCCCACCTCTCTCGTGCCCTCTCTCTACCCCTGCACTTAAACAAAGGAATTAATTCACTTAAGCTAATAACTTGCACTTTTTGTTCTGTCTGAGGTGCTCCCAGATTGCACTAGCCCTGTGTTAACTTGCCCCTCACAACTGATTTTTTGCTCATTTGTTCTGGTAATATTCCACTCATCTTTATCCTCTCCTTCCCCCAGCTGGTTTCCCCTGTCTACCCCTCTACCCTCCTTGACGTCCCCTCACTGCACCTCATTCATTCAATAATTGCTAAATAATCTGCCTCTTAACTGTAATCCATTCCTGCAAGGAGTTGGCTCCAAGGCTACATTGAATTTCTGTGCTATGTTCCTCAGATATGCCACCTGCAATTAAATACGTATTCCATAGGTATGATATATTTAACTGTATGTTATGTCACAAATGCGATTGTATGATTATATATTTTTTAACTGTATGTCTTGTTACAAATGTAATTGATTATTTAATTTCTCAGATATGTTAAACAGTATGTCCAATTCTTCATCCAATTGTACCCCCCCCCCACAGCTCGCATCAGGAGAAGAACAACTTGTTGTTCAGTGTGCCTTCCTGGTGAAACATTTCAATAAATAAATAAGTCTGGCATCATGGATAAGTTCACCTTCAAAATGGCAAGTGCTTTCCTGACCTTCTCTGCAGAAATCTGACTCTTCACCACTTCAACATATAAAACTTGTAACAGTCTGATGTCACATGAGCCACATGCTGTTAGTAGAGCATGTTTGTTGATTGGTTTTACATAGTGTGTATTTTTAAGATGCTGAAACACAAATTGCATTTGTAGTCAATGTATGTTATCTAATGTTACCAACCTTGCCTGCATACTCAGGTACAAAAAGTGTGAAAACTTTGATGCAAAATGGCATGTTACATTGCGGAATACATCCAGGGCATAAGCCTCATAGAGGGACAAAACCTGCTTCATATCCTTCAACAGATATTGACTTGATACGATCTCGCTCATGACCTTTTGTGCTTTACTACCAGTAGCAATTAATTGGATATCAATATATAACAGTACATATCATAAATAACACACAAGACTAAGTTTGGAGAGACTGAGGCACCAAACCTCACTTGCCAGCATGCCAGCGACTCAGGGGCGAGAGCGATCTTGGGGCATCAGGGAGTATCCAAGGAGAGAAGGATTGAGTGTCCAGAGAACAGTTCTCCTTCTCTGGGGAGGGGGAACACCAGCCCCGGCATTCGCCTGACCACTAGTGGTGGCTGGTGGTATAGGCAGCTGGGACCGCAATGTGGGGAATGGAGGAGTGGTGGCTGTTGACTTCATACACACATGAGCGTGCATGGGCACTTCTGGATGGCATTGTATGTCCACTCCTCCAATGGGAGGAAAATGAAAAAAATGTCCAGTGGCGGGGCAGGATGTCACCTACCTCTCACAGTCTCCGCGCCCAGGCACAGAACTTTCTTACAGTAACCAGATCCATTCTGTCAGCAGGTGGGAGCTGCTGACCCCTGCCATGGGGGGTGCAAGCTGTGTGGGAAAACCAGGATGAAGGCAAGTCCCTGGGACACCAGGAGACAGGGCTGGGGGGGTTGGTGGAAGGAGCTGCCCAGCACTGGCCAGGAGAGAAAAAAGTTTGAAGAGACATAAGACTGTTGTCAAGTAGGATGTGGGTGTCCTTAATCACAGACTATGGAATGAAGTAAGGAGAACAGAGTCACAAACTGCACACACGATATCTCAGGAGGTAACAAAAATGTAAAACATAGTACTATTTGCAACTGTAAGGGTAAAAAAGAAAAAGTGTAATGAAGTATTGCACAATGAAAAGGCAGATATTCACAGCAAAAAGTCTGGTTCACACTTCACATATGATAGAAACTTAGAAACATAGAAATTGTCGGCAGATAAGGACCGCTAGGCCCATCCAGTCTGCCTGTAGGCCCTATACATTGTATGTGGCCACTGACCCTATGGAATCAATGGCTTTCCATCACTCCCTCCCTATGAAGTGTAGCCCACAAAAGCATAACTGAAGTTTCAGATGTGGTGATATACAGTCATTACTTCTGAGTTATAGTTTGGTATGAATGATATGAATAATATGTGGAAGCAACAAGAGGAGTGCACAAGCTTATGGAACTGCAACAAGAGAACCAGGATAGGTGATTGGTTGTCTGAGTGGTTAAAATGGTGTGTCAGTAGCACAAGATAGCATTTGGTGCTTTGTCATTGTTTACTACTGATAACACCACAAAAAAACACTGTTCTGTACAGTTATGAAGCACACATCTATGTCATGTATCAGATCGCATGCAAAACACAAGAGGGATATTAAAATACTGTGGTGATTCTATCAAAAGGCATATGAGAAGACACCACAGAAGGTCAAAGTCTGGGAAATAAAAATCCCAGACCAGGTGACCATCACGTCAGAGGCTGACCTTTACCTTGTCACCAGTACCAAGTTATGGTGTAATGAGAGCCATCCCTTACAGAAATAATTATGTGAAATGTTTTCATGCTGCACACATAAAACTACCTAAGTGATATGTGTGCTGCAAGTATGATTTAAATGTTAAATTGGAACCGATTACATGCATATGGCATGCATGCAGCCAGCAAGTGTGGAAACCATGATTTTTATGTTAAATTGGGAAAGACTACGTGCATGTGGCATGTGCGCAAAAAGCAAGTGGTCACTGATGACTGCACACATAAAAGTTAAGTGACTCACTCAGGATCACACCATACACAAGTGGGGGTTGATGAGATTCAAACCTAGGTCTTCATGCCTCCAAGTCTCCTGGCTTGTAGTTCAGTGCCTTTAATCACTAAGCCATACTGTCTGCACACATATAGCTCACTTATACTTCAATACATACTGTATCTGGATACATCTGCACACATGCAGCATGTTTGTAGCCAGTGTTATGCTTTTCAGTTTAGTTTTCTTCTCTCCCTCATCTCAGTTTCAAAGTTGAACTGTAGCACACATACCAATGGAAACACATGTGGTTTTTCCCACCCCAATACACAAACTTACCCACAAAACCACTTAATTACTTCTGTTTGGCCTGCACTACTACTACTGTTTTCTCTCCATAGTTTTGAATGCTTCCATGCAAACAGACTTTAAGGTGCAAACACATAAGTAGCAATAACTCGACACACACCCACATGGCCAGTACTCCCCATGCACACACACTGTAGCGGATATGGCCATGCTGCTGCAAACAACCCATATAAGTAAAAAATCTCTTACTTGAGTACTAGGTAATCAGAGGCAGGAGTCTTTAAGAGATGTTGTCCATGGGTCAGAGTGCTGGGGCATACCCCCGTGAAATAGATGGAGTTATTTTTTTATTACTATTTTATATGTTATGACTATGAGTTGGAGAATAATGAAGGCCTAACAAGGCCTAACAAGACTATGAGTTGGAGAATAATGAGGGCCTAACAAGGCCCTTGTTAGTCGAGCGGTGGCCTTCATTAATCTTCAACTCTTCATCAATAATATATAAAATAGTAATAAAAAAGTACTCCCATTCATTTCAATGGTGCACACCCCTGCAGTCTCCTTTGTCCTTTGTCATAATGTGCCTGAGCATGGGGATGTAGAGGTCAGCTTCACTGGGGGGCATAAGCCTGACAATAGTGGGGCTCCAATAGTCTGTACATGCCATACCACTCAACTGTCCCTGAATACAAGGGACAGCTCTAGAATGTCTGTAACATCTCTAAAAGGTACAGCTTATTTGTTTTGACTGAAAAGTGACATGCAAATCAAAAAAAATTTAAATGTATAAGATTCATCTGTATATACCCCAGAGCAGTGCATCAGATTTGTGCTTAAACCCACCCAGTTACTAACTGGTTTTGTTTCCTGGCTGAAGTTTTGCCCCCCACAAAAGAACTTTGCCCTTATTTTTCTCCCCAACTCCATTTCATTCAATACCTATCCACTTTGGGTCATGAAGCTGCCCAAAGGTGAAGAAATGCCAAAAACACATCAATGTTTCAGTCCTTTCTCCTTCCCCAGTCCCCCTGTAAAAAAATGATTTACTTTTACTTACCCAGCCATATGGTCAGAACCTGCAGCCTGGCACAGTGTGCCACCAGCCCAGTTTTCAGTCTGCTCCCCCTCTCTCCTTCCACCAGAAGCTGGATGCTAGAACTGACCATCACAGGTCCCCACCATGGTCGGTGACCAAGTCACCTCACCAACCAAACCCACCCAACCTGGGTTGCTTGCTTCTTTCTTGGTTGCTGCTGTGGCTGCTGCTGCACTGCACTGATCAAGGCCTATGAAGGTCACCCACACCACTGTCACCACTGCTGCTAAGTCTAGTTTACTGCTGTGGGGGTCCGTGTTTTTTTTTTTTTTTGCAAGACAAGCCTAGTAGAGTAAGTAAATAGCCTAGTCTTGAGTTAGCTTCTAGTTTACCCTCTGCCCCTTCAGCCACCAGGGAAGATGGAGACTCACTAACAGTAGACCAACAAAAATATGCTGCCACAACACTGCTATTGACAGTTCAGTGCTTACCGACTCCTCCAAGCTGTAGTGTGCAATCTGCCTACTCTGTGGTGGGAAAGACAGTATCACACTTGCAAAACTCATGTGCTCTTTCTTGACTGGAGCTCATCCACATCACATGTAACTGTGCCACTGCTATAAGTAGAGAGAGTGAACAATGCAATACAGACACAGTCGAGTCAGGAGTGCACCTGCAGCAGGAGCACACACATGCCAGGAAGGCACTTATTATGCAAAAGATTAAATCCAAATTTAATGCCATCATTGCCACACCATAAGAACAACCTAGGCACAAATATGGGGTGAAACAACTGCCCCCCTCAGCCCTACCTAAATGGCACCCCTGCTTAATGGTAGAAATTCATTCTCAGGTGTTAATGCAATGATTTCTATTGTGTTCTGGATTACTGTATCTCCATGTTTCATGATGTGTCCTGATCATCATGTGGGTTAGTGTCCCTCATTGTCCCTCATTTTGAGTGTCCATGTCCCTCATTTCAGTGATAAAGTGTGAGGTATGGTGTATGCTTCCAAGGCCCTACTCAGCACTAAGAGTGCTGAACATGGCCATAGCGTATAGGATCAATACAGAATGACAAAGGGAAAGTAAGTGAGATGAAACAGTCATGGAGAAACACATTTGTAGCACTAAATATGCATGCAGGATTTGCATGGTCCAAAACAAAAAGAACAGGCTTCACAACACAGAGGCCCCTCTTCATATATCTGGAATTGGGGATGTTGGCTGGCTAAATCCAAGGCATTTAATGCAGTAAGCAAACAATACTTTACAATTTAATGGTGATTTAATGACAAAAATCAAAAGCCATTAAACAACTTGCAAAAGGATCAGAATTAATGAGTTTACCTAATTTTTTATAGGACTTCAAATAAAAAATGTATTTTAATGACTCTAATTGCTAGCAGTAGTATAAGAAATAGAAACTGATGTGTTTTTTTAGATGAGATTTGCACCAACTTAGCTGCTGCACACATGGCAAGCGTGCAGTATGTGAACTTGATGTGATGTTTAAATGATGTTCACATCAGCTTAATTGCTGCACTCATGTCAAGCATGCGACACATGAACCTCATGTAATTTTTAGAAGATGTTCACACCAGCTTACCTGCTGCACACATGTCAAGCTTGCAGCATGCAAACCTGATTTGCATTTTAGACCTGGTTCACTTAGGATCACTTTGCATATGCGAACTGCATGCAAACATTGCACAATTAAGCATGTGGCATGCATTCTGCATGTACACAGCACACCTATATTTCTGTAAGTGATGACTGGGAATTTAGCCATACCAGGCTATACTCTGATCAGGAAGGACAGGGTGGGTGAGAAAGGGGAAGGAGTGGTTCTTTACATGAGGGACTGTATAAAAGCAACAGAGAGTCAAGGAATACAAGTGAGGAGGTGGAGTTATTGTTGGTCACCCTAGAGAAGGTGACTGAAGCTGCTATTGGCACTGGCATGATGTATTGACCTACAGCACAGGTGGAGGAGATGGATAGGGTTCTGGGAGGAGGTGGCAAATAAGGGAGAGGTGCCACTGGTGGGGGACTTCAATCTGCTGGATGTGGAGTGGAGCATCACATCTGCAGCTTTGGCTTGGAGTATGGGCATCCTGGACTCCTTGCATGGGGAGTTCCTCAGTCAACTAGCAGAGGAGCTCACCCATGTAGGAGTAATATTGGACCTTGTACTCACTAACAGGGACAGTGTAGCAGATATGGGTGGCCACTTGGTGAACAGTGATCACTGTACAGTCTGGATCAATGTAACAGCTGTAGAAGAAAACCACATCAAGGTGAGGGTCTGGGAAATCATGAGAACCAATTTTTCAGTGATGGGGGAATGCCTCAGGTATGCCCTTGCATGGGGAGAAGACTTGGGTGGAGTGGAAGAACATTGGGTGAATCTTAAAGCAGGATTAGTGAAGGCAACAAACCTCTGGATCAAGCAAGTAAGCAAAAGCACGGGGATAAATTGGGGAGAGGCAGATTCTAAGTGTTGTTTATAACAACATTTGTCATTTTGTTTGGGATGTCCCTGTTGTGACTCATCATTGTTTATTGTATTCGTCCCTGGGTTGTCTCTCTCTGCAGTTTAGATTTATGTACAGTATGCTTTGGGTAATATGGTTCATCAGGCAATCTATGCTGAGGGGTCATCTCCTCTTTCTGATTTTAGTTATGGTACGTGATGTGAGGGCCTCTTTAAGATCTGCTGAGGGCATTGTGTTGGTGGGTTATTCTGCAAAGAATAATTATAGTCTACGTTCTTTTGCCTGTGAAGCACCTAGAATATGGAATGATTTACCCTTTTCTTTGAGATTAGTTAAATCATACTCAACTTTTAAATTTAGATATAAAAAGTATCTGTTGTCATTGTTTGATTGTATTTGTTTTCATTGATGTGGTTGTTGTGTATATGTGTTTTGTTTGTTTTATATCTTTTTTTATTTTGTATACTGTATTTTGTAATTCTGAGTTTGCATTGTTTGTCCAGGTCAGACCTGAAAAAGGGCTTCAGCTCAGTTGTCCCGACCTGGTTAACAAATAAAAATTAATGAATGAATGAATAAAGAGACCACTATGTTTCTCAAACGAGGTGACAGGGAAGGTAAAGGCAAAAAAAGTTAGCATTCAGGATTTATAAGGAGACGCAGAGAGAGGAGGATAGCAAGGTGTATCAGGAGAACCAGAGGGAGGCAGGGAAAACAGTCAGGAGTGCAGAGGCACAAATGGAGTAGAAAATAGCTCAGGCAGTAAAGAAAGAGGACAAGACATTTTTCAGGTATGTAGGTAAAAGGAGAGAGAGACCAGGGCAGGGAATTTAAGGCTAAGTAGGGAAGGATGGGAGTGTGTGAAAGGGAACAAAAAAAAGCAGACATGAACAAATACTTATATTCAGTGTTCACAAAGGTAGGGGAAGGTGAGGGACCACAGATAAGTCTCAGCAGCATTAAAAGAGAGGAGTTGGATAATTGTCCACTTACAGAGGAGAGAGTCATGAAGGATCTTGCAAATCTGAAAGTGGCCAATGAAATGGAGCTAGATGGGATACATCCTTGGATATTCAGGGAGCTCATAGAGGTGCTGGCTGCACCTCTGACAATCCTGTTTAATGTCTCACTGGAGATAGGATGGGTCCCAGAAGACAAGAGGAGGGTAGTTACAGGCCCATCAGCCTGACTTTGATGGAGTGGAAATCAATGGAGTCACTACTGAAAGAAAGTATTGAGGAAGGCTTTGAATCCAGTGTCTGACAAGATCAGAGGCAGCATGGAGGCAGCATGGATTCACTAGGTGAAGGTCATGTCAGACAAATACATTTCTTTGATTAGGTAACCAAGTCAGTTGATAAGAGTGGAGTGGTGGATGTGGCCTACCCAGATTTCAGTAAGGCTCTCGACACCTTTCTACATAGGAGTCTTGACAACAAGGTTATCAGCCAAGGTGTGTGTCCAAAAGTGGTAAACTAGGTAAGTAATTGGTTGGGGGATAGGTGACAGAGGATGGTGGTAAATGGAGTTCGCTCCAACGAGGCGAGGAAGGGAGAGTGACCAGTGGGGTGCCACAAGGATCAATACTGGGAACGGTCATCTGTAATGTCTTTATTAGTGACATTGCAGAGGGACTAGAAGGGAAGGTATGCCTTTTTTCCAACTACAGTAAGATCTGCAATATGGTAGACAATCTAGGGGTTGTTGAAAAAAGAGATTTAAAGATCTAAGAAAGCTTAATGAGTGGTAAAGACTGTGGCAACTAACTTTCAGTGCAAAGAAGTGCAAAATCATGCACTTGGGATGTAGATTACCAGAGATGTAGTACAAAAATGAGGGGAGTGGAACTGGTGCCCACCAAACAGTAAAAAGACATGGTAGTAATCATATCTGATGATCGAAAGGTGGCCGAACAGTGTGGCAAGGCAGTGGGGATAGCCAGTGTGATGCTGGTGAGCATAGGGAGGGGTATCATCAGGAGGAAGAGTGAGGTGGTGATACCTCTGTATGAATAACTGGTGAGACCTCATATAGAGTATTGTGACCAGTTCTGGAGAACTCATCTCCAGAAGGACATTGTGTAGAAGCAGTAGAAAGGAGGGCAACTAAAGTGGTGCAGGATCTGCATCAAAAAGCCCCATGAGGAGAGACTAAAGGACATCAATATGTACACTGCAGAGGAAAGGAGGGAGAGGGAGATCTAGTAGAGACTTTCAAATACCTCATGAGTTTAATTAATGTTCGAGAGGGTTGTCTTTTTTAGAGGAAAAGATGCTCAAGAACAAAGGGCCATGCTGTGAAGTTGGAGGAGGGTAGACTCGGGTAGATGTGAGGAAGCATTTCTTCACAGAAAGAGTGGTGGATGCCTGGAACAGCCTCCATGGGGAGGTGGTGCTGGCAAAAACTGTAACGAGTTTCAAGAAGGCATGGGATAGGCATAAAGGAACCTTGGTGGTGAGGAAAGAGTGGGAAAAGCCAAAAAATCAAGTATGGTCTGCGGTGTTACTATGGGTTGTGATAATGACATGACTAGGTGGGCCACAGAGTCCTTAGATGCCATCCAAATACATGTTTCTATGTCCATATGAACAGTAGAAGGGGTGATTAAGTGAAAAAGAAATGGTTGTTGAAGTACAATTATGTGGCAACACTGTAAGCAATGAGAAAAGGTATAGTAGAAACCGTGTAGACTAACCAGTCCATATCTGTTGAAAAATTCAATAAGGCCATTCAGTATATGGTTAGCCTTTGTTCTATATAAAAATTAGCCTGCTCAAAAACCTTGTTGTCCACATTCTAAACTGCTGTGCGCATTCCAAGCTGCTGTCGTGCGCATTCTGAGCACTTGTTCAACATAGTTTTAAGGTCATAAAATGTTTAATTCCTCATTCACCCAATGCCTAGCTGATTACTAACCACCCAGTGCCCAAATTTGTACCTTAGGTCTGTAAATGTGATTTTGATCATAGAACAAAACAAAGAAATGCCAAGGTTTTTTTTTTTGTTTGCTTTTAATTTGGGAAGGTAACACTTCCGTGATTTCTGTGTACAAAACCATATACTGTTGTAAACCCCCTACAAATGGGGGTTCCTGAAAGCTTTCCCGGAGCTTGTCTTAATGCTACATGCCTGACTGGTGTTTGGCATAAGGCCGCTAAATGTAGACGTTGTGAGTGCTTTTAGGCCTCTAATACTGCCTCTTTAAGAGCTGCTTGCTCACTAGTTTTCGTGGGCACAAATAGGGGGGACTGGGGTTTCCCTGCTCGAATCCCACCCGCGACTGCTGTCTGATCGCTCCTTTTCTGCAGTCGTTAGGAGCGCTGATGGAGCCCCCTTGGAAAGTGTAATCATTTGCCTGAAATCATTTAGAGTGATAGGAAAAATGTAGTTTTGTCTAACCTGCCTTTGTTGCAGATGGGACGCGGTGTGCTGTGCCCCTCCATCTTGGACCAGGACAGTTCAAGGTGTCCAATAAGAGTGAGGGAGTGTCTGGACTGAAGTAAAAGGGCAGCCAACCCAAAACCAGGACTCTAGATAGAGCCGGCCGACCAGTGGGGACACAGCTTGTGATTCTGGGAAGTGGCATTCTGGGCCATGGCGCCGTTTTGCACCAATGAGGGCAATCGTGAGTGACTGGCATCTGCAGCCCTCCAATGGGATTGGGTGGTGCCCGAATAGAGAGACTTGCCCCAACTGCCAAAGTGGACAGAGACGCTGTGGCTGTGAGCGAGGAAGGAGCCCTGGGCTTCTGCACCGTTAAGTCTTCACGCGGGAAGCGCTTGTGGTGTGGTGAAGGCCAATCTCAGGCGGCCCGGTCACCGTTAGTTTTGGACTAAATCTGCGGGGCAGCGGTCAGAGGAGGCTGTGCAGGAGTGCAGCGACCTACCAGGCTCACCATGTAGAAGAGTGGAGAATTTGCTAAATCGCACTCGGTCTGTCAGGACAGTGAAGCTGCGGTGAGAACCCCAGATAGCTGTGAGTTCAATCGGGTCCTAGGAGCAGCTGCCTGGTATTGTACCCCTCTGTTGTTTTCCATATAGATGTGTGAGGAGGCCTTTGACGCTCAGGCTCAGCCCTGCGAGTGGTGAAAGAGTAGCTCTCTGTTAGAGTTGTGAGTATTAAATCAGGGTAGCTCCCTGTCAAAGATTAAAAGCAAAGGCAAAAATCGTCTTGTTGTGTTGCTGACTGTACTAATTGAGTTTTCCGGTTCCATTGGATCCTCTCAGGAATGAAATGCTCGTTTGTGCCAGGGCCCCAACCAGCTGCATCGAGGAACTAGCCATTAGGGCTTGGGTACCCATAGACAGTAATTTATAGGTTAGGCCTGTGCACAGAGCCATAGGTAGATTCTTATATATTATATGTGGTAAGCTGATCAACCTGATTCCCCCCGGTCCTTGTTATCTCCCTTTAAATAAATCAGATTGCTTGTTTTGCAAAAGAACACTGGCTAATTTGTGTATCCATGGGGAAAGACTGCACAGTGAATGTGGTGTAACTGTACCTTACTTTTCAGGGGGTCCCCGGAGTGAGCTGACTGGGTCGAGCCGGGGAGACGGGGATTAAGTGTATATGGTAAAGACACTGAAATTGAACTGCGTGGGTCACTAGTGGGAAGACGGGGGGGTTGCAGTAACCCAGAGGGCTGTGACCGAGTCAATCTCGACTGTTTTAACCCTGACCTCTGGGTGGAGGCACCCGCCAATGGATCTGGGCCCCTCACCCTGCTACGGGTAGGGCAGACAGGGGTAGTAGCCCTTAGGCGAGTGCCCCCTGGGGGTTACACTGTATAAAATAAAATATGGGCAACCACATACAACTCAGCATGTGTTTCCATCTTGTGACTGAGATGACAGCATCGACCTCTTGAGCTTCACTCTCGAGATCCATATGCTGTCATCTCAACTCCTTGATGGAAACACATCCTTGTGTATGGTTGCCCGTACATTATTCTTTATATTATCACTAACTTGGTCCAACTGTGTATTGCTCCACAGTCTTTCTTTTTGGCTGCTAATTCTAGTTTTTTTCCCACACCTAGTGTCAGAAAGAAGGAAGATGAAGAAATGTTATGAAAGGTGTCCATGCTACAGTCAAACAAGCATTGCAGAATGGTGATATTACCGTGGATATGTGCCACACATCAAACTAACATTGAATTTCTGGATAAGACTTTGTCATAAATGATTTGACTTGCACGTGATGGTCAGTGATGAGCTGCTCAATCCTGAAACCCTTGGAATGCAGGAACTTAAGGCTTCTCTTGAGTCCCTCTAATTCCATGGCAGAGAAATGTTTTACTTGAGAGCACTGTAAAGATATAACAAGCAGGAAGCATAACTTAACTATGTATAGTTTTTTACAATACTTATCCAACTATTATAAATATATAGTAACATATGAAGTTCACCTGCAATCACAATGTCTAAACATGTTGAGTCACATTGCACCATGACATCCGCAGTACTCCCAATATACATCTGTAGTACCACCCCCACCTGCATATAACAGGAACTGGAAGGAATTGCTCTGTCTGCCTTCAGTATTTGAAAATTTGAAATTGAGACATCAGTTGGTATTCTTTTTATGAACTACTGTCTCTTAAAAGTTCACTATCTGTTTTATTGATGAAAATGGTGACTGCATTTATTACTGTTATTTGTGCTTGATGCAACCCTGCTGCATATAAACTGTTTAGGTTTTAGTTATTAGTATTTAGAGTAGATGTGTGTAATTTTTTGTGTCTAATGGGAGGTGGCCGATTTGTATAATGGATGAATTCTATCACAATGTACTTTATATATTGCTAGGCATTTTGAATATTACACTGTCACTTTGATCACAATATAATCATCTAAGACCTTTCTTGTGAAACTACCCCCTGATGACATACTGTGTACAAAACCGGTTGGGGTTTCTGTGAGGTGAATAGCCATTTGAATTCGCTGGCAGCATATTTTAAAATGTTCTATTGAATAAAGCATTGGAATGAACAGCAGAGGTGTGCAGTAGCTTACTTGTGGTGGAACTTATCTCTTTACTTCTCGTACCCTCTGTGCGTGGTTGGAGCTGTATTGTTGTCCTTGCTATACATTTTGTTCTTATGTGCTCACCACGGGCTGCTAGTTGGTGTTTTTTGGCATTGCCACCATTCTTTATTTCTGGCCGTGACTGCTACATTGTTTCCAAAGGACAGAGCAATAGAAGTTCCATGAGTACATTGAAGAATTTTTTTAATTGAAACTTATTTGTACTAATCTATTTCGGGACAGTCTACCTTTTGTTGGCCGGTACAGTGTAGCAGAATCCATATGGAATGTCAGCATTGGATTATGCTGCCATTCAGATTGGAGCCATGGCTGGCTCATTTGCTTCTTTTGTGTTTACTGCAGCAGGGGAAGAAGATCTATTTACAGATTCGGCTGATACCCGTGAAGCGTGAGCCAACAGTTCTTCAGAAAACACCTATGTTGAACCAGAGACATTTGACATTAGGAGGGCCTTTTTAGAGTTGGAGAGGGTGATTCTTAGAAGCTGTAGGCATTACTGGGGCAAACTCACCTTGGAAGCCTACCTACGAGTGGGCAATTCACCAAGGGGATTACGGGTCACTAATTAGCCAGGATATGGATGGGAAAGATGAATTTTCATGTCAGATTGGAAAAAATTGTTACAAATTGGCACAGATGCATTGATTAAGACTGTCATTAAAGACTATGGGGCCCAGCAAGCAGACATGACCTTGGACATTTTGAACAAAGAAAACACTGTGGCCCAGTTTAAGGAACATTCAGATTTTACGACTTTAGAAAAGAAACTTAAGGACACTATTAAAAAGGAAGAAGATAAAATAAAGAAAATCAGGCTCACTAAATTTGAACAAGACCAACAGGATTATTTACATGACAGAGTATGGGACTGGAAAAACAGAGGTCCAGAAAAAAATTGTAATAGACATAGACAACATCAAGGGGACCAGCCCAAACCAATATTAAAGAAAAGGAGCAGTTCTCCAAATTACAACACTTCCAATAGTGAATCCGAGAATGAAGATCCTTTTCTAGAGGACAGATGATGACTGGAACAGCGGAACATGGGGCGCACAATACAACCTCAGGAAATCAACCAAGAACTACACATGTTGAGAGAGAGGAACAGGAGGCAGTTCAACCATGGGGGACAAAACAGACTAGGAGAGGCAGTAGAAAACATCAGAACAAGACCCAGAGGTAAGAGGGGGAGAATGGCTTGAACACTGACAGTACTGTGATTAATAGCTCTCACTTTCCTCTCTCTCTACAGAATAACTTAAAGTATTACGAAGAGGATTAGCATTCATATCCACACAGGATTCTAAACCTTTTGATGTCTTGAGTGGTCTTCATCAATTTACAAGAAATCTTAATTTAAAAGCATATTTTCAACATACAGAGATGTGGCAGGGTAATACATCTAGATTAGAGGACTCACAAGGCAGTATAACAGAATCTTCTGCAGTTGAGGTAAGACATTTTAAATCCCCTTCAACTTATTTGCCACCCTATAATGAAACTGTGAGAGTATTTGAAAAAGTGTGTGACAGACAATTTAAACAAGTTTTGGACAATACAAACAGGCCTACTTATGTAAATCTAACACATTCAGAGGCAGAAGCATTATAAAGTCTTGAAAGTAATAAAGAAATTACCGTCAAACCCACTGAAAAGGGTGGATCAGTGGTAATGATGTCCACCAGTAAATACATTGGGGAAATAATTAAACAACTATCTAACCAAGACTTTTATTTACCATTGACCTCTGACCCCACTATAAAGTTTAAAAGGGCTATAGATGCCTTTCTTTATGAGTCCAAATGTGAGGGTCTTATTGGACATGAAGAATCCAATACTTGACAGTTACTGCCCCCATATGTGCATATATCTATGTACTTCCTAAAGTACATAACAACTTGATGGATCCTCTGGGTCGCTCCATTGTGGCAGGCATTGGTTCCCTGGTGGAACCATTGTCCTCATACATGAATGCCCATATTAAAGGATATGTTCATTCGCTCCATTCATATGTCCGAGACACTTCACATATGCCTGGAATATTAAGTGACATGCAAATTGAACAAGACTGGCTATTGGAGTCATTAGACATTGCCTCCTTATATATTAATATCCCCCATGAAGGAGGACTGGAAGCACTGAACCACTGGCTGGATCTGGACCCTGCTGTGAACTTGGGGAAAAAACATTTTCTTCTTAACTGTGCTGAGCACGTGTTGACTAAAAATTACTTTGTGTTTCAGGAGTCTTTCTACCTGCAGTTTAAGGGAACGGCTATGGGGCTACTTTTGCCCCCAACTATGCCAATCCCTATTTGGGTCTCTGGGAGAAAGAAAATGTCTATGACATCTAGACCAATCTGTTTTACATTAAGATTGATATCTGGCATCGTTATATAGATGACATTTTTATGGTGTGGCACGGCACAAGAAATGAACTTGTAGAGTTCATACAGTACTTGGAAAATAGTAATAAAAATTTAAAATTTTCCATTAAATGTGATTCCAAGTCTGTCTCCTTTCTGCATTTGACTATATACAAGAAAGAGGATGGCACTCTGCGCACTGACCTGTACAGGAAGGAGACAGACAGGAATTCACTTTTGCATGCAACAAGTTGCCACCCTCACCATATGATTAAAAATATCCCAAAGGTCCAACTAATGAGAGTTCATAGAAACTGCAGTGAAGATGGAGACATTTTGGTTAATGGTACTCAAATGTGCAGCAGATTTTTGGAGAGGGGGTACTCACAGTGCATTGTCAATAAGGCCTTGCATGATACTCTCTTGATGGATAGGGACACCTTTTAACCAGTAGAGAACCTAGAGGCAATGAGACCAGATTGAATTTTGTGACAACATAGTCAAGACACTGCAAAGAAATTCAGGACATTATTTTCTCTAACTGGAATATTTTAAAGGGTGACCCACTCCTAAAAGAAGTCACACAATGCAAGCCAAGAATGGTATTTAAGACAGGTACCAACCTAAAAGACAGGATGGTCCACAGTTATCAGCCGAGTACTGAAGAAAATAGAGAGAGTGAAAAAATGCCACCACTACTGCCTGGAACATATCCCTGTGGAAACTGCAAATTTTGCAGTTCCATGTTGAAATGTAAGAACTTCACTAGTTGTAACAGTAATGCTAATTTTGAGATAAGGAATTTTGTGAATTGTGTGACAGAATGTTGTGTATTTGGCCACTTGCCAGTGTGGCTCATTCTACATGGGTAAAACCACAAGAGCCTTAAAATTGCAAATAGGTGAACGCCTCAGATCCATTGAGAATAATGACACTCGAAGTGCCTTAGCGATACACTGCTGAGATACCAGATTAAGAGGTGTGAAATATATCTTTAAATTTTGTGGGATTGAAAGAGTACATCTAGGTCCCAGGGGTGGTAATCTGGATGATAAATTAAGCCAGAGAGAGTCCGACTGGATTTTTATGCTTGGTGCTCTTTATTCATCAGGCCTGAATGACAAAATAGATTTATTACCATGCATCAAGAAATAAAACTTTACCCCCCCACACACACACACACTTACAGGATGTAGTTCCCCAGATGCTGGGGTTTGTGGGTTTTGTCTTGCCATCTCTTTATGGTCCCCATGATGTTGTAAAAAATAGCTAATTTTGATATTAGTACTAAAACTTAATCTTTGTTTTTCTTACAGAACTGGAAAGAATTGCTTTGTCTGCCTTCAGTATTTGAAAATTTGAAATTGAGACACCAGTTGGTATTCTTTTTATGAACTACTGTCTCTTAAAAGTTCACTATCTGTTTTATTGATGATAATGGTGACTGCATTTATTATTGTTATTTGTGCTTGATGCAACCCTGCTGCATATAAACTGTTTAGGTTTTAGTTATTAGTATTTAGAGTAGATGTATGTAATTTTTTGTGTCTAATCGGAGGTGGCTGATTTGCATAATGGATGAATTCTATCACTATGCACTTTATGTATTGCTAGGTACTGTGAATATTACATTGTCACTTTAAATTGATCACAATATAATCATCTAAGACATTTCATGTGAAACTACCCCCTGATGACGTACTGTGTACGATACCGGTTGGGGTTTCTGTGAGGTGAACAGCCATTTGAATTCACTGACAGCATGTTTTAAAATTTACTATTGAATAAAGCCTTGGAATGAACGGCAGAGGTGTGCGGTAGTTTGCTTGTGGTGGGCCATTTCGTATAAGCACTCTGTCAGTGCACAGGCATCTGTTATACTTCACTCACACCACGGCCATGTGCTAAAAGCACATGGCTTCGCCTCGTGTTTTACTGTGGGAACAAAAGTGAAGTACAGTAGTTATAAGAATCTGACAAGCAATAGTTATATCCACAATATATAATACATAGTGCATGAAGTGAATGTGGTATATAGTGGTCCAATATTGTGAGAATCATACTCAGTGCTTACAGTATCATAGACACATAGAAACTGTCAGCAGATAAGGACTGCTAGGCCAGTCTAGTCTGCCCATAAGCCCTGTACTTGATTACGGCTTCTGACCCCCTTTCTGCCTTTCCTCTATGGTTCCCCTATGCCTGTCCCACGCATGTTTAAATCCAACCACAGTGTTCGTTCCCATCACCTCCTGTATAAGACCATTCCATAGATCTTCCACCCTCTCTGTGAAGAAAAACTTCCTCACATTCCCTCTTAACCTACCACCTTCCAATTTCATGTCATGCCCCCTCGTTCTTGTACTCCTCCTGTATTGGAAGATGTCTCCCCCTACACCTTGTTTATGCCCTTGAGGTACTTAAATGTTTTTATCATGTCCCCTGTCTTCCTTCTCTCCTGCAGCGAGTACATGTTGAGGTCCCTCAATCTCTCCTCGTAGATTTTGTGGTACAAACCCTGTACCATCTTAGTCACCCTTCTTTGGACTGTCTCTAGCCTGTTAATGTTCTTATGAAGGTGCAACCTCCTGAACTACACACAGTACTCCATGTGAGGTCAGACAAGAGTTTTATATAACAACATCACTACCTCCCACCTTCTGCTGGTGATATCTCTACATGTGTACCCCAGCATGCCACCGGCCCTCCTAGCTGCCTTTGTACTCTGCTTTGACATTTTCAGGTCATCTGAAATAATATTCCCCAGGTCCCTTTCTTCCTTAGTGACTTAGAGAGGCCCAATGTGTTTGATCTCCATACCCAGGGTACCCACCAGCTGAGTGGGCAGGTAGCTAGAGGATCGGCTGTGTCCACTAATCCTCTTCAGGCAGTGCTTTGCAATGCCAGGTCATAGAAACATATAAAAATAGAAACATAGACTTTGACAGCAGATAAGGACCGCTTGGTCCACCTAGTCTGCCCATTTCCCTACCTACAGGATAGGCTGCAGCTCCTAGTTAACCATCAGCCTATTTCTTCCTACCCCCCCCCACAAGAATTGCCTTATGTCTGTCCCATGCATTCTTCAATTCTCCCACAGTTTTAAACCCCACAACCTCCTCAGGAAGGCTGTTCCATACATCCACTACCTCTCTGTGAAAAATACTTCACATTGCCCTGAACTCCCCCATTCTTTAAATTGTGCCCCTTGTTCTTGCACAGCTCTTTTCTGAAAGATGCTACCCTCCTGGACTTTGTTGATTCCACTGAGGTACTTAAACGTTTCTATCATGTCCCCCCTCTCCCTCCTTTACTCAAGGGTATACATATTAAGCTCCTTTAGTCTCTCCTCGTATGGCTTCTTTTGCAGACCCGGCACCATTTTAGTTGCCCTCCTCTAGACTGCCTCTATCCTGTCTATGTCCTTGCGGAGATGGGGTCTCCAGAACTGCACACAGTACTCCAGATGGGGTCTCACCAACTGTCTGTACAGAGGGATAACAACTTCCTGTTTTCTACTGGTGATGCCTGTCCCTATGCATCCCAGTATCCTGCCAGCCCTCCTTACTGCCTTCTCACATTGCTTGCCCAGCTTTAGGTCATCTGATATGACTACCCCCAGGTCCCTTTCCATTTTTGTTGTTGTTAGTATCTCACCCCCCATTGTGTACTCTTCCCCTGGAATTTTGTTTCCCAGGTGCATTACTTTGCACTTATTTGCGTTGAATCTAAGCTGCCATACATTTGACCATTCCTCCAACCTTGCCAAGTCCCTTTGCATCCTTTCCACCCCACCTTCTGTATTGACCCTATTGCAGATCTTTGTGTCGTCTGTAAAGAGACATACATTTCCTTCTAGTCTCTGCAATGCCACTTATAAAGACATTAAAGAAGACCGATATCAGTACTGAACCCTGCGGAACCCCGCTAGTAACCCCTCTTTCTTCAGAGTGTACTCCATTTACTATTACCCTCTGTGTCCTGTTATCCAGCCAATTTTTTACCCAGGCTACCACCTTGGGACCCACTCCAAGGCTGGCTAACTTGTGTATTAATCTTTTGTGTGGGATTGTGTCAACTCGGCCAAGACTGAGGTCCTGGTGATTGAGCCAGGTTGAGGGCATGATAGGTTGGTTGCCACCAGGGGCTGACTCTAGACTTGTTCTGGGGTCTGCGCCATTGGTGGTTTCTCCGAGTGTGCAAAATCTGGGCATGATCCTTGATTGTAGACTGACCTTTGAAGATCAGGTGTCAGCTGTAGTCAGCAGTGGTTTTACCACTTGAGGAACACTGCCTGAATTAAGCCCCTCATTCTGCCTGAGGACCTGCTGACACTAGATCATGCCTTTGTGACATCTAGGCTCAACTACTGTAACACTCTGCACTTCGGGGTCATGAAAGGGACCCTTCACAGGCTGCAGCTAGTGCAGAATGCAGTGGCCCGGTTGATGATGGGCCTTTTGAGGGCCAGTCATGTGACTCCGGTCCTGCGTGCTCTGCACTGGCTGCCAGTCAGAGGGAGGATCCTTTTCAAGGTGGGTCTTCTCACCTTTAAGGCCCTATATGGGCTGAGTCCTGGCTATCTGTCTGAACTCCTGACACCGGTGTCCTCTGTGTGCTCCCTCTGCTCCTCTTCGAGGGGCCTCCTGGACGTTCCCAGGGTTCGGCTCAAGACCTCAGGTGATCGGGCGTTTAGTGTCTCTGAGCTGACCCTGTGAACTCGTTTCCACCTGCAGTCTGGGAGGCTCCCTTGATTGAGGTATTTAAGGGGATGTTAAATGCCCATCTCTTCAGCCTGGCATTTGACTGTTAACATCTTTATTTTAGTTTTGGTCAGTTCCCCGAAAACTGATTTCTGAAACCCTATTTTATTCAATTTTTTGTATTTAAATTTTGTAATGGTTTTAGTGAGCTTTTATTATGTCTTAATTAACTGCTGCCTGTTCTTGCTTGTGTATGGCACCCAGAGGCTCTGGGAGTGGGTACCTTATAAATAAAATTGCCTTGCCTTGCCTGTCAGCAACCCCCCCCCCCATCCTGTAGCTCTCTCCAGGGTTTCTATACCCCAGGTGCATAATATTGCACTTATTTGAATTAAACCTCAGTTGCCACTCCTCAGACTATTTCTCAAGCTTCCCCAGGTCCTTCCTCATTTTCTCCACCCCTTCAGTAGTATCTACCTCGTTACAGATCTTGGTGTCATCTGCAAACAGGCAGACATTTCCTTCCAGCCCCTCTGCAATGTCTCTAATGAAGACATTGAACAGGACTGGTCAAGGACTGAACCCTGAGATACCCCGCTGGTCACACCCCTCTCTCCAGATTGTACCCCATTTACCACCACCCTCTGCCTCCTGTCCGTTAGCCAGTTCCTAACCCAGTTTGTCACCTTGTCCCCATGCCCAAACTACCCATCTTGTTGACCAGCCTCTTATGTGGGATGGTGTCAAAGGCTTTGCTGAAATCGAGGTAGGCGAAGTTCACGCCCCCCAATTTTATTCCTTCATCACCCAGTCAAAAAAATCTATCAGATTCGTGTGACATGACCTACTTTCTGTGAATCCATGCTGTCTAGGGTCCTGGGCACTGATGGATTCTAGATGTCTCACTATCCTTTCTTTAAGAAGTGCCTCCATGATCTTCCCCACTACTGAGGTGAGGCTGGCTGGCCTATAGTTCCCCACCTCCTCCCTACTGCCAGATTTGTGTAAAGGGACCACATGTGCCCTCTTCCAATCTTCTGGCACCACTCCCGTGTTGAATGACTCGGTGAACAAGGCTGCCAGAGGTTCTGTTAGCTCTCTTCGTAGTTCTCTTCGTATCCTCGGGTGTATGCCATCTGGCCCCATTGCCTTGTCCACCTTCAATTTAGTGAGTTCCTGCAGGACTCTCTCCCCTGTGAATGTACTGCTGTCTAGCTCCCCCTTGGCATCTGTTGCTCAGCTGTGGTCCCTGTCTCTCCTGCTTTTCTGGGAATACTGAACAGAAGTATTTAATCAGAATTTCTGCCTTATCCATGTCTCCCTCCTTACACTCCATTTCCTCCCCTTTTAGCCTAACAGTCCGCCCCAGTTTTCCTTCTTTTGCTGATGTACTTGTAGAATGTCTTGTACCCTTTCTTTACTGTCTGCGCTAATCCTTCCTCCATCTGCACCCTTGCTCTCTGTACCGCCCTGCCCACTTCCCTTAGATATTCTAGGTACACCTTCCTGTCCTCCTTATATTTCCTGAACCCTGCCCGTTTAGCTCTTACTTTGTCTGCCACCTCTTTCAAGAACCGTAGTGGCTTTCTCCTTCTCTTGCCTTTGGATACCAATATGATGCATTGGTTTGTCACCTCCACTATGGCTCCTTTTAGGTGTTCCCACTGCTCTTCCACCCCCTCACCCCACTTTTCATCAGGGCTATTTTGATACCTCTCCCCATTTCAGTGAAGTCTGCCTTTTTGAAATCCAAAATGTTTGCCCTAGTGTGACTTGACCAAGTCCCTGTCTCCAAGCTGAACCACACTATGTGGTAATTGCTGGATCCCAGTTGCCCATCTACCTGAACATCTGCGATTCTCTCCCTGTTGGTCATCACTAGATCCAGAATCCCCCACCGTGGGATCAAACACAAGCTGCCTGAGTCCTGACTCCTGTAGGAAATCTAGGATGCCCCTGCTTCTGGTCGAAGTAGCTGCCTGGGTGGTCCACTTCACGTTCAGCATATTGAAATCTCCCATCAGCAGAATTTCACTTTTCATTGCCATCTCATTTATTTCATCCACTAGTTCCTTGTCCACTTTCTCCCACTGTTCTGGAGGCCTGTATATCACCCCTGTGCATATTGCTGTGCCATTTCCAGGTTCAAGGGTGACCCACAGTGACTCAGCTTCCTCCTGCCTACCCTGTGCCTGTGTTGCCTTAATACCCTCTGTGACATACATGGCGATTGCCCCCATTTTGTGCTCCCCCTCCTGAACAGAGCATAACCGGTACATTTATGTCCTACCCATGATTTGAGGTGTACCAGGTTTCAGTTATTGTTACTGTGTCCAGGTCTGCTTCTACTATCAAGGCCTCCAGGTTTGGGATTTTATTTCTCAGGCTTCGAGCATTAGTTACCAGGCCTGCACTAACATTTCATATGTTCAGTCCACATGTGGTGACAATATTTCCTTCTCCCAATATCACAGTATTAAGAATAGTTAACAAGGGTACATGCATCACTGAAATATTTGTGCTGGTAATCAGGATTATGTATACTTCCATAACATATGTGTGCTGCAAGGTTTGATAATATCCCATATTTATTTATTTGTTTATTTTATTTGAAGTTTGATGACCGGGTGGGCCCACTGAGACAGACAAGTCCCTTTTTCAGGGGCGACCCAGGGAATAGAGGCATTCCAAATATAACAGAATAAATAACAGTTTACAGAAGGTAAAAAACAGGAACAAGCGTGAGAATACAAGAGTGGTAGTCCAGTGAGAACAGGGAAACAGATCAGTGTGTCAAAATCTTTATAACATATAAATACATACGTAACAACAATTCCATAACAGTCCATATTTTGGGTACAGATGCATGGCTAACATTAGGACTTAAGGCAGTATACAGACTATACATACATTATAGTACAATATAATACAGTATAATACATAAGTATTGGCAGAGAAATGGAGAAAAGGTGAGGTCGGGGGGAGGAGTGGTGAGGATTGAGCATCGTGTAGAGAAAGACGAGAAAAGAAAGAGAGGGGGAGGGGAGGGGAGCAGACGCAGATATACCTGTGAGGATTAGATACAGTTACAGATGGGAGGAGGAAAGAAGATTTTTTTGAAGTACTCCTTGAACAGGAGAAGCGATAAGCATGAGAGTAGACTATGAGGGAGGCTGTGGGTACAGTAAATAGTTGATTTTTCTGTCTGCCTAATCAAAGTGCAGTCTTCTTATTTCAGTAGTGTTTACACCAGTACAGTCTGTAGAAAAGTTTCTGGAAAAATGTTTTGTGATGCAGGAAGGCCAAAAAGATCATTTGCCATTCTGTGTTGATGTTTTACTTTTACTGCCTGCTGCTGAAGTGACCGCTCCTGCTAGAATGTGGGAGCGTGATGATACCTTTCTATGTTTATGTTATAGGGCCTGAATGACTGTAAGTAGTTCAGGAGTGTAATTATGGGTCAATGATTACATGGCTCTGAGCTGCTTTCAGCCAATCAAATCACTAGAATTTTTCTACACGTTACAATGCTAAATGCAGCTACTTGCAAACAATGTAAAGAGTCAGCAAAAAAACTGACAGTGTCCCTTTAAAAACTTTGTTTCCCTTGCATGATGTCATGGTTGGAAGTTGCAGCACTTGTAGTGCAAGAAGCTGCTCTTCAGTTGTCCAGTGGGCATTGATCTTCTGACCAAACTCCGGTGGCTTGAATTCTTCTATGCCCCCTTCCAACTTCTGCATCAATGCACTGTTAACCTGTTTTGCATTTTGAACCTGTCGCTTTAATGAGATGAACTCCATGTCCAGTTGTCTAATAAGAGTGGTTGCAGCTGTTGAGTTACATGAAATGGCTATCACATCCTTCTGGGTCAGGTACATGCCCTTGGGTGGCCGACACTTAGAACGCTGTGGGTGGTGACGATGCTGTTAATTCTGATCTTCTCTTCTGCCAAGCCCAATCTTGCTGACTGTGATGACAAAGTGTCCATTGTGATCAAAACAATTTAAAGAAAAAATATAATGAAATCATACAGCACAGAATATGTTACAATACTTTTACTTAGATGTGATGCATAATCATCAACAAAACTGTTACCTGTGGCAGACTGAGACATATGATCTTTTTATTTACAAGGTCCATGAGGGTATACAGGCAATATTTAGCTGAGTGAACTGGTGACTCACAACATGCATCTCCTCACAAAACTAATGGCTTGTCCATTGCATTTGTTAACACACAGTGTTGCTCCCTGTTCCATACATTGTTCACAGCTGGTATCACATATGATTTTTGTAGCTTGTGGCATGTGACAACTGGTATCACGTGCAATTTTTGTATCTTGTGGTATGTGACTGGGAAGGGGGAAATTGTTTAACCAGGAGAGGCACACTAAGCCAAAGCATGATTCCAGGTGCAACCTGGGAGCACAAGGAAGTTACATGACTTGCTCAGGGTCACACAGTATGCAAGTAGGGGCTGTGGGATTCAAACCCAGGTCTCCAGGTTTGCAGCTCAGAGCCTTAAATCACTGTGCTTTACTGCCTCAAGTGACTGCCTCACTGACTAGTAAGATGCATGGCACCTTCAGAATGTCCAGTAACCGAAGAGTTTTGCATGGTGCTACTCCATTACAAAAAAAGAGCTGAAGCCAACATTTATTCCCCCAGGGCATATTCCCATACCGCTGTTGGCTATGCCATTCAATGGAATGATCATTAGCATATGTCATTATCACTGATATCATGATACCTATTGCCTTTGTTATTTTAGCCACTGTAGCGCCATCACAAACAGAGCAAGTTTTACATAGTATTGACAAGCTGTTTTTGGAGACTAAAAAATATTCATCATCTACTGCAGGTGTAATGTCTCTACTAAGAGTGGTATCTCTGGTATTGTCTTTAATTTGACTCTTATGCAGTTTACTACAGGGTGAAGAAGGTTCAAAGTCACTGTCACTGTTTGTATCAGTACAGGAAGAACTGCTACTCATATCATCTGACATTACTGCAGTGTCTAATGGGGTGTCACTCATTTCTGCTTGTTCTGTTTGAAATTCCACATCCAAGCTGCACTGAGTACCAACGGAAATGGTTGTGACACTAATGGATGTCTGTGTTCATCGAGTTCTTTGCTGAGGCTTAATATTAGTCTGACATTTAATGCTTAGTGTCTGTCTGGCTGTCACCAGTGTTTCATTGCTTTGCTGGTGCGTGGCAGTTTCTATATAAGGGGATTCAGAGATGTCATGCTCTTCTGTGAAGTCACTATTTTCAATATTGCTGGACACACTGTGGATCATGGAAATTGAATTCACAACATTAACAGATGGCTCTGATAACCCTTCATCTATGATCACTGAGAATGTGTCACCTTCATCACTGTCATCGGCAGAAAGCACAGCTGGGTGCTCCATAATGGACGATGATTTCCTGGACTCAGAAAGTAAGTCTTGCATTGTCTGTGAATGGAAAGTACAAAATGAGAGTTTGTTAACTGCACTAGTCAGATAATGTGAATTTCATAAAAAACATTCATGTGATCATACGTTCATACGCATGACAGGCTTTATAAAGGCCTCACAATACATCACTTCTGATAAGTGCAGTTCATACTCAGTTTAAAGAGGGGAGAAAAAAACATTCACAGCTCATTACTAGCCTTTGACAAGTACACCTTCTTCGCCAACACGTGCCTACAAAGTCTATCCTCACCCTATCCCACCCTCTACTGCAACTCTACAATGGTTACAGGGACACCAACTGTACTGGTATGTCCACTGTATGACAAGTTACAATGATAACGTGTATGACCAAAGTATTTTTAACAGCACTGCTTTTGTCCCCAAATACCTCTGATAGAAAGTTGATCCCTGTATCTACCACCCTTTATAAGGAAAAGTACTTTCTCACATCCTCCATAACTGAGCCACCATACAGCTTTATAACATGGCCCCTTTTTTATGTGGCACATTTTCCACTATGAAATTCTTTCATCATGTACTTTAAGTACCACGGTGACGTATTAAATGGTCTCCATCATATCCTCCCTTTCCATTCCATCCTTAAAGGAGTACATATTTAAATACCGTGCCATCACCATGAATGACTTTTGATTCACACCTTGTGCTACTTGGGTAGGTATCTTCTGGGCAGCCTGCAATCTGTCTACCACCGTTCACAGTTGTAGTCTCCAGAATTTAACACAGTGCTGTAGATTGTGTGTAACCAGCTATTGATTTTGATGGAGGTGCACTTCCATTTCTCTGATTGTCATAACTCCTTCCTGTGCACCCCACCCTACAATTACCATGTCTGACTGCCTTGTAACACTGATTGTCTACTTTTAGGTTGTCTGATAGGATGACCCCTAGTTCCTATAAAACACATGTGTCATATATTTGAGTACACTTTCAGTCCTTTCATCTCTCTTAACTTTCACCCCACCCATGACATGATGCTCTGTTGCAGAACTAGGAATTATCTGCAAAGTCGCAGACCTGCCCTTCCAGTTCCCAAGCTATGTCACTTATAAAGACTTCAGAGAGGAACGGTGACATCACAGTTCCCCAAGATACACTATTACTCAGTGTCCCTTCCCCTGAGCAAACTCTGTCTTTTACTACCCTCTGTCTACTAACAACTATCTATTTTTACACACAGATTAACACAATGTTGTCCACTCCTAAGTTAACCAGTTTCCATAAAAGTCCCCCAAGTGGAATGGTGTTGAAAGCATTGATGAAATGCAGGTTGTCTGGACTAGGCTGCTGGTGCAGCGGTAGCTCTACCACTAGCAACACCAAGTAACCGGGTTCAGAGGCAAGCCTTGTTGTTGGAGGGCCAGCTGGTGGGAGGAGAATTGAGCATCCCATGGACTGTTCCCCTCCTGGCAGGGGAGGGTGGGGAAGCATCCGGCAATTACATGACCCCTGGTGAAGACCAGGTGTCTGACACACAGCATTAGCAGTTTCTGGAGACGGGAACAGATGTATGTATGCACACCCCGATGTCATTGCACATCACTTCTCACATGGAGAAAAGTGGAAAAACTCGGATAAAGCAGTACAACGCCCACCTCATGCTGCAGGCCACACACGACTGACCTGTTTGTTTAGTTATTTATTTATTTGTCCAAAAGTTTCACCAGGAAAGGATCTCTGAGCAAATTGCTCATTTCCAGGTGTGTCCTGGGGGAAGGGGAATGGGACTACATCAGATTAACATCGATAGGATAATACAAAAATACAATGGCATTAGGATATGATGCAGAGAATTAAAGTTCAGGAAAACAGATACCTGTGGCATCCCCGAGAACAGCATCCCATTGTCCGACATGAGTAAGGTCCCCCTCCTGAGGACCCCACACTGGGGGGGGAGGGAAGCTAGGTCTGAACAATGAGTACAGTAAGTCTTGGGTCGGTGAATGACAGGGCTCGGTGCAAGGTAGAACTGAAGGGGTCAGGTCTGTCGCGGAGACACAGTGAAGCAAATAAAAAAAATGAAAACTGGGTACACTGCCCAACCCTGATCCAACTCATTTGTCAGACACTCAAAGAAATGTATCACATTTGTGTGGCATGACCTTCACCCTATGAAACCATGCAGTCTTTTTTACTATTATCCATTCAGCACAAGATATTTACAGAATTCTGTCCCTTGATAATAATCCCATGAACTTACTCAGTACTAACATCATGCTGACCTGACTATAGCTACCCTTCCCTTCCTTGCTACCACTTCTGTGAATTGTATCTGCCTCTGCCCTTCTCCATTACCCAGGGACTATCCTGGTCTGTAGAGTTCTGGTAAAAACATCTATCAGAGTTGGAGTTAGTATCTCACTGAACTCCCTTTGATGTACCCCATGCAGACCCATAGCCTTGAGAACCTACAGGTTCATAAACACAGCATGGTCTCTGGATAGTAAAATATCATCATGACATAATGCAGCAAGTCAAACACTAGCATCTGCACATATTTAAAACAACCCAGCCCTGTTTACACTTTCTAAAAGTCCCCATCCAACTGGGATCCTTTTTCCTGAAAAATATTACTGACACAGACAGTAAGGCTGTGTTTATTCTATGAAAATTTGAAAGCCTTGATTCTTTAAAACACCTATGCCTAATACCCACACCGTTTTTTGTTTTGTTAAATTAT
Organism: Neoceratodus forsteri; assembly: GCA_016271365.2. Lineage (NCBI taxonomy): Eukaryota > Metazoa > Chordata > Ceratodontiformes > Ceratodontidae > Neoceratodus > Neoceratodus forsteri. The sequence continues at coordinate 622,447,276 of CM057456.1, read as the reverse complement.
TTTGCTGTCTTATGTGTTATGCTGATATGCTATTATATTATATATTATATATGCTGGGCACACCAGCCACCCCTTCCTTTGATGCGCTTACTGCCCTTGACCTGCATCGGTTGGTAATGAAGCCAGCCAGGCACAACCTGGCCACTGGCAAACACACCCTCTTGGACATTATTCTCACAAACAGGCCCCATAAAATAACAGACATTGAAGTTCTTCCAAACTCCCTCAGTGATCACTCCCCAGTGATCTGCTCATGGTCAGGTCTGATACCATCTTCACCCCTACCGATACTCTCCGATGTTGTCTACATCCAGGAAAACTCCCCAACTTCCTGCAGCACCAAGTTCAGTGGGACTGGTCCCCAATTTACCACGCTAAAAGTGTAGACACCACACTCACATACTGTACTTTCATGACTCCTTCACCTGGGCCTGTGACAGCTTTGCCCCCCCAAGAAGGACAAAAACTAGGAAACAAAATGCCCTCTGGATCACGACATCCCTCCTCCAGTAGCTCAAAATCCGTGACAACCTTTGGCACAAGGCTATTGGCTCAGGTAAACCGGCTGACAGGCAGGCATACAGAGCTGCTCATGACAGTTGCACATGGGCCATTCACAGGGTGAAAGCTGAGCACTACAGAGCCAGCCTAACAACCACCTGAGGCTCATCACGGAAGTTTTGGGAAAATATAAAAACCCTAAGTGGCAAATCTCATATGCCACGCCCCTACCAGATAGCTACTGAGGGATCGGCCACCATAGACCCAAAGGAATTTGCCAGTATACTCAATAATAGTATTACTGACCTTAGCTCGGTTCTCCCTCCCAATTTCTTTGACCCCTTACCCCCCGCCAACCCCCCTCAACTACCACAGCTTCCTTTTTATCTCTGAACTATCACCATTACTGAAGCCATGTCCTACCTCTCCAAGGTTCTGAATGGAACCAGCCCCCTAAATGACCCAATTGATGTCAAACTCCTCTGCCTGGCCCTGGATGCCCTGCTTGCCCCACTCATTGGTCTCCTGAGCTGCTCCTTGTGCCTAGGCCAGTTCCCAATGGCCTGGAAAAATGCAGTTGTCACACCCATCCACAAAGGAGGTGACCCCCTAACGCCCGGAAACTACCGACCAATCTCCATCCTTCCCCTGCTGCCTAAAGCACTGGAAAGAGTCGTGGTTGATCAGCTGACAGAATACCTGAGAACCCACAACCTTCTCTATAAACAGCAGCATGGGTTCCATGCTGGGCACAGTGCCACCATGGCTCTTCTTGAATTTTTGAACCACTTACACACTACTCTCGACAATGGCCATGCTGCTGGGGCCATGTTCATAGACTTATCCAAGGCCTTTGATACAGTCAGTCACCCACTCCTGCTAAAATCTCTCCATCACCTTGGTTTCTCCCAAGGACCCCTGAATTGGTTCACCAGCCACCTGGCAGACAGGGCCCAGTGTGTACGAATTAACAACACAGTCTCCTGTCTGCACCCTATCTGCTCCGGGGTTCCTCAGAGGTCCATCTTAGGGCCACTGCTATTTAGCCTATTCATTAAGAGAGTCCCCACCGCATGTACTGAGAAACTTCTATATGCATATGATGCTGTCATCTGTGCCTCCCACACCAGCCCCACTGAACTGCAGGCCGCCCTACAGAATGCGTTCACCCAAGCAGAACACTGGTTCACAGAGCATAGGCTAATCTTGAACCTGAAAAAAACAAAGACCCTCCTATTTGCCCATCACCAGAGTAAGCTTAGAAATACCAAGCTGCTGATCCAATCGAAATCACTATACACACTGGAGCAGGTCACGTCATGCAAATACCTAGGAGTTACCTTTGACACTGCCCTCACATTCCACAGACACATCGTTACCCTCGCCATGGCTGCAAATACACATATTGATCTACTGCATCGCCACAAGGATTGTCTTCCACCAGAAGCCCTCAGACTAGCCCTCACCTCCTCAGTCATGTCCCTTATTGACTATGGGCTACTTGTCTATGCTGCGGCTGACACCACAGCCACTGTAAAATAAAAATGGTCATTAGCAAAGCCTGCAGGCTCTTAACTGCTGCTGACCGCACAACTCACATGTGCACGCTCTACTCCCTTGCACAAATACTTAACTAACCTTGATGAGAGGGTCCAGTACCAGGCCTGCCTCATAGCCAAAAAATCACTCCTTGGCCTGACCCCACCAGGAATAACTACCTTACTAACACTGGCAGCCCATTCTGTGAGCATGCACGGCTCGGCTAAGGCTGTCCTGGCTATTTCCAGAGTCAGGACCACCTTGGCGCAAAGGTCATTTATTGTCAAGGCCCCCACTTGATATAACTCCCTTCCCCCTGGGATAACTGGACATGCTACACTTGGATCCTTCAAGGTGAGAATAAAAGCATGCATCCTTGCCACCCACACCTGCACCTGTCTAATATAGGCTCACACCACTTGTCCTTGGTGGCCCCATAAAACCCATGCTGACTCTTGGTTGTACACTTCAGCCAGGACCACCCACTTTGACGAGGTTTCCTCAGATGGCTCTGCAACCTGCTGCGCACTAGCCACCCTTCCTTTCCCGATTGTCTTACCCTTCATTCTGTCACTATCCTGACTCATATGTCTCGCAACCATAGTAGTTTCCAATACCTTTGTAGCTACTCTGTTCGCAGCCCCCTCTGTATAGAATCTGCAATGTCCTTAGCTACCGCCTTGTATAATTTATGTGCTATATTAGCTACCACTCTGTGTAACTTGTGCACTGCTTTAGATACCACCTTGTATAGGTCATCCCACTTTCTGTACCTGCAGTAGTGTTTTAGTACTTAGCTACCAAACTGTATAGGTCACCCGGTGTAGTCGGACGCACCACGCAAATGGCTTGTATACTGCTCATCTCTGTGTCTCGCTCTATAGTAGTAGTCCTGTGGATGTAACGTGCTATGCTGATTTGTTCCATTGTCTATGTTTGTCTAATCTGTTGGTTGATGAGGAGCCTTTGGAAATGAGTCCCTGACTCAAAGGTCTGTAATCCGATTGAATCAATAGATAAATAAAATAAAAAGAATGTAGCCAAACGGGACCTGTTTAACTACATTCTGATTTTTGTTTCTTTTAATTTTGCCAAGAAACACCATTTCTGGGTACCCGAAATCCCAGGTGCCGAGCTTAGTGAGAAGACTGCTTCTCCCATGTTCTCTGTATGAGCAGTGTTTTTTTTTACTTCTGTAGCCGCAGCTGGAACTCATACCGCTGGCTGCAGTTTTAGCTTTCAGTCACTCCTTTTCCCTGGTGTCTAGTGGCACCCCCTCACACGCCGATCACTGTCCCTAATGGCAGCCCCCTTCCATATCTTTCTCTGGAGTCTAGTGGTACCCACCATCCTCTGATTCCCATAATTTTTTAAGTTTAGTGTTTCTTCATATAATCTGACAACGGGATGTCCACCCCACCACATCTTGTTCTGTTATTTGCTGACATCTGGGGGCCCAATCACCATGTAGGCATTACAATCCACCCCTCACAGTGTGGGACACTGTGGAGCCCACTCCCAGTGTCCCCAAATATCAATTAATTTGTACCTGTAAAAAAAAAAACAACCCCTGATGTCTTTTTATTTTAACCTGCAAAAAAGAAAACAGTCCTTCATATCCCCGCCATCCCCCACCCTTATCCTGACCCTCCCACTGAGCACCCACTACCCCTTATCCTATACTTACCTCTGGAGGTCATAGCCTGTCACCTTCTGTGAACCAAGACATGTCTGCACTCTTCAAAGCCAAACTGTGAATGGAGGAATCAAGGTAAGTGCCGTATAATGTATTTCAATGGTGTTTTGAACTTATGTTCATAATTTTGCCATTTTTAGGACTTTTTTTTCACCAGATTTTCAACATGGGCTTTTTGGAACCCACTTCATGAACACTGTGACTGTCATTTCATTAATCGGGCCCAGAAGGTGATTTCGTGGTTGCTGTGAGAAATCATCTTTTGGGATTAAATAATGAAATTTCCCCACCAGTGTTCATGAGGTGTGGTCCCAATTAGGCCATGTTGAAAATTTGGTGAAAAAAATTCCTAAAAATGGCTGAGTCATGAGCGTTCGTTAACATTTTTCGACGCACGCGTGTAACTTTGGTAATTTTTTTTTTATTTAGTTGTTTAACCAGGTATAGCACACTAAGCTGAAAGCTTTTTTACAGGAGCCACCTGGGAGCACAAGGAGGTTAAGTGACTTGCTCAGGGTCACACAGTATGCAAGTGGAAGATGTGGGATTCAAACCCAGGTCTGGTCTGCTGGATGTCACCAGATTTGCAGCTCAGAGCCTTAGACCACTGCGCTATACTGCCTCCAGTAATTTTCAATATTTTGAGTCCAAATTTTCAACATAGTAATTTTTTCACACCACCTCATGAACAGTACAGCTGTCATTTTTCACATCCTGCCCAAAGCATGTTTTCTGACCTATGGTGCGGTACAGCATTTTGCACAGATTTGAAAATGTTCACCTATGGGGTTTATGAGGTGGGATCATAAGAAGACTATGTTCAAAATTTAGGATCAAAATATGAAAAAAATTCCAATGTTATGACCATTAATTGCAATTTCTGTACACCTGCTCATAACTTCAGAAATTTTAAATATTTTGACCCCAGATTTTCAACACAGCCTTCTTATTACCTTACCTCATGTATGTCACAGCTGTCATTTTTCAAATCCTTCCCCAAATGTGTTTTCCCATTGTGGTGTGGAATGGCATTGCAGTTGCAAAGAATTATGTTTTGGCATGGATCTGACAATTTCCTGTACTGTACAATTTGGTCACTGTTGCCATATAAACAGAAGTGCAGGGCCTGGAGGGCACTGTGCTTCCATGGCTACATACATATGTGCATCTAAGAAGGGATGGGAGTGCAGGACCCTCCAGAGATAAGTAAGGATAAAGTAAACTATCTGAAAAAGTAAGGAAATTTATTGCAATAAAAGGTGTTAATGCATCAGTTAAGGTTGTTACTAAAGCAACAAAAGCAGGGAAATGTGGTGTTAGTGTTTCCAAACTTTTGCTCACCCCATTCCATAAGTAAATAAGCTAAGATGGATACAGTATAGGAGAATGTTGTGAGTGTTAGAGCTGATGACCCCAAGGCACACCCCCGACACCTGTCAGTCTCTGCAGGGTGGGGGTGATGTGTTAGGGTTGGAAACCCTAACACCACATTTCCCTGCTTTTATCGCTTTAGTAAGAACCCTAACTGATGCATTAACAACAATTTTTGCAATTAATATATATATATGTATGTATTCATCGCAAAAAAAACTCCATTTTACAAAACCAGTTAGGGTTTCCATTACACTTTTAAAAGTATGGATATTCACGGGGCTAGGATTAATATGTGTGAATACATTACCACCAATCTCTGAAAACATTAGAAACAAAACAGTTATTTGACACATCCCTTGGTGTCCTTCCACCTAACTTGTACACCATACAAATATATTGTTCTATACCACATGATTACCAGCTCAAATGGTGTACGAGTTAGGTGGAAGGACACCAAAGGATATATCAAATAACTATTTTATTTCTAATGTTCGCAGAGATTGGTGTTGTTGTGCTGATACACATATTAATCCTAACATTGAATTTCCATACTTCTTAAGGTATAATGGAAATCCTAACTGGTTTTGTAAAACTGAGTTTTTTTCAATGAATTTCCTTACTTGTTGAGATAGGTGTGTAACAAACTTGCAGCCAATATTCATGAGTTTGTCATTTTTTTCACATTGTGACCCCAAATTGTCGATATTGTCTTCTTATCACCCCACCTCATAATCCTCATACTGTAGGTGTAAATTTCTTAATCCATGATAAAATGCCATTCTGTGCCACAGCTGTGGAAACGTATTTTGGACAGGATGTGAGAAATGACAGCTGTAGTATTCATGAGGTGCTGCGAAGAAATTGCTATGTTCAAACTTTGGAGTGAAAGTATAAATGATCGGCAGTTACATGCAAGCATAGGGACATTTCATTGATTGCGTGTAACTCAGGCATTCTTTGTTACTTTTGCTCCAAAATTTCAACATTGCCTTTTTAGGACCTTGCGTTATGAACACTGGCACTGTCATTTCATTACTCAGTTCCAAAAGGTGATTTTGCACATCGACTGCACCGTTCCACACCACAGGTGCAAAAGCACATTTCGGGCAGGATGTGAGAAATGCAGCTGTACTGTTCATGAGGTGGCTATGTTGAAAACTTGAAGTGAAAATATACTGTAAATTGGCAAAGTTACACCCGTGCGAAGGAAAATTTCAACAACCATGCATAACTCGGGTGTTTTGGGGTATTTTTGCACCAGATTTTCCACATTGGCTTTTTGGGACCTCACCTCCTGCACAATGGCATTTCCATTTCATTGCTCAGTCCCTAAAGGTGATTTCTTGCAGCCACAGTGAAATCATCTTTCAGGACAGAGTAACAAAATGATAGTGCCAGTGTTCATGAAGGTGGGGGTCCCAAAATAATGTAGAAAATTTGGTTAATGTCAGAGGGTATAGACAGAATGAGGAGGGACCTGCAGAAGCTTGCAGAAGCTTGACAAATGTTCAAGGGTTTGGCAGTTGAAATTCAATGCAAAGAAGTCCAAGATGATGCATATGGGGCACAAAAACCCTGGAACAACATATCAGGTGGGGAGTGAGGATATAGCATGCACCAAGCAGGAAAGGGACCTTGGGTTATCATCTATGATGAGCTCAAGGAAGGGAAACAGTGCAGCAAAGCAGCAGGTAAAGCAAAAAGGATGTTGGGATGAATAGGAAGGGGCATCACCAGCAGGAAAAGGGATGTGATAATTTTAATATACAAGACACTACCTTACCTACATAAGGACATAAACAGGGTAGAGAAGGTTCAGAGGAGGGCAACAAAGATGGTACAGGTATTGCATCAAAAGTCCTATGAGGGCAGGCTGATGGACCTGAATATGTACTCCCTGGAAGAGAGGAGGGAGAGAGGGGATATGACAGAGACATACAATTACCTTACAGGGAGGAACAGGGTGCAGGAATACACTATTTTCCAGTGAAAAAGATGTTCCAGAACTAGAGGGCATGGGATGAAGTTGGAGGGAGGGCAATTCAGATAAAACATGAAGAAGAATTTCTTCACAGAAAGGGTGGTGGACAGGTGGAACAGACTGCCAGAGGAAGTGGTGGGGGCTGAAACAATCATGGGATTTAAGAATGCATGGGATAGACATAAGGACATTCTGGAGGTCAGGGGTAAGGGGCAACAGACTTCTAGAAAAACATAAAGTGAACTTACAAGCTCAACTGGGCAGACTGTGTGGGCCATAGACCCTTATCTGCCAACAGTGTCTATGTATCTATGTAAAATACCTACAAATGGCTGAGATATTAACATACAGTATGTTCAAAATGCCATGCCTTTATTCTTCAATTTGCTGTTCAACTTTAAAGAGTGCAGATGTGTCCCAGTCCACAGAAGATGACAACCGCCAACCTCGGTTTGTAAGTATAAGGTAGAAGGGTGTGGGGTGGTTGGTTGCTCAGTGGGAGGGTTGAGATGCGAGAAGGGAATGGGGAAACAATGAGATACCCTTTTCTTTACAGGAGTTTAAAAAAAGATGTTGTGGACTGTTTTCTTCTTTCACTGGAACAGTAGGACCATTTCTGAGGGCACTGGGGATGGGTTCCCCAGTGTCCCACACTACTCTAGGGGATACAACATAACTGGGTACACTATGTACACTGGGAGTGGGCTCTCTAGAGTCACACAATGCTGGTGGGGTTGAGTGTAGTGCTGACATGGGGATTGGGCACCCTGCTGTTGGCAAAAACATTACATACATATTTCAGGACACTGGGAGTGGGTTCCCCAGTGTCCCACAGTGGGAGGAGGGGTGCTTTATCTGGGACACTGGGAGTGGGCTCCTCAGTATCCTACTGTGCTGGTGGTGGTGGTGGGGGAATAAGATATTGAAATAGCAAAAAGTACAAAAGACAGTAGCTCAATGGCACAAAACCTTTAGCCTTCAAGCATGAGGTGTTAAACCAGGGTATTAAACTCAGTTGAAAAGCACCGAGCTGGAAAACTAGCAAAAAAGGTCAGCACTTCATTCAGTCCTATAGTAAGTTTAAATCTCAGTTCACAGTGTCGCAGAAAACAAAGAATGGCAGAGGAGTCACGTGATGCCCTTGGTGGAGTAAGCAGCACGTTGGTGCAGCTCCACTACTTTACAGACAAAAACTACTAACTACTACCTCTAATAAGGTTTTTTCACCGCATCCTACTGTCTCTACTAGTTTGCCAGACTTCTGAGACCCGGAGGAAACTGCTATGGAGCCATCCAAAGAGATGATTTGCAGTGCTCATAATGAAGACAACCAAAAGGACGTAGTGGGGCTGGAGGCGAAAAGGCCTCGCAGAAGTTCTTCTCTGGCTGCTGATTCAGGTCTGATCACAGCAAGTCCCCTTCAGACCAGCTCCAAGAGGATATCTCCACCATCAAATCAGCCTTATTTTCTCTGATCTCAGAATTCCGAGAATGGAAGGCATCTTTGTCGGGGTTGACCGTGCGAGTGTCGGATATAGAGGCCCACATTTCTTCGATAGAGGACCACGTAGACAAATTAGAGAAAGAGAACGTCTCATTAAAAAAACAGTCAAAAAGCTGGATGAGAAAGTCGATGACCTAGAAGGAAGATCCCGACGGAACAATCTGGTACTACTAGGGCTCCCTGAGGGTGACGAGGGGAATAGCACACTAGCATTTATCCAAAAGCTATGCATATGAATTGCAGACCCCGTGCCAAACGGTCCTACGTATGTGATCGAGCGGGCACATAGGTCGATCAAACTCAAACCTCCATTGGATCAATTGCCCCATCCCATCATCTTTAAAGTATTGAATTATCTTGACAGAGATCATTTACTTAAAGCTGCTAGAAACACAGAGAAGATTGAATGGGCGGGCAAGAGACTGAGACTGGTCCCTGACCTAATGTTCAAGGTCAGACAAGAAAGGGCCGACTATAGCCCACTTCAGACCAAACTGTGGGCTGCTAAAATAAAACACGGGATGCTATTCACTGTGATATTGGAGGTTTCTCTGCCTTAGGGAACCCAGCACTATGAGACTGCAGCTCAGGCTGCTACAGATTTAAGCGTAAGGCTTCCTGAGCTCTTCGGGAAGGGCAGCTGAACTTTTCTTGAGATATTTTTTTTTTTATCACCATTCCACAGTAAAGTTGCTGTAAGCATTATAGATGTTATCACTATAGATTTATTCAGAGGTTATCCCCACATAAAAGACTTTCACTTACTGTAGAAGTCACAGCATGATCTGTCGATTGCAAGTTGCCACGATGGTCCAGATCATAGAGTTGTTAAGTTTTGACTGTTTAATTATATGAGGCCTTCTGCCCTGAGAGTGCTAATTTTATAGCCTGACATACCAATGCGGATCAAGGCAAGAACTCCATCTATGGATTGATTTGTAGCTGTCTCTGTCTCCAAAAAGTTTAGAGACATTCAGACTGGTGGGATGGACTACTGGACAATTTCTGACTCTTTCTTTAACGTGATTTCTTTTTTCATCTTAGCCAATTTTTCTCCTGAATGTCTCTCATGATGTTCATTATTGTTAAAGTGTTATTAGCTGTTTAGTAAAGTTATAAGGTTTCGAAGTTTCAATACCAAATCAAATTGATGTTTTATTTTTGTTATTCTAAGAAGAACATCAGGAAGACAGGTTCACTATCTTAGTAGGAAAGGATGGGCTAATGTATAATGTTAATGGGACAGGAAATAGTTGCTCAGTCCTTATATAATTTTAGTAGATTGCCATTTCAGGTAGTGAGACTGTAAAGATTATTGCCCCCCCTTCATTCATCTTGGCAGTGAAGTGTTATGTTGATGTAGTATTAGTAGAACATCTGAAGTCCCTCTGGGACACTTTTATGACACGGCAGAGGCTGCTCCCACGAGGGCATGATGGCCAGAATGTGTAGGAGTAGGCTATTGGCCTGGGACAAAGTAGGGGGGTATTTATGAGGAAGGTGGGGGGTTTGGGGAGGTTTCATCGAGGGAGGGTGGGTTTCTTGGAGGGGGGGGACAGCCGGGAAAGGGAGAAGAATGCGGCAGTTTTGAAGGGACTTATAATTTGAGTGAGGTGAATAGGCAGAACACTCTTATACTAATGGCCAAAAGGATAGTAGTTTCATGGGAAGTCGGAATATAATGTCATGGAATATTAAAGGTGGGAAAGACAAATCTAAAAAGTACACTATTTTACGGCATCTCGACAGATATCATCACCACATTGTGATGATTCAGGAGACACACATTACCATTAACCAGTTGGTGAAATTATGGAAGCTTTGGGTTGGCCAGGTGTTCAGGGCTGGTACCAGTGCAAGACGGGGAGGGGCAGCAATATTCATACAAAGAAATGTTCTATTTAGGAAAATTAAATCTTGGCATGATTCAGATAGGAGGTATATCTTAGTACATGGGAACCTAGCAGGAACAGAAGTTCTCCTTGGCTCCATATATAGTCCAAACACCAACACACCCTCTTTTTTCCCACCCTTGGCCACTATCATAGCCTCTGTTCCCAATATCCCTTGCCTTTTGGGGGGGGGATTGGAACTTAGTTTTTGCAAATGATTTAGATAGATCATACCGCAAGAGAGGTGGCCTTTGCCCAGCTCAGCGGGCTCTACGAGAACTAATGAATGACTCTGTCCTTATAGACGTGTGGAAGCTCTTTCATCCGCAAGTGTTAGATTTTACATTCTACTCTCCTCCCCACAAGGTTTACTCTCGGATTGACTATTTCCTCCTCAGTTCAACTGCATTACATGGGGTCGAGGATGCTGGGATCTATCCCAGGGTGCTTTCTGACCATTCACCTATTTGAATTAAACTGAGATTTTCACCCATTCAGCAGGTTTTCAAATCATGTTCACTTAACACCCAAATGTCAGAAGAGGAGATAGTGAAACGCATGAGAACCTTTATTAGTGACTCTTGGGACTACAACCAAAATTCTACCTTGAAAAAATATATTTTATGGGGTGCTCTTAAGGCAACATTGAGGGGAGAATTCATAAGACTTGCTACTAATAGAAGGTGGAAAAAGTTAAAGGAGGTGGAGGAATGGTTGGCTCGTATAAGATACCTAGAGACCCATCTGAGTCAAGTATCTGATGAGAGAAGTTGGAGGGAACTGCATTCTTTAAGGGCAAAGTACACAGTGTACAACTTAAATATTACTTTGAGATCAACGGCAAAGTGGAAGGCGACATATATTGGGCAAGGGGAAAAATCAGGGAAATTGCTGGCAAATAGAATAAAACAGCAAAGGGAGGCTAGGTGGGTAACTGCATTGTAGGACAGAGATACAGGGAGGCTAACCTCAAACCCAGAGGTAATTGTTAAAATCTTCCAAGAGTATTATGCAGACCTATACACCGCTCCCCATACAGATCCAGAATATAATACAAAATGTAAGCATTTTTTAAGTGATGTTGAGTTGCCGAGACTCATAGTAGTCCAAAGCTCTGAGTTAATAGGGGATATCACTCTTCAGGAGATTAGGGAAGCAACTGATAGGCTGCCAGTGGATAAGGCACCCGGCCCTGAGGGATACCCTCCATCTTTCTATAAATCTTTCAAAGAGGAGCTGGCATCCTATTTACAGATATTATTTAATTACATGTACTCTGCTCCTGTTAGAGAGCTGGCATTGTTTGAAGCCAGGATTGTGGTCCTGCCCAAGCCGGGGAACGACCCTACTAGCCCAGACAACTACAGACCGATTTCATTATTGAACATTGAGATTAAGTTATTAGTGAGCATATTGGCTTTCCGTCTTAAAAAAATGTATGGGATAATCTGATAGGGCCCGATCAAGTGGGATTTGTCTCGGGGAGACACTCTAGTGATCACTTTAGAAAAATCTGTCATTTGCTTTCCACGTCTGGGGAGACCAATACTGACAAAGTGTTGGTATCTCTAGATGCAGAAAAGGCATTTGATAGAGTCAGTTGGTTGTATTTATTTGACATTTTAGCTAGTTACTGATTTCCCCAGGAGTATATTCAATGGATTGCAGTGTTATACGCAGCTCCTTCTGCAAGAATAGCATGTAATGGGGCCATCTCCAATAGTTTTAGGTTGACAAGAGGTACCAGACAGGGCTGTCCCCTATCCACTATGCTTTTCAATTTATATATTGAGCCTTTGGCTAGAAAAATTAATACGACAGGGGAAGTTAGAGGAATAAACATAGGCCTAGAAGCCTATAAACATTCAATGTTTGTGGATGGCATCCTCTTGCACCTCTCCTCCTGGCAAGATTTCATACAAGTGGTGCTGCGAATAATAGATGACTTTAGCTTACTGTCTGGCTACAAGCTAAATCATCATAAAACAACTTCTCTCTCTGACACCTTCTTGTACCAAGAGAGAAGTGGAAGAGCTGGGCTTGAAATGTGCCTCAAATTCGCTTACCTTTCTAGGGATAGAGCTCACCCAAGATACTGGTAAGTTAAGATCTCTTAATATAGACCCCATAGTAACACAGATGCAACAAGACTAGAAGAGGTGGCAAAAGTTGCCCTTATCCCTATGGGGAAGAGTCAATTTAATTAAGATGGTCATTTTTCCTAGGCTAATGTATCCCCTCTCTATGTTGAACCTAGATCTCCCTAAAGCATGGTTTAAAAAGATAGATTCTATTTGGTCTGCATTCCTATGGAAAGATAAAAGACCCAGAAGGTCTATAAACAAACTGGCTGGTGGGGGGGGGCCTCAGCATTCCCCATCTCTTCCTATATTATTTGGCTTTTCCGAGCTGTAAATATATACATTGGCTGGCCCCTCAGGAACATATTCCACCTAATTTGGCATGGCTTAGGATAGAGAGACAAATTGCCCTCTCATATAATATATCCTTAACCTCATTGCTTTATACCCCACCTAACAAGATATCTCAGACCTGGAAGCATACCCCACTAGCATGGACAATGGATGTCCATACTCAACTGTGTACCTATTTCAAATTAGACAATAGGCAGGATTTAGGCCAGCTTCTGTTTTATAACTTGAACATACAGCTAGGAAATAGGATTATTACTCCGTTATTTTGGAAAATTCAAAAGATGCTGAGCTCTCAGATTTGGTTAAGGACCACAAAATTGTGCTCCCCAAGGATCTCCAGCAAGCTTTTCACCTGATGGAGATCCCTTTTTTTCAAATACCTGCAGATTAAACAATGTGTCAATACAGCTCTTGGACATCTACCTTGGTCTGTACAGGCTTCAGTTTTTTTAAGGATTTATTTAAACTGGCCACTCAGCCAAGACCCATAGCGTAGCTTTATAAGCGGTTGCCCAATAGGGCTGGGGACAACCACTCTCTGATAGCATTTTACCGGCAACATGCCTCAGACCTTCCCTATGACACTTCAACTTGGGAATGAATCTGGAGAAGTAATTATAGATTTGTAAAGCAAGACCGATTGCATCTGATCAGGTTTAATGTGCTCCACAATTTGCATTACACACCAATTAAACTACATCTTATGGGCAAGAGACAAAGTGTAATGTGCCAGAAATGTCATCGAGAACTCATCTCTCTTATGCACCTGATATGGACTTGCCCCAAAATTCAAAACTTCTGGCAACAAACAATAAAATTTTGAACCCTTTATTTGAAGGGATAGACAATTTCAGTATTGAAACGTGTACTTGGCAACCTCTCAGCCATACTATTACTGACACACAAATATTATATGGCTCTTACTTCTGCTGTGACACTGCTCCTAATCATGAGGTACCGGATCAAAGATGCTTTACCCCTTTTTAGAGAATGGATGCATGAATTGCATACAGCTTTTAATGCAGAAAAGGTGAAAGCCTTACAATTCCATACTCTAAATAACTTCAATAGAAGGTGGGAGCGGTTCTCACTGTTTTTAGTTGAGAGGTACAGTATAAGGATATTTAGAAGATCAGCAGTCCAACTCCCATATATGAAGAAACTATGTGACTAAATAGGTTTAAGTAAGTTATTAAAATACGTTCTGCAGCAGGAGATATACTGTAGTTTTTCCTAACCCAGCTGATCCACGGGGAGGGGGTTAATTATCTGGGGGAGATTTTGGCAGTTAAACAATGTAAAGGAATGTTGACTGGGAAGGGGTGGAGGGGAGTATGAAGGAGGGGAGGAGGAGGGGAGGGTTTTTGTAGCGTTGCCAGTCTGACATGTTTAATGCTACCATGAGATGTACTGTATGTACTGTTTGCTTTGAAAATGTTAATAAAGCATACTAAAAAAAAAGCCTGGCAGATCACTCCAGATTGGAGATTATGTTTAAAAAAAAATCTAGGGGGTTTATGCAGCCTGGGATGGGGCCCTGGGGGCTGTAGAATAGGTAGGATTGGTTGACAGTTGATTCCTGCTCCCTCGCTGTGTTGGTTCTGTCTGCCAAAAGGGATCTAGTACTGCAAAACAGCATCCTTGTTCAGTGCAGAATCCCTTTCCATAGGGCTCGTACAAAGCAGAATCCTAGTTCAAAGCAGAATCCTAGTTTGAAGCAGAATCCTAGGTTGAAGCTCAAACCTGGTTCGAAGCAGAATCCTAGTTCAAAGCAGAATCTTGTGTTGTGTGGGACATCTATTTTTCCCCATAGAAAACAATGGGAAATTCAACATGTAATAACTTTGGAACAAATTTATATTTTCCCACAAAATCTTCAAAAGGCACATCTGTGAGGCTAAGGCTTTCTACCCTGAAAATGTCAGCCCAGAAGTCAAAGCCGTTTCCGAGATAAAGGTGGACAAAAAAAGTGTCAAACCCCTAAAACCTTTATTTTTAACACTCTGTATCTCTGAAATGGCTAAAGCTATTAAGATAAAATGTATCACTTACAAACACCTCCCCAGGGTAATTATGCATGCCAAATTTTGTAGAAATAAATTTAACCATTACAAAGTTATTAAGATCCAAAAATTGCCCTTTAACATTAATGAACAGCAAAACCCTCAAAAATATGTTTTTATTTCAACACTATGTATCTCAGAAACCAAACAAGGGATTCAAACCAAATTTGTCAAGTCAAGAGACCTGTGCCCTAGGCTGAAGCTTGTCAAATCACCTGCAAATCTGTTGGAGTGTTGCAAAGTTATTCAGGTGCAAAGTATGCAAAACTGGATGACAGTGTGCAAAAATCACTTTCACTTTTACATCTATTTTCTCCCATAGGAAATAATGGCAAATTCAAGGTTTAATAACTTTGCAATGGATTACTATTTTTTTTTTTTACCAAACCTTCAAAATGCACGTCTGTGAGGCGAAGGCTTTCTACCCTGAAAATTTCAGCCCAGCACCTAAAGCTGTTTCTGAGATACAGGTGGCCGAAAAATCAGCAAAAAACAGGGAAATCTCTATTTTCAACACTTTATATCTCAAAACTCTCAAAAGGGATTCAAACCAAATTTGGTACATCAATAGACATACCCCAGCAAAGGATGCATGCCAAATTTCAGAAAACTCTGTGAAACCAATTTAAAGTTATTAACCAGGAACAAATTGCCCCTTAACATTAAATACTCCTACAAACTCTTTAACTATACTGGCCCTACTGAGCCAGTATAACATATATATATATATACACACTATATACAGTATCTATATATATATATATATATATGTGTGTGTGTGTGTGTGTGTGTGTGTACAAGCTAAGATTCCCTCAAAAATTATGTGAATAACATTTTACTTGTTACATCCATCATTCCATAGTAGAAAGTGCAAATGCTAACATAAAACACATGTAAGTAGCTGTTGTCAGTAACAAATGAATCAGGCACACATGAAAATTAAAATAACATATTTTGTTATTTGAGGCATAAAAAATCCTTGGAAGATGAATAAATCAGCACAAAAGCTATTGTCTTATACAATATATGAAGGGTGACTAGGGAAAAGGTGAATGGCACTTTGTGAGACATTGTGAATGAAGTGCTGCCATTGCGTTGCTGTTTCACAAATTTGTCAATGAAAAGCCACTTAAAACATGCTAAAACATAATGTGTACTTCACCCATCGATTAACCATTTTGATCATACTATTTTCAGTGAGCTTCATGACAATCACCCACAGAAAGAAAGCAGCGATGAAAGCACACTGCTCACCTTCACTTGAGCATCGGGATTCGCTCCAGCTACATCACCGCACTATTACACCTGACCGTGCACAGCTGAAAAGTGAGTGGGTCCCGAAACATGCATACAGAATGTCCATTTCAAAAAATAAGCTTAAAAGCATAACAGCTACGAATTTCACAGCAAATACACTTAGGTAAGTACACAAGATAGTTAACTAAGTAGTGGTGATGCCAGATTAAAGAATGTTGATTGGCAAAAATGGTTATTTATTTGTGTTGCTTACCATTGGTTAATGCTGCACCAAAAAAAATCTTAATTGACATCTTGATTATTCCTAGTTGCAGGCTATGCAATACCAGAGAAAGGAAGTGTGTCCACAAACCCAGCATCAAACCCTATGAGCCTGTAGCTCAGTGGTTAGGGCACCGGGATGGTATTTTGGGGGCATGGGTTCAAGATGTTCACACCACTGTGATTTTCTTTGTCAGTGCTCACAACACAGCATGCCATCTGTCTTTGAAGATTTAGTTGATCCCTATTGGTGGCAGAGGATGTTGCAGAGGACAATGATACCCAGTGAGTGGTGTCAGTCAGGAAGTCTGCTTTATGACCACTTGAGCAAGTACTGCATCTATCATTATATGTACGTCTTTAATCACTGATGACTGAAAGGCACTGTTTACTTTCTGGCACAGCTCCCTAAAAATGTTTACTTTCTGGCACAGCTCCCTAAACATAGGTGGCACAGCCTTTCTAAAGAAATATGTCCATGATGGCAACTGCTACGGAAGGGAAGCAATTTTTGTCACCCACCTGAAAGCCAATGGAGTAAGCAATAGAAATGGGATGCGTGTCCAGTGCAGTCACTGCATATATTGCTTTATTTAAGTTCTCCATGTAAAAGCCTGATACATTATTGTTACTGAGGTCTGGCACACTCAAAAAGGCTGAAGGAGACAGACAAGAACTCTTTCTGTTTTCAACTGGGGAGCTTTCTGATTCTGATAAAGATCTAGGAGATAAAGAAGGTGATGTTATGATGTGCACACTCAAAGCCCTACTAGGTGTCTGATGGGTTTTGCACTGGATATGGGAAATTGTACCCATATCACAAGCCTGTCAACCTCTGTAATCCCCTCCTCTATATCACCTTGTGACTTCCTGGCCCACTGAAGAGGATGTATTTGCTGTTAGTGTCGTATTAAGGTTGATGTACCAAGGTTGCTTGCCTGTTTTCCTCTGCTGTCTTGCATAAACAGCATATTATTCATAAACCATTCTTTGAGTCAAGGTGAAAAAACTCCAAATGGAAAAGGTTGACATTTTTGTTTTTGTCCCTGGTATTGCAACTTCTGAATCATCATCCAGCATGTGATTGTCTATGTTAAATTCTATATTATTCATCAGTATCCTTGGTGGGTGGATGAATGAGTGTGAGGCTCGCCCTCAGCAGACAGACATAATTTGCTTTGAACTTTCATTTTCACTAGCCACTGAAGATAATTCTTTTGATGACTTTTCCCCAGGTTTTGGTCTGACATCTAACAAAAGTAGGTTTCTCAGAGTTATCATTAGAGTTCCCGTCATGCACTGTCTCTGTTTCTGGAATGTACTAACTGCCACTGCTATCTGCATGGTCTGACTCTGAGAGCTCACAGAGGAATGCAAAATGGTAGACTCTTGAGAAAAGGACCCATTGTATGCATGTGTGCTTATTCATCTCTTTCCACTGTGTGTAGTGCCTGCTACTGCCTCTGTTTTTTTTTAATAACTGTACATATGATAAATCTACTTTTCTTAACTGCTGATTTATCAACTAGGTTTTGCTTGCTGCCATTTGGCTGGCCTGTATTTGTTGACCGGGTATCACCCGAAGTGGTAGGCAACCATTATGGGATCGCGGAAGACAATGAGGACTTGGAGGATAAGGAAGCTGCAATAGGGGAAGAGGATACACCTCCTGCAGTATAAGAAGCAAGTTTTGTGACTGTTTTTTTTTTCTTCAGAATTGCTGTCTTTGTCATTTTCTTACTGATGCTGGATGCTTGTTTCACAGAACCACTCCTTACATCTTGATATTGTTTTTTTTGCATCATATTTTTATTGAGATTTTAAAGTTTCATACAGACAAAACACAACACATAGTTACAACACAAATACAAATTCTTAGAACTATGTACAAAACAGTCCAGTCGATTATAATGAATAAATTAAAATTCCAGTGAGATAATTATAAAAAAAACTATAGATAGCCCAGTATTGCATATTCCATAAATTAAATACCAAGGCCCAGATATTCAGAAATGTGCCAAAGGCCGGTACAAGTCTGGCGCAGCTCAAATCCGATGTGCCGTGGTGCAACAGGAGCCATATTCAGAGGTTGCACCGGCCACACTGTGCCAGTGCAACCTGGCTGAATGTGGTACAGCTGTGCCATGGCACAACCAGGCTTGCACCATGGCACAAATACAGTTGCGTCATGGTGCAGAAAAAGATGCTCCAGCGCAACTGTGGAAGCAGAGCAGCAGCACAACAGAGGAGGGCATGGCACAGAGAAGAGACCCAGGGACAGAGCCAGGGAAGCACAGTGACAGGCCACAGGAGGCCACCACTAGCAGGGCACAGCAGGGAACACACAGGCACCCAGACAACCCCCCAGAAAGCAACAGTGGTGCAGATAGTAGGCAACAGGAGGTGCCAATGGCCAACAGAAGGCCACCAAGGGAGCCCCCCAAGGCTACAGGCCGTGTCCCCCCTACACACCCAGACCAGAGCAGACCACACCCAGGACCATGTAGCCAAGCACACATACACGCCACACAGGCACACGGGCAGACCACACAGTTGGCACGGAATGCACCAGAAGGCATGTACCATGGCAGACCACATGGGAAAGGCTGCACAATGCCAAGCAGGGGCCCCAACACAGCATGCAGCCAGTATCCAACCAAAGACCATGACCATGCACCATCACCACTCACACAACTGCCACAAACCCCTGACAGCCACCCCATGGGCATCCCATGGCACAGCCACCGACTGAGGGGAGGGACACCACCACAATGGGACACACCACAGCACACAGCAGTGAACCACAGAAGCACAACACATGCCCCAACACATGCACACCACATGGACAGGCACTGGGCCACCGCAGCATGGCTCCTCATGCCACCTGCTAAGCAGACACTAACACAGGCAGGTAGGTAAAAAATATATAATTCAAAACCAAACTATTTACAACAACAAGGGGGTGGAAAAGAGTAGGAAAGTGAGGGAAGGGAACAGGGACTGTACAGTGGGATGGGGTACTGTAGGGGGAGGTACATCAGGGGAAACAGGGGAATGCTGGGGCCATTCAACCAGTAGCCATGGCCTGCCACCCCTCGGTGCCCTCACCACCTCCATTCCTCCAGCAGCAGGCGGTGAACCTGCAGGACAGCTTCCATCATGGTGGATGTTATAAGGATTAGCTGCCAGAGCAGCCTGCAGTATATGGGCCTCCATCATCTCTGCTGCACACCTATGACAAGGGACAGGACAGGTGATCAGTGCAATGTCCCAAGGAACCATGCTCACCCATAGCACACAATGGGAAGCAGGAACACACACCCCCGGAGGGCCCATACCGGCCACCTGCAGGGGGGTGGGCCAACGCCTGCTAGCAATGTGGCACATCATGACAGTGCACAGAGGAGGTCCAACCACATAATGGCTACCTGACTGTGCAATGACAGTCACATGGCACAGAGCACCAGCAGCACCACAGCAACGTCAGTGGCAGCCGGGCGCACACCCACCCCACATGTCCAATGGATGCGCCACAATGACAAGCACCACACACAGTGTGACACACACAGCTTCCATGGCACATGGCACAGGTGGACATGCCCACACCCATGCCCCCACCACTCCCCATGTAATGTGTGAAGGACCATGACAGTGCCTACCTGACCTCCATGGCTCCACTGGTGCTGGAGCCACTCCTGCTCTGCCTCTGTGGCCTGCTGCAGCCTGCTGTCCTGCTGCTGCTGCTGCTACCACTGCCTGTGCCTGCCGGTGATTCTCAGGCCCTGGGAATGGAACATAGACAGGTACACATCAGAACACATCCACAGCAGCTAACCACCACCCCCACCCCTGTGCACAGGGTGAGCCCCTGCCTGACTCGTCCTGCACAGCTGCATCACAATGCAAGCAGCGGCTGGCAATGCCACCATGCAATGCATACAATGAAAGTGCACCGCTCTGCAGGGCATGCCAGGCAGTCTAGCCCACACCACAGCTCAGCACCAGGGCACACATGCAATATGGGCCTACTTACCTGGCTGTGGCACAGCCCCATGCCTGACACATGCCTCAAGCCTCTTCAGGCACTCTGGGTCCCTCCTCACTAGGTTGCCATACTGGTGGCAGCACTGCTCCTCCATCCTGGCCATCCTGGTCCTCTGCTGCAATGTGGCAGCAATCTTCTGCCACACCGCAACCCTTGGCTGCTGCAGGGGCACCTGGCCAAATAGTTGGGGGGTGTGGGGCTGGACACAGGTGACCAGGTTGACCAGCTCGATCTGTGTCCAGTTCTACAGTCTTGGTACCTGTCACTGCCCTGTGCTGTAAAATTAAGCTGGTGACCAAAATGGCAGCAGTAAGCGCACGTTGCCACGACATGTGCCAGATGCACGATGCGAGGGAACATGCGCTGTGTCCTCCCATCGTGCAGTCCCAGAGATGTGCAGCATGGGCGTGGCTAGGCAGGGTCACTGGGTGAGGGGAGTGACCCAGGGGTCACAGCAGGGGTCAGGGGTCACCTGCCTCTGTGCAGTGCGCACATGCACGATAGAAGGCCTGGTGCAACATGCACTATGCCCCCCATTGCACTGTCAGTGCACAGTGCATGATTGACACCATGATACCATTTGGCACATGCACACTGTGGGCCTGTGCACCACGCATGCATGCGCATTGTGCCGCAGCTTGCTCCGGAGTAATCTCATTGCACACGGAGCAAAGTCATGATATTCAGACACCACATGCAAATGAGCTCATCAACCAATGTGTCGTTCACTGGGTGCATTAGCATCTCATTACCATTGTGCCAAACCTTATTTGCATGCATTGTGCTATATAAACATCACGGAACAGCACAAGCCATGGACCGGTATTGCATCCTTTCAGGGTAAGTTACGCATGCTGCTGCAGCTCACTGGGAGCAGCCAGCACAGCAGGGTGGGACAGAACAGGGTGATGCTGCCACTGACACACTGTGCTGTCCGTGTCCACAGGAAGTAACATGTCGGAATGTGAGGAGGGACAGGAGCATGGGCCTGCTCGCAAGCACAGGTCCAATTTCACAAAGGCGGGGACAGAGGCCCTGTTTGATGCCTACCTTGACAGGAAGCCCTTGTTTAGTGGTGCCATGGGCACACCACAGGACAGGGCTGCAGCCTGGGAGGAGGTGGCGGCATATGTCAACCAGCATGGCAGACACCAATGGTCAGTGCAGAACTGCCAGAAGAAAGTGGGCATGGACAAGAGGCACATCAAGGAGAAGGCGGCAGCCATCTGTGCATCCCAGAATGCCACTGGAGGGGGGCCTGTAGATGCGCCACCACTCACAGTGCAGGAGGAGTTAATGGCAGCCACCATGCACCACAGCGTGGTGGAGAGTGTGCCTGGTGGTGGATTCCAGATGGGTGGCCTCACTGCACTGGTAAGGCATGTCAGCCATGACTTTAGAGTGGAGGGTGCATACACGGCCTTGCTGGCATGTATGCAGCTGGTATGCATGTCATGTGCATGTGTGCACACCCACTCACATGCCATGCTGCAGAACACATGCAGTGGCAGTGTGGGGGGGGGCACATATGAGCAATGCATCACTAACATGCCTCTCTTTCTCTTGCAGCACCAGCATGCCTTCATGCAGATGATGGAGCACCGGTGGCGGCAGCAGCCTTGGATGCTGGAACGGCCCCAGAGGACCAGCCTTCCACCTCCACTGGCATCCAGGGGCCCAACAGGCTGCAGTTCACCACCACTGTGAAGGTGGATGTCCTGGATCTGGGGTTGGACGAGGCCCTGTATGTATTCCTGCAGGATGCCAGCCTTGGTGTGCTCTGCACGGAGACACAGATCAGGACGGGGTCCAACACTGATGATAACACCATGCTTATCCTGGACAGAATGGCCACTGTTGTGGGTGAGATGCCCTTGCTGGCCACCAACACAGGCAGCATGCCCAGCACTCTGCCAGTGGTGGAACAGCTGCCCGCCACCACTCTGGGTGCAGTGGTGTGCGCTGCCCTTGATGTGCCCTGTGATGGAGGTGGGGTGGCCGTGCAGGCACTGGGTGGAGTGCAACGGCCAGATGGGTGACAGCAGCAGACTGCGGGTGCCACTAGGCAGCCGGACACAGGGTCCGCAGCTGGTGCGTCTGCTGTGCCCAATCCCTCTGCAGACCCCACTGTGCAGTGTCCACCGGAGAGGGGAGCTGTGCAGCATGGCCGGTCACCACATGGGGGTTGGCGTCTGGTCCGGGAGCCCCAGGATGCCAACCTGCTGGCTGAGAACACCCGTTTGCTGTGAGCATCCATTCAGTAACAGGTGCTGCTCACCACTGGGTTGCACGCACTGCACACAGAGGTGCGCCAGTTAGCCGAGCAGCAGGAGAGGGACACTGCACAGATCCTGGCAGGGATGCAGCACATGCAGGAGGCCATGACTGCATCCCTGCATCATATTGCCACTGCGATCTCAGATGGCTTTGCCCTGCTGGCTGCCACAGGGCATGGCCGGGCACAGATGACCCCCCACAGTGTGCTGTCCATCCCGCAAACCCGGTGTCGGGTGACCCCAGCACAGTTGATGCCAGGCTCTGATGTTGGCATCCCAGGCATGGCCCAAGGCTGACCTGTTTGGGCACCTTGACACCCACACACAGACACAGTCGTGGTCCCACGGTTCAACCCCTGGGGGGCTGTTGCACACCACTCCCATGGCTGATGCACAGAATGTGGCTACCAAACGGCCCAGGCATGGCCACTCCTATGGCTGTGGTGGCCATGGTTCTGTGCAGTGGACCTGATGTTTGGGCCATCCTACCTGCAGTCTGCAGCTCCTGCCCAGAGCTAACATGGGCAGTGTGTGGGTGCCTACCACTGGTGTGGTGCTGTGTGTTGTGTCACACGCTGCCTGTGGGCATGCTTGCCCGGCCGCTGGGCCATGTGGCATGGGTGTGATGATGGCAGTCTTGTGCCAGTTGAGCCTGTACACTAGTTTGATGCAGCTGATCCATGCCACATAACCACGCCTGTGTGTGGATCCGTGTGTGTGGGGGGGGGCTGTGAGAGATGCTGTGTGTGGTTGTGTGTGGTTATGTGCCCCTGTCTTCCCTACCCCTGCTTTATGCCTCTGTGTGTTCATGCCCAATGCCATGGACGCCCTTGCAGGTGTCCTGTACCTGTGCGGCCCATGCATGTGTACCGCACCACCTACCTGTGTGCACCATAGTGCTCCCGTGCAATGGTGTCCCAGTGTCGTCTCACCTGCTGTTGCAGCCAGGGATCCCTCCACCCAGGGGGTGGCTGTCCAGCTTCCTCCGGCCCATTGCCTCCATCGTCCCCACTACTGTCACCCTCATCAGGCTTGACAGCTATCCCATGGTCAATGGCCATGTTGTGTAGTATGCAGCAGGCCAGGAATAGGCCACAGACTTTCGAGGGGCTGTACTGTAGGGCACCGCCTGACCTGTCTAGGCAATGGAATTGTGCTTTCAGCATGCCAGTGTCTCACTCAATGATGTTGAGCATGCTGGCATGTGCCTCATTATAGCGTTCCTCTGCTGGGGACGACGGGCGCTGGTAGGGGATGAGCAGCCAGGGCCACAGTGGATAGATGCTGTCCCCTGTGTGGATAATAACACAGTTAGCCCTCTGCTGTGCTATGCTGCACCCCTTGCCTGTCCCTGGCACCCATTCCAACATGCACACCCTGCCCTCCCCATCCCATGGTCTGCTCTGCCCATTGCCCCTTGCCCATGCCATACTCACCCACTAGGTGGCTTGTGGGGATGTCCCCATGTTCAAACCTGTGGCACAGCGCAGAGCTGTGCTAGATGAACGCATCATGTGCACTCCCAGGGTTCATGGTGCAGACATTGGTTATGCGCCCCGTGGCATCACACACACCACCTGGCTGTTGACACTCGGGCTCCCCTTCCTGTTTATGTACACCACACCCTCGGGGCCAGGTGGCATGTGAATGCCCATGTGGTTGCAGTCATTGGCCCCAATCATGCCAGGCATACGTGCTACCCTGTGGAACTCCTGCATGGTTGCTGTTCACTCTGCTTGTGTGCTGGGGAAATAGATGCATTCCGACGCACATGGCAGCAGAGTGTTGAGGAACAGCGTGAGGAGGCGGGACGTGGCCTACTGGGTTATGCCTGTGGTGTCCCCTGTTGATCTCTGGAAGGTGCCCGTGGCGAGAAGGCACATGACAACTGTCACCTTCATCTCCACAGACATGGCGTGGCTCTGTCTGGTGGGTGCCTGCATCTCCTTACTGCACAGCTCACAGAGCTGCCTCAGAATGGCCCTGTTCAGGCAGTACCGGCCCACCATCTCTGTGTCACTGTACTGCTCAAAGGTGATGTGGGCGCGGTTACCACCTGTGTCAGGCATACCGCCGATGGGCCCTTCCTCAGCCATGTCACTGTTCTACCTGCCCCCTCATACCCATCATTACAGCCTCCATCATGAAGGGTGCACTATCCATGCCCTTGCTGTCCAGTATCCCCCTTGGCAGTTGGCTGCTGCTGGCTGTGTGCCACCCTAGTGCATTGCCTGGCAGTGTGTCTGTCTCTCTCACTCTCTCTCTGCCCCTCTCTCCCTCTTCAATGCCACCTCTGTCCCTCTCCCTCTGTGTCTGTCTTGGTCTGTCTGTCTCTCTCTCTCTCTCTCTCTGTCTGTCTTTCTTTCTTTCCTTCTTTCTTTCTCTCTCTCTCTCACTTTCTTTGTCTCTCTCTCTCTCTCTCACTCCCTCTCGCCTGGCACAAGTGCTGTCTGTGTGCTTGCGCCCTGTATTTATAGGATAAACTCTGCTTGGCGCATCTTTGATTTGCTCCGCTCTTGCACCATTGTTTCACGGTTGAATATCCCACTGTGCTGGATTTTCATGGGAACGCCCCCTGCGCTGTGCACTGGCTCCTGCTGAATATGGCTCCTTGGTACAAGTCCGCACTTGCACCAGCGCAACTCAGTTGCACCATGCCCAACTGCTTTGAATGTCTGGGCCCAAATCTTTAACTTAATTTAATTTCCTCCACAAGAGGACAGGCATCACTATGGTGTTCCACTTTCCTCTCACAGCCATCCCTCGTTCAAGATCTGTCTCTCTCCTATGGAGAGTGAGGTCAGGAAAGGCTGCCAGGTGCTATAAAAAAGTTCCTCCTTCTCTTTCAAAACAAAGGTAAGCCTCTCCATAGCAAGAGCATGTAGATTCAGGGCTTTTACAGTGCTATATCATGGGTACAGCACCCGAGACCCAGGCATACAATATACAATGGGCTGGATTCACAAAACTTTCTGAAGGTGCAAAACCTTCCCTAAGTCCCCCAAACTTCCGTAGCTATGGAAACAAAGGGAAATTTGCACTGAGTGCTTTTCACAAAACCCTCCGCAGCTGTGGAAAAAAACACTATGGATTGTTGAAAGAGCAGCTATGGAAATCCCTGAGGAAAAAAAATGTGTGAGATAAGTAAGGCACATCCCCCGAAAGGCTATTCACAATCATTTTTTTTCCACAGTTGCGGAAAAAATGTTACACACAGTAGAATGAGGTGTAACTCTCCTTCATCAAACTGCAGTAGTGCCCCAACAATTGGAATCAACTAAGATGGAGGTGAGGCACAGGTACTAGCATCCCAGATAATGTAGCAGTGGCTGATGTTACAGCAACAAAAGCACACATTGCCATGATATGGCAACTGGCAACAACCACCAGACCCAGCGCAGCCCATGACGGAGCCCCACAGGCAGTAGAACCTGGCCAGCCTGCAGTGAATGCTACCCCTGCAGGCAACAGGAACACTCCAGGGAGGGAGGACCAGCAGTGACAATCGGCCACTATGGTGCCATGGTTTTGCTGGTACCTGTGGTGCTGCAGTGGTCCCAGTTGAGGGACTGGTTGCTGGTCTCTTCGTGGGTGCTTTCAGCTTCATTCTATGGCAGCAATGTTAAAGTCTGCTGCTCCAGCTAATTAACTTCACTGTTGCTGTGCCTCCTAAGCTATTTCTACAGCTGCGGATCCACAGTTGCAGATTTTCAACACTTGCTGAATTTCCACAGCTGCTGAATTTCTGCAGCTGCAGGGATTTTATGGAATTTCGCACCTGCTCAAAATTTCTTTATGAATATCATGCAACTGCATTTCCACAGTGCTGCAGACCTTTTTCCTGCACCTGTGAGATTTTTCGCTTTGTTTGTGAATCCTGCCCATTGTCTTGCCATTATAAGTATGACTCTCGCCCGTTTTTGGCAAAAGGCTCCATTCCACTTCACCAGTGCCTTCGACTCCAAAAAGTAGGAGTAACGGGAAGATGGGCAACTTTCTGTTCAGCATTCCCTCCAATTCCTTTGCTACATCTCTCCAGAATGTCTGCAAGACCAGGCAGACCTAAAAATAATGGTAATAATATCCCAGGTTACTATTACACCATATGCATATTGGTGAGACAATAGGGTTATACTTGTGGGCTATTAGTGGGGGACAATATAGCCTGTGTATAAATTTATAAAAAGATTCTTTATATTTATTACAAATTAAAATCCCCTGGTGTAGCTATAACAATAGTCTCCAATTCTCATCTGAGATCCCCAGTCCCATGTCCCTCTCCCACAGCTGCTTCGTCTTACTCATAGTGTCTGGAAGGTGTGCTCAACATATTTTTCTGGATTCTAAACTTATTTTGAATCCACAAAAGACACAGGTTGTTCTATTCTCAAGGGATAGAAGGATTAGGACTTTGGAGGCCCCTTTAGGGATCAGGACTTTGGATGGTATCCCTCTCCAGCAAACCCAGAATTATAAGAACCTAGGACTGTATTTGGATAATGCCATGAAATGGAATACACACGTGGACTATGTACTAAATAAAGTGGGACATCGTCTGAGGGCTTTATGTAGAATTAAAGGGTATATGTCTGAGCACATTAGAAAACATGTTGTTACAACATTAGGCCTTCCTCTCTTGGACTATCGGGACATAGTTTATATGAGTGCTACAAATACAGTATTAACTAAGATAGATGTGATGTTTAATAAATTGGCCAGATTTATCCTTGGAGCCCCGCTAATGGCACATAGACAGCAGTTATATGATCTGTTGGGATGGGTGTATCCTAAGGACAGGAGGTCACTCCATTTATTGAATTTTTAAGGTAAAGTGCAATAAGGGGAAGGTCCCTGACTATATATTGGAAGAATTACAAATCAGGGAAGTAAAATTAGGACTACGGTCTGCTAGTGTTATTGAATATAAACAACCTAAAATGAGGACAGAATTTGGATGTACACATTTTTTTAATAGAGGTACCCAGATTTGGAATTCTGTGCCATTTGGTTACAGATCAAGGATTACGGGTGTATACCATGGTGAAATTGCAGCCTGGTTTCAACAGGAAGCTATTAGGAATGTTAGGGAGGGTATTACTTGATGTGTAAAAATTGACACAGGTATACCCTTTGCTGCTTAGTGGATACTTGCATTTTATGGTGTAATAATGTTAATGTTTTTGTGTTAAGTGCTATGTATTATGTGTGTTTGTAGGATATATGTCTTATTATGATGTTCAATGTATATGATATTTATTATGGTATTTTGTAATCTGTATTGTGTAATTTTTTACATTAGATGTATTTAGGGCCTCGCTGGAAATGAGCTTGTCTCAGTCAAGCTGTACTTTTTCACTGATATGTATTTCAGCTGAATAAAAATTTTGCTACTACTACTTCTTCCCTCTCCAGCTGCCTGTCTGATGATCCCCTTAAGGTTTCTATGACTGGAATGGATTAGCTGTTCCACCTGTCCCCAAGGAGAGTCCTCCATCTGTTCTCTTCCCAAGCCCCCGCAGTATGCCCTGATCTGCAGGAACCGGAAATGATGCTGGTGTCCCAGGCCTGTCCTCTCTTGTATGCCTGCAAATGAGTTAAATCCTTCCCTAACGTGCAGGTCCCTCAAACATAATATTCCTCTCTCTTCCCATTCTTTAAACCTGTTCTCCCCTACCCCAGGCTAAAAAAAGGGTTCAGAGTCACCGGTAACAACACTGTTTCCTCTTGCACAACCCTTCTGGTTTTGTTTATATTTTCCCAGCTCTCTGGGACTGAAAGTACTAAGGGATTTGGCCTGCCCAGGCCACGATACGCCCTTCGGCCTCTTTTGGACAAATAGGCTGATAACCTTCTCGGGCAACCCTGCTCTTCCAGATCCAGCCATTCCACCTCTCTAGGGTGGTTGATCCAATCTTGGAGGTATCTATGCTGTATGGCTATGTAATAATTCTTTAAGTCTAGGAAGTTGATTCCTCCCCTCTTCACTGTTGTCTTGAGTCAGGCTAGGCCTACCCTGGGGTGTTTACCCTGCCATATGAAGGCCGAGAAGGCTTTTTCTAACTTTTTAATGTCTGCCTTGGTAATGCTTACATGCACCATTTGCATCACATACAAGATTCTAGGTAGAACATTTATCTTTATTAAATTTATTCTTCCGAGCCAAGAGATGGGTAAGATTCTCCATCTGGATAGGTCCACCACCACTGTTTTTATGAGGGGCGTATAATTTAAATCATATAGAGCACCCAGCCTCCTTCCTATATTAATACCCAGATATACAAATGAGTTTTGAACCAATTTTAGGCCCCATTCCCCTCCAATGTTCTCCCCTTCAGTCCTTCCCAGTTTCAGCATCGCCGATTTCCCTATTGTCAGTTTATACCCGGTGAATTTGGAAAATTTCTCTATCAGCCATAACAAGGGAGGCATAGGGTGCTGTGGCCTGGTTACGTATAGTAGCATGTCATCTGCATAAAGTGTGACCTTATGCTCCCTGCCCGATTTCCCTTGAATCTAACAAATGTTGGGGTCACTTCTGATGGCCACCGCCAGTGCTTCCAAAGCCATCGCAAATAAAAGAGGGGAAAAGGGACACCCCTGTCTTGTTCCTCTTCCCAGCTTAAACCTGTCTGACAGGGTTCCATTCACTAACATGTGTGCCTTTAGTTCCTTATACATTAACCTGACCAGTCCTATAAATCCCTCACCCAGATCAAACCGGGAAAGGACCTCCATCAAATAATCCCACTTTCTGTGGTTGAGTGCTTTTTCAGCATCCATCGACAGGATATGTGTGGCTCCTCCATTCAGAAAAGCCCCCCTATCACATTCAATAAGCTTCTCACATTATGGTAGGAAAACCCATCTCGGACGAACCCGGTCTGGTCTGGGTGGACCAGCTATGGCAATATTTTATCTGACCTACCCGCCAAAATTTTCGCCAGGATCTTGAGATCACAATTCAAAAGTGAAATGGGCCTGTAAGAGGCGCACTCTAAAGGATTTCTCCCTGCCTAAGGTATCCCACATATAACTGCATCTCTTCATGTGCTTTGCAACTCCAGCCCCTCCTCTCTAGCTTCATTTAATGTCTCCCACAGCAGGTGTACTACCTGGGCCTTCATTAATGGGAAGACTTTAACCTGTTGTTCAATGGGGGGGAATAGCTCATTCCCCATTCTCTTCTTAAGCAGTAGGCCACCGCCCGCTCTGCTTCAAGCGTTTTGGCGGTGCTTGCATGGTGGCTGGCTGTCCCCCCCATTTGTTTCCCTCCTCTGCTCTGTCCCTCCAGTGCATTTCCCCTTTGTTGTACTGCTGCGTTCACCTCCCATCCCTGGTCCTCTGTCCATTACATTCTTCTCCTTGTTTCTTTTTTTTTTTTTTTTCTCTCTCTCCTTGTTCTGCCGCCACGCCGCCTCCTCCTCACACCTGCCGATATGCTATAGTGTCCGCGTATGCTTCTCCCCAGACATGCCGGTGCCTCAGTCCCAACTCCCAGTGTTCCTAAGGATGGATCTATCTTGGAGCAGCGGTGAGCTTCACTTCATCACCCTACCTCGGACGACGTTTTTTCTGGCCTGAGCATTGCCTCGGAAGTCCCCAACCGACTGCAACGCTCCCATACCTACTTCTGATTCCTCGGTGGCTCCGACCCAATACGCTGCAGTCCCAGTCCAAGCAGGACAATGTTTCTCCAGGAATGGTGCTGGATTCATGATTGGCACTTTTTCTGCAATGCCATACGGCGCTCCTTGCCTTTCCATTTACTGCACTCCTGACCTAGTAAGCCCCTTCCAAATACACTGCTTGATTCCGTTCCTTCCGCAGCTCATTGGACTCACTGAATATCTTTTCAGCATCAAATGCAGCAGAAGCCATCACAATGAATGTACTGTATCTGCACTTCCAGGCCAGAGATCTGCCAGCAGCAGCTGTGCCGAACGCTTCTTCCTTGACTACAGCTTGCTGAAGGGACATTTTCTGGCTATGAGTACTTCTTCTCTGGGCTGGTTGAAAGTTTGTTTGGCTGTACCTGTTCTCGATCATTTGGCACAATTTTACTGCACTTGGTGAAGTTTTATTATTTTCCCAAGTGGAGTTCTCCTTTTCCACTGCTCAGTATCTCAATTTCAGATGCCAATATCCAAAAGCCCCAGCAAATCTGAGCTCCTGGATAATCCTGTCATTATTTTATTTTATTTGTGTTCACAAATATAAGTCCGCTTGGGGCACAGCATTTTAATCCTGATTCCATAGTTAATTAATATTTACTGGAGACACCAAAAACATCTGTATCTATGTAGTCAAGCCTGATGCCTATCTACCTCATCCTTCAAGGGACTCTTTCTCCATAGACTATGCCTACTACTGCAATTATTTCACCACTACTCCCTACCATGGCCGTCTTTTCCATTTCTTCCTTGCCACCTAAGTTACTGCTTCCTTGCAGTACAGAGCACTGTTGTTGTTTAGGAACACTTACTGCGTCATCATTTTATTACAATCCAGCCAAACCTTTCTAGGCTTGGTACAGTTGTGAGTAATGTATTATTTTCCAGGAATCTGTCTAATCTAATCCTAGCTTCAAGCTAATACTCTCCAGGACCATACGACCAGACTTCCACTCCATTTATCATCGTCAGCGAAGAAGGCATTTATATAAGGCTTGGTCTCATTATATTAATTTCAGATGGATTCTTTGAATCTCGCCCCCTTTCCAAGGTGAAGCTGAACCAAGTGGGGTCTCGTTCTTCTCAATCTTGTACTGCTCATGATACGGCAATGGTGGACGATGTGGGGTCCCGCCATCTCTATCGCACACTACTCGATGGAAGGAATCGCATTACTCAGATCAGCTATGGTGGACCACGTGGGGTCTGCCATCCCTATCAGGCATTTTTTGCTTACCATGGTGAAGGCGAACCATGTGGGATCTCACCTTCCCATTCATGCTCTACTCAATTGATACCATGATAGTGGACCACGTGGGGTCCCGCTATCCATATCCTGCACCACTCCTTGGAGCAAGGGGCCCGCCTTTCATTTCCTGCACAACTTCTGCTATGCGATGATGGACCATAGAGGATCCACCTTCCCTCTCACCATCTACTTCAAGGGATTCAACTCATCACTCCTTCAAGTCCCCATACTGCAGATTTGCTGATGTTGGGTCATCCTCCTTACTTGAGCACATGCTTCACAGTTCAGCAGACAGTGGAGTCCTTCATCCGTTCATTAATCAGCATATTATTGGTGATGGCAAACCACGTGGGGTCCCGCCATCCCACTCATACTTTACTCCATTCTATAGCGATGGTGAACCACATGGGGTTTCGCCATCCCTCTTCTACATGCCCCTCGACACCCTTCCCCTTATTCCTTATCTTCTAATCAAACTTCTGTAACCCTCACTTTACCTTCAGCTACCCAGTAGGACAATGTCGCTGGACTTATCTCGGACCAGGTTTTAATCAGCGATTCCAGTCATGCAGGTTCCTCTGCAATTTCTTCAACGCACCCTCATTGGACCCTCCTTCCTCGATCTGCATCTCCTATTGCCAGTTTCGACAGACTTTCGCCCCCTTACCTAAGAATCATCGTTCTATGGGTATCATGAACCCTCAGGGTCTCTCCATCCCACCAGATGTATGCCTCCTCAACAGGAGGTTAATCTGCTCTACTAAACAGATTATTTCTTGTACTATGGCAGACCCTCATTGGGGTCTCGCTTTCCCAGTACTGACCACCTGAGACTGCAGTCACTCTCACAGGACTCTTTATTCATCAGGACTCCATGGGAATCTCTCTCCCTAGCTAGCCTACATCTGAGCCAAATATTTGTTCAATGTGCTACTTCTGAACCTACTATTATCATCACAGGTTGACGCTTAACATCTCTGTTGCTATGGCGAACCACGTGGTGTTCGCCATCCCATTGACACATGCCCCAACAGGCCTTATCTGCTACTTTTCTTATTTCAATCAGCCTCAGTGAATCTCGTCCTTTATGTCTTGCATTATTTTGTACCGCTGGAATGGCAGACCACGTGGGCTCCCCCCTTCCTACACAGGATATCGCCTTCCATCTCAGACTAAGCTCCTAATACAATGAAGGTGAACCTGTTGCAGGTTCCAGCCATTCCAACAAACAGTCCCACTATGCAGCTCTATCTAGTATCTAAAGGCTGTGCTCTGGATCTACAGCAATCATCTATCTCAGACTCAGATTAACCATTGTCACGGCATCCAGTCATCATTCCAGTGGGATATTTCATCTGCTCGAACCTTCATCTGCAACATCGACAGCTTGTTCATCGACCATGACCTGGACTTCTCTGCCAGCTACACCAGACCATACTCCTGGACATAACTATTCCTAAACCAAAGCACATTTAGGATTATTCTCCTCATACTGTGCCCAGAGGACGGGCAGATCAGTAGTCATGGGTCCTCGGAGGTTTCCTCCTAAGTGGGTTTTTCCTCTCCTGCATGCTATGGATCACACTCTCCAGAGATGGAGGAGATAGTCATGTCACTACTTCTTTCTTGGCCTTAAGTCTACACCTACACGCTGTCCTACATGGGGGAGGGATGCAGAGAAGTGCCAAACCTCATTTTATAAACATCAAGCATATTCCAGTCAGCTCGTAAGTATACACAAGCACCAATCTATTTGCCACACATTGAATTTATAATATTCGGCCTAGAAGCCATCTGGCCCGCTGGATTTTCCATTTTTCAGTTCTGAAATAGCTCTACCAATTTACTCCTTGGAAATCTTAGAGTCTAACCAGTCTCTCTGCACTACAGTTAATCTAGGCAATGTAATACGCGCCAAAAATTACGTCATTAGGGCCTTAGCATCTCCTCCCTCAGACTGGTAGAGTTTTTGGTAAAATTGCATGAACCTCTCTCTTATCTGCAGTTTCTCTTTTCTGGTTATGCCCAAGAGGGATGCCTGGATATCGTAGCAGTCACAGAAACATGGTACACAGAGAACCATGACTGGGATGTTAACATACCAGGGTACATAACCTACAGGAGAGACACAGGCAGAGAAGAGGGGAGGAGTAGCTCTCTATGTAAAGGAAGGGATAAAAGCAACTGAACAAAAGAGTAAACAGGAGGAGAGGAGGCACTGTGGGTCACCTTGAGACTGAAAGGGCACCACAATCCGCACAGGGTTATGTGCAGACCCCATGTCAGGGGGAAGGAATGGACAAGGATATGATGGAAGGCATTCTTAGAATGGCAGAGAAAGGGGAGATACTGTTGATGGGAGACCTGAATATGCCAGATGTTAACTGGAGCACATTTGCTGCAGCCACATCCAAGAGCAGAGCCATTCTTGATGCCCTACAGGTGGCAGGCATTAGACAGCTAGTTTCGGAACCCACTCATGAGGGAGCAATCTTAGACCTCGTACTCTCAAACTAGGGCAGTGAGAGGATTTCAAATCTAGAAGTGGGTTGCCATCTGGGGGACAAGTGACCATCAAACAGTGCGGTTCACGTTAAACTCAGCTACAGAGTCAAGCCATACTAAAGTGAGGGTACTGGACTTTAGGAGGGCTGACTTTGGCAAGATGGGAGAGTGCCTCAGAAAAGCACTAGCAAACAGGCTAGAAGGAGGTGTGGAGCAACAATGGGGAATTATCAAAACTGCCATCACAGAGGCAACAAGCCTTTGTGTGAAGCAAACAAACAAATCAAAACGAAAGAAAAAGCCACTATGGTTCTCAAGAGAGGTGGCTGTGAAAGTCAGGAAGAAAAGATAGCATTCCGGAAGTATAAGAAAACACAGAAGGAGCAGGACAGAGAGCTGTACCAGTTAAGGCATAAAGAAGCAGGGAGGGAAGTCAGAATAGCAAAGGCCCAAACTGAGGAATAGATAGCCAACTCAGTTAAGAAGGGGGATAAAACCTTTTATAGGTACATCAGCGAGCGTAGAAAGACAAAGGGAGGGAAAGTGAGGCTGAATAGAATGAACGGTGGGTGGGCAGAGGGGGACAGTGAAAAAGCAGGAATACTGAACGAATATTTCTGCTCAGTATTCACAAAAGAGGAAGGGAAGTGCCTAATCCAATTAACAGAAGCATTCTTGATAGGGGGTCGATCCCAGTCCTTTCACAGAAGAAAGGGTTCTGCAAGAACTCCTAAACTGACGGTGGACAAAGCAATGGGTCCTGATGGAATTCACCCCAGAATTCTAAAAGAATTAAGGAAGGAACTAGTGAAACCACTGGCTACTCTTTTTAATAAATCATGGGAGGATGGTGTGGTACCCGAGGACTGGAGGAAGGCGGATGTGATTCCCCTTCACAAAAGTGGGACCAAGACAGAGGCAGGAAAACTACAGACCTGTCAGTCTGACCTCTGTGGTAGGGAAAGTGATGGAGTCACTTCGAAGGAAAGAATAGTTGAGTACCTAGAGGTCAGTGGAGCACAGGATCCAAGGCAGCATGGGTTCACAGTGGGAAGGTCATGTCAGACGAATCTAATAGATTTCTTTGACTGGGTGACCAAAGTAGTAGACCAGGGAGGGGCTATGGACATGGCCTACCTAGACTTTAGCAAGGCATTTGACACAGTCCCACACAAAAGATTATTAGTCAAATTAACCAGCCTGGGAGTGGGTCCCAGGGTGGTAGCCTGGGTAAAACATTGGCTGGACAACAGGACACAGAAGGTAATTGTAAATGGAGTCCACCTGAAGAAAGGGGGTTACTAGTGGGCACCGTGAGGGTTCAGTATTGGGTCCAGTCCGTTTAATGTCTCTCATCAGTGACATTGCAGAGGGACTGGAAGGAAAAAGTATGCCTTTTGCAGATGACACAAAGATCTGCAACAGGATTGATACACAAGGAGGCGTGGAAAGGATGAAAAGGGACTTGGCAAGGTTGGAGGAATGGTCAGGACGTATGGCAGCTAGGATTCAATGCAAAAGTGGTAATAATGCACCTGGGAAACAAGAACCCAGGGAAGAATACACAATGGGTGGGAGGTAGTAACTACAACAAAACAGGAAAGGGACCTGGGGTAATCATATCAGATGACCTTAAGGTTAGCAAGCAATGTGAGAAGGCAGTAGGGAGGGCCGGGGTATACTGGGATGTATAGGGAGAGGCATCAGCAGCAGAAAACAGGAAGTTGTTATCCCTCTGTACAGACAGTTGGTGAGACCCCATCTGGAATACTGTGTCCAGTTCTGGAGACCCCATCTCCGCAAGGACATAGACAGGATAGAGGCAGTCCAGAGGAGAGCAACTAAGATGGTGCAGGGTCTGCAAAAGAGGTCATATGAGGAGAGACTAAAGGAGCTTAATATGTATATCCTTGAGGAAAGAAGGGAGAGGGGGGGACATGATAGAAACTTTCAAGTACCTCAAGGGAATCAACAAAGTCCAAGAGGGTAGCATCTTTCAGAAAAGAGACTTGCAAGAACAAGGGACACAATTTAAAGATAGAAGGAGGGCGGTTCAGGGGCAATGTGAGAAGTATTATTTCACAGAGAGGGTGGTGATGCATGGAACAGCTTTCCTGAGGAAGTTGGGGGTCTAAAACTGTGGGAGAATTCAAGAATGCATGGGACAGATATAAGGCAATTCTTGTGGGGACAGGAAGATATAGGCTGTTGGTTAACTAGGATCTGCGGCCAATCCTGTAGGTAGGGAAATGGGCAGACTAGATGGGCCTAGCGGTCCTTATCTGCCGTCAAAGTCTATGTTTCTATGTTTCTATGTTTCCCCCTTCCCTCCCAGTACCAGGTTTGGTCCTCTCTTACTCCTAATCAGGTTAGCCAGCATCATTCCAGGTTTATTCCCTCACTCAAAGAATTGTTTTTTAACAAAGAGGCATGTCTTTTTAGCTTCCCCTAATAAGAGATTATTGAGGGCTTCTCTTGTTACAGACAACAGCTGATTAGTGTTCCTTCCCTTCCCCAGGGCTGCTTTCCTCTCAAGGACCTCAATCGCTCTTCCAGATTTTCCCTTCTTTCCCTCACTCTTTTTGTATGGTGTGAGACAAAGCTTATGATGGCCTCTCTCATAGAAGCTTTTTCTGCATCCCAGAGCACCGCTTTAGATGGAGCTGTGCTACTGTTTGACTGTATATATTGTTTCCATTGCTCCTTTAAATATTTTTTAAAATTTCTGTCACCCAGTAAGTAGTTTGGGAATTTCCAGGATGGAGGTCCCTCCTTCTGCTCTCTTAGGCTCAGTGACATTCGGACCATAGCATGGTCTGAGATATGAATTGGGCTGTGCTTGATATTTGTTAGTTTACAGTACACATTAGCAAACGTTATCCTCTCTCCATTCAGATCACCTTCAACAAACACATAGCAACCTTCTTCAGAATCCATGACCACGCTAGCCATTTTGAAGGGTAACTTCTTTGGCCATCAGGTGGGTCTCCTGGAGCATGGCAACCTGGGCTCCCTGTCTTTTGAGCGCTGTTAAGAGTGTTGTGCACTTAACCGGAGAAGAGATCCCCCTAACATTCCATGTTATGATAAATAGTTCTTGCCTTGCCACCATGACCCCAAACACAGCATTTCCAGACTACGAGCAATGTATCCCCCTTGGTACTTTACTGCTTTCTCACTGAGCAGATAAAAGGGATATTTTATATCTTTGGACCCTTTATAAAAGAAACTTTTAAACATTAAACACATAACACCTTTATTCAACTCCCCATTCCTCAAACTTAAGACCTTGAATGTGTTTACTCCTCTCAAGAATTGTGTCATCATTCGCCTTCCAAGACTAACAAGAATTGCATTCTGCAAATGTTTTACACATTTTATCCCCATCAAGAGCTACATCAGCCTCGCCCTGCCTCCCACATTTCCTACAGCTTGAATCTTTCCTTCGCTGACTTTGCAATCAAAGCCATTCTGTCATATCTTTTATCCCTCTCTCTTCCTGTCTTGCCCCATTGTTTCCTCCTGAGTTTCACCCTAAATTATTCCCTTTTTTAATACTAAACAGGAGAATGTCCTCTTCTCTGCACCCTGATAATATTCGTGTGTCATAGTAAAATTAAGAAACCATTAAAAGACCCAGAATAATCAAAAGATTCTAAGACTAGCCTCTGCCCGGGCGGAGAGCAGGCCGCATGAACCAACTCACACATGCTGCACCCCTCTCCCCCCAGACCAGCCTACCTCTCTCCAGGAGACTCTGAGGTTCCAACTGCATGTTACATTTCAGGCTGCTCTTCTTGTCTCTTCTTTTTTTTCTCGAGCTTCTCTTCTTCCATTCCCCACTCTGGTCTGGAGGAATCTATTGGAAAGTACATTTCAAATTGAAAGTCTTATAAAAGGGGCATGATCAAAGTTCGTAGTTGATCCCCATAATCTACCACTGGGTCCTCTTCAGGAATCCCTGGAGGTTTTTTTACCAATAGCTCCAGAACGAAAACCAGAAGTGTAACTAACTTTAATAAATCAAATCCATGTCCCTCTACAGAGGCTACTTGTCAAACTTGCAGGCCACATCACGTGGCAGGGTTTCTTTCCAAGGGCTTCTTTCAGGCAAGTTTCTTCTTAAGTTCTCTAACAAATCGTTCTGCTTTCTGCACTTCCCAGAAGGAATACGTTGCTTCTTCGTGTTTGATTTTAAGTGTGGCAGGGTAAATAATCGAGCATTCCGCCTTTAATTCTCTAAGTTGCGCCATCACTGTGTTGAAAGCTTGGCTCCTTTTGAAGAGACGTGCAGAATAGTCCTTCCTTCACACTGTAGGTTTGGTGTCGCACGGTATGCCCCCAGGATAGCTTCTCTGTCTTGATAGTTATGAAAACGCATTATTATTTGTCTCGGTGGTTGCTCTGGAGCTGGCTTAGGCATTACAGCTCTGTGAGCCCTTTCTATCTTTATCTTGCTGTTCTAGGGGGTTAAACCCAGTAGTTCAGGTAATTGTTTAGCACAAAAGTCCAAAACACTCAGTCCTTCCATACCTTCTGGGACCCCCGCAGGCTAAGATTCAGCCTCCTGTGGTAATTCTCCTGGTAGTCGAACTGATCCTTAAACTCCTCCAGCTCTCTCTGTAATGCTGCTATTTGATCTGGTACTGGAGCTGTGGCATCTTCAATGTCTGATACCCACTGTTCCATTTCATTTAGGCAGGTTGCCTGTGAGGCATACAGGTCTACCAGTTTGTGCAGTTTTTTATCAGATTTTGTCTCCAGATGTGCTAAATGCAGTTCCAATGCAGCCAGTACTTGTTGAGTCACTTCCCGGCCTAGCACGCTCACCTCCACCAGGATAAAAAGATAGGACCTGCGTTATCGACCCGAGAGGCCTACAGCTGTTTTAGCTGATTTTTGGAAGCCGTTCAAAGATTTTTCACCAGGTTTTGTATTATGAAGTCATCATTGTCTCCCAAAAGGTCTGATATGGCTTTTTGTATTTTCTTTTTCAATTCTGCTTTTAGTTTTATATTATATTCTTACTGTGAAGCGGAATGAGGTGAAGATGTGTCCTTACTCATTCCTGCTCATTAGCACCCCCCATCTTGACACTGTTTAATAAATTTTAAAATTCAAATAACAGTTGCTGATCAACTAAGCCAGCTCTATGTCAATCTCCTGTTCACTGGTGTAATTGGGAAACACCGGGGATAACCCAGTTAGGGGACCTCCTAGACAAGAATTTACATGGTCCCAAAGTCTTTCTCCTAGCTGCAGTTGGCATTTAACATCCCAACCAGCACTACAGTAGGTACCTCCATTTAAGGCATGCCTAGCTAGCTGGACTAGGATCTTGCAACAAACTAAAAGGGGTTAATCCCCTTGACACACTGTTGGACAAAGGGAAGGAGGGCCTACCCACAAGCAGCTTTATCTACAAATTCCTCCTAGCCCACACACCAGACCCTACCATATCCACAGAGGAGAAATGGAGCGCAGAGCTAGGACTACAGCTGCTCCCCCAACAATGGATGAGGTGTTGGTCAATTCTAGCTTGAGCTATCAAAGATATCAGGAACTGCTTCACATGATACATGATCCTGCAAAGATGGTCAGGCAGCTGTTATGGGCATTGCGGTGTGCCATTGTTGCACTCACCATCGTGCTTTGGCAGGGCACTGTCCTGGTCAGCAGTGTCTAGCAGGTCAGCTGTGTTGATGTTGGTCACCACCATCATGTTGTCCTCATCTCCCTCCTCCACTGACAACATGGACAGATCCTCTGCAGGGGTAGAAGGAGTGCCACAGTTGCTGTTGCTGTCACCCTATTGTGCACTGTGTCACATATATGGTCCAAGCACAAGGCTAGGTACACTCACTTGGCAGGGTGTCAAGACCTTCCTCATCATCCAAAGTAATTTGGCTCATGGCATCTGTCACCATATTCTCCATGGGTGTGGGCTGTGGTGGTGATGGTGGGACCCCACCAGTGGCATTCTGTGCCTGCTGCCATGCTGCCAGCATCTTCTAGACTGCCATCCTCAGACCCCTCCATTAGAGTTTGATTGCCTCAATGGACCTTGATACCAGCCTGACCAGTGCTGATGGCAGTCTGAACAGCTTTCTATATGCAGACCTTGGTGGCTTGCTGTGCTCACATGGATACGCACCTATACAGTGTTACATGGTTTGCTAGTATCTCCAATGCTGCTGCACTCATCTGCTGCACGTTGAAGTTTACAGCATGGCATTGCCTTGCACCACCTATGCAGGCACTGCTACCAGTGAGTAGCTGTGTTGTTCCATCAGTGGGGGCCACTCTGTGTTGTGCCCATCCTGTACCCTCATGTGCAATGGGCCCAACTTCCCCTGCTGTCCATTGCTGTGGCCAGGGGAGGCACATCCAAGTGTCCCTGACTCTGAATGCTCTGCTGTGCTCCTGCCAGCACCAGTCCCTAGATCCATGTGCTCCCCCTCAGTTCAGTAGCTTGTACTTGTCCTCCTGTCCACCTGCTGTGTATAGCCATGACCAGCACTTTCCACTTCCATGCCAGCAACATTCAACATACTTGCATTATAGGTTTGTGCCCTGGCTTATAAATCTTCATTCATTATGGGGTCACAGGGTGTTCCTAGTTCCTTCCCTGCCCACAGCATTCTGTGTAGTTACATGGTCGATATGCATCCCGATGGCTATCTCCCTGTCCCTCTCCATAGTGCATGCTGTGATGGGATGCATGTTTTCATCCTGCATAGTTGCATGCCTGCTATATGTGGCAGTGCAGCATGCAAGGACTCTGTACATGCATATGGTACATAAACTTTTGTCCACCAAGATTTTCTGAGATGGGGGTGTCATTCACCTTAAAAAGAAATATAAAGGGACATTTTCTTCAGAAGTCAATGTGCACAACCTTTCCTTTATGACAGAATTCTGGGCTACCAGCTTTCCTGCAGAGAAGTGAAGAAAAGAACTGATGTGGACAGGTGCCTGCTCTGATGTGACGTGTCATGAGAAGAAAGGAAAGACAACATTCTCACCCTTGTGTTCAATTCACTAGGTAGTTCATTTCATTAAATCTTTCACTTGGACACTTACCAGAACATCAGTCCTGACATTCCATGACCCATAGGCCACTTGTTCAAGAGGAAAGTGTTCCTGAAAAATATTGATACATTTATATATTGCACTGTATGTACTCTTAGGGTAATATTTATGTTAGTTCACAGGACCAGCAATACACAGTAACTGTTATTTTGACTCACTACCCACAAATAATTTCATTCAAATCTTTTCCAAATAGTCATCTGTTAAATGCAAACACTGCTCACTGAAAAAATAAATAAACCAACTGGTTGAATCACAGCAGTACCTAAGCAGTACAGGGAATCTGAAGAGCTTATGCTGCTGATATGGTTAAAACAAGATTCTCCAAGATTTTCTGAGATAGTGGTTCATTCTCCTTCATAAACAACAAAAATATCAAGGGAAAGTTTGTGCAGAAGCCTGCATCTGCACACACTTTCTTTACAAATGCAACACATGGGACAATGTTATGAATACAAAAAACGAGGCCTGAACAGTAGGTGCAAATTATGCTGGAAGTAGTCCAAGTCTAAAGCTTAGTTGTTGTTTAAATTTTTGACTTTGCTTCAAGAGAACCATATTGTTTCTCATTAGACTGGAACAGAGCACATCCAGCAGTGTGCTTGCTGTGTTATCACCTCTGGCTCTATGTCTTTCCAGACTACCGATCAATAAACAGATGTGCGGCACACCAAACTTCAATCACAGCTCATTGTTCATAAGTCAAAAAGACATTTTTTCTCAGCCTCTTAGCAGCTCAAGATTTAAAAGAGCAATGTCATGTATTTGTATTTCTGGTTTGACAATAAGGGTGAGATCAGCCTCGTATTTTCCAAAGCAGCCACATTTATTAGAACTGTTAGATTCAGAGCACTGGAAATAAAATAGACTAAAACTAGGCTTTTTACTTTCAGGGAAAAAGGACTTCAGAGTACCTTTCTTCACTTGCCCCTCCTCTGTCAGAACATTTGGAAAGCCCATTTTGCGAGGTCAGCTGCAGTGTAGTTTCTTCTTCCATGAATTTAAATTTTTTTTTATTTGTTTATTTTGAAATCTGGATAGCACCAGTGAGTGGAGGCTTGTTAATTGGTTCCGCATCAGTTAACAAGTACAGAGTGATACATATACATTCAGATATAGAGTGGTTCAGTAGCAAATGTACAAACACATGTTATGGCACAACAATACAGATAAAGTTCATAGTTATACTATACTGAGGCATTGTATAATGTATGCCCATGTCAAGGAGAGACAAAAATCAGTAAAGTAGACGGGAAGGGGAGAGAAGATGGAGAGGTAATGGTAAAAGGAAGGGGTGGGTAGGGGTAGGAGGTGGAGGGGTAGGGGTAGGGAAGAGAGGTGGGAGTGTGTGGCAGCACCACAGGAGAGGATGGTGGGTCAGTGAAGTGCAAGGTCGGGGCTACCCAGTGAAACAGTGACAGGGTTAAGAAGTGCTAGAGGGTAAGTGCAGAATACTGCAATGAATGGTAGGGAAGTAAAGCAATCACTGAGATGCCACAGAAAGGAATTTTCTGTGAGGTAAACTGGTTGTGTAACCAAGCTGCCATGGATGCTGGCTACTGCCCCTGTTGTGTGGGCTCAAACAAGGTTGAAATACCTGGGTCTATAAACTCCTGATGGGGGGGGGTTGTATTCAAAGTTTAAATAAATTGTGTGGTGCCTCCACACAAAGAAAGTTAAAGTAGACCTAGTGTCAATAAGGTACGTTCGATCACCTGGGATGCAATACTTACCTACTGTAGCTTTCCAAGTTAACACATCACAGTACAATGAAAGTTCCCAATGCAAACGCACTTTATTAGGGCAGCAGACTCTAAGGGGAAAAGGGGAGTTAGCAGCAAAATGAGGTAGACAGTATGTCTGGCTGGTATTCCAGTGCCCTATAGGCCCAGCCTGTTAACAAGTGGCTGATCTTCAATGCACTGAGCAGGCACAGCTAAATCATTTGCTTCCTTGGGCTATAACTAAAAATGCCTCCTAGGTACAGCCTTCAGGTGCAGTCAAGCTCCATGCCACAGTGAACAATACAGAATTGTGACCTTGCTCTCCTGTGCTGGAGACACTACCTCCCCCCACTGGTACCAGTGAGTAAACCTTAAGGCATGTTTACATCACAGTACCTGTAGCACTCCTGTCTGCAATGTCCAGTCACCGCTTCTTCCTACGTGCTGCTGAGCAGCATCTATACGGTGTTGCTGTTGTTTGATGCAAGGCACTGGAACCACACTTCCTGAGTTCTGATCACATTTCTGGCAGGACCGTGGATGGGACCGGGGGGGGGGGGTCATGTTAATCTGCTGAATTGACACTAAACACAGGCACAGATTGCAGAAGGACATTTCTCCTCAGTTTTGAGCTCTTATCACAGCAGTAAACGAGCTACTGCCATTATGCCTGGGGGCATTGGATGACAGTCTCCTGAAGGGGAAGGGAACTAAGGGTTGACAAATGGGACAGTGGCAGAAAGATGAAGGTGGGGTTGAAAGACATAAAAAGGAACATTGTTTTGTGTTTGACAATGTGCAGGGTGCTGCGGGGCTGTACTGATGCAGATGGAGCAGGGTGTTTACACACAATCAAAAAACGCCTACATCAGTACACAAACCCACAAAAACGTTGATCCCTCTGCATCACAATGGAGCATGTTGCTAGCCAGAATAAGATTAGCAGTTCTACGTGAAACTGGTGAAACACCCCAACCCAAAGGTCATACAACTGCAAATAGCAAAACCTCAGCCTAAGTCAGGGGTATTTTTAAAACTCCTTGCTGACTGGCCAAATCCAGTTAAAGAGGGAGTCCAGTCAAAAATGCTACATTGCAGAATTAGAATCAGCATAACCCCAATAAATCTCATACTAAAAATTAGGTTTTTATGTTACTTCATTTTAAAGTTATGAGCTATTTTGTAGCCCTAATTTCCATGCCTGTTCAAAAAAGCCAGTTTCAGTGAAGAGCCACTGATGGCATCATAACCAGAAATCACAGCCTAGTCCTCCCTGTCAGCAACCTTATAGGACCTATTTCTCCAAAGTTTAAGAAACTGTAGCTGAAGTAATCATTAAAAAAAAAACACTGACATAGAGTTGGCTGCAGTGCTTTCATTTCCAGAATGTTCAGGTACATGGTACAGTACTTTAGAACACATCAGGAGGTGGTTTTGGAATGCAGTGCTGAATCAAGGTATAGAATATCAAGTTGTTATACAATTTTAAAATGTTGGGGGGTATGCAATCTTGGAATGTGGCAAGGATGTGCCATCTCAAAATGTAGTGGAACACTCAATCACAGAACACAAC
Organism: Neoceratodus forsteri; assembly: GCA_016271365.2. NCBI lineage: Eukaryota > Metazoa > Chordata > Ceratodontiformes > Ceratodontidae > Neoceratodus > Neoceratodus forsteri. Next base: position 622,402,639 of record CM057456.1, on the reverse strand, counting down.
AGGAACACATACAAAGGGACTGGGAACTTTGGAATATAGTAGGGATGCACACAGATGAAATGTAACAGGATAGGCCATTTTATTCTGAAATTGTTTGTCTTTGCCACATTCCAGAATTGTATGCACCCACCACATTTCAAAATTGTGCATCACATCCCCACCACATTCTGACATTGTGTGTCCCAGCCACATTCTAAAATTATACATCCCAGCCACATTCCAAAATTGCATATCTTTGCCACGTTCCAAAGTTTTCTGTCAGTGCTACAGTCTGAAATTGTGTTACAACCACATATCAGAACTGTGCTTCACTGCCATATACCAGAACTGTGCATCACCGCCACATATTGGAATTTTACATCACCACCACATTCTGAAACTGAGCATCACCACCACATTCTGAAACTGTGCGTCACCACCACATTCCAAAACTGCATCACTACCACATTCCTAAACTCTGCATCACCACCACATTCAGAAACTGTGCCTCACCACCACATTCAGAAACTGTGCCTCACCACCACATTCTGAAACTGTGTGTCACCACCATATTCTGAAACTGTGCATAACCACCACATTCGAAAACTATGCATCACCACCACATTCCTAAACTCTGCATCACCACCACATTCAGAAACTATGCCTCACCACCACATTCAGATACTGTGCCTCACCACCACATTCAGAAACTGTGCCTCACCACCACATTCTGAAACTGTGCATAACCACCACATTCGAAAACTATGCATCACCACCACATTCCTAAACTCTGCATCACCACCACATTCAGAAACTGTGCCTCACCACGACATTCTGAAACTGTGCATCACCACCACATTCTGAAACTGTGCATAACCACCACATTCCAAAACTATGCATCACCACCACATTCAGAAACTGTGCCTCACCACCACATTCTGAAACTGTGCCTCACCACCACATTCTGAAACTGTGCATCACCACCATATTCTGAAACTGTGCATAACCACCACATTCTGAAACTGTGCATAACCACCACATTCCAAAACTATGCATCACCACCACATTCAGAAATTGTGCCTCACCACCACATTCTGAAACTGTGCCTCACCACCACATTCTGAAACTGTACATCACCACCATATTCTGAAACTGTACATCACCACCACATTCAGAAACTGTGCCTCACCACCACATTCCAAAACTATGCATCACCGCCACATTCAGAATCTGTGCCTCACCACCACATTCTGAAACTGTGCACCACCACCACATTCCAAAACTATGCATCACCACCACACTCAGAAACTGTGCCTCACCACCACATTCTGAAACTGTGCACCACCACCACATTTCAAAACTGCATCACCACCATATTCCAAAACTGTGCATCACCACCACATTCAGAAACTGTGCCTCACCACCACATTCTGAAACTGTGCATCACCACTACATTCCAAAACTGGGCATCACCACCACATTTGAAAACTGTGCATCACCACCACACTCCAAAACTGTGGGTTACCACCACATTCTGAAATAAATTGTGCATCACCACAAAATTGTGCATCACAGCCACATTCTGAAACTGTGCATTGCCACATCATTCCAAACTGTGCATCACCTTCACATTCCAAAATTGTATGTCACTGCCATATTCCAAAATTATGCGTCACCGCAACATTACAAAACTATGCGTCACCACCACATTCCAAAACTATGCGTCACTGCCACATTATGAAATTGTGTGTTACCACCACATTATGAAATTGTGCGTCACAGCCATATTCTGAAACCATGTGTCATTGACACTTTCTGAAATTGTGCATCATCGCCATATTCCGAAACTGTGCTTTGCTGCCACATTCCGAAATTACATATCTCTACCACATTCTAAAATTGTACCTTCCTGCCACATTCTGAAATTGTGTGTAAACCACCACATTCCAAAATTGCCAGTCATTGCCACATTCTGAAAAAGTGCATCTTCCCCATATTCTAAAACTGCATGTCCCCAACACATTCTAAAAATGAGTGTCACTGCCAAGTTCTGAAATTGCAAGTCCAAGTCACATTCTAAACTTACGCATCCCTGCCTCATTTTGAAATTGTATGTGTCTACCACATTCTGAAACTACGTCACCTCCATATTCTGGGATTCCATGTCCATGTCACAAATTGTATGTTGCCACCACAATCTGAAATTAAGCATTACAACCACATTTTGAAATTGTGCATCACCACCACATACCAAATTTATGCATCCATGACACATTATGTAATTACATATCCCTGCCACCTTCCGCAACTATGTGTCTCCCGCATTTCAAAATTGTGTATCTCCACCACATTCTAAAAATATATGACACTGTGACATTGCGAATTTTAGCTTCCCTGCCATATTCCAAAATTGTGTGTCCCAGCTACTTTTTGAGATTCTATCATTGCTGCACTTCACAATTCAAACCTGATGGCATTTCAAAGTCTCATACCTGCAGTACTCTAAAGATTGCAAACAACTTTGTCATTCTAAAGTCATGCTTGCCCCTGCATTCCAACCTTTACCATCACATTCTGAAGTACTCTACTTTGCATCTGCACATTCTGGAAATGCATGTGCAGACCCACCCAGTGTCAGCTTTCCTTTTTCAGGTGTTTACTACAACTGCAGTTTTGTGCAACATGGGAGAAATAAATCCATAAGGTACAGTAGCTTGCAGGGAGGACAAGGCTATGAGTATGGTTATAACATCATCATCATCGAAGAGGGTGGTGGACACATGGAACGGCCTTCCTGAGGAAGCCGTGGGGTCAAAAATAGTGGGGGAATTCAAGAATGCATGGGACAGATATAAGGCAATTCTGGTGGAGGGGTAGGAAGAAGTAGGCTGTTGGTTAACTAGGATCTGTAGCTCATCCACTAGGTAGCAAATGGGCAGACTGGGTGGGCCAAGCAGTTCTTATCTGCCGTCAAAGTCTATGTTTCTATTTCTGTCAGTGGCTCTTCACTGAAACTGGCTTTTTTGAACATACAGTGAATTTAGGGTTACAAAATTACCTGTAACTTTTAAACAAAGTAACTTAGAGATCTCATTTTTGGCATGTGGCTCATTGGAGAGATGCTGATCCTTATTCTGAATTTACTGATGCCAGAAAGTTTGGCCAGACCCCTCTTTAAAGGATTTCCCAAACTATGATATACATAGCTAGTGGCTACAGATCAAACCCTGAGTTTACTCATTGTTTCATCAGACCAGGGGATCTCCCTCAATTTGCAGGGGTGCTGGTACAGTTTGCAGTGAGTCCCTCTCTGGCTGGTTTCACTCTCTTGCCTCCTTCAGTAGCACAGGGCTTCAGCTGTCCCTCTGGTGTTGATCAGAGCTCTCCTGGCTTTAGCAGCCAGTGACCTTACTATTTCTTCCACGCAGCTTAAGTTATGAATCCTGGGGCCACAAAAAACATCTTGGCATCCAATCCCTAGCGTGTGGTGATAACCAATGCCTGGCTGTAGTACTGGTGGGTCAGCTTCCCAGACTGACTGCTGAGTTCACAGGACAGCTTTGGCAGAGCTGCAGCACAGCAAAGTGCAGCTTCAGCAGAATTACCTCCAAATTTAATGTTAAATCTCTTAATTGCCGAGAGTGTGCATTCAAGCTTTTTTACTAGTAGCTTCAAAATGTTTACTCCACCTACAGTTACTACAGAAGGTTAATCCAAGGTACTGTATACATAACTATTCTCTCTCACAAGCTTACGATTACCAATTTTCCAACAACAAAAACAGTCCTGCAGTGTTTCTACAATATTCTGGATCTGTGGCTCTTGACCACTGGAGGGTCCCAGTCTACATCTGGGAGACTGAAATCCCCCATCAGCACTATTCTGCGCAGATTCACAACCTTCCTTATTTCTCACTCTAGAAGCTGATCCATCTCCAAGAATTTACCTGACTATCTGGCAAAGATCAAGCCAGGTAAGTGCCAAAGTTAAGATGGAATACACCACAGGATCACAGTGGAACAATTGCTGGTGCCACATGCAGTAATCTTTAAGGAGTCACTCTATACAGGTAGGGTGCCAGAAGACTGGAATGTGGCCAAGGTGGGCCCCATCTTCATGAAGGTGTAAGTTTGGGCCCGGGCAACCACATGCCTGTCAGCCTGACATCAGCACTGGGTAAGGGCTTAGAGGCCATTATCAAGGACCAAATACTGAAGAACTTGGTTGAGGTCAGAATTCTTGCCCCATCTCTGCAAGGCTTTATTATGGGCAGACCCAGTGCAAATCAACTTGATCACCTTCTTCAAATTGGTGACCAGGAAGATGGACAGGAGCAGGGTCCTCGATATAGTCTGCCTAGACTTTAGCAAGGCCCTTGATACTTTAGTGTATGACAAGCTTTTGGGCAATGTAAACCAATGCACTACACATGAGACATACACAAGGTAGATCGCTAACTGGCTAGAGTGCAGAAAACAGAGGGTGGTCAATAAGCACTACTCCAAATGGAGATGAGTACTCAGTGACATCCCTCACTGATCAGTGCTGGACCACTGCTCTTCAACACCTTAATCAATGATATGGAAGTTGGGATCTCCAGCAGGCTGCTTAAGTTTATGGATGACACTAAGCTGGCCAGGGGGGTGCACTGCTTTGAGGAGGACAAACTTCTGGAGGATCTGAACAAGATTGGTGACTGGTCAGAATCCTGGAGTCTCAGATTTAATGTAGTCAAATGCAAGGTACTACACTTGCTGAGGAATAACAGAGGTAGGACCTATACCAATTTTACATTTTTATTTGTACACTTGTTAAATCTCTTGCTTTCACATTATTCTCTTGGGTCTTTTCTGAAGATATACAATTTTTTTCTGATGTACTTAACCACTCCAAAAAAATAAATACATAAAGAAATAAATAGACTGTGTGAACTCCTTTTGCTGCAGTGAGGGAGGAAAATCACCTGAGATTTATACAGACAAGGAAGGGGCTGAAGCAAAACAAGAAGTGCACAGCTGCTGTAGAGAGATCCAGAAGGATGCTGGGGTGCATCAAAAGGAGGGTGACCAGCAGAGCAGTGTAGGTAATCCTGTCAAAGTACATGGCCCTGGTCAGGCCCTGCCTGGAGTACTATGTGCAGTTCTGGTCTCTTCAATACAAAAATGATATTGAGGCAGCTGAGACAGTGCAACACAGTGGTACCAAAATGATCAGCAGTAAGGAGATGCTGAAGGTCCTTAACAGGTTAACCCTGGAGTAAAGTAGGCTGAGAGTGGCATGATCTTTGCAGGTAGCCACTGGAGATAGAGAGGTGCAGTGGGGAAGCCCCCCCACCTCCTCCCAGAGAGAGGAACGCGTTCCAGGGGACGGCCTGCAAGCTGAGCAGGTACAGAGGAGGAGGAGTGGCTGGGGAACACTAGTGTTTTCCTGTTGATGCTTTATGTCAACTCCCTGTCCATCCCCCATTATTCCTACCCTGGTCTGGCCGCTCATTTATAGGTGGGGAAAGTCATGTGACCACATCATCACATGACTATGTCATATATTTCCAAGTCCCCATTTCATCATTTGCAGGTTATATTGGCTGACCAGAGGATGGTGCCAACGAATCAAGAGCCTGCCAAACTCCTGCAAAGGTCAAAGAACTAACCTGCCAATAGGAGGTGCTGCTGAGCCCTAGTCCTGGATATTTTGGTCCTAGTGTTTTCGAACCCTAACCTTGTTGCCAGACCTGGTAGATCAATTAACCTGACGGTGTCTGGGTGTCTTCTCCAGTCCTCGTGAAGATGCTCTGGACAGGAATTTAACCCTCAACCCTTGAAATTAAAGGCGAGGATGCTAGCGACTAGGCCATTTAGAAACCCCTACTGGAGTCAGTGCTTTCTGGCACCTTAAGATTCTAATAATAATAATATTTTTAATTTTAAGGCACCTTTCAAATGCTAAGGTGCAGTACAGATTAAAATCAGAAACAAATCAGAATAAAACAGTCTTAAAATCAAGCAAACATCATAAATATCATTCACCATAGGCCTGGTGCCACAGAAAAGTCTTTAGGGCTGATTTAAAGCCCTCCACAGTCGTGCACTCCCATAACTGATGAGATAGAGAATTCCAAAGTGTGGGAGCCATGAACATAAATGATCTGGCCCCTGAAGCTTTCAAATGTACCTTAGGAATCTCTAGCAACCCCTCACCGGCTGAGCGGAGCGATCACCCAGGGCGATAAGAAACCAGGAGCTCTTTCAGGTAGTCCGGCCCAGTCCGTGTAGGGCTTTAAAAGTCAGCAAGCCAACTTTAAAGGTGATCCACCACTGAACTGGCAGCCAGTGCAGTTCGCGAAGCACCAGCGTAATGTGACAGGACCGAGAAGATCCTGTTAAAAGCTGGGCCGCCACGTTCTGCACCAGCTGCAGGCGGCAGATTTCCACCCCAGAAAGCCCTAGGTATAGGGAATTTGCAGTAATCTAAGCGTGAGGACACTAAGGCGTGGACCAAAGCAGGAAGGTCGCTGGATGGAACCAGATGTTTAATCCTGGAGATATTCCTTAGATGGTAAAAGGAAGATTTGCTGACAGCCGACACCTGCGAATGCAGGGTCAACCCTTCGTCAAAAATTACCCCAGGTTTTGCACCTGGTTAGAAGTCGGGAGGGGGACACCCCTGTGAACAAGTCTAGAGGGCAACCCACCTCCCAAACCTCCTGTGCAGCGACCAGGTTCCACAACCATCACCTCAGTCTTACCAGAGTTCAACTTCAGCCAGCTCGAATCCATCCACTCCTGGATTTCTTTGAGACAGCTATTAAAAACCAAGAGAGCTCTATCCTGGTCAGACGCAAAAGAAAGGTAGAGCTGGGTATCATCGGCATAACAATGAAACCTCAGCCCATACCTTCTTACAATGTCTCTGAGGGGTAGCATGTACACCGTGAACAACATGGGCGACAAAACCGAACCCTGAGGGACCCCACAAGACAGAGAAACTGGATCTGATAAAAACACTCCTGATACCACTCTCTGAGCTCTTCCAGTGAGGAACAATGTAAACCATTTTAGGACAATTCCCGTCATTCCACAGATGCACCTCAGACGGCTAAGTAACAACCCATGGTCCACGGTGTCAAACACTGATGATAGAACCAGAAGAACCAAGATGGAACGTCTCTTCCAATCTCTAGCCATCAGGAGATCATTGAGCACCCGAACCAGTGCTGTCTCAGTGCTATGTCTCTTTTGGAAACCGTACTGGAGGGGGTCATAGATGTCATGGATGGTCAAATGGTCTTCCAGTTGTGCTGCAACTACTTTCTCGATCACCTTCCCTAGAAAAGGGAGGTTAGAGATTGGCCTGTAGTTAGCATGGCAGTTTGGTTCCAAAGTAGTTTTCTTCAAAAGTGGTATCACTACCACCTCTTTCAGAGAGTTAGGAAACTCTCCAGATTCCAAGGAGTACCAAACTATCCACACAAGGACCGGACCAATAACATCGAGACAACCCAAGATCAGGGAAGTTGGTCCCGGGTCCAAACTACAGCATGTAGGGTGCACACCCTGGATGATCCGCATGACATCCATGAATTCGGGATGGCTGAAGGTACTCCAGGAAAACCGAGGGACAGTGACCTCATACTGATCACAAACAACACCCAAAGAGTGCACTGGTTGGAGCCCTGCCCTGATGTCAGCCACCTTATCAGCAAAGAATCGAGCAAGATCATCACACTCTATTTGTGAAAATGCTTTCCGGACTTGAAGACAGGCTGGGTTGCACAGTCTGTCCACAGTTCAGAACAGCTGAGCTGGTCGGTTCTGAGCTGCCACAATCTCCCTGGACAGGAACTCTGCCTTCTTATGGGTGATTGTGAATTGATAGACTTGATAATGGTCCATCAATCTAAGGCGGTCGGCATCAAGGGCAGATTTCTGCCAGCGACGCTCTAACCTTAGTCCTAGTCGCCGCATCTCCCTCAAAACCCCATCAAACCATGGGGATCGAGGGTGAAGGTAAAGAAGATGAACTCTGACTGGAGCAATAACATCCAGGGCCCTTGAGACGGCCGTATTATTGGCCATCACGAGGGTCTCTGGATCACTGCTTGCCACAGAAAAGGACGATAGGCCAAGTACCGCAGATAGGCTCTGAGAACTTATATCTCATAAAGGGTGGTACCTGACCATCTCCACAAGGGAAGGGTTACAGAGGGGGTGCAAAAACTAAACCCTACGGTGTAATGATCAGTCCACGTAACTGGTTCCATCCCCAGGTTGGAGGCTTCGATCACTAGGAGGAAAACCAGGTTGAGAGAGTGTCCGTGTTTATGAGTAGCAGTGGTAACCACCTGTGTAAGGTCCAGAGATGTCATTAGCTGGAGGAAGTGCTGTCCAAATTGTGAGAGTTCATCGTTGATCCAGGCATTAAAGTCGCCCAGATCCATCAGTCTGGGTGACTCAAACGTCATGTTGAAGATGAAGTCTGCCACTTCCTGAAGGAATTGCTTCTCATCTCCAGGTGGACAATAGATGAGAGCAATCTGACAACCTACACCTGCTACTACAGTACACTCAAATGACTCTGCTTCTTCAACTGGTAAACTCATGAAGTTTAGTTCAGTCTTGAAACAGACTGCAACCCCCACGATCCAATCACGGGCGGTGTATCACCGAGTACCCGGCTGGAATTAAAATGGGGCCAGAGTTTTCATCCAGCCAGGTCTCGGTGATGCAAGCCAGGTCCACTGTTTCAACAAGATCCGTAATAATGGCAGTTTTGTTTTTAATGGACCTGGCATTGCATAACACCGCCCGAGTTGGATGAAACTCTCGAGTCGCCCGAACCATCTGCCTACCATAGTCAGTAGTGCCCTTGGGTATGAAAACCAAGCACAAAACCCCATACTCTGGGTTCCATTTCACCCCAGGGCGTCTCCTGGATCTTATTACCACAATGTGATGGCCTCCTTCATTCACCCTCCACTGTTCGCACACCTCCATCTCCTCCAACTCCTATGCATGATACCCAATGCCCTACAACGTTGGTAGGTGGCAAACTGGAGAGGAGGAGGAAAAAAAGGACGGAGGGCGCGAAGAGCAGTGGGCGAATAGTGCACAACTGCGGGGGCTAACATCCCAGGCATTCAAATAACCCAATAAACTAACAATTAAATGAATATCACAAACTTCTAGCTGGGACATCACAGGAAAAGGGGATTCACCTCCAATAAGACAGGACATGGGAGGGCAGTATCCGTGGTAAAGAGAAGGACGGTTCCGTATGCCAGGGAGCATGGCATGGAGGAGAAAGGACCAAGACAGGGGGAGGGTCAGGGATGGGGGTAACAGGTCTAAACGAGAGTATGAAATAGGGTGGGGGCCCTACACTGCCAGAATGGAGGGCATATTTGGTAGAATTATAGGGTGCAGTGAGTGCGGGTCGGCCATGGTATTGGACATAGCCTGGAGGATGGGGGTTGCATGGTGTGCAGGAACCTGGAGCAGCTGAGGGGGAAAGTAGGGGAAACACTGAGGATGTGGGTGGGGATGGCACAGAGTGCATGTTCAGAGGGAGAATGGAGATTCTCTGAGATATGGGGTGGGGGGTGATGGGGCTCGGGCGGGCGAACCAGTTACGGGCGGTATGGGTGGCTTTTCTGACCCCACAAGGGACAGTAGCAGGGAGAACAGAACTAAAGGCATGCCACTTAGGGGCAGTAAGGATGGCTATTCTAACCCCATAGGGGGCAGTAGCAGAGAGGGCAAAACAAGGGGCAGGCCAGTTAGAGACATTGGGGTGGCTATTCTGACCCAAAAGGGAGCAGTAGCAGAAGCAGAAAGGACAGAACTAGGAAGAGGCAACTTGGTGCTAAAAGGAGGGGGGTGAAGAAATAGGGGGAGGAGCTACAGGGACATCACGAGAAGACCTGCGGGGGGGGAGGAGCATGGGGATTGGAGGACGGTTGGAAATAGGACCACAGGATGTGCATGCATGAGAGGGGAGGAGTTTAACAAGCAAGATAGGTTCAGACATAGGCGGGACGGGGTCACGGAGCTTAGCAACAGGTTCACTCCACTTACGACTCTGGCAATTGAGGAGATAGAAGAATTAGAAGATGGAGATGGAAGGGGGTCAGGAGCAGATGATAAGAATGAACCAAAGGCTAGTGGGAGGGGCTTCTCACCATGGACAGGAGCACAAGGACCAAGGGAGTGGGAATAACAGTGGGGGGGGGGTACACCAAGAAAGTCATAACTGAGATGGGAGTGCGAAACTGCTCAAGGTTGAACAGACCCTTGAAAGTAAAAGAACAGCTGTCGAGATATTGGGGAAAAGAAAGCAGGAGGTGGAGGGGATGCTTGAGGTCACAGGAGCCTCAATAGGGAGGGACGAGGGGGATATGGAAAAAAAGGGAAGGGTACAAAAAGGCAAGGGGTTGAAGGGGGACATAGATACTCTCCAGGTTGGTCATATCTCAGACAGAGAGGGAGCAGCTGCCAGGGTGACGGAGGGACCTGAGCAGGTGGAGGAAGGGAAGCCTAATAAAGGACTCCCAAAAGACAAGGGTGAGGTGAGCAGGGTGGTAGGGGGAGTAGTGCAAAAAGGAAAGGGATTGAAGGGAGATAGGAATGGGGGGATGCAGTGGCATAAGGTGGAGGACAAGGCAAGAGGGGGATGTACCTCTGAAGGGAGGGTATGCTGAGGGGGACAAAATTGGGGAAAACAATAAGGAAGGAAGCTGGTCTGTGAGGACTGAGGAGGGAAGGCAAGGGGGAGGGATAACACAGCAGAATGTTGGCAAGGAGAAAGTACTAATAGTGGGGGACTCAATAATAAAGGGCACGGGATGGGGTAGGAAGGCAAAAAAAGAGCAGGGGTATATGGGCTGAATGCTTACCAGGGATGATGGCAGGGGACATTATTCACTACATTCCATCCTGGGGGAGAACCCAAGATGAGAAGACACACCTGTTGTTCCATCTAGGGACGAACGACCTAGCAGGAAACAGTGTAATGGAGGTGCAGACTAGGTTCGGGGCACTGGCCAGGTTCTGTAGTGGGTTGGGGTTTAAGACGCTTACGTTTTCGGAGGTGCTGTCGGTTCCGAGAGTGAGTTCAGACAGAAAGAAATAAATAGAGGAGTTTAATGGTTGGCTAAAAGGCTGGTGTGCTGAGAGAGGGTTCGGATTCCTGGGAGACTGGGGTGATAGATGGAGGGATGAAAGTCTCTTTGCTCCAGATAGGCTTCACTTAAATCTAGAGGGAGCATCTGTGCTTAGATGCAAGATGGCAGAATTCCTGGAGAGTATACTAAATTTAAACTAGTTCGTGGGGTCAGGATTTTGCAAGCCTCTGAGGGAGGTTCAAGTGGGCAGACAGCCCCCCCCCAAAGTATAAGCTGAAACCAGTATAGGCACAGGAAAAGAATAAACACACTGAGGGGAGAGGGTGGGAGAAGGATAGAGGGCAATAGGGATCAAGGTAACACCGGGTTGGGGGAGTGGAGAGGACTGTGTGCAAATGCAAGGAGCCTAGGCAGCAAAGTTCCAGACCTGGCAGCAGTCATGGCTGAGGCAAGCCTGGATCTGGTGGGGATAACGGAAACGTGGTGTCATGGGGACCAGGAATGGGACATGGAAATACCCAGGTCCACGTTGTTTAGGAGGGACAGGGAGAATAGGAGAGGGGAGGTAGCACTGTAAGTGAGGGAGGGCATCAGCGTAGTGGAATTACAGAGTAGAATGGGAGGTGCAGAGTACATTTAGGTAGCTTTGCCCTTTGGGAAGAGGGAGGTTGTACGTGTTGGGGTGATCTACAGGCCACCCTCACAATTGGACTCAGAGGACGAGATAATGATGCAGGAAATAATGAAAATGACTAATAAAGGCGAGGTGCTATTGATGGGGGATCAAAATCTACAGTACTCGACATGAGATGGGAAACCTCATCAGCTAAATCAGGCAGAAGCAAGGCTATAGTTGATTGTCTGCAGGCAGCCCTCCTCAAGCAGCTGGTTAAAGAACCCACTAGGGAGGGGGCTTTGCTGGACTTAGTCCTGACAAATGGTGGCAGAGTGGGTGAAGTCACAGTGGGAGAACATCTTGGTTCGAGTGACCACAGTACTATCTGGTTCACTTTACAGACATCTGCTGAGGGTATTCGAACCAAGGCAAAAGTACTAGATTTCAGATGGATAGAATTTACCAAAATGGGTATCCTGTGATGATGGTGACCACAATTGGGCACCTGCCGAAAGAGTGACTCAGTCGCGGTGCCTGTGGATGGGCTGATTGGGGAAGCTGGGCAACCGGATGGTGGGGTGGGTGAAATAGAGACCGGATGTCACTATATCTCTACGCTGCGGGGGGAGTGAGCACGCCGAAGCAGGCTGGGAGGACGGAGGAGGTAGGGGGTGGCACTGTGGTGAGCTGCTGAGCTGTGTTGTGGCATCGAGGCTGGTCCGCGGCCGCGGTGGGTATGGTGCTGGGTTGGGTCCGGGCTCAGGTGCCTTTTGTTGCGCCCGCCTGTTTTTCTGTTACCCCTGAGTTGCACCCTGACACATGCAAACTCTGGAGCTGAGAATCTTGCTAGGGATGGGGCAAAAGCATGAACACAAATCCAAGTCCCCGCGCCGCTGTTGTTGAGCATCGGGGAGTCCATCGCCAAAAAAACTTTCAGCGATGTGACTTTGCCCTAACAGCTATCACCCATCGGTGATCACCGTTATCACACAGTACCACCAAAATGAGGGACTATGTGCGGGAGGCTATAAAAGGGGTGGAAAGCAGGAAGGGTATAGAGGACATGTGGAATTTCTTAAAAGGGGTCATAATTGGAGTGACAGATCTGGATGTCAGAGGATTGGAAGAGGGTGGATGTGGTCCCTCTCCACAAGGGGGGGGGGTAGAGAGGAGGTGCGTAACTATAGGCCTGTGAGCTTAACATCCATAGCAGGTAAAATTATCAAGAAGTTACTGAAGGGCAGGATTCTGCATTATTTAGAAGAAAATTACCTTATGGACAAGCATCAGCATGGATTCATCAAAGGGAAGTCCTGTAAAATGAACTCAATAGAATTCTTTGACTGGGTCACTAGGGAGGTGGATCGGAGAGCTCGGTGGATATTGCATATCTTGATTTTAGGAAGGCATTTGATGACATACCGCACGGGGGCTACTTTATAAATTGGATGATCGGGGCCTGGGGAGGTGGTAGGATGGGTGCAAAACTGGTTATAGGGTAGAAATCAGAGGGTAATAGTAAATGGGGTCACCTCAGGGGAGGAAATGGTCACCAGCGGAATTCCCCAGGGGTCGTTGCTGGGACCACTGCTCTTTAACATATTCATGATGGATGTAACAGAGGTACTAAGGGGAAGGGTGTGCCTCTTCATGGATAACGTGACGATCTGTTATAGGGTGAATAACCAAGAGGGGATGGAAAATATGCACAGGGACCTGAAACTGTTAGAGGCTTGGTCTAAGAGATGGAAATTGGCCTTTAACATAAAAAAGTGCAGAATCATGCACTTAGGAAGGAGAAACCAGAGTGAGACTTACTATCTGGGTGGTCAGGCCCTGGAAGTGATGGAGGAGGAGAGAGACCTGGGAATTATTGTGTCTGGGGACCTCAAGGTAGCTAAACAGTGCGAGAGGGCAGTAGCCAAGGCTAGCAGGATGTTGGGCTGTATGGGGAAGGGATTCACTAGCAGGAGGCGAGAGGTCATCATACCTGTATACCAGCAGCTGGTTAGACCACATTTGGAGTATGGGGTGCAATTCTGGAGGCCGTTCCTGAGAAGGGACATGGACAGGCTGGAGCATGTACAGAGGACAGCTACCAAGATGGTGGCAGGGCTCAATCACTTGCCATATGAGAATAGATTGAAGGAATTGAGCATGTACTCCCTTGAGCAGAGGAGGGATGGGGAGATATGATTGAGACCTTTAACTATGTTAAGGGGATCAACAGAGAGCCAGTAGAGAAACTCTTTAAACTACAGGGGCAGAAGAGAACCAGGGGGCATGCATTACAGGTAGAGGGAGGCAGGTTCCGAGGGAACAAAAGGAAGAACTTTTTCACAGAAAGGGTAGTGGAGAAATGGAATGGGTTCCCAGATGAGGTAGTAGGGGAGACCACCGTAAAGGGCTTTAAGAAAGCATGGGAAGGCCACATGGGTCTGGTATCGGGGGGGGGAAGGAAGTAGGGCACTGGATGAAGTCCTAGCCATCAGCTAGGGCACCTTGGGCAGACTGGGTGGGCCAGGCGGTCCTTTTCTGCTGTCATGTTTCTATGTTTCTGTGATCTCAGTCTTTCCCATACTCGAGCATAATGACAAAATTGTTCAGTCAGAAATGTTTGCTCTGGTTTTCTGCACCTCCATGACACAGGGACACACCCTGAAGCTCGGGGGTGGCAAATTCAGAGATAAGGTTAAAAGACTCATTTTCTCCCAGACAGCAGTGAGCACATGGAACAAGCTATCAGCAGAGACAGTGATCATGAGTGCAGTAGCCTGCATGAGTTTCTGCTTAACAAGGGAATCACAGAAACAAAGTAGAGTAATGTAAGGAATAAGACCATTATGTCTCCCCATTAAGAACGCAGATGTTACCCTATATATGTCTGTTTTATTGTTTTTATCTCTAGTTAACTAAGGTGAATTAAAGTGCACAGCCTGCAGCAATGTGCTTATTGGGTTATTCTGCACGCTGTTTGGTGGTTTACTGGGATTCTGATAGAAATAATTTAGTCTTTAGAATAGTGACTGTATATATTTATAACCCATCCTTTGGGGGCTTACTTTAATTGCCAATGTTTCTCCCATCTTCTGTCTCTGCCTCTGGCGTTCCCTGAATCCCCAAAGTGTATCACCACCTGGCCTGAGCCCTTTAAGGTGCCCCAGTGTTTCCCGAAACAGCCTTGTACTTTGTTTAGCCATGTTTCAGCTTAAAAGCTGAGCCACGAGCTGACGGCATTTTCCTCAGCCACTGGCACTCGCACACGTGTGAAGAAAAGAGCTTTAATGTTACCGACTGCCATTGTGGTCATAACAAGGAGTGTGTCAGTGGTCCCAATGCCCCTGGCATACTGAATGTGGACCGGGTGACCTGAGAAACCTTATTAAAGTTTAAATAAAGGGTTTGAACAGGGCACGATAGCAAGATTCATGCATAGTAATGAGCCCTCATGAATATTAATGAGGGAGCTGTCTGCTGCTAGGGATACTATATTACGGTGGCAGCGACAGGCTCAGGTGGGGGCATAAATGTAAATAAGGGAGGGTGTCTGTGAGGGGCACTGAAGGGGTTACTAAACAGTGGGGCTATTGTAAATAAGTATTTCTGTGGGCTGCACAGAATTTTATTGTGGGACAACATGAGGACTGCTAATAGACTAAACGGGGGCTGTCATGTTTGTGTTGCTTTGACCCTCTTCCAGCAGCCAATCGGGTAATAGGGCGGACCAACCTAGCATTGAGTACAACGAGCAGTGATGAGTGTTAAAAGGTGCACTAGCAATAAATTTCAGTGCACGGTGATACAGTGTGTCCAGTTTAAATTTAAAGTTATCTTTTTCAACGTAATAGGGCCTAGAGTTGGATCAAGGGACTCCTGGGAGAGGGAGTGTGCTATTTCCAGGGGCAAAAAAAACCCCACCAATTAGAGTTAGCAGAGGGCTGAAAATGGTGATTGATAGCCCTGGACAACAAATGGAAGGGTAGATCTCAGGAGATAGAATGATCCCAGGGGTTTGGGGGTATTTGAGACAGTCTTGACCAGGCTCCTATCCAGTCAGGAGGGATCTGTGATTGAGAGGTCTGAACTGAGTCCTTGCTCAGGACTTGAGTGGGAGCTGCTGCTAAGGAAAGAGTGATTCTATGAGATATAGAGAGACTGAACTGATTTGAGAATGCCCAAAGCAATTTGAAACTGTGCTGTTTCTTCTGGAAAAGACTTTTCACTGCAGAAATCCTGCACTGTTTTGGAACTCTGGGAAGCTGCCTTGAGAGTTTGAACATTCTTGGAACTGGGTGCAAGCCAGGCTATGTGGAGACTGTTTGAGAACTGTACAATTTGATGGGAACTGCATCCAGCTGGAGCTGCTTTGGAAACCGGTCTAATATTCAGAGACTGTGTGAGCAAAAGGTGAGCAGGTGTTTCCATAATCTAAAACCTCTGCTACTGCTGAACGCATCAGTGTGTAGTGAGGCTATGCTTAAAGCCTGTGAATCAGTGGCCCAACGGCACTGCAGATCAAAAAAGATAAAAGTTGCCTGGCAGCCCCAGAAATTGTTGTACAGTGCAGGGAAAGAGTGAAATCTACCAGCTTTGGAGGCACTCTTCAGAGCCAGGGACGGAACTTGCTAACCCCTCTCAAGTGGGGCCTGCTCAATGTGGGAGGTCACCAGCACTTGCTAGAGTGCTAGGGCACCTGCGACCTGTGTTGGGAGCCAGACTGTGGTGCCACTCCCAGGTCTGGGCCTCCTGTGGCTGGGTGGAACCTGCATGTGTGCTCTGCAATGGACCAGAAGAGGCCAAAGGTAACAAGCAGCTAGATCTCCAAGCAAGGGGGATAAGTTGCTAGACCTTCAATCAAGATCAAGGCCTAATAGCAAGTATCAATCTGCAGCCCGTGTGTGTGCCCTTTGCAAACGGAGCTCCTTGTTCTCGGATCAGTGACAGCCCTGCATCTTGGAGACTGCTAATAATCATCAAACTGTGAGTACTCAGGGCTTGCCCTGGAAACCAAGGGGAGTGCTCAGTTTCAATTAATCAATCAATCAGACAATTTTTATTTAACCAGGCAAAACACCATTGATCAAGCTCATTTTCAAGATGATCCTGGGAGGACAATATCACAATACAGTAGAAAGCGCAGAAGCACAACTGAACATAAAGTAACAACATATTATCAAGTAGAAAACAATGAACAAACGAAGTTGGTGTAAGGAGTACTGGTGCATATGATACAATAAAATAAAAATTAGACAAATGTACAAGGGTTGCAACAACTCTCTTAACAATTCAAATTAGGTAGCTATAAGAAGGCAAGCCCAACACCTAGATATGGCTGATATTATCGGCTACACACAACTCAACCCAGGATACCCTCCAGGTGTTCTCGGTGGATAAAGGTAAGAGCAATGAGGCTTGAGTAGATAATAAAAGGTGATAGAGGGGAGAGGTGATAGAGGAGGAGAGTGGCAGGCTAGTGGCTTGGTAGTAGTTAGAGAAGATGGGGAGGGAGGGAGGGTTAGCAAAAAGAGTGCCATATGGGCAGTATGGAGGAGGTATAAGAGGGGAAAAAAGGGAAGGTGTAGTATGCTAGAGGTTGAATAAACAGACAGGTTATATGAGTTATACTAGCCAGACAGATGAGATATTTAGGAATGACAGGTACATGTTTCGTTCAGCACATTATTTAACAAGGATGTAAAGATGGAAATTCCAGGCATTTGTATAAGTATTAGTGAGTTCTGAAATCAGTTCCAAAGAGAGGGAAGGGCAAAACGGACAGATGAGGTGCCATAACGTGTTCTGACCTTGGGTACATCGAAAATGACAAGGGAATAACGCCTCAGACAGTAGGAGCCCCTGTGTCCATTGGAAAAGTTTGGAGACACATAAGGGCAGTTTATTTGAAATAGTTCTATGAATCCAAAGAAGGGCACCCAACAACCAGCCAACCAGTGGCAACACCCAGGCCCGCACCTATTGGGTACCTAACCAGACCTCTGAAACATTACACTGGCACCAGTGGCAATGCCCAGGCCTGCACCTATTGGGTTCCTAACGCGACCTCTGAAACATTACACTGGTACCAGTGGGGGTGCTCACAGGAGTGGTTTGGCCTATGGGCCTAGTAGTTGTTGCTTTACTCATTGCTCTAACCTTTCTCTCATCCACAGCTATCCCTTATCCAGGTACCCCTGTCCTAACTCTGTTACTCCCAATAAAGCTGTGAGTTATTGTTTGAAAAACTGTGAGAAGAGTATTGTGTGGAGAGTCACTGCATGCCGTTTATCATTAATGCCATTGTGAAATTGTTGGGTCTCTGGTGTGTGGGATGGTTGGTAGGGGAGGTGGGTAGGTTCAGCATCCCTGGAAGCTGCTCCAGCTGATCACCTGACCCACTCACAATCTTCTGTGGGTGGAGACACCATGCTATTTATTATAACATTGGGATAGGACCCCCAAACGTCACTGTAGTAAGACCCAGGCCAATTAACCTGTCTGAGGACCAACAGGCAGGGGTGATAGCCCACTGGCACATGACACCTGGGCTACATATTGTTCTCACATTTAGTATCACCTGCCCCCCCCCCCCGAGGAAGGGGTATTTGGTCTCCCTGAAAGGTTGGTGGGTTTCTGTTGACTGTCTATGGCTTGTGACTTTAAATAAAACTTCTATTTTGAAGAGTTTAAGTGGCTGAGTGGTCATTAGTTCCTGTGCACACAGATTGCCAATATGTCTCCCTTCCACTTCATAGGCAGGGATGAAATATGTATGCTGTGCAGACATGGACCAATTAAAAGGGATTCCCTACCCACTCTACTACCTGGGGCACCCACTGATTCTCTTGGTAAGTAGTAACATACTTATCAAGCCCAGAATATCTGTGTGTGCAGTGGAGCCCACTTATAACAACATCAGATATAAGAACGTCCCATTTATAATCACATTTTGTGTTCTCAGTGGACAGTTTAAATGTTACTTCAAGGAACATTTAAGCTAGATGAGGAGAGGTGGTGGAAGAAATAGGGTAGGCAGACCCCCACCCCCCCAGACTAGAGTAGGAGGTAGGCAGAACCTGAGGGGAGAGATACATCTCAGGGTGCAAATTAATAAAGGAAGTAGGGTGGTAGAAATAAAGGGGAATGGAAATGGGAGCATTAAAAATAGAGGTGGGAAAGAGGTCGGGCAATAAGAAAAAAAGAGGAGTAACAATCAGAGTAGTAATAAAATCTGGGAGGCCAAGTGTACGAATGCTAGAAGTCTGGGGAATAAGATTCCAGACCCAGAGGCCATTATGGCAGAGGCTGACCTGGATATTGTGGCCTTTACCAAGCCATGGTGCTCTAAAAACCATGACTGGGACATAGTCATACCAGGCTATACTCTGTTCAGAAAGGACAGGGTGGGAAGAAAAGGAGGGGATATGGTGTTTTATGTGAGGGAAAACATAAAAGCGACAGAGATACAGGGAATATGGGAAACAGAGGTACGGTGGATCACCCTGGAGGGGGCGGGATAGTGCCACTATTCACACTGGTGTGATCTGCAGACCTCCATCACATGGGAATGAGATAGAGAAGGTACTGTAGAAGCCATTGGCAAGATGGCAGAAAAGGGGTAGATGCTGCTGGTGGGGATCTTCAGTCTTCCAGATGTAGATTGGAGCTTCCCAGTTGCAACTTCAACTACTGTACAAGCAATGGCATCTTGGACTCCCTCTAGGGGGCATTCCTCAGGCAACTAGTCAGCAAACTCACTCATGATGGGACAGTACTGAACATGGTACTCACTAACAAGGATAGTGTTGAAGACATCGAGGTGGGAAGCCACCTGGGGACCAGTGATCATTATACAGTGTGGTTCAATATAAGGATGACTGCGAAATCAAACCAGACAACCGCAAGGGTCCTGGTCTTCAGGAGAGAAGATGTATAAAAATGGATGAATGCCTCAGGGATGACCTAGCAGGGGGAAATGACCTGGTTGGAGTGGAGGAACAGTGGGTGAAGCCTAAAAAAAAGGCATAGTGAAGGCAACAAACTTTTGTGTCACAGAGAGCCCGCTATGGTTCTCAAATGTGGTGCCTGAAAAGGTTAATGCTAAAAAGGTAGCATTCAGAAGATATATGGGGACACAAGGTGAGGAGGATAGGGAGTTGTATCTGGAGAAACAGAGAGAAGCAGGGAAAGCAGAAAGGATACGGAAGGCACAAACTGAAAAGAGAATAGCCCAAGTGGTAATGAAAGGGGACAAGATGCTTTTTAGGTATGTATATGGGCAATAGAGGAAGACCAGAGGAGGGATTGTACGTGTTAGAAGTACTGGGGGCTGCAGAGTGGGACCAGAAAAGACAGACATCCTTAACAAATACTTTTGTGCAGTGTTCACAGTTGAAGGAGAAGGGGAGGAGCTACAAAAAAGTAACAGGAGCTCTAGAGGGAGGGAGGTGGACAATAGCCCTTTTTTGGAGGAGAGAGTCCTAAAGGGACTTGCTAATCTGAAAGTGGACACAGCAATTGAACCAGATGGAGTACATCCTAAAGAGTATTGAGGAATCTCAGGGAAGTACTGGCTGTACCTCAGATAGTCCTGTTTAACAGCTCACTGGAAACCGGAGTAGTTCTGGAGGACTGCAGGAGAGCAGTGGGTGACAAGACTTGAGACAGCATGGATTTATGGGTGGGAGGTCATGTCAAACAAATCTGATAGATTTCTTTGATTAGGAGACCAAAGAATTAGATCAGGGATGAGCAGTGGATGTGGTCTATCTAGATTTCAGTAAGGTTTTTGCACTTTGCCACACTGGGGACTAGTAAACAAGCTGGGTAGCTTAGGAAGGGGCCCAAAAGTGGTAAACTTGGTAAGAAATTGAGAAGAGGATAGGCAACATTCTTGCCTCCTTGTGTATAGTATTAGTTAATTATTTTACAGACTATATCATACTCTGCTCCCTACCTGATTCACTCTATATCCTGTAGAATCTCAAGTTGTTCACTTAACAACCTGTCAGCCTAGCCTGCCCTAAATTATGTGTCTGTATATTTTTTCTTATGTACTCCCTGTTATTGTAATTATGTCACCTTTGTAACCTGATGTACTCATGTCTTTCTAGGTATGGAACCACTTTGTATCTGCTTATGTACTTGTAACCATTGTAAATGATGTAATGCCCATGTATTACTATGACGTGGAAGCTCTGTAAAAGAGCCTTTGGCTCAAAGGTACTTCCTAGAAATAAATAAATAAATAACATAGGGTGGTGGTAAATGGAGTTCACTTGGAGGAGGGGAAGGTGACCACCGGGGTGCCTCAGAGATCAGTGCTGGGACCTGGCCTCTTTAATGTCTGTATAAGTGACATTGCAGAAGAGCTGGAGGGGAAGGTCTCCCTTTCTGTGGATGTCACCAAACTATGCAATAGAGTGGGCACTCCAGGGGGATGGGAAGGATGAACAGAGACCCAAGAAAACTAAACAAGCGGACAAGGGTATGGCAGCTGGGTTTCAATGCAAAATAAAGTGCAAAATAGTGCACTGGAGGTTCAGAAAGTCAAAGGCAGAGTACAAAATGGAGGGGGGGTGTTATTGACAGCTACCAAGCAGGAGAAAGACCTGGGGTAATTATCTCGGATGACCTAAAGGTAGCCAGGCAGTGCAACAAGGCAGCTGAGAAGGCTAGTGAGATGCTGAGGTGCATAGGGTGAGGTATCACCAGCAGAAGGAGGGAGGTGGTGTTGCCTCTGTATATATCGCTGGTAAAACCTCACCTAGAATACCATGTACAGTTCTGGAGGCCGCATCTATGAAAGGACATAGACAAAGTGGAAGTGGTCCAAGGGAGGGCAACTAAAATGGTGAGGGGTCTGCATCAAAGGCCCTACAAGGAGAGACTAGAAAAACTCAGTATGTACCCTGGGAGAGAGGAAGGGAGATATGATAAAGGCCTTTAAATACCCCACAGGGGTAAATAAGGTACAGGAAGAAAGTATTTTTTTAGAAACTATGAAGCTGGAGGGGGGTAAATTCAGGAGAGATGTGAGGAAGTGCTTCTTCACAGAAAGAGTGGTAGATTCTTGGAACAGCGTACCAGTCAAGGTAATGGGGAGGAAAACAGTGGTTGGATTCAAGAAAGTATGGGATAAGCATAATGGAATCTTAGTGGAAAAGAATGGGGGGAAGGGGAAGAGACAGAGATCAAGTAGGGTCTGTGGTGATACTGTAGATAAGGAAAAATGGGCAGACTGGGTGGGCCAGGCAGTCCTTGTCTGCCAACAAATTCTATGTTTCTGTGTTTTGGATACCGTGATTTTTGCCCATTATTTTCAATGGCAGTAAAACCCATTTATAAGAACAGTCAGTCCATTTGTAAGAACATTTGTTTGTCCAGAGGTAGTGGTAGATGGTAATTATCACCTCAGAGTGTGCTAAGCCTAGGCCGAAAAGTGATCTAGTTTCCTCATTAATGGTCAATTAAGTAGTGAATGGGGTTTGTAAAAGCCGGGGTGTAACCAGAAAGATCGGTTTTGTACACGCAATCTCCAACAGCTACCCCCCCCCCCATTAAAAAATGTACACATACTCTTCAGCTGCTACCCCCTTCCAAACAAATCAGATTATTGTCAGACGATTCCTCTACTCTCTAAAGAGGTGATACGCATATCTGTTTCCTAAACAATAGAAGTTTAAACAGAGGCACTCCTCAGTGGCCTACACTAACTCAGTTAAAATGATAATGTTAACAGAAAGGCATATGGTTTGTGACAGGCACTCAACAAAACTGTACACAAATGTGTACAGTGAGTATGCCTGCCTACACCCTTGTGTAAAAGATGCCTCATGAAGAAGGCAACGCACTTTCCCTCATTGTTAGGTGAGACACTGAATCAATTTACAATACTCTGTTTGGGTAAAAGCTCTTTTAAAAAGCTGTATTATACACATTTTAATAATGGCTCTCTAAAAATCAGTTTGAGTCAAGTTTCATGAGGGTGAAAATACATTTTTTCATGGATCTTCACTGTTTTCGTTGAAGTCCTCTTATAAGAACATCTCAGTTATAAGAACATTTTTGCTTGGCATTTAGGGTGTGCCTATAACAAGGCTCTACTATACTACTGTCTGTGCAGATCCATGCTGGGCAATGCCGTTTAAGAGTGGTGCCTCCTCCTTTTCATTCCCCTCCTCCTCTTCTTGCATACTGAGCTCTGCTACCATGTCCATATGATGTGCTGTTTTCTGTTAGTGAAGGTGTTCATTAGCCTGCTTAGAACACTTTTTTGCAGTTGTCTGACTCTGCTAACTTCACACTTAGGCTCCCATACATACCTGTTGGTGGGTTGTGTTAATGGAGATATTGTATTGCAAATCTGGAAGCAGTGTCATCCTTATTTCCATATCTGCACACTTATATAAAGTTTTAACGGCTTTTCGGACTAATGTAGATTTGGAAGTAAGTTACTTGTATTTTGGATGTGGCTACCTTTGTGAAAAAGGCAACACTCATTTTGGATGCAGATGCCTTCTTTTTAGACACAGCATAATACTTTGGATACAACTTTTGCTTATGTCCATTTTTGGGATTTATGAAAATTGCTCAAGAAGTCTCTTTGATGTCCAGTTTGATGGGCAGATGTGAGGAGAGGGGAGGGGCCAGCATCAGTGGGATGAGGGGTAGTGAAGTTGCTCAGCCTGGGAACAGGGCAGATGGTCTGGGCAGCAGTGAAATGGGGTGGGTATTACTTTAATTGATCAATTCAACATATGGGCGGGGCAATGGGGGTATCAGCAACAGTGGGATGGGGAAAGGAATTCTCTTTAATGTCTGGTTTGGCTGGCCGGTGGACAGAGCCTAGAGGATCCAGGCTATTGTAGTATGAAGGAAGAAAGCTTCTATATATGTCTGGTTTGCTAGGCAGGAGAGGGAATGCATGGAGGGTTCAGACAGAAGTGAAAAGTGGGAAGGGATTACATTAAGTGACTGACTTGGTTGGGATGTTGAAGAGTAGGGGTGAAAATAAGCAGCAGTGGAATGAGAGGAAGGGAAGTTTTTTTTTGATGACTGAGTCAGTGTGCAGATGGGAGATCAGGCAAGGTGCAGGCAGCAGTGCAGTGGGACAGAGAGAGTCTTATAAACACCTTAAATTGCTGTCTGCATATGCAGTTTTGTCCCATAAGCATATGAAATATAATTACACCCTAGCAGGATAGCCCATTGGGATTTGCACCAGAAACCTGGCCCACGACCTTGGGTCATATGAATCTGGGTGTCTTACTGACAAGGCATTTGTGAAGAGAGGGTTGAGTGTCATGTGTTGGTTTACATTACATTGAATCTGTTAACACCAAAGGAGGCAACACCTATGTAGTACCCCACCCCCTGGCATGGTCTCCATGGTTATACACTGTACTACCCTACAAATATAGTTAGGCATCTAGCCTCCTCTAAAGTGTATTCTGCCTTTATTGCCTCCAACATTTATTGTTAAGGTAATATATTAAATATAGGATAATGTATGCGATGATGAGTGTGATGAGAATTTACACTGCCCCCCTGAGGTGTTGGATGCCACATAAACCCCAAGAGTGAAGCTCGAGGGGTTTATCTTGGCATCCAACACTGAGGGTGTGTGTAAAATTTGAGTTCACACACCACCCCATATTTTATTTTATATAATTGTTGGGTTTTGTTTTTTTCACCTCAGAAATTATATAAAATAAACAGAAGACATCTCTGTGCAGCTGCTGTCTGACTGGGTTTCAGCAGGGTCAGCGATTGGATGCGGCTGCTACAAAAAAAAGCTAGTTTTTGGGGGGATTGCTAGGATGCACTTCAAAATGGTTTGTGTAGCATTTGATTTCTTTTTTTAAAAAGGTTTTACTTACCTTTAAGTCCGAGCGGTGATCTAGTCGGTGGCGATTCGGAAGAGCGGTGGCTATAGGTGGGCATGTGCAGAGCGAGGGGAAACCCAGCATGTGTTTGCTGTAATAAACACTGCTTTATTACGACAAATTACACCATGGGTTTCCCATAGAAAAAATGAAACCCATTAATTATGGTACTGTATTACCTCACAATAGTTCTGTTGCTTAAAAATTGTTACCCCAAATTCAGCCTAAACCCCCCTGTTTCCAGCTTTATCTAATGCCCTCTTGTTCTCCTGTGCTCTGAAGTCTTTCAGAACTCCCACTTACCGAGTGAAATGTTCTGTGCAAAATCTTTTGGACAGTTTTCTAATCCCATCCAGTCTCCTACATCCCAGTGATAATGAATTCAAAACCATCAATGTATCTTAATATGCCCTCAACTCCAATTTTGTAATCATCCTAGTTGCCCTTCTTTGGATCCTTTTCCAGTTCAGACACATACTGTACCTTATGAGGTGATAATTTCCTTTTAAAATGTGTCATCAATAGTAACTATATAGCTCACACAATAGAAATCCCATACTGGAACAGGATGTAGACACAAGCATGTGTATTCTATACAGCAAGAAAATTAAATGGAATGAATATATAGAGAAAAAAACATTCTGAAATAATCGATGATGATAAAGCAGTCCACTTCCTGAGTAAAATGAATATGGTAGCTGGTCAGTTAGAGATAATAGTCCCTTCTTATAAAATTAAGGCATTTTTGGATTTTTCTGCTAAAAACAGCTCAAAAACTTACTCCAAATGATTGGAAACTATACAACCCAGAGTAAGGGAACCTAGAGCTTGGTACAGTACAGACTGTAGGCAACATAAAAAACATAAATAAAGTGGGCCAGTTATCTGTAAAACAGATAATGTTACAGTTGAAAAAGCTTTAAAATGTAAAAAATGGAATACAAGCAGCTGTTAAAATTAAAAAGAACTATAAAAACTCTGTATGGTAAGAGTTACTAGAGGCTATTTTGAAAAATGACATGCAAACCTTCTGGGCTGTTACATAGATACATAGACACTGCAGCAGATAAGGGCCTATGGCCAACCCAGTCTGCCCATTTCAGCTTGTAAGTTCCCTTTACATTTTCTAGAAGTCTGTTGCCCCTTACCCCGACCTCCAGAATTCCCTTATGTCTATCCCATGCATTCTTAAATCCCATGATTGTTTCAACCCCCACCGCTTCCTCAGGCAGGGTGTTCCACTTGTCCACCACCCTTTCTGTGAAGAAATTCTTCCTAATGTTTTCTCTGAATCATCCTCACTCCATCTTCATTCAATGCCCTCTAGTCTTGGAACATCATTTTCACTGGGAAATAGTGTATTCCTGCATCCTGTTCCTCCCTGTAAGGTACTTGTATGTCTCTAACATATCCCCTCTCTCCCTGCTCTCCTCCAGGGAGTACATATTCAAGTCCTTCAGCCTGTCCTCATAGGAACTGTGATGCAATCCTTGTACCATCTTTGTTGCCCTCCTCTGAACCTTCTCTACCCTGTCTATGTCCTTACATAGGTAAGGTCTCCAGAACTGTACACTGTACTCCAGGTGGGGCCTCACTAGTGTCTTGTATCGTGGAATTATGACCTCCCTTTTCCTGCTGGTGATGCCCCAGCCTATGCATCCCAGCATCCTATTTGCTTTACCTGCTACCTTGTCACACTGTTTCCCTACCTTGAGGTCATCAGAGATGATAACCCCAAGGTCCCTTTCCTGCTTGGTGTATGCTATATCCCCCACCCCAAATGTTAAGTTGTTCCAGGGTTTTTGTGCCCCATATGCATTGTCTTGCACTTCTTTGCATTGAATTTCAACTGCCAAACCCTTGACCATTCTTCAAGCTTCTGCAGGTCCCTCTTCTTTCTGTTTACATGCTCTGGCACGTCCACTCTGTTACAGAGCTTTGTGTCATCAGTGAACAGGGAAATTCTGCCTTCTAGGTCCTGCACAATGTCACTGATGAAGACATTGAATAGGACCAGTCCCAGCACTGATCCCTGTGGTACCCCACTGATCACTCTTCCCTCTGTACAGTGACAGCCGTTTACCACCACCCTCTGTGACCTACAGCCCAGCCAATTACCCACCCACCACACTACTGTCCTATCCACTCCCATATTCCCCAGTTTGTTTAATAGCCTTCTACGTGGCACAGTGTCAAAGGCCTTGCTGAAGTCCAGATAAGCCACATCCACTGCCCTCCCCTGATCCATCTCCCTTGTCACCCAGTTGAAAAATTAAATGAGGTTGGTCTGGCATGACTACCACCCACTGAAACCATGCTGCCTTGGGCCCTGTAGTCCGTTGGCAATCAGATGTCCCACCAATCTCTCCTTCAGTAGTGTTTCCATGATCTTCCCCACTACCGGGGTCAGGCTGACTGTTGTACCACAAGGGACTGCAGAGGGAAATAGAAAATATAACATATGTGCTAGTATTACTGCAAATGAGTGACTACTGCACTTTAAAGCCATTTAAAAGGTTAATGATGGTTTACCATGTTCAGACCTAGATTAAGAGCATGCAAGATTACAATTATCAGCTATTTCTTTGAAGAAATTGCCTCCAGTACATCCAGGGGAAGGAAAAGTAGGAATACTTATACAAAAAAGGAAATAAAGCTGCTGGCTTTGATGCTCTCCTTGCTGAAAATTTTCAGTATAATGTAAATTATTGGTCAGAATTATTGACTCCAATTTTTACAATAATTAATAATGGCATCATGAGGAGGAGGAGCCTGACTGCAAGAAGGCATGAAGCTTGTGCTACAAGGAGTTGCTCTGCAATGGCTCTCCCCACGGCATGATATATACACTCGCTAACCCCGACATTTAATTTGGATACTTAACAAATGCCTGCTGAATGTTTACTGGTGAATCTACATACAGGGATTTTGGCTTGGGTATGGCAAAGAAAAAACCTCTGTCTGGACCTAAAATGAACTTCCCAAATAAATCGTTTACAAAATTGATATAGGCACTTGAAATGCAAACAAGAATGAAATCAGCAAAAACAGAACTGGCAATAAAGAATTGCAAGACAGACACTCACCGGAACTGACAAGAGTAAGCCTTCCTCAGATCAACACCAAGAGGGCTACGATAAAGAACACAGCCTTCATTTTCTTGAAAAAATCCATGGCCATTAATTTGGTCAGTTCTGATCAAAGATAGCCAGAGAGTAATAAGCATGAGGGTGTAACCAGTGTGAATGGAGATGGAGGAAATTCTGAGGCTTCAAATCACCCGATGACTATAGACTCGTAGGAGAGGAGAGATGACAGTGGACTAAACACAATAGACAACAGCAAGTGCCTGCAGGAATCAGTCCATACTCAGGTCTACATTTTGAATGACAGTCTAGAAGAACCAGATACTAGAAAGCACAGCCAAAAAGAGCCCTGAAAGAGCCTTCTCCTGGTATGGAGCCATTGACCTCGGGTACTGTGTTTTTCTTCACTTCCAAAAACCTGATATGCACTTAAATGGAGACAACAACAATATTTTTAACAAAGAGGTGAAAGGTCTGGGGGATCTGAACAGAACCTAGATAGCCTGGCAGATAATGATATTGAGGATACCAATGATAGTAATGAGGAGGAATTGAATTCCGAAGAGAGCAGTGAAGGTTTAGTGACAAATGCAAATCACCTGAACCAAGAGGGATTCAATGTTTCAAGTGCCAATTCTAAAAAACTGAGGAAAAGGGGTGTAAAGAAACATTTATTCCTGAAGGGGCTGGCCTAATGCTAAAGCGTTTCTAACAAAATGGAGAAAAAAATTTAAAAAAATTGAGAACATTGAAACTAAAACCAATTGTTTTCATAAAACAATACAACAAATACTAGAAGAAAATTCGGTATTAAAAAAGCAACTCTCACAAGCGCAGCACAGAATATCAGATTTAAAAGATAAAGTACTTCCAATTGATAGACAAATAAAAAGATTTGGAAACCAACAATAAAGGGGACAAAGAGAAGCTGATAGATTTTGAGGAACAGGCACACTGAAAAAATATAAGAGTCTTGGGGTGCCAGAACAATGGGACTCAAAAAGGCCATTAAGGGAAACAATGGCACAGGTGGCTGCCGCATATTTGGATACTGAGACAACAAATGTAAACTGTGATATTGATAGAATACACCGAATATATCGACCAAATCAATCACAAGGCCCCCCTTAACCTATAATCATCAATTTTTTTCACTCTGAGGACAAGGAAGTTGTGACCGGGTTATGTGGGTAGGGTAAATAAGTGAGTCACGACTTCCAAAGTAAGGTTAACACACCTTTGCTAGGTGTGATGTTTATTTTCCAGATGGAGTAATTTTTTTTGTAAAAAGGATATTTTATATACAAAAATAAAGATATACCACATTTGGCACAAGTCTTACATTTCAGACTTAAATAACAAAAGAAAAACTGAAATAAACCCAAAGAAAACAGCTCTTCTGAGCTCTCAGAACTACCCTCCTCTGGTAGCTCTGCCACAGAGTAGAAAACCTTCTTATCACAGTTTCTACAATCTTCTGTGTCTGAGATAACCTCTCCTCATGCACTCTCAGGCCAATATGTTTTTTTTCTGTGAACTAGGGCTGCTTTTACACAGATCGCTACAGCATCATCAGATCAGCTGATCTGCCCCTTTTCTATTTAATAGTCAATCTTCCTCTAATACAAACATTTTGGTAGATCAGCATGACTTCACATATAGATTTGATTTGAGACATCAAACAATAATGAGTCATTCCTTTATTTCATATAAACACTGTAGCAGAAGATATTCAGAAAGACATCTTAATTATCTCTAGACATGAAACTCCTCCCCTTTTCCAGTTAATTGCTAACCAGGGAGTTCCTATATAACAGCCTCCACATGGGGCTGCTGGCTCCTAAGCGCCCATTTTACATGATTGCTGTGTTCAGGTAAGAGCTCTCTTCATTTTCAGAGGCAAGGAGAAAAGAGAAATCACTCCTGTTTACTTCATTTCTGCACAGTCTTCTTTCTTTAGTTACCTTCTCCTGTTGTATCCTCACTGAACAATGTAACTGCATTTCTTTATGTTTAATTGGCTTAGGCAACAAGTTTGTACCCAGTGCAGCCTTTCTGTTTATGCTGTATTTTTACTGCCTGCACTGTTTCTTTGCACATTGCACCCAGTACTCGATGTATGCAGCTCTAGGGGAAGTGTTTTTATTTAGGGCTACCATTCTTTACACTCTGCCCAGGAAAAGACATTCTATACTTTCTTTATGCAGGCATAGGCAGGGGATGAAGAGGAAATAAAAGAGGGACAGTAAAGGGAGCAGAAGATACCATTATGGGTGGCCTTCTCATAATGGTAGAGTTAGATATATATAGTTTAGAAGAGAGAAACGTTTGCTACTGCAGTAGACTTTATAGGGAAAGAATTATGCCAAAGCCTTCAAAGTGTGTGTGTGTGTGTGGGGGGGGTCAATCTATCACAGAAGTGCTTATGGCAGCAGTTTACAAAAAAGAGAATAAATTTGATGGGTGCAAGCATTTCAGTTTTCAATGATCTTCCAGCCAAAATTATACATGAGAGAAAAAAATACAACTTATTTAAAAATAAACTTTGGCACAACAACTACAGGGCTTCTATAATATACTCAGCCAAATTAAAAATATCATAGATGGAGTTCAACACATTTGTAATTTATTAGAAGAAGCAAATCGAGACTTAAAAAATTTTACCAAAATATTTTGAATAATTTACAGTTAGGTATCTTCTAAATATGTAAATCAGCATGCATGTTTAGTAATAGTAAGGGGTTGGGGGCTTTCAATTAACAGGGTGTTTATCTTTATTTTAGTCCTTTGGCTAAATATGTACCTTAAACCAATCAGGTATGAAATCAAGAAGAAAGCACGTGTCTTGGGGGAGGTGACCTGCAAGAGAAAATGTGACCTCCCACTTATTGATCCGACAATAGCTCATATTAAGAAGAAGTACCTGTTTTTTAAGGTAATAACAGATGAGCTGGAATCTCAAAAAATCAGGCCTTCAAGAGATAAGAGATTGGCTTCAGAATTTTTTTTGGGGGGGAGGAGGAGGGAATTTTCTGTTAAACGAAACACTATGCAGTTCCAGTCTTCTCTGTCCAGGTATTGTTTGGGTCTTTTCAGGGAGAAAGGGGGTAATAATGGTTTTCACAAGGAGAGAGAACAGAATGCTTGAAGGCAAGGGTGGGTTCAGAAGTATTAAGTTAAATTTCACCTTATTTGCATTGCAAGGATTGCTTTTCTCTTTTTTTTTTGAATTTCTATAGAGGGATGTATTCAATCATTAGAAGACGCTGAAACAGAAGAACATTTTAAAGAAAAGTCTGTACTCTCTTATCATTTTGGACTATTGCCTATTGTTATAATGAATAATTATACAATGATTTAATTAGCCTCACTCAATGTAAATGGCCTTAACACTCCTATTAAAGGTCAAGAATTTTAACATATTGTAATAAACTGAAAGCACAGATTGTGGCATTACAGGAAGTGCATTTAAATGAAACTGAATCTAAGAAACTCATTAGGAACTGGGTGGCACATTCATTTTCCTCACCAGGTAATAAGAAAGCAAGGGATGTGACCATATTAATCAGAAAGAATTTTACCTTTTTAAAGGAACAACAATGGACTGATAAAGAGGGATGAGTTATGTTAACAAAAGGAGAAATACATAATGCAATGAAAATAACTACTGCATAAGCTCCGTATGTGGTCTATTTACTGAATATAGTAAATTCTTATTAACTATCATGGAAAGTATTAATGAAATACAGGCAACAAACTTATTTCTTATGGGGGATTTTAATGCAATGCTAAATCCATGGAAAGATAAAACAACTAACATTACTAAAAGCAATATCAAACTATCACAAGATCTGAATGCATTTTTGGACGAACATAACTTCACTGACCCATGGAAACTGCTTAATCTAAAAGATAAAAAATATACACACATAGATCATAAAAATCATAATTTTTCATGAGTAGATTATATTTTCATTTTCAAAAACATGATGCCAATAGTTTACACAACTTCAATAAGATATATAATACATTCTGATCATGTAGCAATATAATTAAATAGTATACCAGCTATGGATAACAACATCCAAAATAAGAAATGAGCCTTTAATAATGAATTAATTAAACATCCACAATTAAAAAAAAAATTAGAGAAATAACTCAGAACTTTTGGTACTATAATTACTCAGGCCAAGAAACAGTTTCTTTACTATGGGATGCCTTCAAAGCAGTTACAAGAGGAGCAGTAATTTCATTTCAGATATGGTTAAACAAACAACAAAAAAAATCATCAAAAAAATCTAGAACAAAAAATGAAGGTGTTAGATAAGTTAATAATTCAGAACTATGAAAAAAAATATGTAGGATTGGTATAACAGCAAAATACAACAACAAAATCACTTAACAAAAGTTAACATAAAAAAGGTTAAAAGGGCAAGGTACAGTACTTGCAAGGAAATAAAGCAGGTAAACTATTGACCAGCTTGTTGAAGAAAAATAAAGAACATAATATAATAGGTACACTCAGGAATAAACAAGGAGCCCCTGTTAATGATAGGGGATGAAAGATACAGTTCTTCAATATTACAAATCCATCTACCAAAAAGAAATGAATATAGAAAAAATATAATTCATTAATTTCTTCAAAACCTGCAATTTTGACAAGTAGAGGTTGACAATAACCCTCTAACCTTAGTAGAAATTAAAAATATTATACAATAGTTACCCAAGAACAAAAGTTCAGGTAAACATGGATTCACAAACAAATTCTACCAACGTTTTGAAGAGGTGGTGCCATGGCTGCATAGGATAACACAAGAAGCAATGAATGGTGAAAGGAGCCTCTCCAGATTGATGATGGAAGCTTGGATAGTACTAATCCCTAAAGAAAATAAAACAAAAGATCAAATAGGCAATTATAGACCTATAGCACTACTAAACACCAATAATAAAATTATTGCCAAAATGATAACGGCTAGACTTCTGGGGGGTGTCTTCCCTCAGTCATACACATGGATCAGCTGAGGTTTATACTAGGAAGGACTATAGCATTAGCAATCAAAAAAGCACAGCTTCTAATACAATATGTTCAAAAGTCCCCAGAAAGTTATTATACGCTCACTTTAGACGCCACAAAGGTGTGCAACTTGATACAATGTAAATTTGTGTTTAAAACATTGAAAAAAATGGGAGATACGAGAGAAATTTCTTAATATTATTCAACTATTGCACAAAAATTCCAAGTCTGTATTTCTACTTAATGGGCTACCAATAGAAGAGACAGACATGACTAACTGGGTATGTCAGGGGCACCCCCCTATCATCAATCTTATTTACTGTATATTAATAATAGAACCCTTATTAAGGAAAATCATACACAACACATGCAGTAAAGGTATTAAAGTTGAGAGACAAGAGTACAAATTAAGTGCATTTGCAGATGACACATTAATATTAATAAAAGATCTGAAAGCGTCCATCCTGGCACTATTGGACCTTATACAATAATTTTCCAATGTCTCTGGTTACCAGCTTAACCAGCAACATTCCATGATTATGCCAATAAATAAGGTACCCATCAACATTGACTTTATTAACTTAGAACGATTCTCTAAGACTAACCAGATTAAATATTTAGGTATACAGCTTACCAGTCAAATAGAACAAATAATTAAAATTAATTACAACATAACTAAACAAAAGATTCAACAGAAATTAGAAATGTGGCAAAATTTTTCAATTTCATTATGGGGCACATTCAGGTAATTATGATGATGGTGTTATCACATTATGTGTATGTTTTACAGGCTTTATATGGTGCACCCAGTTTCAAGTGGTTTCAAGATATTAAACACATCTTATCTAAATTTCTGTAGACAGGGGGAGAACTCCATATTGCTTGGCATACAATGACAAGGCCAGTTTGTGAGGTTGATCTCGGCTGTCCAGACCCTTTAGTGTATATGCAGGTGTAGACCATGGCAAATATGTGGGACTGGTCTTTCAATAAAACTCAGCAATCAGATATATTACAGAAATTATGAACCAAGAAAAGGTTAACATCAATATCAATATCAGTCATGCTTAATTTCTAACAAAAAATGGAAAACATTCATAAATCTAAATTTCTGTACTCAATTCTTGTTTATGCTAATATAGCAAAGACTAAATTTGGGGGGAAACAAATTCCACAATTATATGCTCCCATAATTTGTGGGATTCCTGTAACAAATAACTCTAAGAAAATATGTTATTATCTCTAAACAAAAAAACATTATGACATGGAAACAGATATTAGATTCAAATCAAATACTATCATATGTGCAATATCAAAATATTTGTAATTTACAGAAAATTCAAAATTATATAACATAAAAGTATATATACTGTATTTCAGAACTATTGTAAGGCATATAGTATCAGGGGCCCAGATTATTCTGCCTAGATTCAAAAAGAACAAAAACTGATGGTTAATTATTCAAAAAAAACAACTGTCAAGATTTTACTTGGTTGTAATGAAATCTCAACAGTTCCCCAAAAAAATGAAACAACAAAAAACCTGGGAAAAAGAGATGGGTTTTGCATATATCATAGATCAATGGAAAATATAATCTAATAAAAAACTTATTTCTGTTAAAAACAAATCAACCAAATATAAAATTACAAATAGAGCTTACATGACACTGGTGTCAATAGCAAAGATCAACCCTTTCATACGATCACAGTTGTTGGCATGGATGTGGACATAGGGGAAATTTAATACACTGTCTTTGGGAATGCCCAAACATTAATGTGTGGTGGGAAAAGATTGCTCATAACATTTTCAATAAGATAGAAACTAAAATCCCATGTACACTCCAAGTGTTACTAGTTAATGAAGTAAGCTCATTCGGTCTAACAAACAAACAAACAAAAATAGTATATTTGGGTCTATGGCTCTTAAAAGATTAATTTTGAAGTTCTGGAACAGCCAAGGCATACCTCAGAATGTAGATAATGAACGAGGCTTTATTTTCCATGAAATGTTATTGCTAGAAGAAATAGCATGTGTCATAGAGGATAGAGATGATGAAAATAATCAAAAACTCCAAATAACTTATTTCTATATTCCCACCCTTAGTAAGAGTATAGTATGAGAAAAGGATAATTCTCCCACAATGTTAAAATTCAGGCTGCATAATGTTATAATATACTGTCTAAGAATATAACATGAATTATTACTAATAATATCAAGAAGAATCTATTGTAATGAACTATATGATGAAATAAAAAGATTAAAAAAAATAATAATGAAATCATATTGCCCCTGTGATTGGAATAGTGCAGTCATAGTTCCACTTTTTAAAAAGGGTCTGCATTATAGCCTTGGCTGCTATTGACAATTACATTGCTTCCCATTAGCCAGAAAATATAATTAAGGCTGATTCTAGAATAACTTGGTGTTTGGGTGGACTTATTTCCCAATTTCAATGTGGGTAACAGAAAAATTTCAGCACAATGGACCTTGTCTTCACATTGAATTATATTATAGAGTGCTATGCTGCACACAAAAGAAGCAAAACATTTGCTTGTTTAATTGATATAAAATAATAGTTTCATAGTATTAACAGGGACCTTCTTTGAGAAAGGTTAAATAAATTGAATATTGATGAACAACTTAATAATTGTAAAATTGCTTCACACTGACACTTCAGCTAGAATTAGATACACAAGAGATGGTGCTCTGACGACCCATTTGGTATTAAATATGATGCAAAGTAAGGGTGCCTGCTTGCCCCATCTCTGTTTAATTTGTACATAGAGGGTGGGATATTCAGATGGCATGAGAAAGATGCGCAAAAGAGGGAGCAGGTGCATGTCCAGTGTGCCATTGCGCAACAGGTGTGATATTCAAACCATGCGCAGGACAAGGTGCGCCTGCTCAATGTGGCTGAATATCACACCAGATGCATCATGTCGCAATGAGGGATGCACCACGGAGCAAGGATGATGTGCAATAGCACCCCTAGGGATGCGCATAGACAAAGACAGGAAGCAGCTGAGCAGCAGCCATGGATGCACCATATGCTGAGGAGCATGCACCAGGACAGACAGACCATCCCCCAACCCCAGCCCCCCCCACCACTAGGGCAAGGCCCCCATGAGCAGCACAACCAGATGGTGCAGAATGGACCACTGACCCTTGAACCCCAGTGCTGAACCACCAGCAGATGTGACCCAGTAGTCCCCATCTGTTGGGCATGGCGCCACTGCACAGTCCACCAGCCAACAGGGACCAGGAGCCAATGATGGCCAAGCCCCACCCATGCCACGGCAGCACACCATTGCTGCCTCACCCCAGTACAGAGTGCTTGAGACACCTAGCCCAGAAGCAGAACCAAACAGTGCATGGCACTGAAGACAGTCTGGCATCACTGTACCAAGGCATCCAGTTGCCCCAGAGCACAATGCACAAGTACTCCAACCCCACCGTGACCTACCAATACAGACAGTGACACCATCCACTAACACCATCACAACCCACACAAGGCCCACCAGCATGTCCCACACAGAGGCACATCAAGGTGGGTGACCTGGCACTAGTACCCGAGGGACCCCGCATGGGACAAGTGCCACCCTGGACACCAGCACAAGCATAAAGGCACCTCAAACACAGGGACAGAGCAAGGTCCTCCACCCATGCACCCACACCGCCACAGCACCGGCCCCACCAGGCAACACAGCACCCTCCCATGGTGCATGGAGGCCTGCATCACACAGGAGGCAACACAGGACACACACAATGCCCCCTCACCTAGTCACATGGGCGCACCTGCAAACAGCCACACAAAGCAGTGTGACAGGCCCTGCCATCATGAGGCCCATGGTGCCGTGTAACCTGCAACCAGCCCACCCCCAGGGTGCTGGTGAGCCTGAATTATGGTGGTCGCCCCATGATCCTGGCCACCCCAATGGCAGGCGCAGGGGCCTGTGACCAGTCCCCCACCCGCATGCAGCAGGACCTAATGTGACAGCCACCAGACCACAGGCACCGCCCCAGTCACCATGGATAGCATGGAGGGAGCAACCAATAGCACCACCCACAGTGGC
Organism: Neoceratodus forsteri; assembly: GCA_016271365.2. NCBI lineage: Eukaryota > Metazoa > Chordata > Ceratodontiformes > Ceratodontidae > Neoceratodus > Neoceratodus forsteri. Next base: position 622,365,868 of record CM057456.1, on the reverse strand, counting down.
AACAGAGACAGACGTGCGATAGTCCAGGGGCCAAAATTCCAGCAGCAAGGGCGCCGTGCCTGCAAGGTGATGGGTATGTGCTACCCCTGAAGGCACACCATCAGCTGAGCATATGGTGGTGGGGGCCACTTGACAATGCGTACCACAGCCACGCATGGTGGCAGTGTAGCAGCAATGACCACAGCCGCACAGGCAAAGCACACACCAACAGAGGTGGATGGGATACAGAAAAAGCACTACATCCTGCTGCACACAGGCGAACGGTGCACAGGGCACACCACACATGCCCCAGACAGAGCCCATGGCCCCCACCCACACCAGTGGAGGAGCCCCGCCAGGCACACCCACGCCCAAGTCATCCCCACCCCACAGTAGCCATGCACACCACTGCAGCAAGGCACCATGCACCCACTGCAAATCAGAGACAGACAAGGACATGGATATGAACAAATGTATTAAAACAGAACAACAACAGCAACAACAGAATCATAACCTATATACAGATATGTACAACAGAGGGGGGATGGGTGGGGACATTACAAGGGGGGAGGGGAAAGGGCAGGGGACAACGGTTAAGGCAAAGGTGGGAGACATGGGGAGTGGGGTACAGTTCAGGGAGGGATTGAGTGCCTCCACATGCTGCAGGCGCTACTGGCAGCCCCAGTCCTCTCCTGCCACCCTGTGGTGCCGCCACCTGTCCCCCCTGTCCATCCTCTCTAGCAGCTCCAGTGTCACCCGGGTAACCTGTAGGAACTCCCGTAGGGTCTGCTTCATGGCCTCCTAATGATGGCCACCTAGGACAAGGGAGCAGAATCAGTATGAGTGACTGCCCTGACCAACGCAGCCCACCCAACGTGCATGGCGTGCATCAGTGACCGGTGCCCCTAGGATGTCATGCGACCACCCACAGTGAGTGCACCCACATGAGCCACCCACCTGGGCAACCGTAGCCATGTAAACCACTGCATACCTTCCCTGCCCCAGCACCGCACAGCACCATGCTGGCTGTCCGGTGTCATGGTAATGCAGTGGGACAGCAGTGGCACAGCTAGGCACCAAGTGCACCCACAGCCCACCTGCGACACCCACCCACATGTGCAGGCCCACAGGAAGGTGCAGAGGGCACCGCGGGAAGTGCACAGCTGGGGGGGCCATGAGCAGAGGGGCCATGCCACACCACCACCCCTGCAACCCACCCTGCACAGGTGTATAAGGAAACATGGCACTCACCTGCATCCTGGTCTGCAGGGTGCTGCTGACCCACATCACCACCACTGTGGCCTTCCCGCATGGCTACTCCCCTGGCATGGTCCTGGTCCTGCTGCACCCTGGCCAACTGTGCCCTACGGTGTTCCTCTGGGCCTGGGGGGAAACATGGAGAGAGTCACATCAGTACACATCTGACCCATAGGCCTCACCCCCGGGCATTGGCCCACACAGCCTGTCTGTGTTGCGGTGGTGTAGGGTGGGCATGATGCTCCCCCACACCCAAAAACACAGGTGCTGGCCCCTCTGGCAGCCTGGCCTGCTGACCCCTGTGCCCCGAGGACAGTCGGAGATGGCTAGTGATGATCATGGAGCACCTACCTGGCCATAGCACTGCTCCACGCTGGGCACACACCTGCAGGCACCTCCAGGGTCAGGGTCACGCCGCCAGAGGTCACCATAGTGGTGGTGACATTGCTCCCTGGTACGATACCTCCCAGTGGCCTCTTCAAGTCCATCAGCTACCTCCTGCCACACCATGGTGCGGGGCATCTGGAGGGGCACCTGCCCAAACAGGGCACCAGCATGTGGCTCTACAAGGGCCACCAGGTTGGCCAGCTCAATGGCACTCCACACAGGGGCTCTGGTGCGCGGCATGATCCAGGCTGTCCACCGTGCAAAATGGCACCCAGTAGCGCACGTGCCCCACGTGCTGCAGCAGTGCAATGCTGCGCTGCCAGTCGCAATCGCACTGGCACCATACTGCACATAAGGGGCAGCCATGCGGCCACATGGCACCTAGAGAGCAAAGGGCAGCTGCAGGGTCAAGGGTCAGGCCATGCACAAAGTGCCACTGTGCTATTGGGAGGCCCTGTATGGTGCATGGTAGGGTGCATGTGTGTGACGCCATGCAGTGGCGGACCGCGCTGGGTGCCATGGCACCCATGGTGCAGTGGCGCAATACAGGGCATGATGGCACTGCACATCTGCACTATGTCATGTGTGTCCTGTAGGATGTACGGCGCATGAGAGCCACAGGCACAGTAGTGGCTGTGTGCTGTACTGCCTTCCGCACTATGTGCGCATGCTGCACCGCTCGCGTACATGTCAGCACCGCACGCATGCATGATGTGGGTCCGATTGCGCATGTCACAGTGGTGGGCCATGAGCTGAGCATGCACAACACCATTGCACAAGGCACAGCAGTACAATATTCAGCCAGGTTATGCAAATCAGCTCATGATCTATTCCGCAGTACATCGGCTGCATTTGCATCCCATTATAATTGCGCATACCCTCATTTGCATGCGATGCACTATAAAAGCGACATGGAAATGCACAGGCCATGGATCAGTATTGCAGCCTTTGGAGGTACGTACCATGCTGTGGAGATGTGGGGACAGTGGTCTGGGAGGGCTGTATGGGACTGAACAGTCCATGGTAACACCTGTCCATCTCCCCAGGTTCAAGCATGACCAAATGTGAAGAGGATGAGGAGCAGGGGAGGGTGCGGAAGCGGAGGCCCAACTTCACCAAGGCAGAATTGGATGTCCTGTTCAAGGCCTACCTCGACAGGGAGCCACTCCTCAGTGGACAGAGAGGAACACCACAGGCCCGTGCAGCGGCGTGGGGCAAGGTGGCACGTGCGGTCAACCAGCAAGGCAGCCACCAGCGTCCCATGCAGGAGTGCAAGAAGAAAGTTGGCACAGACAGTAGGAGGATTAAGGACAAGGTGGCTGCCATCAGGGCAGCGCATGTAGCCACCGGTGGGGGCCAGCAGGATGTGCCTCGCCTGACGCCACTGGAGGAGCAGGTGGCCAGCTGCATGCAGCGTTATGCTATTGAGGGTGTGCCCGACGGAGGCTTCCAGATGGATGGCAGCCAATCACTACATGGTAGGACCGGTGCTGGCAGTGTGTGGGTGACAGGGGGGGCAGGGTCAGGTGGAACCACTAACAGTACTGTGTTCCTTTACAGCTCCTGAGCATCTGCATGAGGCAGTGGTGGTGGGTGTGTCCACCGAGGGGGCGGCCCTGGAACTGGTGGAGCGCCCATCCACCTCCACAGGTGTCCAAGGGACCGACTGCCTGCAGCCCTGCACAGCTGTCTGGACTGATGCCTGTTGGTGCAGGTGCGGACGAGTGGCTGTGTTCCAGTGGGATGCCAGTCACGGTGTCCTGTGTGTTGAGACACAGATCGGGGCCAACTCCAGTACTGATGATGACATGATGCACGTCCTGGACAGTGATGTTGGTGGGTCACAGGGGGAACCCATGACTGGCATCCGCCTAGGCGGCAGTGTGGGCAGTGCTGGCATGGTTGCCTGCCCAACAGCCCTTGTCCCTGATGTGTCTGCAGCATCCAGTGTGGCAGCACTGGCGTGCGGACGTGGACGTGGGGTTGGTGGCACCGATGCAGCCATGCTGGTGGTGCCTGGCACTCAGCAGCCAGAGGGGCAGCAGCAGCAGCTGGTCTGTGTTGATGGGAGGATGGGGGCAGGGGGCCGCAACAGTGCACCGCATGAGGATGTACCCCAAGAAGGCACCGCCATGCGGCACCCACCATCACGGAGCGCTGTGCCGCAGGGTCAGGAACAACACGGGGGTCAGCATGTTGGCCATGCAGATGACCCCTTGGATGCCCACAGCCATCTTCTCCAGGCCTCTGTGGATCAGCAGTTATGGCTTGTGGTAGTGGTGGATGCACTCCATGCAGAGCTGCGCCAGGCAGAGGAGTGGTGCAGCAGGGCCATGCCCTGCTCCTAGCAGAGTTATCTCAACAGCAGATGGATGTGACCGCAGCCATCGACAGGCACACCACTGCAATGGCGACTGTCATGGCTACACTGGCTGACTGGCTGTGTGCCTGGGCGCCGCACACCCGGCAGAGTGCAATGTCCACCCCCCATTCTCGGCGTCGGGTGACCCCTGCCATGTCGACGCCAGGTTTGGCTGTGAGCATACTGAGCACACCTGGTGTGGGCATGTTCGGTGGCCTGCAGATACCTGCATGGACATGGTCATGTTCACACAGTGTCACCCCAGGGGGACCTTTGGTGCCACCCCATGAGGCCACTGGTCAGCCTGTTACATCTGGCAGGTCTCGGTGGGGCCACCCATGCATCCATGGTGGCTGTGCTACTGTGCAGCATGACTGACCCTTCCCCCTCCATGACCGCTGTCTGTCACTGCCCAGTGTGCACTGTGGTGTTCCGTGTGTGACGCATGGGTGTGGTGCCCTGTCCTGCACTCACACAGTCCCTGTGCACATCCCCACTGTTGCTGGCCACTGTGGTGTGTGCATGATAATGCCAGCATAGCGCTGTCTGCCACTGTGCAATGGTGCTCAGTGTCTGAGACATGCACAGTGCCTGCCACTGGCTGTGGTTGTATTGGGTCCTGTGTGGGTGTGAGTGTGGGGTGTATGGGGGTGGGTGTGCATGTGGCCCTGTGGGCATGGGTTGGGGTGTGTGTGCCTGTATGTGCATATTGTGTGCAGCCCTGCTGTTCTCTGCCTTTGGGTGCAGACTCCCACCCATTCCTGCACCACTGCCACCAAACCTGCCCTGGTGTCCACCCCAGCCTGTCTGTCTGCTGTGCCGTGTTGCACCTGGTGCTTGCTCGTGGCCCTGTTAACCTACCTGTGTGGTCCATAGTGCTTGTCAGCAATGGTGCCTGGTGCTGCTGGGCCATCCGGGCAAGCTGGGGATCCCTTCGCCCAGGGGGTGGCTGCCCAACACCAGCTGGACCAGCATCCTCATTGTCTCCACCGCTGTCCCCCTCCTCAACCTCAACAGCTATCCCACAGTAGGTGGCCATGTTGTGTAGGATACAGCAGGCCAGGAATAGCCTGAAGGCCTTTGAGGGGCTGTACTTTAGGGCACCGCCAGACGTGTGCAGGCAACGGAACCGTGCCTTCAGCAGCCTGAACACCCGCTCGACGACATTCCATGTTGTGGCGTGTGCCTCATTGTACTGTTGCTGAGCTGGGGTCAAGGGGCACTGTTATGGTGTGAGCAGCCAGGGCCGCAGTGGGCACCCACTGTCACCTGTGTGTAGAGAGGTATCATTGGCATGGTGGTCTGTGACACTGTGCCACTGGCCTTCTAGGCTGATCCCCATGGCACCCCTGCCCTTGCCCCACACACACCCCCATCTTCACCCTTCATCAGGCGTGCACTGCATACTCACCTACCAGATGGCCAGTGGGGAAGTCCCCACTCTCAAACTTATGGCACAGTGCAGACTAGTGCCAGATGAAGGCATTGTGTGCTCCCCCAAGGTGCATGGCACAGACATTGATTATGCGCACCCTGGCATTGCACACTGCCTGGCAGTTGACACTCGGGTATCCCTTGTGATTTATATATGCCACCCCCTCCAGGCCAGGTGGCATGCGGATGCCGACATGGGTGCAGTCAATGGTCCCGAGCATGCCAGGCAACCATACTATCCTATGGAACTCCTGCATGTTTGCTGTGCGCTCCACCTCTGTGCTGGGGAAATGGATGTACTCCGCATGTGGCAGCAGTGCGCTGAGGAATTATGTGAGTAGGCATGACGCGGCCAACTGGGTTATGCCTGTTGTGTCCCCTGTTGATCTCTGGAAGGTGCCTGTGGTGAGCAGGCACATGACAGCTGTGATCTTTGTCTCCATGGACATTGCATGGCTCCATCTTGTGGGTGCCTGCATCTCCTCACTGCACAGCTCACAGAGCCAGCTCAGAATGGCCCTGTTCAGGCAGTACCAGCCCACAATCTCAATGTCACTGCACAGCTCAAAGCTGACATGGGCATGGTGCAGCCTGTTCTGGGCATACCGCCAACAGGCCCTTCCACGGCCGCACCTCCCTGCTGCCTGCCTCCTCACACCCCTCATTACTGCCTCAATCTGGAAGGTGGCACTGGCCATGTCCCTGGTTGGTGTCCCCCCCCGGGCGGCTGACTACCTAGTCCCCCCAGCTGTGTGCTGCTGGTACTGCCCCTGCATCGGGTGCACCCCAGCACTACACCACTGCATGCCCTGCCTCTGCCCCACTGCTGTCCTTCCTCTGTGGCATGCTCAGACCCTCACGCACACACGCACACTCACACACACACACACACACACACTCACACATGCCTCCAGTGGCCCCTCCCCGTCCACCTCTTGGCCACCCCTGACCGCCTGCTTCTTTGCCTGGCTCCCTGCCACTCTGTCTCCACACTCCCTTGTTATGGCTCCTCTCTAGCACAATCATCCTCCCCTCACTTGCTCCCTTTTCTATTCACTCATTTCTGCTATCGCGAAACTTCCACTTGCTCTGCTGTTGTGCACATCACCTGCTGTTGAATATCGCACTGTGCACATTATTCCTGGTTATGCCTCCTGCACTTGAGCATGCATTCATTACCATTGAGCTACGGCACATTGGGTTTTGTACTGAGCATCTGATGCCGCTGAATATTGCATTGTGGCCCATGTCCGCTCCTGCACGGGTGCATCCATATTGCGCATGGTGCAACTGCTCTGAATATCCCACCCAGAATGTCTTGTAGAGTGTCTAGAAAATTAGGATACTTTTCGGCCAACTATTAATGGCACAGACACAAAAATTATGCTTTACCCAGATGAGACCGTCATCCTTTATCAAACCCCCTTGGGTCTTAGAAGAGGTTTAACAACAGTTATGAACCATTTAGAGAGGTCTGATCTTTGGTTAAACATTTCTAAAATAAATTTGAGAGTTTGAATTGCAAGCTTAAAACATGATAGTCAACATGAAATCCATTGAAGAAGTCGACGAATACAAATATTTACTTATATTATTTGATAGATCTTTGTCTTGGAAGCCCCATATAGAATCTGTCAAAGAGAATGCCAACAAAATAACCCAGGCCATAAACAGATTCATTTATAAGTATGCTAATAATTCATTTAAAGCTATGAAAATGTTTTTTGAGGAAAAGACAGTAGTGAAGAATGGACGATCTCCAAGAAACCACAAAATATCAAGGTCATTCAAAACTGTTTTATTAGAATCCTCCTTGGTCTACCCAGGGACACTGCAGCATCTTTTCTAAGACTAGAATCTGGAGGGGCACGCCATCATCTTTTCTAAGATCCAGCCTGGCCCTTAGCCTTGACAATGTCCGTTGGACTGCTTTTCCTCCCCCCTTCCCCTTTCTCCCACCCCGTTCCCCCCCCAACCTTTCCTTATAGGTATTTCTCCCTGGTACATCCAGGGCTGTACCTTCTATTCTAGTAATATTTTATACAAGTGTAACTAACTGTATGCAACTTTATCTGTAAACCACTGTTGTAAATGCATTCTTATTGTTATCTGTATTGCACCTGTATGTTACCACTGTTGTACCTCACACTGTATTTCATGTCTACCCTCTCTGCGACGAGGTGCCTTTGTAAACGAGTCCACGATTCAAAGGTTGTAAATCCAACTTTCAAATAAATAAATAAGACTAGAATCTGATATGTGTATTGGTGCAATTTGCTTGTGGAGAAGGAATCAGGGTATGGGTGATGACAGAGTTGTTGGTTTGACATGCTAAATAAGAGGCATATTATTATTAATTGGTTCACAAAGTTGAATTACATTCTTTAAAAGTATGACCTGCTAGAATTATGGGCTGAAAGAGCATGTAGCCAACCATCCACATCTTTGTCAGAGGCTATTTTTGAGAATCCTAGAAGTATACTACCAGCAGGACATTGGGAGGATGCATAATATAGACAATACAAAAGCGTACAGCAAAATCAAAGCTCAGTTATGACTGAAAGGTACCTACTTTACTGTGAGAACAAGGTCCAGATACATTTTCTGTGTAACTTTGGGCTAGCAGTGTAGCCTAGAGATTAGAGTAACAAGCTGTGAATGAGCTTGGTACATCCACCAGACATGGGTGTGATTTCCACACCCTCCGGTTGCATACTGTCAGACCCTGAGCAAGTCATTTAACCACCCCAGTGCTCCTGGGTCACACCTGAAAACGGGCCTTGTGCCTAGTGGGCCTTACTAGGTCGCTAAAGAATAAAAAAGAAACACTATAGACTGGGAGTCTTCAAAGGATATTTGCTAAATGGTGCTAGCACTATGGCTAGGAAGAGTATCTCTGCATATGCTTGTAATAAAGAAAATGTAATATTGTACTGTCCTACATTTGAGAAAGAAAGAATCCAATGGATTTTCCGTTTTGTGAAAGAAATACTTTACTTCAGATCAGGATAAATTTGTTTACCTGTTGTCATTAGACATTAACAAAGTTATATTCACAGTTGCACAATGTGCAAAGAGGGTTATGTGCTGTTTTCGTAAGTAACAAATATTGTGCAGATATTTTGCTTATGAAGGTTCCATGTGTTCGAATGAACATGCTGTTGTAATGACTACCATGAAATGTTTTTAATTTCTTGTTAAAGGTAATGTTTGATGTTGCAGAGTTTTTTTTTATTATAGTCATGATTTTAAATGTTATAATTCATGTGACTTGTTTACAGTTTCTAATAAAACATGAACCAGAATATGAATCAGTTCAGCCACATACCTTCTGAGGTGACCAAACCTACATGCAATATTGTAGATAAGGCCTCACATATGCTCTGTATAGTGATAGACAGTATCACTTCCCTGCTGTAGCTCCTTACTTATAAAACTCCTCCTGATATCCTTTTTTTTTAACTGAATACACTTTATAAAAATAAAAATACAAAACCAGCCGCATGGTGTACAATCAGGAATGTCAGAGTACTAGCAGCAATGCCAGCTTCAGTAGTCTAACATAGTGCCACCTATCAGAATTAAGATAATAAAAAACAAGTACAAACACATAAAACAGAACAAGAACAATACAAACTATACTATAAATAACAAACACAACTAAACAATTCAATAAATGGAACAGATCGTCAACAAATCGGGCAGCTAATTAATAACATGTTATAGCACCAAATAAGGAAGCTAAAAACAGAACTGTAAGAAAGGGGCAGCCAAAACAAAACCTCTAGTGTAAGATTAGAATCATAATTCTGCAGGTCATCGTAAAGCAGAGTTAATTTAAATCAATGTAATGTAACACATAAACCCTAGTTCTTAGTGTTTTGGGTTTTCTTGTTCGGCTATGTGTGGGTAGGTGGGTATTGTGTTGTGGGTTTTCTTGTTGGACTATGTGTGGGTAGGTGGGTATTGTGTTGTGGGTTTTCTTGTTGGGCTATGTGTGGGTGGGGGTATTGTGAGTTTTCTTGTTGGGCTATGTGTGGGTAGGTGGGTATTGTGTTGTGGGTTTTCTTGTTGGACTATGTGTGGGTGGGTGGGTATTGTGTTGTGGGTTTTCTTGTTGGGCTATGTGTGGGTATTGTGTTGTGGGTTTTCTTGTTGGGTTATGTGTGGGTAGGTGTGTATTGTGTTGTGGGTTTTCTTGTTGGGCTATGTGTGGGTAGGTGTGTATTGTGTTGTGGGTTTTCTTGTTGGGCTATGTATGGTTAGGTGGTGGGTGTGGTGTTATGGGTGTACTTGTTTCCATTAAACCCTTTTTGCTTAACTCCCATATTGTGTAGGAATGCTGGTCTTTGTTTTAGGTGCTAATGGTTTTGTACCTGCCAAGTATCCCTAGGCTATGCGTGTTTCTGTTTGGCACTGCAGTCCCACCACTGTTCAGCTTCCACAGAGTTTGCATAGCAGTATATTCAATTGGTTTTGTGACCACTAGCATTGCACTGTGACTGTTTGAATACACAGTACATGCAACCATAAATTTCAGTTTACACATGGTTCTGCATTGGTTTGCATAGGGGTTTCTGACAGACTGACGCATCATTTTTTAATGCAGCATAAACATTCCCTCACTATACAACAGGCGGGGGGGACAGATTTTCAAACCTCGGGTGCAAGCTGCAACAAAGGCAGCTTGCACCAAGTGCTGGTGCATCCAGGACCCTGTGCCCAATTTTCAATAGGGCAGGGTCCTGGTGCCTAAGTTCCACTGCTTGCGACAGCTGAGTCAGTACCCCAAATGGATGGTGTACCCAGACAGAGTGCCACAAGCACTGCAGGTTGGTGGGATGGAAGCTGCACCTTTGGATGGGTGCATGGTGTTGCCCCCACCACCACTAAGCCCCGATGTGCCCATAACGATGCAGCACACAACACAGAAATGACCCTAATGAATCCAGTGCCCCATCTGCCCCTACACTTTAATATATATTGAAATCAATCACTGGTGATCTAGTGGTCCCCCATCCCCTGCAAGTAGTGCCCACCACCCGCTCCCCCATCCCAGGCCATTATCCAGTGACTGGCACAGCCCTCCCTCACACTACCATGGCGGCCACTGAATGAACTGACAGAGAGTGTACAGTACACGCTCTGACAGTTCATTCAGCAGCCAGCCATGGTGGTGTGAGGAGGGCTGAGCAGGTCACCGGATAATGACTTGGGATGGGGGGAACAGGGTGGTGGGCACTCCTTGCCAGGGTGGGGAACCACTAGATCACCAGGGATTGATTTCAATATATATTAAAGTGTAGGGGCAGATGGGGGGGCACTTGATCACCAGGGTTTATACTGTGTTTTGTACAGTACAGGTCACAGGCACATCGGGGCTGGGGGACCAGTTACCAGCCTATTGGGGAGGCATACAGTGGCACATGGTGGACTGCTCTCCCAGGGGATGTCTAAGTACCATTACACCAGCCCTTGGCTAGTCTAATGGTACTTTGCATTTTGTCCCTGGGGAGGGCTTTGAAAATCTGAACTTCAGGGTTGTAGCAGTTAGGGTCTGCCACAAGCCCCCTAGTGCCATGCCACAACCATTTTTGTGGTGCAAGGCTGGTGCAAGCTCACTTTGGTGCCAGCAGCATGCAGTTTGATGCAGGCTGCTTTCCAAAATAGCTCAGGGTGCTTCCCTTGGTGCAAGGTGCATGTTGCATCCAACATGCTGGATGCAAGAACCTTGAGCCATTCTAGGGGCTTTGAAAATCCAGCCCAGGGGCTTATATGGATCTTGTTACACGAGGTTCCTGCACCCTAATTTGTACCCTCAGAGGTACACCGTAGACAGCTAACACTTAGGTATAGGTTATACTAATATTTAGGGCTAAGGGCATCTACCGTATAAGAGTAGATGTCAGGATATGAATGCATATTGTTGTAATACACTTTGCTTGCTAATACACATATATTCTGCCATGTATTTTCTGTGTATTTCTTACTTGTCAGATGCCAAGACACCTGTGTCCTTGAAGTAATTATAATATGTAAGATGGCATTGCCATCTTTTGGTGATTTGTACTACTACACTGAGTTATGTTAAACTCTGTATAAGAACTCATTTGTTCTCAAACTGATGACTTTACAGAATTGTATAATGTTATCTTGGACCGTGGAGCCACTTCTAATTTAGCCAATAAGGCTCATCTCTGTAACTAGAAATGTTTCTATCTTTTGGTAACCATAGTAATTATCATAGGTATATAATGTAATGCACAAGCTTTACACCTCAGAGACCTGAGAGACCCCAAGAGACAACAGAGAAACCTCGAGGTGTAGGGAACGCTTAGCACTGGCTCCGGGTTCATATTGGTTGAACTGCTTAGGGCAACTGTGATTTATCCCTTGATAGTAATAAACTTGTTTATTACTTTAATGCAATGTGTCTGTGATTATTTGCATTCCCAATATCGTCAAGAATCTGAAAGTGAGGATTAGACCTCTCAACAAATTGGCGACCATGTGCAGGCAATATTTGGTGTTTGTAAGTTTTCACTTGTTGCTTAAACTTTTTCCCTTTCCCACGGGGACAGTAGGTGTACATTCCCGTATCACCTCTCCCGTTTTAAAACCAGTTTGTAGTCACTTGCAAAGTTTGGCTGACTTTTCGGGTGTGGTCGATGCCCTCTCGACCCACTCCATAGCAGCTTTGAATTGCAAGCCTGCAACTAATACAGTAGCCCAGCTCTGTTTAAAGTACTCGTGCTGTGGATTAATACGCAGCATGCTATCTTTTTCACAGTTTGAATTTTCGTTCCCTCCCACACAATGGCCACAGTATCAGATATCTGCGCAGAACTGAGACTCGATGTCTCGAACTTCCTTGCCTCCCATGGAGGATGGGCTGACTTCGCGAGGGACACAAGTCAATCCGACAACCCTATACTGGGGATTTCAACCCAGTATGCAGAGACAAGGCAATCAATCAATAAGCGTCATGCTAAAAGGTTGATGGTCGCGGCTCTCTACGCTGCTTTGGAAGCCTCCGAAGTGAGGTTTCGAACCCTTGATCTGCAGATTTCATCTCTTAAGCAACAGATGGGTTTGCAGGAAACAGAATGTATTAGACTACAGCAGAACTTGGAGTCTGAACTCCAAACTCTGCGGAATGAAAAGGATTCACTATTGCATCATTCAGCCCAGGCTGGCAAACAGGAAATATGTATATTGAAGCAGGAGTGTGAAATTTTGAGACAGGATGAGAGTCAGGCTGTGCAAATGAATGATTTGCTGAGTGCTGCGAATGCTCAGTTGAGTGACGAAATGCGTGAGCTGCAGGACGAGACTAACCAGGTACGTAATGATTTAGAAGTAGCTTACAGGGACAATCGCGAATTGAGCGCTGCATACAGGGTTTTGCAAAAGCAAAAACAAGATCAGGTTGATATGGATGTTGCAAGTGTGAATCACGATGAATGTAGAACTAAGATGGCGACACTGCGCCATCAGCGAGAAGTTCTGGCTGGCCATGTTAAGGCAATGGGAGGCATAGCCCCTGCCTTTCATTCATCATCAGAAGGGGAGTTATCGGATGATGACATTTCACAATACAACGCCCAGTCACGCCCCTACTATGGCCCAGACTCCACCCCCAGCCATCCACAGCATGGCGGGTCCCCGGCCCCAACTCCCCATGTCACACGTCGGTGACATCGTGATGCTCATCATGGGAGACGCTAACATGGCGGCCCCCATGATGGGGGGGGAGCAGGCTCAAGCCTGGTCCCGACGGCACCTCCGGTAGCCGTTATTAATGTGGAAGACAGGCAAGAGATAAAAACCATGATTGAAACTGCGATAGGCAGTATCCCTCTTCCTGAGAGGAGTAAAAGGGCTATTAAAACCCAGATTAGACAGCTTTTCCAATAAGCTGGCACTCAGGAAGGTATTGTTCATACTGCATGCTGAAACTGCAGCTCACGCAGCCTTGGATGGTGCTCGAGACAATCTACCTTTGCCTGATCGGCCCACTAATCCCCTACAAATGGCCTACTCTGTTCAGCAGATTGCTGACAGCATTGGTCGGATGAATCTGTCCGACAACCTCAGCTGTCACTTGGAAAAGGTATGTTCTAAATGCGAGATGCTTAGCCTCGCTGCAGAATATCAGGTCCAAATACTACGCCAGACCATCGATCCTGGTTTATGGGCCTAACTCCCTGAAGCTGTTCGCCAGGATGGGAACACTACCTTTGATGAGGTTGCAGATGAGCTAATTTCTGCCCACAGCCCAGGTGTAGTAGGAGTGATGCTTGCATATCCTGTGAAGCAGAATGTGAAAGAAAGTCCAGCGACTTACCACCAGAGACTCTGGATGGCTTATCAAGCAGGAAAGCACCTGGCACAAGAAGCTGCGGATGTAGATCTTATTGAATATAAGACCCTGTTCCTTAGGAATATGATTCCAGCAGTAAGAGAAAAGGTAGAGCCAACCACTTACCCAAATACAGATAGGTTTGCCGATATCCTTTGGAAAACCGGGTGAGTGTATCAACTGTATATCCGTGATTTGGGCTCCGGTTCCAAAAAGGTAGCTGCCGTGGAACCCGTTTTGGAGGCCATGACACACTACAGAGTGGAAGGGCAGGCTCAACGCCAACAGGTCCAACATCAACCAGCCCCTCCAGCTGATAATCAACACCCCCAACAGGCCCATCAACAACAACCGTATCAACAACAGAAATGGGGTTGGAACCAGAATTGGCATAAGAACAGGAAGCATAAGGGTAGAGGTAAACCACAACAGAGAACGTGTCCCTCATATAGGGAGATAGCCGAAGAGAATTGGAAATTTTGAGAGCTCCTGGGACAAGTGCACTCTGTAGCAGATGCTGTTCCCGCACAGGCCCTTGCAGCACTACAACTGGCAGCCCAGGCCCCAACCGGCCATGGGGACACCAGAGGTACAGGCCCTCAGGCCCACACAGGTCTGAACCCAGAAGCTCCTCCCTATATAGCATCAGTACAGCATGGTGAAGTCATCCACATGAGCCAGGCCCAACCTCTGCATGCTTCCAGCAGTACGGATTGACAATTATAGGCCCCAGTCCGTATTGTAAACAAGCTAGTCTTGGATACAAACGGAAGGCCCTGCACCGAGGCCGAGGTTGGGGGCCGCCTACTAGTAATTTTGCTAGATACAGGTGCAGCTGTATCTGTGCTACATGATGAACACCCGGACACGTCCCCTTGGTCCACCGGATGGAGGACCAACATGTCAGAAGTCGACAGTACTAGGCTACCTACATACCATTCTTTACCCCTACCGGTACAGTTAGGCCACTTAAAGGCCTCACACACTTTCCAACTAATGGTACTTCATGATCATCCTAGTATTATAGGGATCGACTTCCTTGCGCCACAGGCTGTGTGGTGGACCTAGCTAACATGCTACTGATACAGATTCAGGGTCAATATCATACCATTTTGATTCCTGATTCACACGTTCTGGCAATATCTGCCAATGACAAAGAGTATGACGTCATAGATTTGTTCAAGAATCATGAACTTTTTCCAAAACTCCTACCTATTCTGCAACGACATCTGGAAGCGTTTGCAGTTAACAAGCATGACTGTGGTAGAATGCACACCATCATTGAAGTGCCAGGCCCAGCACATGAGAGGCAAAGGCAATATCCTTTCACAACTGAGGCCTTGCCTTCCCTTAGAGAAACGATCAAGTCACTCCTCAAGCAAGGAGTAATCAGAACTTGTGTTTCCACTGCCAACTCCCCAGTATGCCCCGTGAAGAAACCCACAAGTGCCTGGAGACTTACTATTGACTACAGGAAACTGAATCAGGTCACCCCCAGTTGTTCCCCAACTGTGGCATCAGCACCAGATGTGCTACGACTTCTGACCCCTGACTTGAAGTGGTTCAGTGCCCTGGACATTTCCAATGGTTTTTGGTCATTGCCATTGTCCCTTAAGAGTCAATATAAGTTTGCCTTCACCTTTGAAGGAAGACAGTACACATGGACTTGCTTGCCACAAGGATTCAATAACAGTCCATCCCTCTTCCATCTCCACATGATGGACGCCCTCAAGAGTTTCTCTACCCCCCAATGTCTCTTACAATATGTGGACAACCTGTTGCTGGCAACAGCCACACAGGAACAACATTTGGATCTCTTGGACAAACTATTGACCCTCATTCAGAAAGCAGGCTTGAAATATAACCCAGCAAAAGCACAGTTGTGCCAGAAAGTACTCTTTCTGGGTCTAAAAATAACTGACCAAGGTCGAAGCCCTACCTGGAGGAAGGTACAGGGATTGCAAGATTTGCCATTACCTACCAGTGTGGCAACTCTTCGAAGGTTTCTAGGTATGGTAAACTATTCGAGAGATTTCATTTGTGATTTTGCTCAGAAAGCTGCTCCTCTGTATGAATTACTCAAAAAGGATGTACCATGGACTTGGGGCCCTATTTACACCCAGGTTGTGATGTCACTGAAGCAGGCCTTGGCCTCCGGCCCAGCACTGGTGAACCCCAATCCAGCACTACCATTCCATCTGGAGTGTGCCACTTCTGACATTGCTATGTCAGCAGTGCTGGCTCAGAAGGTGCATGGCACCTTGAGACCCATTGCATATGCCTCACAGCTCTTGACCCCAGTGGAACAGAAGTACGGCCTTTGTGAAAGGAATCTTCTGGCCACCTACTGGGCTGTCAAGCACTTCTTGTATATCATTGGGTACTCACCACTGATTATTAACACCAACCACACCCTGACCACCTTCCTGCTCTCCGACAGAGTGAAGGGTGGGTCAGTCTCTAACACCAGACTGATGCACTGGTCACTTCTTCTTCTCCAGGACAGAGATATACAGGTACAACCGACTAAAGTTCCATCTATGTTAGCTCATGGCCTCCTTTCCAGGGAGAACCCCATGACGGTACACTACAGTCACCTGATCTTCCTGATCCAGGTCCCTTCCTCCCTGCCACGCCACTAATACTTAAGAGTACCTCTTTGTGCCATATTTTAACTGATGGTTCAGCATCCTACTATCAGGGAGAATAGATTGCAGGGATGGGTATTTTGGTGATTTACCCTTATGGAAACACTGTCAAGATATCTAAGCGCTGTAGTGTAGCATCATCACAATATGCAGAGATGGCAGCAGTGGCCTGTGCCCTTGAGTTCATCCAACATGGAACCGAGGATACCATCATCTTTACAGACTCTAACTGGGTTTGTTGTTCCCTTACAGAATTTCTTCCCTTCTGGCAGAAAAACTCCTTCCTCTTCTCTGAAGGCAGTCCAGTGAAGTACAAGGAATTGGTAATATACATACATTCACTGGCACAGAAATTTGCACACAAACTCTATGTACACAATGTAAAAGCCCACTCTCTCCATGACCCCTATCATGCCTTCAATGACACAGCAGACACCCTTGCTAAGGAAGGGGCCTGAGGGGGGGACATCTGGATGATGGACCATCCAGAGGCTAATGCAGCTGTACACATTGCAGCACTCAAGAAGAAATCTGAACCTTTTCCCCCCTTGGACCTCTCCGCGGCCCAGCAGCTGGACACCGAACTCAAAGAGGTATTCAGATGCCTTGACAAAGGTACTGAAGAGAAACTTCCCACACATAACCCCTATCGAAGACATGAAGGTAAGTTGCGCTTGTCACCAGATGACAAGCTCATTTGGTTCCAACCAGATGACTCTACCACCAAGTTGTGGGTAGTCCCCAGACACCTAAGATCTGAATTCTTGCACCAAGTGCATGACACTCCTACTGGTGGACACCAGGGAGCAGAAAATACCCTCCAATGACTCAAGACCACCACCTGGTGGCCTGGTATCACCAAAGATGTTAAACAATACATAGACAATTGTCTCGTTTGTGTGCAAAATAATCCCATCCCTACCAAACAAAATGCCAAACTTTTACCAAAAAGACATTCTGGCCCTTGGCATGCCATTTAAATTGATTTCATTGGCCCTCTGACCAACACCAGCAGAAATAATAAGTATGCCCTAGTGGTAGCTGACCTCTTCTCTAAGTGGGTCGAAGCTTTCCCCACTAAGACATGTACAGCGAAAACTACTGCCAAAATCCTGGTGGAACAGATTTTCTCCAGGTGGGATCTACCTCTTAAGGTAGACTCTGACAAAGGAACCAGTTTTACAGGTGAATTGATGAAAGAATCCCTTGAACTCCTCAGAGTTCAGCAGAAGTTCCACATACCTTACCACCCTCAATCCTCAGGTCAAGTAGAAAGAGCCAACAGACGGATTAAGCAAATGCTTTCCAAATTCATTGAGGACAATCCCAAAACCTGGGATTCCCTATTGCCTTTACTCCTTATGGCAATCAGGGGCACACCCTTAGCCACCACCCAGCTCACACCCTTTGAGGTGATGACTGGTAAACAGATGAGATTACCTGAACACCTGTTGTTTGACCTGCACACCCCCATTGCAGACCATGTGTCTGTGGACCAGTATGTGGAAAAACTCAGAAAAGACCTCATACACACACTTGTATGCCACCAACTGCATGGGCAAGGCCCAGCAACAATCCAAAATACAGTTTGACAAACATGCACAAGAAGTAGATTGGCAAGTTGGAGATCAGGTAATGGTACTTCGATTTGCACATCCCACCCACTCCTTCTCCAACAAGTGGGAAGGCCCATACCCTATTGTCAACAAGCTCAGTCCGGCAGTCTATCAAGTTAGACTCCTCCACAACAACAAGATGACTGACAAATGGTTACATGCAAACCAGCTGAAACTGTATAAAGGAGCTTAAATTACTTTTCCTCACCTCATTGGGCAGAATTGTACTAACATACTAATCTTTGATCTTCCTTTTCAGATGCACTGACAAGATGGCTATCTTGTTCCATTATCTCCTCCTCTCAGGAGTTATCCCCTGCATCCAAGGCACGGCACCGGACCTCTTACGACACCTCGATCCTTCAGCACCTCCTCCAGAGGGAGTATCCATCAATATACCAGATAGTCTGATCACTGTCCAAGAAGGTTTCGATGCTTACCTCACTGCCTCAGTTGCTCCTGACAAATCTACCCTTCAAATTGAGTGGCAAACCACATCACAAGGACAAATTCTCCCTGTGGCCAAACTCTCCAAAGGAACTTATCTGGGTTGGCCCAATGCTAAATTATCCCCAAGTGGTTCTCTGTCCTTGTTACAAACTGCATTAAGACATTCTGGTTTGTACAACATAACTGCCTTAATAGACCCTTCTTACTGTAATTCTTTGTCCAAAGATTCCGCTTGAAGATTTTGTGCTATACACCACATGGCCTCTGCAGCCATGTACCTCTCTGTGTTACCACCCACTGATAAGCAGCTTTTGGAATGTCCAAAGCATACCCCTGGTCCCCGTAGTGGTCTCACAGCCACTGCTCTCCCCGGTTCTTTGATTAATAACTTACAGTTTATGCATATACCTATTTTGTTTAACCTTACTTACTGGAATATGAAAGAGTTTGGTATGTGTCACAATACTAATACATCAGCATTTTATAGTACATTATTGCTTGATAGTTTAGCTGCATTTCAGATTTGTATGCAAGACCCTATTGCCGGGGTCCATTCTGCTGATCATAGAGGCAACTTCAGGAGGAAGCCCTCTCCTGATAATCTAAATCATAAACGTAACAAACGTGAAGTTGACAGTTCTGATGTTACAGGTGCAACAGATACTGTCACAGGTCTTTTTGGTACGGCTATGTCTATCTGGAATAAAGCAGACATTGCTGCTATCAAAAGTCTTTCTGCCAAGTTCTCCACTGGCTTGGTCAATAACATTTTACCTCCATTATTGCATGGTGTGGATGGTCTTAGTCAGGAAGAAAGATACACTGTATACAACATGCATGACATTGCTAAGGCATTCACTGATTCTAAAGATAAGATCAACGCACTCATACAACAGAACAACAAGGAAGCAGATAAACAATACATTGCTAGAGAGATACTCCGTTCTGCTTACGGCTCCTACATTATCACTACCATCAATACCATCTTCTGTGATCTAGAATCTGGAAGAATTCCTGACATTATACATGACAGATGCATTTCCAAATGGTATTGTCCAAGGGGTAAAACCACTAGCTGTGTTTCTATGTGTATGCAACAGACTTTGACTATTCCTCTCTCCACAGCTAGGAATTTGGGGTTTGTGACCAGACACCCTAATACTGGTCCTTGTTTTGCTGCTAAGAAATGTTCCATAACAGATACCATGTTTGTTTCTTTCACTGTCTCCTTACCACGCTTTGATCCCACTACAGCTTTGTTCAACAAGCTTGCACTGGTTCATTCGATTGGGCATTTGGACAATGACATCTACAGAAAACGCCTGTATCTACCACCTCTACTGGTCTACCATTCTTTCCTGGATGCCTGGGTGGCTCCGCACATGGACTGCTGTGCGAAAAAGCAATATATTTACTTGTGCCAATGTAATGTGTTTGATGTTATACAACCTGTTTGTGGCTACTCTCCAGACAGCATTGATTGGACTTTCACAATGGATGATGACATCACTGCGAATGGCACCAACTCTTTCGACTCAACTTCGGCTCCAGAAAAGCTCTACCAATCCTATCGTGAGGAGGTTCATCGCCTGTCAACACAGATTTCGAAGACGACCTACACCTGCCCTGTCCAGTTGCAAAAGTGGAGACTGCCTACTGTGTACTCACAGTATAATTCCGATGGCGAATATTGTGTAGTTATGAACTATATAACCTACACACATGGTTCTGTTACTCGTGCTATTGATTACCCCAATTTCTGTTTTGTCCCCCACCAGAAGACTGTCATTGGACATACTGTTATAACCCCCGTCCCCCTTCTCGATGCAGACATTATTGATGGTAACCCAGATTATCTGCTCACACTGTCAGAATACTTGCCATACTTTAATGTACACATAGACTCACTCACACTTTCACTGAAATCACTTTTAGACAGGAAAGACACACACCTCATCCACATCAGCAATAATATGACAAAAGCAAATGAAGCTGTTCTTGCCTTGATTAATGATGGAGATATGAATAATGCATTAACTAACACCTGGTTAGAGATTACTTTTAAGTGTTTTGTTATTATACAAGCATTTTTAATTTTCATTTTAATTATTATGCTTTGCTGCCTACAGTGAACACTACGCCAACACCTGAGCAGCTCGAGTTCCTTTACAAGGCTCGTGTGTCGGGTTTGCAAATGACCACTGCTCCTGTCCTTTCCCTAGACATTTGCCTGTGTTGCCCTTGGAGGCAACAAGGGGGGGAATGTTAAACGAGGTCCCTGCACCCTAATTGGTACCCTCAGAGGTACACCGTAGACAGCTAACACTTAGGTATAGATTATACTAATATTTAGGGCTAAGGACATCTACCGTATAAGAGTAGATGTCAGGATATGAATGCATATTGTTGTAATACGCTTTGCTTGCTAATACACATTTATTCTTCCATGTATTTTCTGTGTATTTCTTACTTGTCAGATGCCAAGACACCTGTATCCTTGAAGTAATTATAACATGTAAGACGGCATTGCCATCTTTTGGTGATTTGTACTACTACACTGAGTTATGTAAGACTCTGTATAAGAACTCTTTTGTTCTCAAACTGATGACTTTACAGAATTGTATAATGTTATCTTGGACCATGGAGCCACCTCTAATTTAGCCAATAGGGCTCATCTCTGTAACTAGAAATGTTTCTATCTTTTGGTAACCATAGTAATTATCATAGATATATAATGTAATGCACAAGCTTTACACCTCGGAGACCCGAGAGACCCCAAGAGACAACAGAGAAACCCCGAGGTGTAGGGAACGCTTAGCACTGGCTCCTGGTTCGTATTGGTAAGAACTGCTTAGGGCAACTGTGATTTATCCCTTGATAGTAATAAACTTGTTTATTACTTTAATGCAATGTGTCTGTGATTACTTGCATTTCCAGTATTGTCAAGAATCTGAAAGTGAGGTTTAGATCTCTCAACAACCTCCTTAATATATGTGTGTATAGGGACTCTAGACAACATACCTTTGCAGTATACTAAGCAGGCCTATCTAGATCTACCACCTGATATTGTGAGGCACGGATATCCTCTAAATATCCAGAACAAGCAAAACAATTGGTGACAGGGGGCTTTTAGTGCTGTAGCACCTATCAGTTGGAACTCACTTCCAAACAGTATAAAGGAATCAAGAAATGTTGAGGCATTTAAACATTCTCTGTGTTCTTTCCTATCCAGACTTTGCACCAGCCATTAACCATTCATGTCTCTGGCAGTAACACTTTTTTTTATGCTCATTTTTTGACCCTCGGATGCTGGCAATGGGGAGGAGATCCACACCCCCTGTATTGGCTAGGTCCAGGTATATGCCAGGATCTGGGCATCATGGGGCTCACACTGAGGGTTTTTTCCCATGCACGTCCCCCCTTCCCACCTGTCCGTGGCAGGGCTGGTCGTGCAATGACCTTGGTGCATGATTGTGCACACTCCCATGCCTAATGTGCAGAGGTCCATGGTCCTCACCCCAAAATAGTCTAAGTATGGTCCAGGACTGCTGCACCCTCCTGCCAACATGGGGGGTTAGTGGGTACCAGGTACCAAATTCCTTCCCTCCCTGGAGAAGACAAGCAATCCCTGGGATGCTCAGCCTCCTCCCCCATGGCCAACACTCTGATATCTGAGGTCCACTCCCAAACCCCAGTCATTAGTGTCGCAGATGGAAATATTCTGTTGCTCCAGCAGGCCTGCTAGTAACACTTCTGATGTGTTCTCTAGTATGCATTACTTTACTATAGATGTTCAGAATTACTTTTATAAATAATAACTGTTTGTGCACGTGGAATGTTCACAATAAATGTGAATTGACTTTTATTGATGTTTTAACAGGGTAGGGTTGCCAGGCATAGCTTGTTTTCAGGGCCACAGTGGTAGCAACAATACATAGAGAAACAAATATATTCTATTCCATTACTAATCAAGTTTAACCTCATTAAAAATAACACCACTTAAAAAGAGCTCATATGAAGCTATGGCATGAGGATGCATTAACAAAATGGGAGGAAAGAAGATTCCAGCTTAAAGTAGCTATATAACAAAATGACATTTGACCCTAGCATGTTCTGGTCTTAGATACCATTAAGCCCCTACTGTTTACTTTTCACAGTGAACACTTGGTACTTACAAATGTTACACTGACAAATAAACTTAACCACATTCACAGTGCTGGTGGAACGAGTGCACGCTAAAAAAAACTGGACAACAAAGCAAACACAAAAGGCTGCACTCTCATGGTTTGAAATAGAAAAGAGCAAACACACCCAAGGTATAGCTATCCAGTGTATTTTATTAAGAGCCACAACTGGCATATAAGTGCCAAGGTGTTTTTTGCCAGTTGCGGTTCTTAATAAAATACATTGGATGGCTATATCTTGAATAAGTTTTCTCTTTTCTATTTCAAACCATGAGAGTGCAGCCTTTTGTGTTTGCTTTGCATTTTGGAGGAGCCTGCTAGGTATCGCAGCAGGCAGGGCTTTGTCCGGGGGCATGGCCAGGGACACCTGGACAAACAATAGGGACCCTGGTAGGACCATCCAGAAGGGGCTGGAGGGAGGAGGATAGGGTTCCCAGGGGAGAGGGAGCTTGTGGCCAGGGACTGGGAGGAGCTAAGCACTTAAGAAGGGCTGCACAGAAGGAATTCCTCCTCATTCCTCCTTGTCCCAGGTCACAAGCAGAACAAATTCTGGTCAGATCCACCATGGCTGCATAATGAAGTTAGTGAGGTTGTGTGGAACTGTTAAGGAGACATGGAGAAACACAATAGTGATTTTTAACTAGTAAGATTTATTCTATTTTGCATTCTAAGGAAGGCAGACACATTATTAGTAAAAGATATGGAGGTGTAGATTTCAATGGAAGGAATGGTAAGCAATATAAGTTTGACAGGTAGAATAGGTGGCAGTACATGAAAAAGTAATGGCTGGCATATGTTCAGTCTTGGGATTATTTACACAGTTTTATAGAGAAAAACAGGAGGTTTGTCCATGTGGTGATGTAAGTTATATTTAAGTACTGTGTTGATGTCAGACAGTTAGGTGTAATGATGGACTTCATTAGGAGAGAAAATGTGATAGTAACTTTTATAAGGGGTTGACCTGAAATCATCCAAGCGGGCCACTAAAGCAGTAGGTAAAGCTAGGGGGATGTTAGGGTGTATTAGTAGGGGTATCACAAGTCAGAAGAGGGAGGTAATAATCCCTCTTTACAAGAGACTGGTTAGGCCCCATCTGGAGTACTGCATGCAGTACTGGAGGCCACACCTTCACAAGGACATTAACCAAATTGAGGCAGTCCAGAGAAGGGCAACCAAAATGGTGTAGGGACTGCATCAGAAAACATATGAGGACAGATTAACGGAGCTCAATATGTATACCCTACAGCAAAGGAGGGAGTGAGGTGATATGATCAAAACATTCAAACACCTTAAGGACATTAGCAAGGTGAAGGAGTCTAGCATGTTTCAATATAAGAAAAATTGCAGGTCAAGAGGACTCAGCATGAGATTAGAGGGAGGCCAATTAAGGGGTAATGTGAAGAAGTTCTTTATCACAAAAAGGGTGGTGGATGCATGGAACCGCCTACCTCATGAAGTGGGGATATGAATACAGTGCAGGGCTTCAAACAGGCATGGGATAGGCATAAGGGAGCAATAAAGGTGAGTATGAATAAATAGGCCATTGGCAGAGCAAAGGCCGATGGCACATCCGTAAGGTAGAAAAAGAAATGGGCAGACTGGATGGGCCTTGTGGTCCTTATCTGCCATCATCTTCTATGTTTCTATGTCACTGTTGATAAGGTTAAGGTAGTTATGCCTGTGATAATGGGAATATCATGACAGGATGAGCTCTATACAGGAGTGGAGTACAAATATGCACTGTATCATAAGTATGTGTTCAGAGTGCAGGCAAATGCAATATGCAAGTTTATTTTACATATACAGTAGGTAAAAATAGGAATAGATGCAATTGATAAAAATATAGATAATTACATAGATAGACATACAGATAGACAGACAGAGGGAGAAGTTATAGTCATGACAGTCTTTGGAGAGGCAACTACCCCTAGAGTCATAGTCATGTTCACTAATTTGGGTTGAAAAACTTTTCAAGCAGCACTAGTTTGCTGTCGGTAATCGCCTATGGGTTTAAGCATGTATTGGAATGTCTTAAAATAGTTATAGTACAGAAAAATCAATGAAAGCAATTGTGTTACAGTTTAGTACTGAAACATACATGTAAAATACATGTTGCCACCTTGCTCCAATGAGCACCCTCCCCCAAGTAGAGTGCCAGTCTTAAAGAGCATCTGATGACTTCAGGATAAGTCAAAGAATACATAATATTAAGACACAGATCAGTTTATATTTCACATTAGTTCTGTATTTTTCCCTCCATTATTTTTTACTGAGGCCATTTGCATGAAAAGAGGACCGCTGCTCCTGAAGTGTTCATATATTCCTGGTGCTTTCTCCCTACCTGAGGTCATAATCCATGGCTTGTGACATCACAGTTACTCCCATGACAGCAGACTGTGTTGTCACAACATAGCATTATGACTTGAAGTAGGAAGTAAGCTACAGAGGCAGATTAACTCTAACAGACAAAGATCATATATTCATCCAAATTTCCTCTGTAATAAAAGATAGGTAGGAGAAATCTACAGAATATATTTCAAATGTAAACTGAGTTGTACCAAGTTATTCGTTTTTTTCAAAGTTTTCACTGTGGCATCAGCAGCTCTGATTATAAATAGGAGACCTTAAAAAAATGTGTCTCAGAGTAAGTGCAGAATATTTTTTCTTAAATCTGTTTCAAGATATTAGGCCTTTCCTCTTTTTTTTTAATTTAATGATAAAAAGAAGTAGCACCTTTCTTCTGACCGGACTAATGTAAATGATGACAGTCAGTGGTTTGGGATGTGCTAAGTGTCCCCAGGAGCAAGGTGTGCTCCTTCGATGGCTGGACAGTAGGCTGTTAAAAAAAAAAAAAAACTGAAGAAACACACAGATCAGTCATTCTGCCAACGAGACATGCAGAGGTACAACAACTGTGGGGAGGAGGCAAGAGTTGTTTGGGACTGCAGCTTCCATTTTTAAAATGGAAAAAAATTCATGTTGATCTTGTCTCCTGTTCTAGCCTGAAAAGAACATATTTCAAATACCTGTTTTAAGGGTGTATAATGGACTCATTTGCCATTTAGGGGCCAAAGAATGAATGTGTAATAGGTGACATTATGGTTACCTAGCAATTGTATGCCAAATCAATGTAGGCATGTAATTAAGAACTGGCTCAATGGAAGGCCATTGCCAGGTTATTATACACACTGGCAGAACTTAAATTATAGCTAACAAATTGTTGCACAGTACTTTGAGGATGTGCAAAGTGTAAAACATCAGTTGGGAATTTTAACAGCTGGACGCTGAGCTGGTGTCTTAAACAAATATGTAAGAATTCTACATGGATGTTATTTTTTCCTAGCTGCTCTTTCTCATCTTGTATTGAGACACTTACATTTTCAATAAAGAGCTGTCTTAGCACTAGTATCACAAGATGTGCCAGCAGTAATCACTGAACCCACATAAATGGAAAATGAAGGAGGCCTGCTTACTCCATTGAAATGAGATGTGTGCTGTCCCATTGTGTGTCATAGCAGCATTTCTAATTTTAAACTTGGCACCACCACAACAGAGAGTTCTTTATTTCTTCAACATCAAAAAATTAAAAACACACTTTATCATCAAAGTTTGTCTTTACCAAGTACTGTGCCCAGGATTAAAATAATATGAACCCCCTCCCACAAAAAATGTGCCCTGACATGAAATTGCATGTTTAACTTAAAGGCAATTAAAAAAGGTATTTCTAAATTCATTACTAAAACCAATGTTTCATGATTAAAATAATTTGATCCCCTTCCCCCCAAAAATGTGCCCTGATAAACTGCACTCTGGGAAGATTGCCTGGGACAAGATGCAATAAAAAAAAACCCTGAATAACAGGTCTCTGAGAGCAAATGTTAACATCTTGTTTCTAGTGTCCCTGATAAAATGAAATAAAAAATGCAGTTGACATTTTTTTAAAGTCAGCTCTGTTCAGAATAGCTTTTAAAATCACCAATTGTTTTCTTGTTAATGTTTTCTAATACATACTTCTCAAACTTAAAAGAAAAAACACACTTTATCATCAAAGTCTGTGTTTACCAAATACTGTGCCCAGGATTAAAATAGATTTGAACCCCCTCCCCCCAAAATGTGCCCTGACATGAAACTGCATGTTTAACTGTAAAGACAATTAAAAAATGTATTTCTAAATGCATTACTACCACCAATGCTTTCAAAGTTTTGAAACTACTAAAAAGACAAATGATATATAAACTATATATTGAATATGGTAAACATTGTTAATCCCAAAAGCTGAACTTTATGTTTTTAGTATATAAATGTTTAAGAAAAACATGTGGCTTTTACTGTAAATTAAAATGCTGTCTCTATGTTTTCCTTGAGAGATGTAGTTTCACTTGTTGTCTCCTTCTGAGGCCCCAGGTGGCTCTGATAAGCATTTGTTCCAAAGGTTTTTTTAAGTCAGTTTGAAGGCATTAAATATCTTCTGTTCTCCTTGTCCTTAATAAAGGCATTAAGTATCTTCTGTTCTCCTAGTCCTTAATAAAATGCAGGGGCTCCACAACTTCATAGAATTTGTTATGTTGCTTGCCCCTCCCACATGAATAAAAAAAAAGTTGGGGTGGATCTTTAGGGGCTTCTTGGGTAGAGGGGGTGGATCTTACTCCAAAAAAAAAGCAAATAATGCTGCCTCCTACTACTCAGGTTCCAGTTCTTGTACCACCCATTTAAGAAAGAAAATAGTACCGTACAATCATTGAATAACATGAAAGCATATTTATTTGAGGGCAGAAAACATTGCTTGGAGAAGGGTAAGGTGGAAGAGACTATTTACACCTTCAGTCAGTTCTACAGACAGAAAACATGACATCACTCCTTTTGTACATGCAAAACATCTGCAGGCTCTGCCTACTGCAGCCGTAAAAAAATAACCAGGATCAGCACACACCAACTGCACCAGAGGTAAGGCTTGGTCTGGGGCCTAGAGGCCGCATGGCCTAAGGTAGGCATGTTGGAGCTGGTGGCTTCCACCTTGCTGGTTTAGGGCAATGTAACAAATTGTATTGATGTTGGGGAACGAGGTAATTTAGCAGCTTAGTCATTCCTGCTGTCCTCTGTAGTATTCATAAATAGGGTTGCCACCATTTAAGAAGCCCAAAGTTGGACATTTCTTACTGAAACATGATTGCTTGCAGGACAATATGTAATCTCAATCAATGCAACATACTTGTTTTCTCTAAATAATCAGAATTACGACTATGTGTTGTAGTTTTTTTAGCTGTTTCTAGTGTTTCTTATCAATTTAAGGTATTTTAGCTAAGGTATTTTATTGTTTTGCAGCATTTAGAGGAAAGTCAGAAAACATTTTTCTTTCTACTATAATGTTAGGACATGGAGCATTTTTCATGTTTTTCTGCAGGACACTGCTGTCCAAATCAGGACTGTCCTGCAAAAATAGGGATTGGTGTTAACCCTGTTCATAACAATAGCCTTTCTGAAAAACCGAGGTGAACACAGCTGTGAATAATAAAGCAAAGCTTCTGACTAGATTTCTCACTGCCCTCGGTTAACCAACTAGATTAGCTCAGCTTCTGAAACTGTCTGCAATTCAGCATGCATTTTTAAGATTGTTGGTGGTCCTGGGGGGGGGGGGGGCCTGGCTGGGTCTGGGCCACATGGCTAAGCTGGCAATCTATTCTCGGGATTCGGTTAGTCACCGCTCACAGGTTGTGTGCCTGAAGGTGAGCAAATTTCGTTCAGGCACCCCCTGGTCGCTCCGGTACTGTTAATAATAAATAAAAAGAAAGAGAAAAGCAAGCTTCCTTCCCAGGGTGATTGCTCCTGTGGTGCAGAGGATTGAGGCACCAGCAACTTGGTGGCCACCCAGGAAAGCAAGTAGCACAGCTGATGGTGTGCACAGGAGGAACAATTCACTTGGTTCCCACCCCCCCTTAGGCAAGCAGGGCTTCGCAGTCCTCTCACCCATGAGCCAAATGCCCCCACCCCCTCAGCCAAGTGGTAGCAAGGCATGGCATTATTTGGCAAGGAGCCAGATCTCATTCTAAGGAGGTGGAGGGCTTACCTGGGTAATCCCTCAGCAGCCCGTGTGGTGCACTCTCATCCCAGGGTGGGGTAGCAGTGGCAGCTTCCTTCCTCTCAGGAGAATGAGGGCCAAGCAGGGCCCTTCCTTGAGCCCTCTCCCCCCAATGCGGCCCTGGATCAGGGCACAAGTTTGCAGTGCCCCGGACTTATGGAGGCCATGGTTGGGTGGGGGGGTCAGGAACCGAGCTCCATCTCAGTGGCCTCCCAGGCTCGCTGCTTCCTCTTTACATGGGCATGGGAAAAGCAGTGACATCGAGGTGCCAGACACACGTGCACGAGGCCATCCGACGTTCACGCATGCACACGTGAGCAGCAGCTGTCATCTTGGGTATGGCACAGCGCAGCCACCGTACAGCCCGAGTTGGCATGGTGGTGGCGCTGTTCGGGGATCAGGGTGAGGGGGGGTGCAGCTCCTTTAGGGATGCTGCCCTCGCCGGAACTCAAGAACCTGGAGGATGCTAACTCGAGGAATCAGCCAGTGTGGAGTGCATCTGTGGGTCATTTCCTTGCTAAACTGCAAACTTGGGAGAACTGAGTTTGACTCCACAGCCTCCCTGACACAATGTGTGGGCCTGAGCAAGTCATTTAGATTCATTGTGCTCATAGGTGCCAGGTAAACAGGCATAGAGGGAGTCTTAAAAAAAAAAAAAAGGGAACAAAGGTGTTAAAATGTTCCACGGTCAATGACCCATGTTGGGGTATCAGCATACAGTTAAGCACCAGCAAGGGGAGAGTGGCTGTGATTCTGTTTGATTGTAGAGTATGAGCAGCATATTGTAAAGATGAACAGAGACCTGAACAGCAGTTGGCTGCCCTCATCCGAGACAAGGGTAAGGCATGGTGGGAGGCACTATTCAGGGGTCAGGGTGAAGGAGGGGAGTAGGTCCTTCGGGGTTGCTGCCCCCACCGGAACCCAAGAACCCAGAGAAGATCAACCTGGGGAAGCAGCCAGTAACCCTGGCATTGCTGACCCTGCCTGCTGAACCTGTGACTCCAGCAGGGGAGCTGGGCACATCAGGGCAAGAGCCAGAGAAGCCGAAGCCCAATCCAGATGAAACACTGGTGCACCCTCCTCCTCCTCCTCAGAAAAATCCATGAAGGAAGAGCGTTGATCAGGGAGCAGTGGCAGTGGATCAAGTATCGGGTATGTCTGAGTTGGACCAGCTGTCAGCTGATGAGCTGAGTGAGCTGCTTAGTAGTGGGGGCACCCCCAAAATGAACAGGGGGCATCAGCAGAAATAGGGGCAGAGAGTGGGATGCCATGGAAAAGGTGCTGCTAGGGCAAGGGACAGATTTAGTGACATCAGCTCCCATAAACCTGGGCATGCCAGGGGACATAGAAACATAGAATTTGATGGCAGATAAGGACTGCTTGGCCCACCTAGTCTGCCCATTTTCCTACCTAACAGATAAGCTGCAGATCCTAGTTAATCAACAGCTTACTTCCTCCTACCCCCCACTAGGACTGCCTTATGCCTGTCCCATGCATTCTTGAAGTCCCCCACTGTTCTTGACTCCACGACCTCCTCAGGGAGGCTGTTCCATGCATCCACAACCCTCTCAGTGAAAAAATACTTCCTCACATTACCTCTGAGCCATCCCCCTTCAATCTTCAAATTGTGCCCCCTTGTTCTTGCACATCTCTTTTTCTGGAAGATGCTACCTTCTTGGACTTTGTTAATTCCCTTGAGGTACTTGAAAGTTTCTATCATGTCCCCTCTCGTCCTTCTTTCCTCAAGGGTATACATATTAAGCTCCTTTAGTCTTTCTTTGTATGTCTTCTGGTGCAGACCCTGCACCATTTTGGTTGCCCTCCTCTGGACAGCCTCCACTCTGTCTATGTCTTTGCAGAGATGGGGTCTCCAGAACTGCACACAGTACTCCAGATGGGGTCTCACCAACTGTCTGTACAGAGGGATAACAAATTCCTGTTTTCTACTATTGATGCCTCTTCCTATGCATCCCAGTATCCCCAGCCTTCCTTACTACCTTCTCACATTGCTTGCCCACCTTTAGGTCATCTGATATAATTACCCCCAAGTCCCTTTCTATTTTTGCGTTTGTCAGTATCTCACCCCCCATTGTGTACGCGTCCCCTGGGTTTTTGTTTCCCATGTGCATTACCTTGCACTTCTTTGCATTGAATCTGAGCTGCCATACATTTGATCATTCCTACAACCTTCCAGTTCCTGTGCAATGTCACGTATAAAGACATTAAAAAGGACCGGTCCCAGTACTGAACCCTGTGGTACCCCGCTAGTAACCCTCCTTTCTTCACTGTGTCCCTTCTCATCCTTTCCACTCCATCTTGTGTATCAACCCTGTTGCAGATCTTTGTGTCATCTGCAAAGAGACATACTTTTCCTTCCAGTTCCTCTGCAATGTCACTTATAAAGACATTAAAAAGGACCAGTCCCACTACTGAACCCTGTGGTACCCCACTAGTAACCCTCCTTTCTTCACTGTGTACTCCATTTACTACTACACTTTGCGTCCTGTTGTCTAGCCAATTTTTTATCCAGGCTACCACCTTGGGACCCACTCCAAGGCTGGCTATCTTGTGTATTAATCTTTTGTGTTGGACTGTATCAAATGCCTTGCTAAAATCTAGGTAGACCATGTCCACAGTCCCTCCCTGGTCTACTACTTTGGTCACCCAGTCAAAGAAATCTATTAGATTCATCTGACACAACCTTCCCACTGTGAATCCATGCTGTCTTGGGTCCTGTGCCCCTCTGGCCTCTAGGTACTCAGCAATTCTTTCCTTCAGAAGTGATTCCATCATTTTCCCTACCACTGAGGTCAAACTAACTGGTCTGTAGTTTCCTGCCTCTGTCCTGCTCCCACTTTTGTGAAGAGGAATCACATCTGCCCTCCTCCAGTCCTCAGATACCACCCCATCCTCCCATGATTTGTTAAAGAGAATAGTCAGCAGTGTCACTAGTTCTACCCTTAGTTCTTTTAGAATTCTTGGGTGAATCCCATCAGGCCCCATTGCTTTGTCCACCTTCAATTTTATTAGTCCTTTCAGAACCCTTTTTTTTTTTAAATGGACTGGTATTGACGCCCGTCTTCAGTGTGTTTCTCTTGTTTGGTTTAGGTAACTCCCCCTACTCTTCCTTTGTGAATACTGAGCAGAAATATTCGTTCAGTATCCCTGCTTTTTCACTGTCACCCTCTACCCACATTCCCTCCCCTTTATTAAGCTTCAGTATCCCTCCTTTGGTCTTTCTTCGCTCCCTAATGTACCTATAAAAGGTCTTATCCCCCCTTCTTAACAGAATTGGCTATCCTTTCCTCAGTTTGGGTCATTGCTATTCTGACTGCCTTCCCAGCCTCTTTCTGCTTTAACTGATAACGTTCTCTGTCCTGCTTCTTCTGTGTTTCCTTATATTTCCTGAATGCTGTCCTTTTCTCCTTAACCTTCCCTGCCACCTCTTTTGAGAACCATAGCAGTTTCCACAGGGCCAGCCAACACTGCTGCAGGTGAGCGTGTGGATTTCCGAGCAATTGGGGCATGGTCAACCCATCCTGCCACAAGCAAACTACCTGCCTGGGAGTAACAGACCATGGGTCCCACATCAAATAGCCCTCAGAGATTGGGTCAGCCAGCCAGCAGCAGGGCTCAGAGGCGTGGCCTCAGCAATACCCCCAGGGTGAGGAGAGCCTAGCATCGGCCTCCGACAGCCCAACCAGGCAGGGGCTACCCCAAAGCTGTGGGTAACCTGAGCCAACCAGGGGTGGAGCAGAAGCTTGACCAGCTGCTGGAATTACTGGAGGTACAGAATAGGGCTCAGCCAGGAGTGGTCCAGGTGGCCCCGGCTGCAGTAGGGATTGGGGAAGCTGGAGCAGGAGTGGCATCACCACCACCACCAGTGCCAGGGCAGCAAGGGGTAGTGAGCTTCCTATCCCTGGTGGAACCCATTGGGTCACACTTGCCAGACAGGGTGAGGTGGCAAATACCAAGGCCTAAGGAGGGCATATGAGGCTGACAACCTGCGTTCTGCCAAGGAGCAACCGGAGGTCATGCAGGGCAAACTGAGGAAGGAGCTGGCCATGGGTCAGATCAGTGGACCCTTCACCTTCTACCCTTGCCTACACCTCAGGGTATCTCCCATTGACTTAGTCCCTAAAAAAGCGCCAGGCGAGTTCCGAATGATAAACCATCTCTTGTACCCAGAAGGGGATTCTGTCAATGCCTACATTGACCCAGTTGACACCGTGGTGTATTACACGTCATTCGATAGGGCAGTGGAGGTGGTGCAACAGGCAGGCCAGGGGGCTGTGATGGGAAAGGCTGATATAGAATCAGCATTCCACCTGTTGCCAGTGTACCCAGCAGATAGGGAGCTATTGGGCATGAAATTTGAAGGGTACTACTACATTGACAACTGCATGCCCATGGGGTGTGCAGTGGCATGTGCAGTTTTTGAGCAATTCAGCACATTCTTGCACTGAGCCACTGCTCAGAAAGCTAAAGTCTACCACATGGTACACTATTTGGAAAACTTTCTTTTTGTGGGGAAGGTTAGCTCGTGGCAATGCGCACATATCATGGCAGCATACCACAAGGTGGGTGGCCATGCACAAGGCTTTGCTTCCTGGGGATCGAAATTGATATGAGCGAGCAAGTGTTCTGGCTCCCCCAAGACAAGCTGGTGGTCTTGTGCACCCGGTTGGACTTGGTAATGTGGGCAAGTGAAGCCATGTTATGGGAGCTCGAGCAACTGGTGGGCAACCTCAACTTCAGCTGCTGGGTAATGCCCATGGGCAGGACGTTCATGAGGCACCTGGCAGGCGTTGAGGCAGGCTGTACAAAACTGCACCATAGAATCCTCATCACAGCAGCAATGCAGGAGAATCTAGGCATTTGGCAGACATTTCTGCAATGCTTCAATGGGGTATCAATGTGGCTGGTTCCAGTGCCCAGTGAGGAATTGGAAGTCTTCACATATGCCTCTTGGGGCCTGGGTTTTGGGGCTTACTTGCAAGGTAAGTGGTCTGCATGGTAGTGGCCTCCAGAATGGATAAGACAAGGCATTATGAGGCAGATAAT
This sequence comes from Neoceratodus forsteri, assembly GCA_016271365.2. Lineage (NCBI taxonomy): Eukaryota > Metazoa > Chordata > Ceratodontiformes > Ceratodontidae > Neoceratodus > Neoceratodus forsteri. The sequence goes on along the minus strand of CM057456.1, from coordinate 622,332,049 downwards.
GGTGATGGAATTCTTCCCCATTGTTGTGGCATTGGTGATCTTGGGGGAGCTGCTGAGGGATAAGCACATCACATTCAGGTCTGACAACACCGGAGTGATGCATGCAATAAACAAACAATTAGTGGACAAGGGCCTAATGGGCAACCTCATGCAGGTGTTTGTCCTGAAGTGTTTGTTGTTGAATATCAACTTTAAGGCAGTGCACATACCAGGTATTGAAAAAGGCATCACTGACACTCTTTCTCACTTACAATGTCAGAGGTTCCAAGAATTGGCACCAGCAGCAGACCTACAGCCCAGGGAAGTCCCACCATTCCTATGGGAATTAATCGCCCAGAGGCCTGGGAGTTGATTGAGAAAGTCCTGGTGCCTAGGACGTGAATAACATACAAGAGGGGGGATCAACTGTTTTCTGGAAGTGCAGTACTCACAAGGGTGGGCAGGGACATGGCTAATCCCAGTGGCACAGCTGTGCGAATATGTATTGATCAAAAAATGTGCGGGGGCCACCCAGGCAACAGTCGAGCAGCACATGACTGGCATTGCCTGGTTTTAGAAAGCCAGGGGGTTCCAAGATTCCATGAGGGCATTTGTCCTCCGGAAGATGCTGAGAGGTTGTGCATGGACAGCTCCGAGGGGCGCGGACAACAGGCACCCTATCAGCCCCACCATATTCAAGCAGATCTGGGATGAGTTACCTAAGGTATGCTCATCCTCAGAGGAGACAAGGCTCTTCCAGACAGCATACTTGGTAGCATTCTGTGGGGCATTCCAGGTGTCAGAGCTCGTGCAGCCCAGCAAGACCACTGGGAGACCATTAGCATTGACAGAGGCCAACGTGGAGGTCACAACATCTGGAGTCTTTGTCCACATATGGAAGAGCAAGATGGACTAGCTCACCCATGGGTGGTGGTGCTGACTAGCGGTGCCCCATGGGCTCCAGTGGGATGTGGGAGCATGAGTGCAGGATTATGTAACGCAGCACACAGCAATGGTGGGGCCTTCTTCCATCATGGGGATGGTGGCCCCCTAAGTGCATACCAGTTTAGACATGTGTTGCAGAAGACCCTACGAATGTTGGGCATCTCTGCAGAACACTGCTACATGCACTCCTTTAGGATTAGTGCAGCATCGCACACCAGGGCAGAGGGCTTATCAGATAAGACAATACAGAACTTGGGTAGATGGAAGTCACAGGCTTTTGAAAGATATATAAGATCACACATGTTATAACTTTCTTTGCTTTATTTGGACAGCTGTTGCAGCCTGAGCACAGCAGATCTGGATTTGAAGCCACTCGTACATCCATTGGGTGGCCCTCAGGGTGAGACAGTATCCTGAAGGAGAAAACCTGTTCCTGGCACCTGAGAGGGCAGAGGTGCATTGGTTGGGATGGCGTGGGATGTGCTGGAATGAGTAACTGGCAACATTGCAAGCAAAAAGTAAATTCATTTGAAGGGAAATGATATTGGGGTTATACCTGCGAGAGAGCTTAAAGAGAGGGTCAGGCAGGACCTGGCAAGAGTGAAGCTATGGTGGCCCCAGGTGCATATAATTTGGTCCAATATGGTGCAATGGCAGCAATGGCAGCACGCTCAGAACATTAGGGCAACAGAGAAGGTGCGCCAGCTGCAGAACACAGCCATGTGACCAATTATGGACTCCATGGGGGGTCCATAGCAAAGCACCTGTGAGTGTCGGTAAAAAAGCCAGATCTGTATAGAAGGGATGGGGTACATTTATCAGAGGAAGGAATAGACCTGTTTCTGAATGACATACAATGGGCAGTAGTGAGAGTATTGGTGTGAGGTGCTTGTGGGGGGTGAATTCATGAGAACTCACCTTATGGCGTCTTGGAAGTCTTGGAATACTGTGGGAGGGGATAACAGGGGATCACGTGTCTTGACCAGCCAGATCTCCCTGAGGCTGACAGGAGGGCAGGCCTGATGGATGGAGTCCAGATGGCACCCTCTTCAGGCAGTGTCTCACAGCATGGTGGATCCTCTGATGGGGAGGAGCTAGCCGCAGTCGGTCATAGAGCCATCCTTCATGCCCCAGAGGTTGTTGCCCTTGCTGGGTCCTGGTTGATGGTAAGGAAGGCTGGGAGGAAGGGTTGACCATCAATGATCAAGTTGCTTCATGGTGAGCTACATTCCTTCCAAGACTACCTAGCTGCGCACATCACGCTGAAGCGAATGTATATATGGATAATTGATTTTATTAATAAACACTTGACTGTGGCCATTTCTCCAAAGCTCGTTGTTGTGTCAGTTTGTTCAGGTGAATAAGGCATATGCCCTCAAAAGACAAACAAATGTTAGCCTGTCAAGTAAGTATCTAAGGGCCAAACGTTCATGCATTTGACAAAGAAAGCAATTCAAGGACCTTTCTCTCCTAATTTCTAAGGAAGTCCAGTTAAGCTCCTAGAGCAGATAACAATGATGCATCATAATCAGGGGAACCAACAATTCCTGGGACAAACCTAGCCGTATGATGGTACATTCTAGCTATCCTCAATAAGTCTGATTTGTTTTCTGAATGATAGATTAAGTTACCATAGTCAAATGAGAGAAAAAAAAAGATAACACAATTTAAATTTTAGTTTTTCCTGTCAAAGAAATGTTTGTGTTTTTACAAAGCACCCAAAGTTTGAGAAAACTTGAAACATAATTTTCAAATATGGCCATCAAATTTCAATTCAGGATTCAGCCATAAGCCCAGGTATTTATAAATACTAACCAAGATTATATAAGCCAGTTGTGCAGGCTGGTGAAATTTAACTGCAATTTTACTATGATCTCATGAGGGTCATTAGCAATGAATGCAAGACAGTATAATCAGCTTACATTTTTATGACAGAGGAAGCCATGATCTTGGGCAGTTCAATCAATAAATAGGACAAACAATAGATGCCCCAGGATAGGGGCCTGAGACACTCCCAGTCCACAGTTCTAGCTCCAGAATGTGACCCTCCAGCCGCCACCATTTGCGATCGGCCTTGCAAATAGGGCCCAAACCAGGACATGACCTTCTGATAAATGTTATTTTCTGCCATCTTATGCAGTACAATAGGGTGGTCAGTTGTATCGAAGGCCTTCGTTTGATCCGTGAACATTGCTGCTATGAACGTTTTGTTTTCCAGTGCATAGGAAATGGTGTCCTTAAAATCCAAAGTACTTTATTATCTTGGACTTTAATTTTTAAAATTGTACTCGCCAAAGGATTTTTGTAACCACTCTTTTGGTCTGACAGGACACTTGGAAACTAGGTGCTTCATCTAAATGAGGTAAAAAGTACATACAAAATAATGCTCCTCACTCCTAAAACACCTAGTAAAACAAGATAAGCAATATCCAAGTACTTAACTCACTTATACCTTCAATACAATAGGACAGACTCCTCCCCCACTCCTCAAGAACTGGAAAGAGACTGATTCACAGTCTATTAGGTAACCATTTCTGATTCTGAACAGATATTGCACGATTAACATAACTACTTTACTCAGACGGCATGTAACATGAGTCAAGAGCAGAGTACAGGTGTGAGAATGAAGATGCTGCATTTCTGCCAGGCAGGTTTCTACTTGTGATTAATAACTCCTGTTGTTTTATGTAGCTTCCAGCTACTGTTGGCAGTTAATTCTTTGTAGTTTATCATGAAGAAACAAAGGGAAAACAGAACAGTATCATATTATAATGGTGTTTGGCATTAAGTATACTACTGCTGTGCCAACATCAAATAAAAACGTTATCCTTTGAAAAAGATGGCAAAAATAACATAATTGTTCTTATTTTCTGAACAAAAGAAGTATTCAGTGACGGTAGGCAGATTAGCTTGATGTGGTTATGGAAAAACTCAAAATGATAGATAATTTTTTTAGCATTTCACACCAGTAATAGATCCACATGTGATTTGCCTCCTACGGCATAGCTGTCAACATTTACAGAGACAGAGAGTCCCTGATGTTTCCCCACATCTGTAATGATTTTGTGTCCCATACTGATCCTGGCTTGCTGTGGTGCCTAGTGTCAATATCTGCATTCCATTCCTTGCTATCAATTAAAACCCATAGAGAAGTGTAATATCAGACAGAAAACAAATATGATACATGTGTGAAATGTTATAAGCAAGAGTTGAGACTGACAGTACTATGGCTTGGTAGCTGGAGGCTACTGAAATACTGGTTGGCTGTCAAAATGCCATGGCATCATATTTGGCCCCGGAGGACTTTGAATGAGCCCACTGTTGAATAGTTCACCCCTTGGTCAAAATGCAAGCTGAACTGTATGGTTTCAAGGTTTGATTTGACCCAGTACTGCTTTTTTTGTTTGCATTACAGGTATCAAGTATTACAGTGCATTTGAAATAGGACTGTGCAATACAAATATTATTTCACACACATCGACACAAATAGTGCCCTTTTTACAAATATCAATTTTAAATATTTATGTTAAATCAAGTAGAGTATTATCAGACCTTGACTTGAGGCTGGGGGGGACACTCATATGATTACTGCTGCTCAAAGTATGAATTCGTATTTTATTGACAACTCTCAAATACTTGGAGAAGCATATTCAAACCATCTACAGAGCTACCCACAAAGTCCTTTCCGTACATACAAAGCAGCACATTGGTGATGGCAGTGATGGTGAGGGTACTATTTGAACATGCACAGAACCATATTTGATGATGCAACTGCAGCTCAAATATGCACCCAGTGAGAGCAACACTAAGCAAGGCACAAACTGCAGCTCAGTCACAATACACACACTGACCCAGAGTACCAGACAGAACTGCTAAGAGCATCAAGCTGGGGACATTAGCCTAGCATTAACACATTCTCAGGCTTAAACTACCTGTTGGTAAGGCACTAAGGTTTTGTGCATGAGTGCACTGCAAAATGTCTATATCGGAAGGCAAAATGCAAATGACCCTACTCCTTTAAAGCCACCTAATAACCGTATAATTAATTGCCATTTACCTGTACTTTTAATTTATTTATTTCGTCGTCAGTGTTTTTTGCACACCCTATATTGCTGCCACCTTTACTTTTGCATTTGAACAGGCATTTCGTGTTCAGCTGTTACCACACTTCATTCTCTCTAGCTTATCTTTGTATCTAGTTATTATTGTACCAGCTTATTTAACAAATGTTGCTCAGCTGACATATATTTGCATTGTACTGTTGTTTTGCTCCTGTTCCTCTCCATCGGGTCACACCTGGAAATGAGATATGGCTAAGTTTGCCTCTGCTAATTACTCATTTTTAAATAAATACATATATTTTGTTTACCAGGTAGGTACACTGGAAAATTCATATTGTCAGGGGGAGTACAGAAGAACACCATAACAATGCAAACAGGAATTTCAGGTAAAGAAACACAGAATAAATTACAGGTGCAGTAATAAACTTTACAAACCACATTATAATGCATTAGTGATAACTACAGCAAGCAGGCAGCTGAAAATTAGGTGGAAACACATTTCAAAGTGCTGCCATAGAGATAGCAACAGATTCAGCAACAGGCAGTCAATAGGCATTAACAATCTATGGCTAATCAAGGCACAATGGGGCCTATTCACTAATGTGCACCCCGAAGGCACGTATCCAGGTGCACAGCACTGCACCCTTGGGAGATCTGTGCAGGGGCCGCATTCAAAACACCGGCTCCCAACTGGCTCCCACTTGTGCCCCCCCCAGTGTGCAGGTCCATGGGGGGCAAGCAGGTACGGGGTGGCGGATCTGGGAAGGCAGCCAATTGGCTGCCCTGGCAGGGTCCCACAGTGGATCCCTTATGCCCATATGGCGCTATGTCGTTGGACGGCACACAGAGCGCCAACCATGAAGTTGAGGGGGGTACCCCTGCTGACTGCCCATGACCTCCCGGGGTGCCCCAATGGCAAAGCATCCCTTTTAGGAAGGACAATCCCCCTGCCATGTCCACCATAACTGGTGGTTGCTTCCCCAGGGGGTGTGTAACTGTCCCCAACAGTTTATGGCTGCCCTGCAAAGGCATAGCCGGCAGCCCCCAGCACACAGCACTCTGCACCATAGTGAATGCATGGAGTGCTGGCACACACCCCACTCCAATCCCAGGCCCACTCCCTTGTGCAGCTCCATGATCAGCCAGGGGACTGGATGCATGGGGAGTGCATATATGCACTATGAATATGCATGGGGCAGGGCAGATGCCAAGGTGACTAAGCACCAGAGTTGCGCGGTGCTAGCCCACTCTGCACCTTCATGAATAGGCCCCATTGTTCTTTGCAGTAGACTGAGGCTGAGGGTTATGTAGTACAGCAAAGCAATCCAGATCCCCATGTGAAAAGGTGATGTGGGAATATAGCTAGTACACCTTTGTACACAGTATCACACAGCAGAAATCTTTGCAAATGTGCACCACTGCTTTACTGTTTCCACTACTTAAATGATTTAATGATTTATTACCACTATCACAGTGTATTATTTTTATACTTTTGATATTTTTTACCTTACACCTTCTGATATTATTCTGTTGTACATCACACCTGTTACTTTTTGCCGCTGTAAATTCTTTGAAGTTTATAAATGTTGTGACTTCCGCCATCTGATATTCTGTGTATAGCATAGCACTTGTCCCTTTACTTGGTATTGTAGTTTGCATTTGTCACTTTTTAGTTTATTGTATTATGACCTTGTTACCCCCCCTCCACATGCCCCCCACCCTACCCCTTTTGTACCTGGAAATGATCTCTGGCTCAGTGTGTCCCTCCCAGTCAATACATTTTAAATAAATAAATAAATAACTGTATTGGGATGTTTAGGGATTGATATAAGACCATTCTAAAGTGTTCACTCAAGCTCCACTACGTCAAAGTGACATTATTTTGAGGTTGAATGACCAGCTTGTGAAAGGAATGTACATCATCTTTCATCCAAAGGGACTGCATGTGGTGAGAAACCAAGGACATAAATGCCCATTTCCAAAGGGGACCTGAACATATAAAACATACATTCACCATAAATCCAAAACACACGTACAATTTAATAAAAAATAATCTACATACATAACATAATCTGAATCCAATCAGTACAATGCATGATATGCAGTTATGTACAGAAACATTGACACTTTCAATTTACAAGACAATGATTCATAAGTACATTTGTCACTTTTTGCCACTGTAAATTCTTCCAAGTTTGTAAATGTACAGGGTTAGCTAAGTGACAAACGTAAAGTACAGCACCAAGTACAATAACAACTTCTATGTAATACGCAGAATATCAAGGGCCTGATAATTCAAAAGCTTGTGTGGGCAGTAACGGGTCTTTGCCCATGCAAACTGCAGTTTGTGACAGATCCCCATATTCAAAAAGGGATGTTGCATGGGCATAGAGGGCTAGCACCTGCACAAAACATAATGTATGTAGGCAGGCAAGGAGAGTGGTGTGGCCATGAATAGCTCTGCTGTGCCATATTCAGTGGCTTTTTACTACACAAAAAGGTTTAGCACAGTCCTTTTGTGCAGTGCAAATATAGCAAAATAAAACCCTAACTTACTCCGCTCAACCCTAATAAATGCCGGAGGTAATGCAGCCACCTAGCTGGTTGGCTGCTAGGGGAGCCCACCCACCCTCTGTGGTCCCTGGCACCCCCCCAATTGTCAGCCCACACAATATGAAAGTAATATCCCTGGTGCTAGTGGTTCCCTCTCTCTCTGATTGCCAGCCCGTACAGGACAAAATGAATATCCCCGGTGCTAGTGGTCCCCTCCTTCTGATCGCCAGCTGGTACAGGATGAAATTAATATATCTGGTGCTAGTGGCCTCCCCCCTCTGATCGCCAGCCCATAGTAACATGTAAAACACACCCTGCATCCAGTGGTTCTCCCCCGGGCACTCATCCATGGTACCTTCGCTTGCAATGCCTTACTCCCTGGTGTCAAGGGGCCCCCCATCGAGGCACCAACCCCCCATTACTTTATCAGGCCCCTCCATGCCATGGGTACATACAGCAACTGGTGCAGCCCTCCTCACACCTCCTTGGCCAGCTGCTATATGTCCAGGCAGGGAGCGCACCCCTTATTTATAGGACAACCCTGTCCTATAAATAAGAGGCATGCTTCTGCCTGGCCATATGGTGACCAGCAGAGGAGCTGTGAGGAGGGCTGTGCCAGTCATCTCGTGGCACTGAGAGGCCTGGTAAGGTGACTGGGGGGGTGTTTGGTGCCACTATAGGGGGCACTAGATGCCAGGGATTATTTAGTTGTTTCATTTTTGTTAACCAGCTAAGTGCACTAGACATATGGTACTGGTTTTCAAGCATGGCCCTGTGGAGTACTAATTGCATGGTAAATACAGGACTGGAAAATACAACAAGCACAGCACAAATATATAGTACAGAGAATTACAGAAAATGCATCAAAAATACAGCACTTACAGATAATAGAATACTTATATTTCCAAAAAGCAGGAATTATAAAATTAAGACAGTGTGAAAAACAAGCATTTGTAATGTGTGTTGATATTTTCTTAGTCCATTCCTGAACAGCAAATGGGAAGAGACATTATCTCAAAGGATGAGAGTTGCAATAAATTGGAGCAACAGAGGAGCAGGCATGTAGTACCAGACTAGTGGAGCACTTCGAAACCAATAAACAATGACTCCTCACTGGATCTGGGAGGGCAGGTTCACAAGGGAACTGGCAGATCAGACAAAGAAGGAGGCACTAGTGATCTTAGTTTGTCAATAAAGCATCCAAAGGCAGAAAGAGTGCTTAGCAATGGGGGATAGCCAACCCAAACCAGAGTATAACAGACAGTAGTGAGTGATACTATTGCTTAGCAAGGGCAAAGTAACAGATGTTATTATAGTTGACATCTCCTTTGACCAGGTTACTTTTAGAAATAGCCACAACAAAAGCTGGGCAACTCAGCACAGAGAGCAGAAATAATGACCTTTAGGCTAGGTCAAGTTTAAAAAGCAGTTTAATATTAAGACAGACATTGAAAGATACAAAAGCTCAGCAGCACCTCATGTGCTCATGCAGACGTACGTTTCACATCACAGACGCTTTGTCAATGCATGTCTTCTAATCCACAGCACCCTCTTATATAGGTCATCTCTTAAAGAGCAAGGCCATAATTATAAAGTGCCAAACATATTTAACACACTACACATCCCTAAGAAAAAATAACTTAGTATAAATATATACTAATCCATACAACATAACACTTATTAAAATGTCATAGAAAAAACACTTATTCTACCCCATATAAATTTATACTGCAGTTGGCATCCATTTCAGATAAGAGAAAGAGAGAATGTGTTAGAGCAAAATACTGTATATAAATCTAAACAGGTCATAAACACTCATCCCAGGAAAATAATGCAATACTGAGAAAGCACCTATACATGAACCATAGCAAATTAATGTCCCTGGTCCTTAAGAAATGGTACAATACTGAACATCGCATTAAGCCCCTTTTCCCTATGGACTACTAAGAGACATTGCCATTTGCTTTCCATCTGTAATAATTTATTATCTCTGCTCCCCAGGGGTTTCCAAATACTTTCTGCAGACCCTGAAACTTAAAAGTATGTCCACATCCCTTCTCAATCACATATTCCGCCAGGGCATTATTTAAGTCCCTGTTAGTTATACTTCTTGAGTGTTCAGCAATGCAAATTTTCAAGTTCCTATTTGGTTTTTCCAATGTAGAAACTCTTACATTGATACACTGCCACATAGACAACATATGTAGAAACACAGTTAATGAAGTTTCTATTCATGTATTCCTTACCAGTCACTGGATGTTGAAATTTGGGACCTGTCTGCAAATTAGCTCAAAAGTACAATTTCCACATGGAAAGGTCTCACGTGGTAAATTCCACAATGTAGGGTCTGGACAAGCTCCAAAGTGACTATTCGTCACTAGGTCTGCCAAGTTACATCCCTTCTTGTATACCAGTTGGGGTCCACTTTTTCCAAGGCAAGTCTCAGTTCTAGTTTGAATATTTCCCAGTGCTTTCTCAGTATATTGCCAATCCTGAAACTATATGGTGTATACTCTGCAATGAAATTCAAAGGGGGTACATAGTTAATGTTATTCACTCTGGAAGTCTTATTTAATAGTTGCCCCTGTCCATCTGATCCACCAAATTTTTAGTCTGTAACAAATCGGTTCTATTATAACCCCTGTTCTCAAATTGAGATATTAAATCTTTCATATCACTCTCATATTGCATAGGTAAAGACATGTTCCTTTTCAGTCTCATCATTTGACCCTTTGGAATATTCCTGGGGACATGCCTTGGATGGCAACTATTATATTGCAAAAGATGATTCCTAGCTGTAGGATTAGTGAACAACTTAGTATCCAGCTCCCTCTCCCCATTTTTAAAAATACATAACTCAAGAAATTCAGTTTGCTATTGTCCTATATGTCTGGAAAATCTCAAATTAGGGTTAGTGCTTTCTAAATACATCACAAAATTTTCAAAAGTTACCAATGAACCTCTCCAAACAATGAATATATCATAGAAACATAGAAACACAGAATTTGACGGCAGATAAGGACCGCTTGGCCCACCTAGTCTGCCCATTTCCCTACCTAACAGATAAGCTGCAGATCCTAGTTAACCAACAGTCTACTTCCTCCTACCCCCCACTAGAATTGCCTTATGTCTGTCCTGTGCATTCTTGAATTCCCCCACTGTTTTTGACTCTACGACCTCCTCAGGGAGGCTGTTTCATGTATCCACAACCCCCCTCTGTGAAGAAATACTTCCTTATATTACCTCCTGAACATCCCCCTCTATCTTCAAATTGTGCCCCTTGTTTTGCATCTCTTTTCTGAAAGATGCTACCCTCTTGGACTTTGTTAATTTCCTGAGGTATTTGAAAGCTTCTATCATGTCCCCTCTCCCTCCTTTCCTCAAGGCTATACATTTTAGTTCCTTTAGTCTTTCTTCATATGTCTTCTGATGCAGACCCTGCATCATTTTAGTTGCCCTCCTCTGGACAGCCTCCACCCTGTCTATGTCTTTGCAGAGATGGGGTCTCCAGAACTGTACACAGTACTCCAGATGTGGTCTTACCAACTGTCTGTACAGAGGGCCAAAAACTTCTTGTTTTCTACTATTGATGCCTCTCCCTATGCATCCCAGTATCCCCCCAACCCTCCTTACTGTCTTCTCACTTTGCTGATCCACCTTTAAGTCATCTGATATGACTACCCCCAGGTCCCTTTCCATTTGTGTTCTTGTCAGTATCTCACCCCCCATTGTGTACTCTTCCTCTGGGTTTTTGTTTCCCAGGTGCATTACTTTGCAGTTCTTTGCATTGAATCTAAGCTGCCATACATTTGACCATTCCTCCAACCTTGACAAGTCCCTTTTCATCCCTTCCACCCCACCTTGTGTATCAACCCCATTGCAGATCTTTGTGTCCCCTGCAAAGAGACATACTTTCCCTTTCAGTCCCTCTGCAATGTCACTTATAAAGACATTAAAAAGGACCGGCCTCAGTACTGAACCTTGTGGTACCCTACTAGCAACCCTCCTTTCTTCACTGTGGACTCCATTTATTATTTCCCCCGTGTCCTGTTGTCCAACCAGTGTTTTACCCAGGCTACCACCCTGGGACCCACTCCCAGGCTGGCTAATTTGTTTATTAATCTTTTGTGTGGGACTGTGTCAAATGCCTTGCTAAAGTCTAGATAGGCCATGCCCACAGCCCCTCCCTGGTCTATTGCTTTGGTCACCCAGCCAAAGAAATAAATTAGATTTGTCTGACATGACCTTCCCGCTGTGAATCCATGCTGCCTTGGGTCCTGTGCCCCACTGGCCTCTAGGTACTCAACAATTCTTTCCTTCAGAAGTGATTCCATCATTTTCCCTACCACTGAGGTCAAACTGACAGGTCTGTAGTTTCCTGCCTCTGTCTTGCTCCCACTTTGTGAAGGGAATCACATCTGCCCTACTCAGTCCTCAGGTACCACACCATCCTCCCATGATTTACTAAAAGGGTAGTCAGTGGTGTTACTAGTTCTACCCTTAGTTCTTTTAGAATTCTGGGGTGAATCCCATCAGGCCCCATTGCTTTATCCACCTTCAGTTTTAGGAGTTCTTACAGAACACTTTCTTCTGTGAAAAGACTAATATCAACCCCCCTATCCAGAGTGCTTCTATTGACTGGATTAGGTATTTCCCTCTGCTTTTCCATTGTGAATGCTGAGCAGAAGAATTTGTTCAGTATCCCTGCTTTTTCACTATCGCTCTCTGCCCAACCACCTTCCTCTTTGTTCAGCCTCAATATCCCTGACTTAGTCTTTCTTTGCTCTCTAATATACCTATAAAAGGTTTTATCCCCCTTCTTAACCGAGTTGGCTATCTTTTCCTCGGTTTGGGCCTTTACTATTCTATGAAATGAATATAAAATACCAATTGTGCTGAAAATAAATTCTGGCTAGAAAAAAATTACCTTTTTTCCCATTGCATTAGATGTATATTTGCATAATTGGGGGCAAAAGAAGCCCCCATCACCATCCCTTTAATCTGAAGATAAAAATCATTATCGAACATGAACGCATTGTTAGAAAGCACCAATTCAGTCAGAGTCAATAGGCATTCAATATATGGATCAGAAAACTCTGTACTTTGACATAATGCTTTTCTCATTGCCTCCAGCCCATCACTGTGAGGAATGTTAGTATAAAGAGCACTTATATCCAAGGTAGCCAATACATCCCCTTCTTCAATAATTTAATTCTGAATGCATTGGATCACTTGTGTAGTATCTTTCACATGCACGTGCTAAAGGGGAATTAAATCTTTAATATACTGATCCCCTTACTGAGCCAAAGGCTCTGTTACAGACCCAATAGATGCCACAAATTGTCTGCATGGTGGCTCCCTAAGATTGTTATGTATCTTAGGGAGTCCATAGAATGTAGGACGTACTGGGAAATCTACTGAAAGAAAATCATACGTCTGTTTAGAAATCATACCATTAGAAAAGAACTCATACAAACATAAATCAATACATTTGTTGCAATCTAGTGTAATGTCCGTAGGTAATCGTAGATAATAATCAGTATCACGGAGTAAATTCAATAGTTCTTGCTGCTACTTAACTTTATCTAGGACCACTATTGTTCTGCCCTTGTCAGCGCTATTGATGATAATTGACTCATTATTTTGTAATCCTCTAATGGCTTCTCTCTCTCTCTCTCCTGAAAACTGCAATTATTGAGCCTTAGTGAAGCATCCTCTGCGATGAATTGTAAACTTCCCATTCACAAGCCTTGTGAAAAAGATTCACCACATTATTCTTCAGTGGTATGTAGGTCGAAGGTTTTTTCATTTGAACCACTGGGTCCACTATATTTTTAATCATTTCTTCTTTGTTTTCTTGATGAAACATCACCCGTAGATCTAATTTCCTTAGCGAATTTATACAAATCCAACATCACTTTGAACTCATTAATATATGTAATAGGAACGGAACTTAAACCTTTTTGTAATACCTTTTCTTTCATTTCAGACAGGGTATGACCGGAGATGTTAACCACAAAATTTACTTACAGACAGGTCCCAAATTTCAACATCCAGTGACTGGTAAGGAATACATGAATAGAAACTTCATTAACTGTGTTTCTATATATGCTGTCTATGTGGCAGTGTATCAATGTAAGAGTTTCTACATTGGAAAGACCAAAAAGGAACTTTAAAATTTGCATTGCTGAACACTTAAGAACTATAACTAACAGGGACTTAAATAATGCCCTGGCGGCATATGTGATGGAGAAGGGATGTGGACATACTTTTAAGTTTCAGGGTCTGCAGAAAGTGTTTGGAAACCCCCGGGGGGGGGAGACAGAGATAATAAATTAATACAGATTGAAAGCAAATGGCAATGTCTCTTAGGGGCCCATAGGGAAAAGGGGCTTAATGCGATGTTCAGTATTGTACCATTTCTTAAGGACCAGGGACATTAATTTGCTATGGTTCATGTATAGGTGCTTTCTCAGTATTGCATTATTTTCCTGGGATGAGTGTTTATGACCTGTTGAGATTTATATATTTTGCTCTAATATAGTCTCTCTTTCTCTTATCTAAAATGGATGCTCTCTGCAGTATAAATTTATATGGGGTGGAATAAGTGTTTTTTCTATGACATTTTAATAAGTGTTATGTTGTATACATTAGTATATATTTATACTAAATTATTTTTTCTTAGGGATGTGTAGTGTGTTAAATATGTTTAGCACTTTATAATAATGGTCTTGCTCTTTAAGAGATGACCTATATAAGAGGGTGCTGTGGATTAGAAGACATGCATTGACAAAGCGTCTGTGATGTGAAACGTATGTCTGCGTGAGCACATGGGGTGCTGCTGAGCTTTTGTATCATTTAATGGCCGTTTTAACATTAAACTGTTTTTTAAACTTGACCTAGCCTAAAGGTCATTATTTCTGCTCTTCGTGCTGAGTTGCCCAGCTTTTGTTGTGGCTATTCATTGTGGTGTATTGAGGCACCAGCGCTTTAACAAGCTGTCACCTGTTTTCCTGTTTGCACATTGTTTTTTGAGCGGCACTGTTTCGGCTAGTTTGAATACTCCAGCAGATACATGGCATCTGGAGGATTGGAAGTTTTAGATACAGCCAGCAGCACCCCAGTGGTATTTTGTGAGTACACACAGCAAGAAAATTTAAATGTGGCTGTACATGTTTTACCTAATTTGTCACTAAATATTAAGAATGGGAATGATACAGAAGCCTTTGTGGAGTCTCTGTTTTTTAAACCCGGAGACGTTAATGCGCTGCTACCTAAAGTTAGACATGCGGATAACTTTGTGCATGAAAGACCAAATAATGTAGAGATGCAAAACATGCTATTAACCATCAAAGAGGCATTTTTTCAGCTAGAAGGACTGGTGTTGAAAGCTCGAATATTATATTGGCAAAAGGTTACCATGACAACATATCTTGAGGTTAACCGAGCACCCCGGGGATTGGCATTTAACAAACAGTCAGCTTTTGTCCTAGATCATATCCCCTTTTTGAAGAATTGGCAAACACACTGTCTGGATTAAAGTGCAGGTTTAATTAAAATAATTTTAGCAGATGGTGATAAGCAGGAGAGTGAGATTAAAGCCTTAATTTCAAGCAAAGAAAATCAGGTGCAACAATTTCAACATGATCTGGAATATACTCAGTATAGAGAACAGCTTAATTTGGTGATTCACAAGCATGATGTTAGAATCAAAAAGGTGAAAGAAACAAAGTTTGAGTGGGATAGACAAGGTTATTTAGAAGGCTGTATCTTTGACTAGAGTAAAAAGAAAAATAATTTTAGAGCTAAATCTGATTTTGAAAAGAACAGAACCTTTCAGTAATCTGGACACATACACGAGTGGTTCAGGATCTGATTCCAAATCTGAAAACATAAACCGGACTAATGTACCAAGTGAGAATGTGGTAGTACAAAATGAAAATACACCACGTTCCTCTTTTTTAAGAAATAGCCAGGGAGACTGGGATATGCCACCATTAAATCAACAAGACCTAACCACCCCGGCAGTTCCAGCACCCTCCCCCATGGCCCAGCTCGTGCAGATTTTGAATCAAGTAGAGAAGGAGAAAGCCGGCAAGGGCAATTATCTGAACATTTCCGAGGTACCAGAGAGCCAGGGTACATTATGGAGGAACCCGCAATTTGTCCAGTTTCAAAATGAAGGACTCGGAGAGGAACTGGGACAGGGGGAAGGGGAAATATGTACCGAGGCAGATGGAATCCGAGACAGCATCGGGGATATCAGAACAGGAAAGGCAGACAGTGGGACTTAGTCAAAATCATGATTTGCTGGCGGTTAACATCTCCAGTCATATGGTTAGCTTCAGGATTGGCAATATACTGAGAAAGTATTGGGAAATATTCAAACTAGAACCAAGACTTGCCTTGGAAAAAGTGGACCCCCCGGCTGGTATACAAGAAGGGATGTAACTTGGCAGACCTAGTGATAAATAGTCACTTTTGAGCTTGTCCAGACTCTACATCACGGAATTTACCAGGTGGGACCTTTCCATGTGGAAATTGCACTTTTTGTGCTTATTTGCAGTCAGGTCCCAAATTTCAACATCCAGTGACTGGTAAAGAATAAATGAATAGAAACTTCATTAACTGTGTTCCTACATATGCTGTCAATGTGGCAGTGTATCAGTGTAAGAGTTTCTACATTGGAAAGACCAAAAGGAACTTTAAAATTTGCATTGCTGAACACTTAAGAAGTACAACTAACAGGGACTTAAATAATGCCCTGGCAGCACATGTGATGGAGAAGGGATGTGAACATACTTTTAAGTTTCATAGTCTGCAGAAAGTGTTTGAAAACCCTCGGGGGGGGGGGACAGAGAGAATAAATTATTATAGATTGAAAGCAAATGGCAATGTCTCTTAGGGGCCCATAGGAAAAAGGGGCTTAATGCGATGTTCGGTATTGTATCATTTCTTAAGGACCAGGGACATTCATTTGCTATGGTTCATGTATAGGTGCTTTCTCAATATTGCATTATTTTCCTGGGATGAGTGTTTATGACCTGTTTAGATTTATATATTTTGCTCTAATATAGTCTCTCTTTCTCTTATCTAAAATGGATGCTATCTGCAGCATAAATTTATATGGGGTGGAATAAGTGTTTTTTCCTATGACATTTTAATAAGTGTTATGTTGTATGGATTAGTATATATTTATACTAAATTATTTTTTCTTAGGGATGTGTAGTGTGTTAAATATGTTTGGCACTTTATAATAATGGTCTTGCTCTTTAAGAGATGACCTACATAAGAGGGTGCTGTGGATTAGAAGACATGCATTGACAAAGCGTCTGTGATGTGAAACGTACGTCTGCGTGAGCACATGAGGTGCTGCTGAGCTTTTGTATCATTTAATGGCCGTTTTAACATTAAACTGCTTTTTAAACTTGACCTAGCCTAAAGGTCATTATTTCTGCTCTCTGTGCCGAGTTGCCCAGTTTTTGTTGTGGCTATTTGTTTATTTAAAGTCTAGGAATTACAACCCTTTGAGTCAGAGACTCATTTGCAAAGGCTCCACGTCTTACATACATGGATTAGAACACAGTGTTACATAGAATATACAATACAGACAACAGCACTAGTACAAAAAGAAATTAAAGTAAAAAATTATAATGAACACAAACAATGGAATGACAGCAATTGTGAAGTAATAGTGCATTTAAAATTTTCAAAGTTTCATCTGCAGTCACAGTGGGAGTTTGACATAATGTGATTAAGTAGCTCTTGTTGAAAGGCCCAATCCTGGGGATTGATAAGACAGGGGTAGGGACTGAGTTCATCCACAGTGGTGCCCTGTAGCAGAAGGATCTTTGGCCAGCGGTGGTCTTTACAAAGGGGACACGGAAAGTGGCAGTTTCGGAGTGTCTAGTGGGGCGGGCAGGTAGATTTTTTTGGAGGAGCTTAAGACAGCCTGGGGGGGAGGGGGGCCTGGCCCAACTGAATATTTTTGGCCAGTAGGCAGATCTGGTAAACTAGTCGCCCCTGGAAGTTTAGCCATGATGAGCATAGATAGAGGTCACAGGTGTGCGTAAGACAATCACATCCTATGGCCAATCTGCAGGCCTTGTTTAGGGCACATTTAATGCTGGACAGAGCTGTGTCAGAGGAGGCTCCATAGATGATTATGCCATAGTCTACCAGTGAGAGGATAGAGCTGGAGATAGCTAAGCGTAGCGCCTCCGGAGGTAGACAGGACCTAAGCCTGTAGAAGATCCCAATTCTTTTGTTTGTTTCAGTACAGGTTGACGCGATATGTTCACGATAGGTGAGAGCAGAGTCTAGAGTAACCCCAAGATATTTAAATTCATTGTGGTTTGCCAAGGCACCAGTGCTTTAACAAGCTGCCACCTGTTTTCCTGTTTGTACTTTAAGAAATATTAGAAAAGGATAGAAGACCATTGTTCAGGCGCACGGTAGGACTCCTTATGCAATTGCTGAGCAAACTTTAAGGGCAAGACTATAACAAATTCTATGAGCAAGGCCCAACTTGAAGTTAATTGAGTTACACACAGAAAATATATAGTGAGAAATGTCTCATGTGGGGTCAAAAGGGATTATCTATGTGTTCTGTAAGTTCTAAAAATGACTGGCATTATCCAATAGGGAACTATCAATACTGGAAACATTTACCTGACTGAGGTTTACTCAAAGTTTATAGCTAGAGCCAAACCACAGAGGCTGTGTGTTTTAAGTGTTAAAACCATCCCTGGATCTTGAAAAGAATCAGAATTTAGGCAAGAATTCAAATCAATTGAAAAATGTGGATTATAAATAGAATAATACATAGATGAGGGTGTATTACAAGGCAGTAAGACCATCGAGAGGTTTTGGGGACTTGGAACCTCGAGAGCAAAGCTCGAGAGGTTCCCAAAGTCCCCAAAACCTCGAGATGGTCTTACTGCCCAGAAGTATACCCTCATCTATTTGTTATTTTTTATAATATATGGATCCATTTAAAAAATTATGTGTTTTTCTGTGGGGCTTCTGACTGTGCGCTGTGCTGACAGGCTAAAAGCTCACTCGCTCACTCGCCCCCCCTCGTACATCTGTCACATTTAAATTTGGCATGTTCTGTGGCAATAACTCCTACCTTTCACTTTTGTTGTCCTTCAGTGAATGGAGGAAGAAGCAGATAATACGGTGATAAAAAATTAAAAAAAACAGAACGGCGAAGAAATAGGGTGAACGTCCACTAAGCGAGGGTAAACAGCAGCCATGTTTTAAAAGTTGTTCTGCCTGCCCCACTGAGGAAAGCTGGCAATTAGAATGCTTGCCATCACTTTGACTGTGCAGGAACAAATGTGGCACCTTGGCAACTGGGTTTGTGTGGCAGGCAGAGTTGCACATGCGCTGTGACACTTCTGTGATAATACTATCATTCAGAGCTGAAACAATAATATTATCACCTCTGAACGATAGTATTATCAGGAAGCAACAATGGTATTATCACTTTGGATAGTGTTGTATTACTGGGATTTTTTTATATGGGACAGGATGGTATTATTTGGCCATATGCATATAGTATAATATAATACCAGGTGATCAATATACATTAATAAATAACAGTAGGAAGTGACGAGAGATTATTAATGAAAATATAGAAAAGCAAAGGAACCAGAAGAAAAAATTACTCACCTTAGTAATGTTGTTTCTTCTAATGGAGTCTTGCTATATTATGACAATTGCAGTTTGTCCCACCATTAGAACTGCTCCGGAGGTGAAAGAGTTAACTTCCATGCCAGGCATGGAGCTTAGAGCGCGAGCTCGGTTAGAGAAGCTCTGTCTGGATAATTTCAAACTGAAACTGTCAGATCTTTACGAGCAAAACTCACTAAGGTTCTGTGTGGAAGCTGTAACCTACACTAGCCAACTGGCTACGGTTATTAACACATTTTCCTGGTCCCAACACCAAGACTCAAGTCAGGGACCAGAAAATAAGATAAGATAAGACAAACACAACACCCAAACACCCCAAAAGAAGGGTGGAAAACATAAAATGGGCATCAACAAGTGCCAACACTGGACTGCCCACCCCATACCCAAAGTAGAAGTTCTGAGAGGGGCAGGCTGGGGAGGAGGTCATAATATAGCAAGACTCCATTAGAAGAAACAACATTACTAAGGTGAGTAATTTTTACTTCAAACAACATGAAGTCTTGCCATATTATGACAATTGCAGACTACACAGCAGTACCTCCATGGAGGAGGGACAGAACCTACTTAGGGAATAGGCTATGAAGCACGTTGTGTGCTAAACCGAGCATCCTCCTGGCCTGGATATCCAGGAGTAATGCTTGGTGAAAGTGTGTACCATTTTCCAAGTAGCTGCTTGACATATCTCTAAGATAGGATGTCTCTGGCAGCAGCTAGAGACGAGCTGTACCTCTGGTAGAGTGAGCCCTCAGGCCTGAAGGGGAACCTTTCCCAGTTTTTGATAACAAAATTGGATACAAGAGACAATCCACCTGGCAATGGATCTCTTAGTGGCAGGTTTCCCTTTCCCAACCTCACCATAAGTGAGAAAAAGTTGGAGGGATTCGAACCTGTGACCCTTGGTACGCTCTATATAGTAACTTAGGGCTCTCTTAACGTCTAAGGTGTGCAGCCTCCTCTCACCAGAGGAGGAATGGTCAGTGAAGAACACTGGAAGGGAGATAGATTGATTAAGATGGAAATCTGAAACCACCTTAGGCAAAAACTTCCTGTTAGTCCTAAGGACTACCTTATCCCTGTGAAAGGAAATAAAGTCAGTCTCCACTGACAAAGCTTGTAACTCACTTATGCACCTGGCAGAAGTGATGGCTACTAGAAAAACAGTTTTCCAAGTCAAGTACTTAAGCTCTGCCGAAGACAGAGGTTCAAAGGGGGTTGCATCAGCTGAGCAATGCAAACATTAAGATCCCAGGCGGGAGCAGGGTCCCTGAAAGGTGGATTAGTATGAAGTAATCCTTGAAAAACTTGGAAAATACAGGGTGAGTGGAAAAGAAGAGGCTTTCCTGCTGAAATAAAAGCAGAGACAGCTGCCAAATGCACTTTCAGGGTAGCTGGTCTCAGACCCAAAGAATTAAGATGGACCATAGTCCAAAACAATGGGCAAAACAGCAGATTCGGAAATATGCTTCCCAGAACACCATATGGAAAACCTTTTCCATTTAGAGTTATAAGTAGCCCTAGTGGAAGGCTTCCTAGAAGTCTTCAGGATTTCGAGAACACCTTGAGAAAGGTGTAGGTCAGCAAATTCTAACTCCTCAAGAGCCAGGCCTTGAGGTTGAGGGATTTGAGATTCGGATACCAAACTCTCCCCTGGGCACAAGTTAACAGGTTGTGATTCCTGGGGAGACACAGAGGAAGATGGACTGCTAAGGACAGAAGGAGTGGGTACCAGGGCTGCCTGGCCCAATCTGGAGCAATCAGAATCATCTTGCAGGGCTGGGATCTGATTTTGACTAGGACCTTGAATAGAAGAGGGAAGGGGGGAAAGAGATATAGAAACTTCCCTTCCCAATCGAGGCGAAAGGCATCCAGGGGGACTGAGCCCATCACTGGGGGCCTGCAACAAAACGGTGGAAGTTGGTGATTGTCTGGGGCTGCAAAAAGATCTATCTGAGGGGTGCCCCATCTGGCAAAAACTATCCCCAGTACTTGGGGATCCAGTGACCATTCGTGATGGCCCTGGGAAATCCTGCTGAGAGCATCTGCCAGGACATTGTCCTTTCCTGGGAGGTGAACTGCTATGAGGGAAGTTTTCAGGGAATAAGCCAGAGACCACAACTTCATTGCCTCAGTGCACAAGGCCGAAGACCAAGTGCCCCCTTGTTTGTTGATGTACCATATTGTAGTGGTGTTGTCTGTTCTGACTTGTACCACTTTGTTCTGAACAGATGCAGAAAACACCTGAAGTGCTAGAAAAACAGCTCTGAGTTCCAGCAGATTGATGTGGAGCAGAGATTCCTGAGGGGACCACACTCCCCTGGGTGGAGAGGTCGCCCATGTGAGCTCCCCATCCCAGAAGGGACGCATCTGTAGTAAGGGTCAAGGAGTGAGATAGAGGGATGAAAGGGACCCCTAGTCTCAGATTGCTCTGATCCTGCCACCTCTGAAGGGCCTGGATCAGGGTTCGAGTCACTGGGATCAACTTGGAAAGGGGATCTTTTCTTTGAGACCAAAAGGCTCTCAAGTGGAACTGAATGTCCCCTCATCTGAAATCTTGCTCCTTGCACTACAGCTGTGGAAGCAGCCATGTGTCCTAGGAGCTGTAGGAAGTGCCTTGCTGGTCGAGAGACCTGCAGAGTGAAGGAGGAGGCCAGGGCCACTAGGGTCCTTACCCTTTCTAGGGGCAGGAAGGCTCTGGCCTGCTTTGTGTCCAATTCTGCACCTATAAAGGTGAGTACCTGGACAGGTTCCAGAACTGACTTTGGAAGATTGAGAAGAAAGCCTAGAGGTGAGCAGCTGCTGGGTAACTTGCAGGTGTGATTTGACCTGGTCTGAGACTGACCTACAATGAGCCAGTCATCTAGGTAGGAAAGATGGCAATCTTTTGCCTTCTTAAATGAGCAACTGCTACTGCCAGGCATTTTGTGAATACCCTTGGGGCAGAGGTAAGGTCGAAGGGCATTGCTCTGAATTGGTAATGGCCTGAGGGCAGTTCGAATCTGAGGTACTTTCGGTTGGAGCTTCTGATAAGAACATGGAAGTAGGCATCCTTGAGGTCCAGGGAAGCTAGCCAGTCCCCTGTCCTTAGAGAAGGTAAAATCATTGCCAGAGTCACTATTTTGAATTTTGGATTTAAAAGGTGCTTGTTCAGATATCTTAGGTCCAGAATGGGCCGCCATTCTCCTGTCTTTTTTGGGGTAAGGAAGTACCTGGAGTACAGACCCTTGCCCTGGTGTAGGGGAGAAACCCTTTCTACAGCTCTGAGAGCCAGGAGGGTTGAGACTTCTGTTTCCAAGGCAAAGGTCTCTAGAGGGTTTGCAGGTGGAAAAGATCTGATTCTCATCTTTGGAAATTTTTTGAAGCTGAGAACCAGACCCTGGCTTACTACTTCCAGGACCCACTTGTCTGATGTTAAAGACTCCCAGTCCTGAACGAAGTAAGCCAGCCTGCCCCCTACAGGTAATGGAGAACCGGCCCTGGGCACCCCATCAGGGTGCCTGTTTGGCAGGAGCTTTAGGCTGAGGGGTGGGAGCAGGCCTGCTTGCACCCAGTCTGCCTCTCCCTCTGAAGAACCCCCTCTGAGCATAAGCCGAAGAGGAGGCCTGGGTTTGGTAAAAAGGCCTGTGAAAAGGCCTACCTCTACCCCTGGGGGTCTGCCTCTGAGGAGTGGCTTGCCGCTCCTTGGCTTGTGCACTCCTATAAGTGGTTCTATATTCATCCATTTTCTTCATATAATTCTCTGTCTGCTCCCCAAACAGAGAATTTCCTACCACAGGAAAATCCATAGCCTTAGTCTGGGTATCCTGTGACAAACTAGTACACCTGAGCCAAGCCAATTTATGAAAGGCCACAGATGTAGCCATGACTCTAAAGGATACATCATTAGAATCCACAGCAGCATGGAATTGCATCTTGGATGCCTCAATACCATCAGCAGCCACCTGCTCCAGCTCCTTGGCAAGCTGGCCAGGGGCCTGTTTGGCCAAAGCCATGACAGTGTCCCATCTAGATTTTTGGTATCTTGCCACATAAGCCATGTAATTTGCTTGTCTGAGTCCCAAGGACACTGCCATGTATTGTTTTTTAGCCATGGCATCAATCTTCCTGGAGTCCTTGTCAGGGAGATGTAGCCAGGAAATATTAGTTTTATCACAGGCTGCAGCCTGAACAACCCCAACATGACTGCATTGCTTTGAAAGAAATTCTGTATCAGGACCTGACAAAGTGTACCTCCTGTCCATCTTTTTGTCCACAGGAGGCACAGAATTAGGAGCTTTTAAAATTTTTATTGTTTGTTTCCTAAATGATTTATGTAAAGGAATAGACAATCTCCTGGACTCTGGGATATCCATCATTTCCACAAAGTCAGGTTCCTCTTGCTCATCCACAGCTTTCTCCAATGGGAGCTGGAGGGTTTCAGCAACCTTTTTATAAAACAGAAAATGAGAAAGGGACTCAGAAAGCGTAGGGGGAGATTCTAAAGGTCTGTCTGGATAGATGTTCGGTTCAATGGGCGCATCCAGACTCTCAAAGTCACATTCACACTGTTCATAATCATCCTCCCCCTCCTCTGGTTCATAAAACTCTTCAATATCATATTCTTGAACCGGTGGAACCGGCTGAACCAACCTTTTGCCAGACAGTGGCGGTTCGGACGGAACCGGAGAAAGTGACTGGACAATTTATATTGCTTTAGCTATCTCTGCAGCAGTTGGAGAAGGAATTTTTGACTCCACACCTGCTGATTTTCTAGTTTTCTTTGCTGGAACTGGCTCCTCAGAGTCAGCTTTATGTTTGCCCGAGGAAGTCTCGCCCTGGTCAGAGGGCACTCCCTCCGGTTCGGTTGGCACGAACCGGTACAACTCATCTGGGTCAGCGGACTTTTTGGCCTCTCGTTCCCTAGGCCTACCAACTCTCTTATCCAGGGTAGCTGCAGGAAGTTCTTACAAATCTGGCAGTCTGAATTGAGGTGGTCAAACCCTAGACAATATACACATGTGGTGTGTGGGTCCTTGGCAAAGGCTTCCCCGCAGACACTACAGTGCTGAAACCCAGTGGGCCCGGTTTTTCTTTTGGGTTTCCCAGACATAATGCCAGCCTAACCAAAAACTTGCCCTTTTAACGGCAGTGCCAGGCAAGACACCCTTATCGGTTCCCAACCGTGTCACGGGTCGTGGAAAAAAACGTAATGAAATCCGTCTTTTTTAGGATCAATAAGAACCGGGAACCGCACTCTAAAAGCTTTTAAATGCTTGAGGATAAAGTTTTAAAACAGCCTGATCAGTTCGAACCGAACCGATAAACATTTACAAGTTCCACACAGAAATAAACCTGTCTATTACTTACAATACCACAGACAGAGCTTGAACCGATCGGTTTGAGGTTAAAATAATAATAATCGCGGTGAATTTAACAGAGAAAATACTGTTTAAACTGAGAAATGAACCGAGCAGTAGGATAAATCTCCGGAGCGACTGTTCAGTGAGGCGGAGTAAAGAATCTGACAGTTTCAGTTTGAAATTATCCAGACAGAGCTTCTCTAACCGAGCTCGCACTCTAAGCTCCATGCCTGGCATGGAAGTTAACTCTTTCACCTCCGGAGCAGTTCTAATGGTGGGACAAACTGCAATTGTCATAATATAGCAAGACTTCATGTTGTTTGAATCAAGCCTTGCAGAACACCAGCTGTAATGACAATCAGAGCAGAATGACAGTGATCAATTTTTACAAGTTGCTTTCAGTCACACAGGTAATTTTTAAATCAGGATACTGCAGTGGAGAAGATACCTAAGGCTAGTAGCTTAGAGCATAAAAGTGAGCAATCTACAAGGTCAAACACCTTGGTCATGTTGACCAGTGCAGCACCTGTCAGCTGACCATTATTCCTCGCTTCACTAATAATATTAATTAGTTTAACAAGAGTTGCAGATTTACCAAGACACTTCCTGAAGTCATACTGGACAGGGAACAGAAGCCCGTGATTGTGAATGTAGTCAGTGAGTTGAGCAGAAAGGCTTTTCAAGGATTTTGCTAAGTGTGGATAAGATGGTTATAGTGAGATGATTATTAATATTCCCAGAGTCACCTCTCTTATAAACGGGAACAATTCGAGCTACTTTGCAAACATCAGGGACTGTTCCTGATGTAAGGGGTAAGTTGAATTTTCTCCTTATAGGAAACAAAAAAGTGGACATCTAGTTTAAGGAATCTGGGCTCTAAACCATCTGAGCCTGAACTATTACTAGGGGATGGAGCTGGCTGCATCTTGAGAACCTCCATGTGACTCACAACCTTTAATTAGAACTGAGGAAGGTCAGGGGTAGTATAAGCAATTGTAACCAGATTGGTAAAATTTACTCTGTTTATGATTGTAGA
The DNA here is from genome assembly GCA_016271365.2 of Neoceratodus forsteri. Classification (NCBI taxonomy): domain Eukaryota; kingdom Metazoa; phylum Chordata; order Ceratodontiformes; family Ceratodontidae; genus Neoceratodus; species Neoceratodus forsteri. Next base: position 622,306,442 of record CM057456.1, on the reverse strand, counting down.
TTTCATAGGCAGATTTCTGTTTGATCCCATAAGACCTTAGATATGACCCCAGAATCTATGAGATTCATCAGCAGATGCTGTAAGAAGATTCCTACACTATGTCCTCGTCTTTACCCAAATTTTTCTTGCAGGTGCTCCTCATTTTCCTGCCTTTTCCTCTCGGTCAGAAATAAGTGAAGAATCCTTGAAAACTAGACCATCATGTGTTCCTAGCACTGATTACAGGTAATAATTCACTCTCTATCCATCTGATAGATGCTTCGCTCATTCTCCTTTTAATAGTAGGAGCATGCCTGCACTTAATGTCAGAAAGTTTGGTTACAACAAATGACAAAGCAGTGGAAACATTCGTAGTGTTAAATAGTTGTGACCAGTCAAAACAGGAGAGATTAGCCACAAGATTATCCAGATTTAATTTACAAAAATCCTTTAGCTGATTTACTATTGTAAATTATTTATGGGAGAAAGCTCTCTGAACACAACAGGTGGGAGAATATCCTTCCTGTTAGAAAAGACCAAAACAATCAATTTGCAATTCCCTCTTGCAGAGCAGAGACTGCTGTTTTGTGAACCCAACTCCCCAGTACTCCTCATGTGCAGTGGGGGATCAATTTGGGTGAAAAATTTCTGTTAGAGTGCTAGTTGCAGGAACTAAAAGACTTTAGAGAGGCTGCCATCTTGTAACCTTTGAACTTCTGGGTGACAAATCAGTAACTCTACCAGGCTCAAGAGCACTTGCAAGAACCCTGTAACAGAAGGCCATTTTTATGGAGTCATCTGTTCTCCTAGCAGGTGTCGAAGAGGCTATATGACAAGTGATGAGACCAATTAGAACCCCCAGTCTGAGCCCTGTATTAAGGGGGATGGCTTGCATGAAGTCAGATCTGTATGAGATTCCAGAGTGTAGAGATGGTGTGTTGTGACCGTGAAACAAGAGCATCATCCTAGGCCTTCTGCCTGGAAGAATGGTAGTTGAAGCAGCATATTCGTGCCAACCAGTGCAAGAGACAACTTAAGATCAGTGCGTAGCCCTTGGTGGAGGAGGGAAGACACAACTGTTTCCCAGCACCTGAGCATTGACTTTTGTGGGAAGCCAGCAAGCATTGGCAATGAGCAGAATTTTATGGTCTTGGGCCTAGTAGTGGAGTGTCACAGAGGCTGATGAACTAAACCATCACTGCTGTACCATTCCTGGTAACCATGAGTAACTGGGAATTGTTTGGTCTTTTACTTTCTATTGGGTATTTACATTGGGTTTTTCCAAGATGGCCATCTGGCTGGATTATAAATATCTCTGTTTCAAGAGGGTCAAAAGTCATTTAAACAATTGAATGGCTATGGAGTTTAGGGAAAATAAATGTTGAGTTTCAATTTAAGTGCACCAGTGCCAGCCAACCAGCAGCAACCTCAATGGGCCTGCAGCAATTCAACACTGGGTATGTGTTTAACTGTAAATCCTGGTACCAGTGGGGATAAGGCAGTGACCCCCAGTACAGGTGCTCTGGGGTAGATTGGACTGTGATATTGCACGTCTGGTAACAAAGGAAGCTGTGCATCGTCAGACCTTGTTAACAGCAGCTAAAAAAACATTTTCCATGTCACTAACCCAAAAAAGATTCATAATAGTGGCTTGCTACTACTGTAGCAACCTACAAGGGTGTTTAACTCGGGGTGTACAGATCTGAGAGTGTCTGTGCTAACCCATTTCCTCTGCAGTTGTTGGTGCTGTACTAGACCTGTGTTTTGCACTATTTTTGTATTCTCATTGTTTGAACACTTATATTGGTTTGTATTGGCAGGAGACAGTCACTTTAGATGGGAGGTGGGGAGTTGTAGCTTCCTAGAGGATTGTGCTAATGTTTTAGTTAATCATCTACGTGGTATATCTGGGTGGAGTCACCATGTGCATAGAGCTCTGTGAAAACAAGTCCTCTTCAGAGGTTGTGAAACCCTGAACCCAGAACCACTGGAACATCTCAGGCAGTTCAATGGTGATATAAGGTGGGGCCTGGTCCTAGAAAACCCTATTACATCTGCATGACAGCCAACAATATTAAACAATCTAATGGGACTGGGGAAACTTGCATTGCAAAGAACTTGAACTTCATTAACTTTCTTCAATTTCATTTCACCAGAGACTGCACTTAACATAGTTGTCACTTGGCAAGGTGTTTACCTTCACCTGGCAAAGACTTCCCATAGTGGCACTTGACCAACAAAAGTGTTGGTGAATTGCTGCTACACATAGTTTTTGCAGGGTGAAATTACACATTACTGGCAAAAACTACTCAAAGTGGGAGGGGGCAGTCACAGTATGACACAGTCAGTGGGATGAGTTCTTTATTTGAAAAGACTTGTTTAAAGAAAAAAAGAACTTTCCTGTACAATCTAGGGTAAAGTTGGGAAACTTTTCCCCACTTTGCATAGCACAAAGTTCCTACTTTCACCCCACCTTCACTGATAAAGTTTAAATTAATTGCATCTCTTCTTTTAATGTGAAAGCCAGCATGATATGTTATGTGGGACAGGACAGAGACACCACTAGTGGGAGGGTTATATATGCAGACAAGCTTAAGATTTTTCATATTACCCAACAGGAGCACATTGTGACTAAATTCACAGGAGGATTTTAGGGTACAGTCATGGGCTAGGGATGATAGGTTGAGATGACTCTTGTAGTAAATTATGATCCACCAGCTGTTTTTTTTTTGGGGGGTAGTCAAGCCTAATAAATTTAAAGTCAGTAAGAGAACAAGATGAATCAGAGATTTGAGGTCTCAGCCAGGTTTCACAAACCCCAAGAATGTCATGACTATAGTAGGTAACAGAGACCTCCAGTTTTGACATATTAGCCAGAAGGCTACGAATGTTAAGTTGAGCAATTTTTAGGACTTTTATGTTATGCCATGCAGGTATAGCAGAGTAAAGGGAGAGGGAAGGATTGTTTTTTGGTATGTGTTTATAGATAGATTAAAGCATAACATAAAATGTCATACATGAGAAAGCTTTACAGCTAGAGAATTAACAGGTGGGAGGTACCAAGGGCACCATTTAACATTCAATGTCAGAGGAATAATAAACATAGATTTCAATAACCAGGTATAATAATTAAATTGGATTTAGTCAAGAAGCCATATCCATAAGCCTAACCCCTATATATTCAGGGCTAGAATGCAGTTAGATACAGTAAGTATTACATATGGCTGTGAAAGCCAGTAGGAAGAATCCTATGGATAATATACCCCAGGAGTTATCACTGTGAAGTGCAGGTAGGAGTAAAACAGGATTTGCAGCAACATGTAAGTAAATCAGTATTTGTAGCCATAAGATAATGGACCTGATTCCAAAAGGCGTTGCACCTGGTGCAAGGCGATTTACGCCGAACCTGATGGTGCAAATTGCAACTTATACCAGGCATAATGCCACTTGCACTTCCAAAAGGTGCCTTGCGCCATGCTGTATGTGGGTTGCACCAAACGTGGGTTACGCCACCCACTACACCTGCAACCCACAGCGGCATGGTGCAAGGGTGGGTTACAGCAGCAACTGTGCTCTATTCCAAAAGGGCAGCTGCTGTAACCCACTTACACTATTCCATGAGCTGCATTGGCGCAGCTGAGGTAGACCAGCAGGGAGATGGTCTAAGGGGCATCTGTCCATGCCATTTGATGGATGCCCACTCCACACCACTGCGGCACACACACATTGCCAGACTCCCCCGTACCCCCAGCACAGACATGCCCCCCACTCCCCCAAATGATGGGACCCCTGGGGTCCACCACACAAAGTGTCCCCCCAAGCACCAGTGCCACCTGACCAGCCCCCTCAATGCCCCTTGGTGCATGCGGTAGTGTTCTGGGGTGGGGGGCAGCTATCTGCAGGCTGCGACTTGTGGCACCCAGGTCCATTATGCCATTCCTGTAGTGCTAGCCTGCGCTGCTGCATGTCACAGAACATAGCTGCTGGGGACCCTGCCTATCTTGGAATATGGCGTAGGGTCCCTGGCATAGTGCCGCATGGTACAACTTGCATACACCCACGAGTTGCACCATGCATCTTGGAATCAGGCCCAATGTATCACAAAGGCTTCTCTAAAGTGAGTCACACTCGAGGGGGCAGCATCTCCTGCTGACTACCACCCCCAAGTTGATGCCCCCAGTGTGATGCCCTTATGCTCCTGCCCTTGCGCTCCAGCTCATTAAGCAGTGGAGCACTTGTTGAACTCTCACAAAGGAAGATGACGATGATGCGGAGGAGGGGCCTCCCTTCAGCTCGATTTGCTTAGTAGGTCACAAAACTAGTTAGTCCCAAGTGCGCTAAGAATGAAAAGGCACGAAAATCAAAGGTCTAAGTAAAAGATGTGTATGTTGTTACCATCTTTATATACCTGCTGTCCTTTTCAGGTGTTGGTGGGGGGAGGAGAAGGCTCTTGCCTTGCTCTACCTGCTCCCACTTGTAAAGGCATCCTGAAGTGACTCCAACTGAGCCCGAATGGATTCTTCAATTAAACAGAGTGACTGACTCTATCTTAGCAATGATGGTGTGTTTGGGAAGACAGAAGGTTCCTGTCTCATTCTACCTGCTCCCTTCTTGTGGCAGCAACCAGAAACTGCTCTGACTAAGCCCATCTGACCTCTTCAACTGGTGTAGCTGAATCTGTGCTGGTGTTGGTGGATAGAGGGCTGCCACCTCTATCTACCCACTCTGACTTGTGATGGCAATGCAAAGCAGTTGTGACTGAGCCTGACTGGCTCCCCAGAATGTAAGATGTGGTTTAGTATGCTGCCCTGTCTTATGCCACCATTAATAGAAACCAGTCAGAAATATACAAAGAATATTTGTTAGTAAACATGAACATGAAAACAAATGCCAGTGACACAAAAACACATACCAAAAAGCAACCCCATGCACAACCCTAAATTTGGAGTAACGGTAGCTACATTTATTGCCAATTTAGATTTTAAGTTGAGTGAAGTGGGTGCGACCTGGGGCACCCATAGAAAATATATGACACCTGTCAGGAGTCAGTCCCAATACAGTCACAGATAAACAGAGCTCAGAGGTTGGCAGTATAGCCTAGAGGTGCAAAAAGGGGAGGTGGAGTGGCCCTGTATGTCAATGAAAATATCAAAGATACAGAAAATTCAGAATACACATAAGGAGCCAGAAGAACTGTGGGTCACCCTGGAAACAGGAAATGGGACAGGCATAAGAACTGGGGTTGTCAACAAGCCCCCAGACCAGGGGAAGGACATAGACACATTACTGTTAGAAGATATACAAAACATGACAGCTAAAGGGGAGGTTCTGATAATGGGAGACTTCAACATGCTGGATACAGACTGGTCAATACCAGCAGGAACATCTGCCAGAACTAGACACATGGTGGATTCCCTGCAGGGGAAGGCCTCAAACAACTGGTACAACAACCCACAAGAGACAGGGATATCCTATATCTAGTACTGACTAACAGGGAAGGGATCATAGATCTCCAAGTAGAAGGTCACCTGGGGGCCAGTGACCATCACATGATATGGTTCAATTTGGCTACTACATCTAAATCATCCCATTCCAAGGCAAAAATATGGGACTTCAGAGGAGCTGACTTTGATAAGATGGCCAACAGAGTTAAGCTAGCCCTGGCAAAAGAAACACAGGGGGTACAGGCAAAGTGGGAAGCATTAAGGATGCAATACTTGAATCAACATCCCATTGTGTTAGACAGAAAAGGAAGTGCAAAGAAGAAGGAAACCACTTTGGTTCTCAAAACAGTAGCAGAAAAGGTCAGAGCCAAAAGGCTGGTCTTCAGGAAATATAAGGAAACGCAGCAGGATGAAGATAGGGAGGCATACCAAACTTCCCTAAAGGAAGCAGGGAAGGCGGTAAGGCAGGCAAAGGCCCAAACCGAGGAAACACTAGCACAAACAGCAAAAGAAGGTGGCAAGACTTTCTATAGATACATTAGTGAAAGAAGAAAGTCCAGAGGGGGTATTGCTAAGCTCAAAGGAGAAAAGGGGACCTGTGAGGAGGAGGACCCTGTAAAAGCATCTATCCTAAACAGATACTTTTGCTCAGTATTTACTGAAGAGAAGGTAGGGCAGGGCCCACAGCTTAGCACCATGGACACGGGGGAGGGAGGTGAGCACTACTACCTTCACAAAAGAAAGGGTCCTACAAGACCTCGCTAAGCTCAGGGTGGACAAGGCAATGTGATCCGATGGCATACATCACAGGGTACTTAAGGAGCTAAGGGAGGAACTAGCAGAGCCATTAACAGAACTGTTTAGTGAGTCTCTGAGCACAGGAGCGGTCCCAGAAGACTGGAGAAGGGCTCATGTGATCCCACTCCACAAGAGTGGTAGCAGGGAGGAGGCAGGGAACTACAGATCAGTCAGTCTTACCTCAGTAGTGGGAAAGATTATGAAGGCACTCCTTAAAGGATAGTGCAACACCTGGAATCCATAGGGGCACAGGATCCAAGACACCATGGGTTTACAAAAGGAAGCTCCTGTCAAACTGATCGCATAGATTTCTTTGACTGGGTAACCAGAATGGTGGACCAAGGGGGAGCAGTTGATGTCGCCTACCTTGACTTCAGCAAAGCTTTCACACTGTTCCTCATAGAAGATTGATAAATAAGCTGGGTAGGCTCGGGGGTCGAAGTTGGTCAACTGGGTGGCAAACTGGTTGACGGGCAGAAAACAGAGAGTGGTGGTAAATGGTATACAGTCAGAAGAGATGCAAGTCACAAGTAGGGTACCTCAGGGATCAGTCCTGGGGCCAGTCCTCTTCAATATCTTCATTAGTGATATTGTAGGTGGACTGGAGGGTAAGACTTGTCTGTTTGCAGATGACACCAAGACCTGCAACAGAGTAGATGATCCAGATGGGGTGGGCAGAATGAGAAGAGATCTGGATAAACTAGCAAAATGGTCAGAAGAGTGGCAACTGGGATTTAATGCAAAGAAGTGCAAGATCATGCACATAGGGAAGAGAAACCCTGAAGCCACCTATACGCTGGGAGTGGAGTTGCTGGCAGCCACAAAGGAAGAAAGAGACTTGGCCATCATCATCATCATCATCATCGATGACCTGAAATCATCCAAGCAGACCTCTAAAGCAGTAGGTAAGGCTAGGGGGATCTTAGGGTGTATTAGTAGGGGTACCACAAGTCATAAGAGGGAGGTAATAATCCCTCTTTACAAGACACTGGTTAGGCCCCATCTGGAGTACTGTGTGCAGTACTGGAGGCCACACCTTCACAAGAACATTAACCAAATTGAGGTAGTCCAGAGAAGGGCAACCAAAATGGTGCAGGGACTGCATCAGAAGACATATAAGGACAGATTAACGGAGCTCAATATGTATACCCTTGTGCAAAGGAGAGAGAGAGGTGATATGATCAAAACATTCAAACACCTTAAGGGCATTAACAAGGTGAAAGAGTCTAACATGTTTAAATATAAGAAAAATAGCAGGACAAGAGGACTCAGCATGAGATTAGAGGGAGGCCGATTAATGGGGTATGTGAGGAAATTCTTTTTCACAGAAAGAGAGGTGGATGCATGGAACTGCCTACCTCAGGAAGTGGTGGCTATGAATACAGTGCAGGGCTTCAAACAGGCATGGGATAGGCATAAGGGAGCAATACAGATGTGTATGAATAGATAGGCCACTGACAGAGCAAAGGCCGATGGCACATTTATAAGGCAGAAAAGTAAATGGGCAGACTGGATGGGCCTTGCGGTCCTTATCTGATGTCAGCCTCTATGTTTCTATGTTTCTATATAACAAGCTATAAATGAGCTTGGTATATCCAGCAGGTTTGGGTTTGATTCCCACAACCACCACTTGCATACTGTGTGACTCTGAGCAAGTCATTTAACCTCCTTAGTGCTCCTGTATTACCATGAAAACAGACATGTCTGCTTAGTGGGTTATACCTGTTTGCCAAAGAATTTAAGAAAAAGGTATCAGAAACAGTGCCTCTGCTCACCAAATAGTACATCAGCTGGATTTCGTACTGCAGTATATAGTAACAGGTTAGTATAAAATCAGTTGTAGTCACACACATCCATTTTGAGGATTATCCTATTCTTCAAGGTGTGTTGTTGCTGCAAATAAACCAATCCCCAAACTGATATACATTAAATACTAACTTTAAAGCATTTTCTATGTCTTTGTGAGAAAGGGGGGCATCCCTATCCAAGTGAACAAAGATTACAAAGGAAGACATGGAGGACACCCGTAGCAGTAAATATTTTTATGAAAAAAGATTACTCGACAATATTTAGTAACCTCATGGGAGTCATTTGTTAGCCATACAGCACAGTTTTTCACCAGTTTAGACGTCATCGGTCCAAACAAAATATCTCTCTCTCTGTCTCACTCTTTCTCAATAGTTATAAGGAATTAATTGTATTAGTACTAAGCCTAAATTCTCAATGCACTTCCATCAATTGTACCTCAAACAGTGTACACTCAATTTACCTTGTATATACAAACTTACAATGTATTTGTGCCTCAGAAGTATAGATTCTGATGGGAACATGGAACATCTTCTGCACTGATAAAGTTACTAAATGCCGCAATTACTGCCACGAATGGTGTTATGTACATTGGAGCTGTGTTAGACTTTTTAAAGCATTTGACCTTGATACAAGTTGTTGATACATAGGCCTTGTGATATTGGGATAGCCTCTATTGCACTAAAATGGTTAGAAAGCTATCTGAGATATCAGCCACAGGGTGCAAAGATAAGTCAAGGTTTCTTGGATATTACATTAAGTCTTCTGGAGTTCCACAAGGCTCTCTATTCTTGATCCCTCACTGTTTTTCCTTTACACCAACAGTTTGCCAAAGTCTTGCACTAGTTGTACTACATTGTTATATGAAGAAGAATCAGCATTTATATAGCGCTTTTCATACACAGTGTATCCCAAAGCACTTTACAAGTAATGCTAGACTGGTAGTGAAGTGACTGAATGTGTTGTGGCGGCCATATCGCACATCAGCACCCACACACAGCCTGGATATTTGCATGAACCAGTTTATGGGAAGGGGAATGTTGGCCAAGACACCGGGGATGTCCCCTACACTTTGCGAAGAGAGCCCTGGGTTCTTTTACTTCCACCTGGATAACACCAGGATGGGTAGAAGAGACCTCAGTTTAACATCTCATCTGAAGGATGGCACACCCCAGCAGCACAGCACCCCCCTAATACTGCACTCAGATGCCAGCATTTTAGGTGAAAGTTCAATCCCAGTGTGGGATAAGAACCCATGACCTTCTGGTCCAGAGGTGGATGTGCTACCAACTGAGCCACACTGACACCCATATGTGCTGATGACTTAATCTTGTATACTATGTCCAAACATTTGAAAGACACGTAATAGCCCTTTGACTCACCCTGGCTGTTCCGGGGCCCTCAAGGTCTTCATAGCACACACCTCTGAGGGAGTTGCCTAGGTTGGGAAGGGTGGTTGACGAGTAGTGTGGTGCCTCCACCTAGGAAAGTGGTAGGGAATACCTGTGGGCAAATAGCAGGTTACTACCCCCCAGGGAAATATATAAGCTGCACCACACAACAGTTCCACACACAACAGCAATCCCCCCTTCTTTCCACAATAATCCGCTATGACGGCAATTAACACAAACAATAACAGTATTTTATTATGGGGAGGGGGGAAAGAGGAAGCAAAACTCTTTACCAGTAACAATATTAACTGGCTGAAAACCACAGTGCCCACTGGACCACACCTCCCACCTATGGGTGCACCCAATGTTTCCCTGGCTACTGCCAATCAGTCTTTAAAGTCCCTTTAGATGGGTAACGCACTGTGATGCAGATGTCAATTTCAGGGTCTTTTGTTGGGGCCCAAAACTTTAAACACTCAGAACCTTGCTTAGATTTAGGCCTGGGCTTAGTTTTCTGGCACAGTCCTGCCCAGGACCTAACCCCCTGATTTGTTAACTTAACTGGCTAGCTAATAAAGTTCTCCTCTGAGCCATAGCCCAGATGTACTCATGGTTTTGATGGCTAAGGGGGTGGGTTTCCAGCTTGGAGACTATTTAGTCATGGTACTGTGGGGGTATCCCTTTGGTTCACCACAGCAGCAGGGCTGGAAGAAGATTTTGATTGCTGGTCTTCACCTGCCTAGCGAGGCCTTTGTAGACAGAGTTCACCAGGCAGGCTTCTCACCATCTTCTCCACTGGTCTCCTTCTTCAGTCTAGGGACAGCGCAGGCATGGTCCCCTAGACGCCTCTGTTGCACATTCTGCAGGACACAGATAGCGGCTGGGCTTTGCCCAGTCTGTAACCCCAGCCCTCTCACTTCGCTTCTCTACCTTTTCACAGTGGCTGGTCTCTGGTACAGTCTCTAGCCTCAGCACACATTCACACAGTCTTTCAGGCTCACAGCAGTCAGTTCCTGAACTTACCCCACCAAAGGGAAAGCACAGTGGTTCAGTCCTTATTCCACAGCTGCAGGGCTGATGACGTCAATTCACTTGCAGTCTCTGCTCTCAAACTGTAGCACTGTCTGTTAACTTTAGTGTGCTGCACACTCCCATCTCTCTCTCTCTCTCTCTCTCTCTCTCTCTCTCTCTCTCTCTCACTCTCTCTCTCTCTCTCTCTCACCAAGAATTTCAGAATTTGCTCATCTCTCTCAAGCTGCAAGTACCCCAATTCAGCCAATTCTGGCTGATCAAGCTCTTTGCTGATCCATTGGATGCTGGGGCCCAGCTGGCTATTGAGGGACCAGAGTGGGTAGCCTTTCAACAGCCTCCCCTACCTTCCATTCACTCCAGGATCTAGTTCAAATCTCCCCTTTGGCGGGCAAAGCAGCAATATTTACCCTTTTCCATTGTCCCCTTCTGATTGGCTAATGTTCCTCAGGTGTTCTATGCCCTTTCACCTTTTATCCCAGCAGACCCCATTTTTTGAAGTCCCTGGGGGCTGCCATGTTTATTTATAGTACAGTCCCATACAGTGTGCCCCTTTCTTTAATTTAATATTTGCCCTGAAAAGGGCTGGAAGCACTTCTCCCCTAAACTGGAGACTGCCCAGTTTATTTCATCCACGATCCCTGGCGCTGCTGCCTCCCCTGGAGCTGGGGATAACATTTATTATCAGCTGCAGCAGAACCCTTCACTGTGGAGCCATGGCTCCTTTAAATTTTACTCGGGGTGGCCATGCATGCCCAATATTGTGAGGGACACCATTTTCAATATTTATATTTTCGGTCCCGGGCTTGCTCTGCCTCCAGGACCATTTAAGTATCTTTTATGTGCCTGAAGGCACTTAGGCAGTATTCAGACCTTAGCCCCATCAGAACATGGTCTGAGGACCTGAATCAGAAGGTGGCCGTGGCCATGAAGAGACTGGGAGCACTGGTTCATAGTCCCCAGGAGCCACGGGGGGGGGGGCAGAGGAGTGGGGCTGAAGCCTATCCAGGTAAGCCCAACAGGGGGCTTACAGACATAAATGATAACCTTAAAAATTAAAGCAGCATACAGAAATGGCCACTCAGCAGCAGATTTGTATTTAACAAAAACAGAGCCATGTTACTTGGATCCAAACAAAAACCTCAGCTCTGGTAACAGCTGCAGAACTATTACAAATTTTAATGGCTCCCTCCTACAAGTTGTATCTACTGTTAAATACCTGGAGGTAATGTTAGACCCCTCTCTCAACTCTGAATCCCAAATTATACTTATTGGCAAATCTCTCGACTCTAAACTTGGTATGTCATATACGATGAAATGTAACCTAACTGAAGCTTGACTGGCCATTACTTAGGATACCCTGCTGTCGGCTCTTGACTATGGTTTGCTAGGTTGTAGTAAGGCATCTCAAGCCGTATTCAACAGATCAAAAGTATTGAATAGCATATGCTACTTTGCATTATCTGAAAACCATAAGTCAAGGTTGGTGCACTTACTGTACTTTATTAAAGAGCAACAGTACTACAGAGCAATGGTGCTATTAAATATGTACAAAACAGGGAGCACAGTACAGTATATACAATTACTTATCAGGCAGTGGCAAAAACTGAACAGGCCATCCAGCCAGCAACTTGACTGGTTTAGCCAAAGCATTATCAAGAGACCAGGATATTACAGATGGCATCCTTTTTATCTGTGCATTCTTAAAATGACATTGTACATAATGTGGATTAAGAAATGAATTAAAAAGCTTATGCTCCCTTCAAACCTATGGGGTAGGTACAATCTTCTGCAACATGAAATCTTGTAAGGGATAGGAATAAAAAAGATGAGCTACTTTCACAACAGTCCAGAAATTCCTGTTAAGAGCTTGGGTTCCAGAATGAAATACAGTACACTGCCTCACAGAAATGATGGCCTGCCAGCTCACCAGTAAGTCTGGCTGTCCCCCCATAAGAGTCCCATGCATAGCAGGCATCTGGAAAGTAGAGACAGAAAGAGGAAATGGTTAGCATAATTAACAACATAAGCAGTCACAATAAATCACATTATATGTGACAATTATCAAGATTTAGATACCAGAGTACAGAAGTGACTTCAGAATCAATTAATTCTTTTCAATAATGGGCATAAGATCAGACTTGTCATTAAGACCTGGCTGAACATGGCCCCCAACCAAACCATCCACATGGCTTCACTTTTTTAAATCTAATTCTCCAAACCCACCCTTCTTTTACCCAGTTTTACTTTTTCTGAATCATAAAAATGAAGTGTGTGGTCATCCGGTGTACTCAGGGAGTGAACAAGGAATGAAAGGGCATTGGTACAAATGACAATCTTTACAATGAATAGCATTCATCCATCTTGAGCTTAAAAGCTCTTGCTGTCTTTCCCACATACAATGCCCAACTGCAGCATGTACCTAAATGTGCTGCATTGTTTGTATCACAGTTAATAAAATGTCTAATATCATAGACGTGGGAGCAGTCACTGTGGTAAAGTGTCCAGTTTTGTCAATCATATTGCAGTACTTACAGCACCCACATGGAAATGTTCCATAGCGCAGGGAGGAGTAAATAATTTACATTCCCTGAGGTCACAGCTGGTGTGGGCTGTAGGTTGTGTGTCAGTTTATCACCTAGATTGAGTACACGTTTATATACCGTCAGGGCAAATTTTGTGTACAGTTATGTAGGCTAGGATCTGAATGTTATATCTACAGTGTTTTGCCTCAGTTTATTTAATGGCTTTAGACTGCATGTCATATGTGGTGACAAAGTTAATGGGGTACTTATGGTTTGATAGTGCCCCCCCCCCCAGCCTGATCAAGCACCTCTGTGCTATAACCCCTATGCTGAAATATGAGCTTCATGAGCTGACTCTGTCAGAGGAAATCACCTTCCTCACTGCAATTATGCCTTACCTTTATGAACTGGGATTTGTGGATGTTCCAAATCAAATGCTGTGGGTGGCAGCTACAGGCCAAGAGTAAGGTGTTATGATCTGTGGCTTTGTGGTACGAATCTGTTTTAATAGTACCGTCCCCCTGTCTCAATATTTTGATACTTAGGAAATCCATTTCACTCAATCTCAGATTCTAATCTGTACTTTCTAGATTTTTCACAAATTCATCCAGTTTGCCTCTGCTGCCCCTCCATGCCATTATGATGTCACCTATATATTGCCATCAGAGGTCTATGCAATAGTGGAAAGGATTAGCCTTGGGGCTATAGATGGTTTCTTTTTCCCATAATCCCAGGTAAAGGTCTGCATAGTTAGAGGCAAATGTAGATCCCATTGTGGTACCTTTAACTTGCCAGAAAAAGTGATCCTGGAACAGAAATGCTTTCGTTTTAAGAACCAGCTGAGCACAAAGCTGTATGCACTGTGTTGATTTGTGTTAATTGTATTATTCTTTATATTGTATATTGTACATTTATATCTTTATTATGTAATGGTGCATTGCAACTATTTATTATAAATAATGGCCTCCTCTGAAATGAGCTTCCACTCAATGGAGTATGTAATGCCTATCCTATTCAAGTAATTTTGAATACAATTTTATACTGCTACATACTACTACTACTACTGCTACTACACACTCACAGAGAAAAGTCACCAGTTCATGGTTAAAGCCTGTATGAATTCCAGCCAGTTTCTCATTGCCATTACCCCAGCTCGATGGGGGATATTGGCATATAAGGGCTCTATATAAATTGAGAACAGCCACCAATGTTCTTCCATCTGGAGTTCCTCCAAGATATCCAATATGTCCATAGTACCCTGCAAATAAGATGGTGATGCCTGTACAATTTCTTTATTTAAGGGTACTAGCTGTAACATCTGGAACTCTTGATAAAGCTTTATTGAATCAGGTTGAGTTGCCGGCCTGGGCGGTCTGTTCAGTTTTTGCCACCACCTGCTAAGTAAATGGATGTATTGTGCTGTCTGTCTTGCTCATATTTTGAAGCACCATTGTACTGTGTCACTGTTGCACTTTCATAAAGCAAGTGCACTGACCCCGAAGTTTGGTGCTGGTCTCCTTTGTTGTTCTAATTCAGTTTTGACCTGGTACATGCTGCCTAACTGTAGTTTGTTTTGAGTCCCTTTACTGACCAGTGTATTCAGCAGAGTTCTGCAACAAGTAATTTCTCGTACTGGTAGTCAGGCAGTGGCAATCTGAGTTGTGGTTCTTCCACTTCCACTGCATTGTTTTGCTCCAGTTTTATGTTTTCAGTAAACTACATTGTAGTGAGATTTCAACATCATTTCTAGAAGGATTAAAATAGGAGCAGACAATAGTAACCTGCAAGACCTCCTTTTTACAGATGCATAGTTGAGCTATGTGGATGTCTTGCAATTACAGAGAGAGAGAGAGAGAGAGAGAGAGAGAGAGAACGGGCTCTGGAAGCACGTGACCGGATACCTAGACTTTGTCCTTTCACAGTAGAATTGAAGTACATGTGGTTCTCTCCTTTCATCACAGTGCTGTTTCTTTATGTCTCTCCCCTCCTATCCACCCTGGCACCATTTTCTTGTAGTGGCTGCAGGTACTGCTGGCCCCTGGCCCTCATCATTTCCTGTAGATTTGTTTGGGGTTCTTCTTGTTTCTTTATCTTTACCTCTTTTGCAGTCTCTCGAGGTTCTTGTTGTCAGATTCAAGGAAGACTGTGTGGACTGAAAAGGATAAATACGGCTCTATGCCACACCATGCCTAGTCCTCTGACTGCACAGAAGGTTCAATTCACATTTCTCTCTCTTTCTTCAAAGTGTGTGTGTGTGTGTGTGTGTGTGTGTGTGTGTGTGTGTGTGGCAATCGGCAATTATTAGTCTTGTCTACTGAGACTGTGTGTCAGTGTCTAAATGTTGATCTTTGCTGCAGCGAGGGTTCTTTTATGTTAACCCTTTCAGGACCGATCTAATTCTTAGTGTCATTCTATTCACTTTGTTTCAGACTTGAATTGACCCTTGCTGTGCTACAGTCTGATACATCAGTCCAGAATTCCTACATGTTCTAAATATTTTGGCAGCCTAAGGGTTAATCTCATAACTATTCACAAGTGTGTTTCTAGGGGGACATAAGGAGGTTAGGAACCAGACTCCATTATACAGTGAAATGCTGAAAACTGAAGAGGATCAAATGTGATAAATAACATACTATACCAAACTGAGCTGTCAAATCAGGACTATGCAAATGTAACTTAGACATTGTTTGTGAGGTAGACAGAGCTGCATGCACGGACTCATGTTTGCCTTTTTGTAGAACCTTTTTTTTGTTTTGGTAAAGTTACCATCATGCAGTAAAAGAAGTAGATTTCTTGGGGGTGCGGCAAAAGCATGCAGTGTATTGCATGGTGTGTGTTTGGGTTTTCATAAAGTGAGCTGTAAGCAGATGCCAATTAGCCTCACAGAACAGGAATGATGGTATGCCACTTCTCAGATGCTAGTGCTGTTGATACTAATATTATATGTGAACAACTAGGATGTTGTGTCATACAATATATGTATTTATTTATTAATACAGTTTTGCCAAAACAGTTACAGACTCAGAGGTCTCAGACATAACAAAGCAAAACAAAGTCATCCATCCCAGTTGCTGCTACGGTTACATGGTAGGAGACAAGTGCCTCAAATTATAGTCAGCACCTGGACATGTATTTTCTTTTCATTAATTCTGAAGACTGTTTTTTGTCAACTTTCATTTTTAAATTATTTCCCAGCCTTTTTCAATGTTAACATCTTCTTCTGTGTGACTTTAAATTTGAAGCAATAAATAGCATATTGTAGCCTATTAGAATGCTGTTGGTAAATTGAAAATATTTATGAGGTGGAACTCTCATGACTTTACTATCTGTTGGTCTTGGAAGAGTTGGAGGAGAGCTTGGATTTTACGTGAGGGAGAGAGGACTGTGATTTAATCTGCTTTGACACCTGGGGAGTGCAACTTTGGTTTGTGCTGAGTTGGTGGTGGAATGAGAAGACGGTCGTAAGTTGTGGTTTATTGGACCATCTTTTAAGCTCACTCTTTCCTTGAAGAACTGATGGCCACAGTAATACAAGTTAAGACAAAGCAGGTATATAGCAGTTATGAAAAACAACAGCAAAGTAAATTGCATACACATTGTCTTGAAATGTATACATTATGCTTCTAGTCTGTGTCACATTAAAGGAAATAATATTCAATTTGGGTCCTCTTAGGATAACCTTAAAATCCATCCCAGACCACAATTTAATCATACCAAAGCTGTTATTAAGGACAACAATAAAACAAATTAAAACCAAGAACTGTGGCCTAAACTTAGGTCTCAACTATTGGGCTGCGTATCATGAACTCCTCCCGCTCCCTTATTATCTCATGGGATTAATGTCCATAATTTCATATCTCCCTCCACATAAATTGATATCTTATAAGTTACTGAGAGAGGGAAATCAAGAAGAAAGAAAAAGGGGAATAAGAAAAAGTGAGGTCTCTCTAAGGTTGTCCCTCATGGTGTAGTATCCAGGTCTCCCTTTGCTGCCAGCATTGCAGATGATGCTCATGCTGTAGTCACAGCTTAGTTGTGAGGGATTCCATTAACACCACCTCCCGGACTCTAGTGATCCAGTCAGAAAACATTGGGGGCTCCTTATTCAACCATCTAGAAGTGATGCATTTTAGTCCCACTGCTAAGAGTGCAACCTTACGAGAATCTCCCTTTAAACGCACTGCTGTTGGAGTCCCCAGAACCCAGTCTTCGAAGGTATGGGGGATGGTCACCCCTAATATTTGTTTCACTGCTTCCTCTAGATGTCCCCAGAAGGCCACCAGTTTTGGAGAAGCCCAAAAAATATGCCAGTAATTGCCCTCTCCCTTGCACTCCCTCCAGCACAATGGATTTCCCCCTGTGTAGAGGTGAGTGATCAAGGGAACCCTGAAGAAACAAATAAGTATTTTCCAATAAAATTTCTGTCATACCAGTGAAGTGGTCACCTTCTAGTTCACTTTTAACCGTTGATCCCAGTCAGATTCTCTGATGGTTATCCAGGCCAGTCATTCCCAATTGTTTTTATGTACTGCTAAGGATGCCTCCCCCCCTCCTAACAACATTTTGTAAAGGCTTGTCACTGGTCTGGCCTTGGTATCAATGGTGGCCGTGCCAAACAAAAATTGTTCCCAGGTCGAGTAAGGTCTTGTGAGCCTCACTAGGTGATCTGAAGAATTTATAAAGTGCCTGACCTGCATATACTTGAAAAATTCTCTGTTGTCCCAGTTGAACTTGTCTTTTGCTCTCTGAAACAAGATGCAGTGGCCCCTCTCAATCAACTGTGTGAACCTGGTAATCCCTCATGCACTCCACCCTGCAAAACCAAGGTCTAGCATGGGAGGGAAAAAAGCTGGTCCATGCTGAATAAGTGACAATGGGTCCACCCCATCAGGGGTACTCGCAAGCTTCCTAACTCTCTGCAGGACGAAGACCTGATTTTTTAAGCTCCTTAAAGAACTGTTGTGGAGTAGAAGAGCAAGGACTAGCCGGTTGGGCTTGTCTGAGGTGGGCGCGGGGTGCATCTGTTTCCCTTGGGAGGGTCAGGAGTGCCTGCTGGAGGGTGAGCATAAACCTGGGCTCCTGGAGCAGTGGGAGTTTACCTGACGGGGGTCAGTTGTCTCCGGCAGCTCAGTGGGAGATTTGGGTGTATGTTGGGGCCTGCCTGGATGAGTGCTGGTCTGACATTTAGTCCAGTGAAGAATTGCTGGAAAAAAGGAATAGAAGTGGTTCTGACTCGCTGAAGACTGACTGATTTGGAAATACTTTTTAACTTTACTCCATGAGGTTCTGATAGAGTCTTCTCTCCCCAGCCCTGCTGTTTGGATTGACTAGTGCCTGTTATATGGTATACTGTTGCTGCAGCAACTCCGGCACAGTGAAGACCACCACAGCGACAGGAATCGAACAGAACCAGCCCATCACTGTGGTGGTCTGTGTGCCAATCGGGACTGCCTCGCTGGGTATGTGCCCCCCGGTCCAACTCCGTCTCGGAGTTAGAATCCTAGAGACCGGGGGGTGTTGGGGCAGAGCCTCCCACAAGGGGGGGTTCGGGGTGCACAGCCCCCTGATTGTGTGCATCGACATCCCTGTGGCTACAGTGCCAACAGTCGGCATTGCAGCCATTGCTGTAGGGGATGTCAGAGCTAGCGCTGTCAAAACACTATAGGTAAACCCTGTTATATACATTATTTTGATTTGTTGGAGACAGTGAGAGTGCCTCTCTTTTAAAATGGACATATGATGTGGCTGTGAGAGGGCTACACCTATTTGGTCAAGATTATTTTTGGTTAGGGGGTGGTGAGAGCCCCCCCTGCCTCTTCATGATTTGGACTGTGAGAATTAATATTGTGGACTTTTGATTTGGACAGTAATATTATTGGACATTATGGAACAATACTGATTTTGAGTATTACCACCATACTGACTACTCCTATTTGCTGCTTTATTTAATTTATTTAGTTTGGGGTTTGTATTTTGGTTGGGTTTTATTTATCTCACAGGGTTGGTCGCTTGGAATATGTGCTGGAAAGGTGCAGGGATGGTCAGGCAATATTCCCCCGCTAGACTCCAGGGCCTCCATCCTTTTGTCTGTCCTCTACTGTCCCCAGAAGTGTATAGGTGGTGTCGCGCTCTGGGGATTGTGAGGTGGAGGAAGATGGGGGCTGGGTCTGGTGGGGGGAATGGAAAGGAGCAGGTGGATTGGGGTAGTGGGAATAAGGAGATGCCCTGGGGCAAAATGGGTTCAGGAAAGGGGTGATCCCTGCCTGATTCCCATACCCAAGGGCTCTGCCATTGGCAGGCAAGTAATGCGGTCTTCCTTGGTCACTCATCCTACTCGGGCGATGTTATGCAATGCTAGGTCTATTAAGAAGAAGACTGCTTTAATAGCAGATCTTGTGGGATCATCTGACCTGACTTGTATCACCGAGACCTGGCTGGATGAAAATGCTGGCCCAGTTTTGGCTTCAGCAATTCTGGCTGGGTATTCTGTGATACACTGCCCAAGGATGGATCGTAGGGGCGGGATTGTAGCCATTTGTTTTAGATCGGAACTGAGCCTGGTGGAAGTTCCAATGGGGATCACTAACTCCTTTGAATGTATCCTGGGCGAGGGTGTAGGGTGCAGGATTCTTCTCATCTACTGTCCACCAGGAGATGGGAAAGCTTTCCTGCAGGAAGTCGCAGACTTCGTTATTGATCTGATATTGGATTCCCCCAAATGGCTGATCCTGGGGGACTTCAATGCCTGGGTCGACGATGAACTCTCACAGTTTGGTCAAGACTTCCTCCAGTTAATGAATTCTCTGGGCCTTACATTGGTTATTACCTCCTCAACCCATGTTAGAGGTCATTCAATGGACTTGGTGTTCCTCCTGGAGATGGAGATATCCAACTTGGTGGTGGAGCCAGTCGGGTGGTCTGACTATCACACCATCGGGTTCAGTTTCATGGCTCCCCCAAGTAGGCCGGCCGCTACGGAGATGACCCAGTACTGTCTTTTAAGGGGTGTCACCCCATATGGCCAAATGAAGGTACTGGATCTATCAGGTGTGCTACGTGGATGAGGAGATCCAAGGGATCTAGTACTCACCTATAACAAGGTGGTGGTGGCAACCTTGGATTCCATAGCACCTGTTCGAGTTCGCCCCCTCACTCTCCGTCCAAGGTCTCCATGGTTCAATGAGACCTTGAAGGAGTTGAGGAGAGTGGGGGCGAAGGTTGGAGTGGAGCTGGCAGAAATTGGGCCTGGAGTGTGACAGGCTTAGGTTGATGGACCACTATGTGGTCTATCAATCAGCAATCACCCACAAGAAGGCAGAATTCCTGTCCAGGGAGATTGCTGGTGCTGCACAGAACCAACCAGCTCAGCTATTCCGGGCTGTGGACAGATTGTGCAATCCAATCTGTCCAGTCTGGAGGATCCTTGACACAAGAATGATGTGATGAGTTTGCTTGTTTTTTTGCAGATAAGGTTGCCACAATCAAGTCCGGTAAATGTCTGGCCCATTCTAATGGAAGTTGCGATGGTCTGCAGGAGATGTCAGGCCCTCAGTTTACCTGGTCTGACTTAAGCCAACCCGTAATCACTGACATTATGATGATCATCAAGATGTTGCGACCAACCAGCTGTAGTTTGGATCCAAGTCCTACACGCGTCCTGGTAGGATGCATGGATGAGATTGGCCCAATCCTAGCTGAAATAGCCTGGAGATCATTGGAGAGGGGGATCTTTCTGGAACCCCTGATGGAGGAGGTTGTTCAGACCCTCCTTAAAAAATTCTCCCTTGACCCGGACTGCTTGGCGAACTACAGACCTGTCTCCAACCTACCCTTTGTTGGTAAGGTTATTGAGAACGTGGTTGCATCGCAATTGGATGGTCATTTGACCAGCCACAATGTCTATGATTCTCTCTAGTCGGGATTTAGGAAGAGGCATAGTACTGAGATGGCCCTTGTCTGAGTGCTAAATGACCTCCTAATAGCAAGAGATCAGAATACTCGTTCCATCTTGGTCCTTCTTGATTTCTCTGCAGCATTTGACACTGTGAACCATGGAGTGCTGTTGGAGCACCTGTGGCTCATCTGTGGACTGTCTGGTATGGTCCTCAGGTGTTTTCAATTGTTACTCAGGGGTAGGAATCAGAGAGTGGTGTCTGGGATTTACTCCTCAGCCCCTCTCCCCCTATCCTGCGGGGTGCCAGTGCTCCATTTTGTCACCCATGTTGTTTGCAGTGTATATGCTGCTGTTAGGAGAGATTATTAGGTGGTATGGTCTGAGTTTTCACTGCTATGCAGATAACACTCAGCTATACATGTCCTTTGCACCTGGTCAAGATGTGTTCCTCTCAATATTTAATAACTGTCTCGCTGAGATCCAGGACTGGATGAGTGAAAGTTGGCTACAGTTGAATCCAGCAAAAACTGAGGTGCTGGTTGCAGACCCTGATCGTCGGGAGGCGGGTTTATCGGGAGGCTCACCCTAAGGACTTTGTCTTGGGGCTGTTGTACTGACTACCTCAGACCGGGTGTGGAACCTGGCATTATTGTTGATGATGGCTTGACCCTGAAATTGCAGGTGTCAGCAGTCGTCAAGACCTCTTTTTATCATCTGAGGAATATTGCCCAGGTGAAACACCTGGTTCCTGCCAATGTTCTTCCAATGTTGGTCCACGCCTTCGTTACCTCTCGCCTTGACTACTGCAATGCCCTTTACCTAGGGCTACCAGGGGCTGATGTCTGCTGCCTTCAGCTAGTGCAGAATGCAGTAGCCAGGCTGTTGACCGGTACATCTAGAACCAGTCACATAATGCCTGTGCTTCGCAGACTGCACTGGCTTCCAGTACGGTGGAGGATCACCTTCAAGGTCGGTTTGCTGACCTATAAATCCCTACACAACCAGAGACCTAGTTACTTGCAAGATCTCCTTCGCCTTTACTGTCCACCCCACTCTCTCCGATCCTCCAATGAGGAATTGCTAGAGATTCCCAGGGTCCATTTAAAGACATCTGGGGCCCGGTCTTTTAGCTTTGTGGCCCCGACCCTGTGGAATTCTCTACCTCATCGGGTGCGAGATTGCCTGACCATTCAGGAGTTTAAAACTGCAATAAAAACGTATTTATTTGAACAGGCATATTCTGGTTTTTAAGGGAAACATTATACAGTGGCGTGAAAAAGTATTTGCCCCCTTCCTGATTTTCTCTATTATTGCATATTTGTCACACTGGATGTTTTCAGGTCCTTAGACAAAATATAATATTAGATAAAGGGAACCTGAGTGGACAAATAACACTTTTTTTTTTTTACTTATTTCATTTATTTAATGAAAAAAGTTAACCAACACCAACTGGCACTGTGTGAAAAAGTAATTGCCCCCTAGTTAAATCAACCCAATTAAAGGGATAATTAGAGTCAGCTGATTGAACACAGCCAGGCTTGATTACAGCCAGCCCTGCTCAATATAAACCTCACTTATTTTGGTCCTTACCATCAGAGTCACATTGCCAGCACAAAGATTCAACAAGCACATTATGCCATGATCAAAGGAAGTTCCTGAAAAGATCAGAAAAACATTTTGTTGCCCTCTATCAGTCTGGAAAGGGTTACATAGCTATTTCTAAGGCTCTGGGACTCCATTGAACCACAGTGAGAGCCATAATATCCAAATGGAGAACACTTGGAACAGTAGTGAACCTTCCCAGGAGTGGGCGGCCTGCCAAAATTACTCCAAGGGCGCAGTGTAAAATCATCCAAGACGTCTCAAAGGATCCTAAAACAACATCCAAAGAACTGCAGGCTTCTCTTGCCTCAGCTAAGGTCAGTGTTCATGACTCCACAATCAGAAAGAGACTGGGCAAAATGGGCTTCATGGAGAGTAGCAAGGCGGAAACCATGCTAACCAAGAAGAACATAAATGATCGCTCTCATTTGCCAAGAAGCACCTGGATGATCCACAAGCCTTTTGGGAAAATGTTCTATGGACAGATGAGTCCAAAGTGGAAACTTTTGGACAACATGGATCCCATAATGTCTTATGAAGCAAACACAGCATTCCACAATAAGAACACCATACCAACAGTCAAATATGGTGGTGGTAGTGATGTGGGATGCTTTGCTGCCTAAGGACCTGGACGACTTGCCATAATTAAAGGAACCATGAATTCTGCTCTGTACCAGAAAATTCTTAAGGAGAATGTCCAGTCATCCTTCCGTCAGCTGAAGCTGAAGCGTAGTTGGGTCATGCAGCAAGACAATGATCCAAAACACAAAAGCAAGTCCACATCAGAATGGCTGAAAAGAAGTAAAATTAAAGTTTTGGAGTGGCCTAGTCAAAGTCCAGACTTAAACCTAATAGAGATGCTGTGGCAGGACCTGAAACGAGCAGTTCATGCTCGAAACCTACCAAATGTTACTGAATTAAAGCAGTTCTACGAGGAAGAGGGTTAAAATTCCTCCACAGCGATGTGAAAGACTGATATTGAATTATAGGAAGTGTTTGGTTGCAGTCATTGCAGCTAAATGTGGTGTAACCAGTTATTAAGTGTAAGGGGGCAATTACTTTTTCACACAGTGCCAACTGGTGTTGGTTAACTTTTTTTCATTAAATAAGTGAAATAAAAAAAAAAAACAAGTGTTATTTGTTCACTCAGGTTCCCTTTATCTAATATTACATTTTGTCTAAAGACCTGAAAACATCCAGTGTGACAAATATGCAATAATTGAGAAAATCAGGAAGGGGGCAAATACTTTTTCACGCCACTGTAACTGTTAGAATTTTAAATTGTTGAATTTTACTGATTATTGTTGGTATTATTTATTTAGTTGTTTACCATGTGCAAGCGCCTTGGTTATAAGAAAGGCGCTTTTTATAAATAAAATATGATAATGATGGTGATTTATAGGAGGGCTAGCTGCCCTCTGAAGGAAGGTGGGACCTTATCAGTAGCAGAGTATCATTTCAGTAGAATCATAGGGATTACAAAGCTCCTCCAACTATCCCATTTTATATAAATAAATGCTAGGCAACCAATGTTTTAGGGGTTTTCAGGGGTTGCACGGGCATCATTGAGGGTTCCAAAGAAATAATAGGGGTGTCAACTGCAACACCTGGCCACTTCAGAATATTGCCCCTGCCTATAGCATTCAGTGTATCCACACGGAGGCAGATGTATTGACTTTAGGGAGGGGACTGTCAGGTGGAAATTGTTTGGGCAGGGGGGTACAAATATTCATTTATTGGTTTGTAAATTCTCATAGTAAAAGTGGAATTTTTATGGGGTTTTTTTCAAGGTGACTCTGTGTATTTTTCTAATAGACCCAGGCCCTGTAACATGACGTGAATGTATTTCTTTATATTTTAAAAAAATACATTTTAAATTGGCCTTTAACACTGAATGAAATCTGCTTTCTGATTCTCAGAATGATGATGTCAGGTACCCTGAGTACACTCATGAATAAAAATTTAGAGAAGAGGGTTTCCACCTCAGGACATATCACCCCAACCCCCAACTCCACAGTAATTTATAGGAATACTGTCAACATTAAGGCCTGAATCCACTCCTGGCCTAACATCTTCTTGTCACTCGAAAATGCAGGTCAGATCGTTCTTGCAAGTTTGTTGTCTGTACATTTCTTTATTATTTGCCACATTGCAAGTGATTTCCCAAAAATGAATAAAGCAGTAAAAAAAAAAAAAAACAACCAATGTCGTAAATTGTAAGGAGCATCCTTGGCTATGTGTTATTAGTGTGTAGACAATGTCTGGATTATTTAAAATAAATTAATAAAATCCCATAATGTACCAAACTCAACATTAGTATACAGCTGGGTACTATCATAATACCATAACTTCATACAGTAGGTACCTATCATGGTGTCACCATTCTATGAGTAGTATATTGTATCACACATGTTCCCCTTGATTTTTTTCTCCTTTGCTCAATGCATATATTTTCACCCATTTAATTATCGTGTGTGTGTAGCACAGTACAACATAATTTATGTGTGCCACACAGTTTACAGTATGGACATTGCACATATTAATACTTTTACACTGTATCCTTTTGAATCACATAACCTGTCATACATAGAAACATAGAAACTGATGGCAGATAATGATCACTGGGCCCATCTAGTCTGCCCATGTTTAATTATGATCACTTTTGCTGCTCCTACTTGATCTACAGTAATGTCTCTTTCACACTCTTCTTTCCTCCAAGAATTCCCTTGTGCCTATCCCAAGCATTTTTGAAACTCGCCTTTGGTTTTGCCCCCACTGCCTCCTATGGAAGGCTGTTCCAGGAATCCACCCCCATTTCTGTGAAGAAATACTTCCTCACATCTCTTTTGAATCTACCCCCTTCCAGCTTCATATCATGACCTTTGTTCTAGAGCACCATTTTCACTGAAACATATCTCCCTCATGTGCCTTATTTACCCCCGTGAGATATTTAAAGATCTCTATCATATCCCCACTCTCTCTCTCTCTCTCTCTCTCTCTCTCTTCTCCTCCAGGGTGTACATATTGAACTCTTTTAGTCTTGCCTCATAGGGCTTTTGATGCAGACCTTGCACCATTTTGACAGCCCTCCTCTGGACCACCTCCCCCTGCCTATCTCTTTCCAGAGATAAGGTTTCCAGAACTGGACATAGTACTCCAAGTGAGGTGCTACCCAGTGACCTATACAGGGCAACACCATCTCCCTCCTCCTGCCAGTGATACCCTACCTATGCACCCCAGAATCCCACTAGCCTCTTGACTACCTTGTCACATTGCCTGGCCACCTTTAGGTCATCCAGTAAGATTATCCCCCCACATCTCTTTCTTGCTTGGTCATTCTCAGTATCACAAATACCCATTTTGTAATCCACCCCAGGGTTTCTGTGGACCAAGTGCATTACTGTGCACTTTTTTTTGCATTAAAACCTTGCTGCTTGGTTAACCCAGTCAAAGAAATCTATCAGATTTATTTGGCACGATCTTCCTGTAAAACTATGCTGCCTTGGGTCCGGTACTTTGTTGGATTCCAGATATTCCACATATCATCCCTTTAATAGTGTTTCCATTAACTTCCGCAACACTGATGTCAGGCTTACTGGCCTATAATTGTTCTCCTCATCCTTGCTACAACTTTCATGAAGTGGGGCTATATCTGCCTTTCTCCAGTCTTCCAGGACTGCGCCGGTCTCCAGTGATCTGTTAACTAAGTCTGTCAGAGGTGTAGCTAGCACCTTCCTGAGTTTCCTCAGCACCCTTGGATGCATCCCATCTGGCCCTATAGCTTTGTGCACCTTCAAATTAGTGAGTTTGTTCTGGAGTCTCTCCTCAGGAAAGGGACTAGTGTCCATGTCCGTCCCCTCAAAGCCCCTGGTGCAGTTGTGTGGTCCCTCTCCTTCCCCTTCTACTCTGAACACTGAGCAGAAGTATTTGTTTAAGATGTCTGCATTTTCTTGGTCCCCCTCCATACAGTCCCTCCCCTCCCTTTAACCATACAATCCATCGCTTTCTCTTCCTTTTCTCGCTAACATACCCCAAAAATATCTTGTTCCCTTTTGATACTGTCTGAGCTATTCTTTCCTCACTTTGTGCCTCAGCACTCCTTACTACCTTCCCTGCCTCTGTCTGATTTCACTGATACACCTCCCTATCCTTCTCCCTCTGGGTCTCCTTATACCTTCTGAATGCTGCTCTATAAGCCTTTACCTTTTTCGCCACCTCCTTCAAGAACCATAGCAGTCTTATCTTACATAGAAACATAGAAGTTGATGGTAGATAAGGACCGCAAGGCCCATCCAGTCTGCCCATTTCCTTTTCTGCCTTATGAAGGTGCCATCGGCCTTTGCTCTGTCAATGACCTATCTATTCATACTCATCTGTATTACTCCCTTATGCTTATTCCATGCCTGTTTGAAGCCCTGCACTGTATTCGTATCCACCACTTCCTGAGGTAGACCATTCCATGCATCCACCACCTTTTCTGTGAAAAAGAACTTCCTCACATTACCCCTTAATCGACCTCCCTCTAATCTCATACTGTGTCCTCTTGTCCTGCTATTTTTCTTATATTGAAACATGTTAGACTCTTTCACCTTGTTAATGCCATTAAGGTGTTTGAATGTTTCAATCATATCATCTCTCTCCCTCCTTTGCTCTAGAGTATACATATTGAGCTCCGTTAATCTATCCTCAAATGTTTTCTGATGTAGTCCCTACACCATTTTGGTTGCCCTTCTCTGGACTGCCTCAGTTTGGTTAATTTCTTTGTGAATGTGTGGCCTCCAGTACTGCACACAGTACTCCAGATGGGGACTAATCAGTGTCTTGTAAAGAGGCATTATTACCTCCCTCTTCCAACTTGTGATACCCCTACTAATACACCCCCACGTCTCTCTAGCCTTACCTACTGCTTTAGTGGTCTGCTTGGATGATTTCAGGTCATCGGTGATGATGACGTCCAAGTCTCTTTCTTCCCTTGTGACTGCCAGCAACTCCCCTCCCAGCCTATAGATGGCTTCTGGGTTTCTCTTCCCTATGTGCATGATCTTGCACTTCTTTGCGTTAAACTCCAGTTGCCACTCTTCTGACCATTTTGCCAGTTTATCCAGATCTCTTCTCATTCTGCCCACCCTATCTGGGTCATTTACTCTGTTGCTGATCTTGATGTCATCTGCAAACAGGCAAACCTTACCATCTGGTTCATCTGCAATGTCACTGATGAAGATATTGAAGAGGAGTGGCCCCAGAAATTATCCCTGAGGTACCCCATTTGTGACTTGCATCTCTTCTGACTGTATACCGCTTACCACCACTTTGTTTTCTGCCCGTCAACCAGTTTGCCACCCAGTTGACCAACTCTGACCCACCCCAAGTCTACCCAGCTTATTCATCAATCTTCTATGTGGAACAGTGTCGAAAGCTTTGCTGAAGTCAAGGTAGGCAACATCAACTGCTCCCCCTTGGGCCACCATTCTGGTTACCCAGTCAAAGAAATCTATGAGATTAGTTTGCCAGGACCTTCCTTTTGTAAACCCATGCTGTCTTGGATCCTGTGCTCCTATGGATTCCAGGTGTTGCACTATCCTTTCCTTAAGGAGTTTCTCCATAATCTTGCCCACTACTGAGGTAAAACTGACTGGTCTGTAGTTCTCTGCCTCCTCCCTGTTACCACTCTTGTAGAGTGGTATTACATGAGCCCTTCTCAAGTCTTCTGGGACCTCTGCTGTGCTCAGAGACTCACTAAACAGTTCTGATAATGGCTCTGCTAATTCCACCCTTAGCTCCTTTAGTACTCTGGGATGTATGCCATCAGGTCCCATTGCCTTGCCCACCCTGAACTTATCGAACTCTTGTAGGATCCTTTCTTTTGTGAAGGGACTAGTGCTCACCTCCCTCCCCCCTGTGTCCATGGTGCTGAGCTGTAGGATCTGCCCTACCTTCTCTTCAGTAAATACTGAGCAGAAGTATCTATTTGGGATAGATGCTTTTACATGACCCTCCTCCTCCTCACATGCCCCCTTATCCCCTTTGATCTTAGCAATACCCCCTCTGGACTTTCTCCTTTCACTAATGTATCTATAGAAAGTCTTGTCACCTTCTTTTGCTGTTTGTGCTAGTGTTTCCTCGGTTTGGGCCTTTGCCTGCCTTACTGCCTTCCCTGCTTCCCTTAGGAAAGTTTGGTATGCCTCCCTATCTTCATCCCGCTGCATTCCCTTATATTTCCTGAAGGTCAGCCTTTTAGCTCTGACCTTTTCTGCTACTGTTTTTGTGAATCAAAGTGGTTTCCTTCTTCTTTTGCACTTTCTTTTCTCTCTCACACAATGGGATGTTTCTTCAAGTATTGCATCTTTAATGTTTGCTTACTTTGCCTGTAACCCCTCACCTGTATTTCTTTTTGCCAGGGCTAGCTTAACTCTGTTGGCCATCTTAACAAAGTCAGCTCCTCTGAAGTCCCATATTTTTGCCTTGGAATGGGATGATTTAGTTCTAGTGGCCAAATTGAACCGTACCATGTGATGGTCACTGGCCCCCAGGTGACCTTCTACCTGGAGATCTGTGATCCTTTCTCTGTTAGTCAGTACTAGATCTATGATAGCTTTGTCTCTTGTGGGTTGTTGTACCAGTTGTTTGAGTCCCTCCCCCTGCTTACTTGTTTGAGACTGAGATTTGTTGCTTTCACTATGCACTCTTTTAATTTGACTCACTTTTCCTCCACTCCACCAGGCCATCTCCTCCTCCAAGATAACTCCTGAGGCATTCAACAATCTTTGTACCATCAGCCCTTCTGAAAGCCAGGACCCTCGCCCTTGTGTAATTGAAGTCTGCTCCATTCTTAAGTTGAACTACAATATATGATGATCATTGGTCCCCAGATGGCTTCCAACCTTGATATCAACCAATCCCACTCCTCCACAGATATGAGACAAAGGGCTTTTTTGTCACTGCCCCAAATCTCTGGAACAGTCTTCCTTTCTCTCTCCTCTCTATGGGATCCGCAGCCTCCATATCCACATTCAAGTCCAACGTGATCAGTTTCCTGCTGCTAGCATCCACCTGCAAATGTCCTACCTAACTCTGTAGCACTCCTCCCCGATTCCTACCTTGACATTTTATCCAGCTGCAGTCTAGGTTAAATATGTGAATACAGTTCATCATTAGCCCTCTGATTGTATGACATGTCATTCAGGATTCTTGCTTAGTTTTTTTTTTTTTTTTTTTTGTTGATCAGGAAAGGAGGACTAAACAATTCTACCTATTTTCAGCCTCGTCCCTGGGGAGGGGGTGATACAGATGGATGCCAATGACATTGAACCAGATTAAGCTATTAGTGGTATTTTAGTTGCACACGTTAGTACCTCGATGCACTGCTTGTTATGTCAAAACTCTGTATTTGATTATGTATGTATGCACTTGATTGTGCTATATGTTCTCTCTACTCATGTCATGTTGCCTTTTTATTGTATAATGCCATCTTTATGGCTCGGGTCATGCCTGAAAACAATCCATGGGGTCAGTGTACCTACCCAGTCAACAAATTATTTATTTATTTATTCAATTAATTAAAAAAAATACTGTCCTTGTTAGTAAGAACCAAGTCAGTGTTGCCCCATCATGAGAGGGTTCACTGACTTCTTGCCTGAAGAATTCCCCTTGCAGGGAGTTCATGATATCCCCACTCCTAGCTAACGCTGCAGCTGAAAGGCTCCAAACTACATCCAGCAAATTGAAGTCCTTCACCAGCAACACCTGCTCCTTTTCAGCCATTTTGCCAATTGCTTCTAACATTTTCTTTATTTAAGTCCTTGAGAGTGACCCACATCACCTCGGCTCCCCCGAATTCCCTTTACCTCTGTGGCTTTTATGTTTTTCTTCAGATAAAGCACCACTCCCCCTCCTTTCTTCCCTACCCTGTCTCTTCTGAACATTGTATAGCCTGGTATGACCATGTCCCAGACTCAGTTGTCAGAACACCGTGATTCAGTAATGGCCACAATAGCCAGGTCTGCCTCCACTATTAGTGGTGGGCAAAGTGAGCGAAATTTGCTTCACAGAGTAATCCATTAAATTCCACCCATTTCGTGGAGTGAAATTCAAAATTTCGCCTGGTGGAGTGGTAAAATTTTGCACAGCGGAACAGCAAATTCTCACCTTCCGCTGCAAATTCCACTTTTCTGTTGTGAAATTTTGCCAACAGAAGGCAACATTTCACCAGCAGAAGGCAGAATTATCACAGAAGGTGAAATTTCACCGTGGAAGGTGAAATTTCACCTAGGCAACCTTCGCCTAATGCAGAAAAATTTCGCAATTGCTCCACCTCATGACTTAATACTTCTACATATAGCACTGTGGCAAATTTTAAATTTCTCAATCCCTATCAACCATGACAGCCTCTAGGTCTGGGATCTCATTTCACAGACTCTAACATTGGCGCACATGGCCTTCCATATTTTGTTAGCTCTATTCTTGTCACTTTCTCCTTTTTACTATTGCTCCTCCTTCCTCACCTTTCTCCTTTGACTACTCTTTTCTCCCCCCTTTCTCCTTTGCTAACCCCTTACTTCCTTAAATAACTTGCATCCTGGTGGGACTTTCTCTACTCGTGATCTCCCTACTCTCTACCACAGCCTGTGGTGGGCCACTTTCTGCCACCCCTATTTCTTACATCACCCCCTTGGCTACTTTAAATGTCCATTAAGGTAACATTTAAAGTGTCCACTGAAGACTATGGTTCCCTCATAGATGGAAGCAGGCCCTCTCCTCAGTATACAGTCTTATCCTTCTAGGTGGGTCCACAGTCCTCAATGTAGCCATACAATACCTCTCCTCTTTGAGCCATCTCCTCTACCATTGCTTGAAGGCCTTAGTGCAGAGCTCTCTCTCCTTCCCCATATAGTACAGGACGCACTTGCCACTCGCATTCTAAATGCATGGGAAACACAGTATCAACCACATAAATGATCTAACTTTACCAAAAGTTTAATATTTCATGGTGCTGACTACGGCAATCATCTTTATGTTTAAGCCCATGAAATGCCGTTATCAAGTTAACACATTAGCAGCCATAGTAGCTCTGACCAGTATTGTGGGGAGGAGAACCTTTTTTTCAGATGAAACAGTCAATACAACAGACAAGAATACAGAAGAAATAACAACAGCAGATACAGATACAGATACTGTGACACTGCCCGTAGAAACTCCTTTTACAGAACTAGAAAAAAATACCTCTTAATGCAAGTTGCTGATCCTGGTGCAGTACCTCATAAGAAGTGTACCTGAAAGTGAGTACTGTCCCAAGGGGCCTTCGTATCACCAAGCTTCTGGGGTACAGCCACGAAAGGAAGCCATTTTACACTAATTGTACTACTACTGCATAAACAGCCTCAACTACCCTGGTGGAGTGTATTATAAAGGACTACTGCACTCAGCTGCTGGAGGAAATTAAAAAGAAAGAAGAACAAGTGGCAAAATTCAAAGACCACAAAGATTACGCCAGCTTTGAGAATAAATTAAAACACAACATAGCAAAACAGAACAGCAAACTAAAAACTATCAAATTGAAAACATTTGAGTGTGACAGGAACAATTATCTCATTGGTCAGATTTTTTTCTTGAAAGAGACAACAGAAGCAGGAGTCAGAAAAGGCCCCGCTCCATATTAAAAAGGGACCAGTCACCTGGATATTACACATCCACCAGTGAGTCAGAACAAGAATATACTGAGGATTTTTTAGAGGATGGACCAGGAACTTTGGACCCAAGACAACACAGGAGGCCAAGAACAGGTAACTTCGGCAAACAACTATTACAAAAATCAAAAGAACAAGAAGAGGCAAAGACAGGAAATACAGGGTGGTTTCAAAGCCAGAACATGAAACCAAGACAGAACCAGAAAGTGACAAACTGAATGTTATAAATTCATCCAAAAGTGAGCTAACAGCTGTTGAACTGCCAGTTCTGGGGAAGAGTCTTTTCTCTGTCCCTTCCCATGGTGTTTCCCTTTACAAACATTTCATAGACTTTAAATGCCTAACTGGAAATTTGAATCTAAAATAATTCTGGACAAAACCGGAGATGGGATGCCAGAGGGATATGAATTTTACTGACCTGCCAGCCATTGAACCTAGCCAAGCCTCACCAAGTACCAGGGAGGGCACAGAGAATGGCAAAAAATGCAAAGTTATGCATACTGGAGCCAAGAATCCCAGGGCAGAGTACTACCTGGGTGGAATCTGAGTATCTGCATCAGAAGAGGAGAAGGACCTGGGAGTGATGATCACTAGTGAACTGAAGGACTCCATGCAGTGCAAGAAAGCAGCAGCAAAGGCAAACAAGATGCTGGGATGCATATCTAAGGGGATCAGTAGTAGGAGAGATGAGGTTATACTGCCCTTGTACAGGTCACTGGTAAAGCCGCATCTAGAGTATGGAGTGCAGTACTGGTGCCCGCACTTCAAAAAGGACAGTAACCTGCTGGTGAAGGTCTACAAAGATGATAGTGGGTCAGCAGAGTAAGGCATACGAGGAGAGGTTTATTTATTTATTTGCTTTTGGTAACCAGGTAAGTGCACTATGCATAGCAATGCCTATTTTCAGGCATGACCCGGGAAGGTACAAATAACAGACAGTTTGAGGCAGTACAACAATTGGTAATACAGAAGATACATTTACAAATACAATTATCAGTGAGATAGAAATACAGTTGGGACAAAAGCAAGAGAGAGATGCAAGTGCGAGTTCAACAATATTCAGGATGCAAAATATGAAAGATATCATTACAAGCATTTTACAAAATACAGTAAAAGTGCATTTAAACATTGCCTTAAGTAGGAACACAATAGAGTCAAGTTGTGAGCAACCATAGGACTAAAGGTCTTAAGAAGTGTTAGTTTAGAGAAATGATCCATGATTGAGACCAGGGTATATGTGCTATGCTGTCAACCAGAAAGGTATGGATATAGAGGAGGAGGAAGTAGGAAATTAAGAGAATGGAGTGGAGGTGGGAAAGGGTGTGAGCCTAGGAAAAGCAAGGGCAAGGCTAGAAAGAAAGAAGGCATGAAGCCAGGTTGAGAGGAAAGATGGAGGAGAGAAGGGCAGCAGTAGGTAGAGACATGGTGGCCAGGAGTTAAAGGCTGGAGGGTCTAAGGTGGGAGAAAGTATGTGCAGAAAGTTGAGACAAAAAGATGACTGTGATGCAGCCTCTTAAAACAGACATGGGTTGGAACAAAATGAATGCCTTGGGGAAGGGAGTTCCAATATTTAGGTGCCGCACACAAGAAAGCCAGCACACCCATGGCAGTTTTACATCTTGGAATGTGGAGGGAAGCTAAGTCAGTGGATCTAAGCCCATAGCAGATGATTTGAGTGCCGGGCAGGCAGGCAAGGGATTGAGGGAGACCTGATCTGGCAGTGCCATCAATAATAGATCCAAGGGACTTGGGCCGATAAGCAGTAGGGGACAGCCATTTTAGATCAGCATAAAGTTGGTAGTGGTGCTTGTAATGAGGTGATGCGGAGGTATAGTGGCAGATATTATTATAGAAGGTATCCCACTTGTGAAGAGTTGTTTTTAATGCTCCTAGGTAGGTGACTATGCCATAGGCTAGTGCTGGGAGCAGAATGCCTTGAGCAGTAGCAAGTCTAGCTGATGGGGTGAGGGCATAACTGGCCTGGTATGCACTTCCAAGCTTGGCATTAACGGACTTACAGGTAGCAGTACAGTGTTGATCATAGTCCAGAGATTCATCAAGCAAAATGCTGAGGTACTTGAAAGAGTTAGTGTTGGCCAATGGTGAGCCATCAGTATATAAGATATTGAGAGGATTCTGGTTTGTTTTGAGTCTGGCACAGGAGCCAAAAAGCAGGGATTGTGTTTTGCCCATGTTAAGAACGAGGTTGTTTTCAATCATCCAGGATTGAATGTGGAGGAAGTCTGAGGACAGAGAGTGATTTTATGTCCAAGATGTTCCTAGCACTGGAATAAAGAACTAGGTCATCTGCATACAGCAGTGATGACTATTCTGGAGAGCAAGGGGAGGTCATTGACGAAGATGGAAAAAAGTAGGGGGCCCAGGATGGATCCTTGTGGAACACCAATATGTATGGTTGAGGGATCAGACAGGACAGAATTGTAATACACAGCCTGATTCCTATTTTGACAAGTAGCTATTAAACCAGGCTACAGCATCTATAGAGAAGCCAAGAGAATGGAGTTTGGAGGGGAGAAGGGAGTGGTTTACAAGGTCAAATGCTTTGGTTAGGTCGATGAAGATTGCATCAGTCAGGTTGAGGGCACTGAACATGTACTCTCTGAAAGACAGGAGAGAGAGAGAGAGAGAAGGGACATGATTGGGACCTTCAAGTACTTGAAAGGGATAAATAAGGTTGATAAGGAGAGTCTCTTTAAGCTAAGTGGCAACCATAACACTAGGGGGGCACAGTCTTAAGTTAGAGGGTGGGAGGTTTAGGAGGGAGGTCAGTAAGCACTTCTTCACAGAGAGGGTGGTGGACACTTGGAATGCACTGCAAGAAGAGGTCATCTCGTTGAAGACAGTGGGCAGCTGTAAGAGAGGCTGGGACAGGCATGGGGGAAGTAAGAATCATGGGTAGGGAGGATGGGAGGAGTTGGGAGGGAGGGCAGGGACATTAGCTCAAGCTGTGGACCCTGCAATACGAGCAGACTTGATAGACCAAATGGCCTTCTTCTGCTGGCTTCTTCGTATGTTCATATGTATCCAGATAGGGACACATAGATCTGATGCTATGGCTTTTGCATCAAGCTTCTTACCAGCACCCAGATTGGACAGAGTTTAAACCAACTTCCCATTTGCCCCCTCCCCAAATGCTAGTGTTCAGGTATTTGGATGTGCTTGTCAAACAGATTTTAGAGAACTACTGGAAAGTAGACCTATTAATACTTACACTAACATCATGAAGGGGGAGAAAGAAGCACTTTAGAGCCTGAAAGGGGACAGGACTATTACCATCAAGAGAGCAGACAAGGGTTGGGCAATAATAGTACTGGACACTGAAAAATACAGTTACTTGCAAGAATGTTCTAGACAGATTAATAATACCAGTTTTTATTCAGCACATATGTCTTGCTCAACCATGGACTATTAGAAGCTATGATTATGGGTATAATCTCTGAAGAAGTTTATGGCTTTCTCACAGTGGTATACCCTATCAAGGCCAAATTCTATGTATTTCCAAAAGTATATAAGAGCCCGGAAGATCCTCCAGAATGCCTTGTAGTCATTGGTATAGGCAGCCTTATTAAACCTGTATCACAGTTCATGGATTTTCACATAAAAGAAATTGTACAGGCAGTGCCATCTTATTTGCGTTATACCATGGACCATACCGGGCATCTTGAAGGAACGCCAGATGGAAGAAAACTAGTGGCTGGTCTCAGTGGATATTCCAGACCTTATATACCAATATCCCACACTGAGTTGGAGTAATGACATTGAAATACTGGTTAGAATCCATGAATGCATTTCTGTTCCAGAATCACTTTTTCTTCCAAACTAAAGGTACCAAAGTGGGGACAACATTTGCCCCTAACTATACAAACCTTTACCTTGGATTATTGGGGAAAAAAAAAACATCTACAGCCCTGAGGCTAATCCTTTCCACCATATGATAGGAAGGTGATTTCCTGTGGCAGATTCAGCTCATGAAGTCTAGATTTCAGTAGAGGGGTTACAGCACAGAGCTAACACGCTGAGAGGGAGGCACTATCTGTAGATCTAACTTATAAATGGCTAAGGAGAAAATAACAAACCATGAATTCCCCATTACCTTTGTCACCACATATGGTAGGCAGTCTAAAGCCATTAAGGAAATTTTGACAAAATACTGGGGGATATTGCACTCAGATCCCATCCTACATAACCACACACAAAATTTGTCCAGAATGGCATGCAGAATACTTCAGATTTTATTTTTGAAGTAAAACTGGGTGGGGGGTGGAGAATTTGTCTTGAAAATGCAAGCCCATGTAGATGGTTCAGTTGGGAGGCCATTTTCATCCAGGTCTTAACAACAAGCTCGACTTAATGCCCCTTATTAAAAAGAAACGACTGATTCTGAAAACAGTTCTGTATTCTGGTCTCTGAATCTTGGTAACTGTCAAGTATAATTTGATTTATTGTGACTGCATACAGTATATTATTAATTAAGCTAACCATTTCCTCTTTCAGTGCCTCATTTCCAGATGCCTAATATTATAGGGCTCTGATAACATGAAGGAACAACCAGGCTTATTGATGAGCTGGTAAGCCATTACGTTCATGAGGCAGCAGGTTCCCCAATCTCTTAACAGGAATTTCTGGACTGTTGGAAAAGTCGCTCATGATTTTTATTCCTATCCCGTATAAGAGTGCATGTGGCACAAGATTATGTCTGCTCCATAGGTTTGAAGGGGGCATGAGTTTTTCAAATCCTTTCTTAATTCACATTATCCATACTGTCACTTTAAGAATGCACACATAACAAGCATTTGTCAATGCCGAATGTTTGCTTGCTGGCATTGGCAGTGGTAGTGTAGAAGTTACAGAGCTGCATAATAGGAATGGCAGTGAAGTATTGAACTGAAGCCAACCCCACCATCACCCTGCAGAGAGTGACAGGCATTGGGGTGTGCCTTTGGGTCGTCAGGCATAATGGCCACACGATTTCACCACACCCTACCCTGCAGACACTGACAAGTGTCACGGTGTGCCTTGGGGTCTTTGGCCCTTATGCGCACCCCATTCCATCAGGAAATATGGTGAGATGGGTGCAGTATAGGAGAATGGGGTGAACTTTGGGGTCAAAGAGTCCAAGGCATACCTCAATGCCTCTCACTGGCTGCAGGGTGTGGAATGGTATGAGCATTACAGGCAAGAATCCCAAGTCACACCCCTGATGCCTGTCATTCTTACAGGGTGGGCGTTATGTTGGAAACTCAACAGCTCAGGCATTCATTGGTATTTTCACTCAAATTTTCAACATGTTTTTTGACCCCACCTCATGAACAGTGGCAATATCAGTTTGTTAGTGAAGCTGCTTATGCACAGCGACTACGGCATTTAGCACCACAGGTGCAAAAACACATTCAAACAGGATGTGAAAATGACAGCTGTACTGTTCATGGAGGTGGAAAAATAGCAATGTTGCAAATCTGCAGTAAAATATTTAAAAACTGGTGAAGTCACAGTGCACAGAAACTGTGCAACGACACCGTAATGTAATTAGTTTTGGGATTTTTTACAGCAGATTGTCAACTCAGACATTTTGGGACCTCCGATCATGAACAGTGTCACTGTGATTTTCTTTATCTGTCCCGAACAATGATTTCCCACAGCGACCATGCATCTCTGCGCTGAAAGTGTGAAAACATATTTTGGCCATGTTGTGAAAAATGACATTTTAAGACCTCTGCTCACGAACAGTGTAACTGTAATTTTCTTAATCTGTCCCAAACATTGCTTTCGCACACCGACTGCACCATTGTGCGCTACATGTGCGGAAACACATTTTGGGTGACATGTGAAAAATGGCAGCTGTACTGTTCATAAGGAAGTGTAATAAAATGGCAATGTGGAAAATCTGGAGTGACAATATAGAAAATTCACAAACTTATGAGCGTGCGTAGGAACTGTGCAACGCACGCTCGTAAAACAGTCATTTTTAGGAATTTTTTCACCAGATTTTCAACATAGCCATTTTAAGACCTCTGCTCATTAAAAGTGTCACTGTGATTTTCTTAATGTGTCCTATACTTTGATTTCGCACACCGACTGCGCCATTGTGTGCTACATAGGCGGAAACACGTTTTGGGCAAGATGTGAAAAATGACAGCTGTACTGCTCATAAGGAGGTGTGGTAAAATGGCAATGTTGAAAATCTGGAGTGAAAATATTGAAAATTCACGAACTTACAAGCGTGCGTAGGAACTGCGCAATGCAGGCTCATAAAACAGTCATTTTGAGTAATTTTTCCACCAAAATTTCAACATAGGCTTTTTGAGAGCCCACCTTATGAATAGTGGCAGTGTCATTTCATTATTCAGTCCCGAAAGGTGATTTTGTGCAGTGACTGCGAAATCACCCTTCTGGCCCGAATAACACCATGACAGTGCAATAATTCATGAGGAGGGGTCCCAAAAACCCCATGTTGAAAATTTGGGGCCAAAATTCCCAAAAATGCCTGAGATATGCAACAAAGTTGAAAAAACCTATCTATCCCATTATACCTTACGGCCTTATCCTCAGTTCGCGGTCGGCTTTGAAGAGTGCAGGCGTGTTCCCAATCCGCCCGAAGATCATCGGCTGAGCTCCAGAGGTTAGTATGGGGGGTGTGGGGAGCAGGATATAAAGTGGGTAGGTGCAGGTTATGGGGGGCAGGGAGAAGCGCCGAGGACAGTTTTTGAGTTTCAGGTTTTTTTTTTATGACAACGACACGGGCGTTTGCCACGCTGGTGTGGGCTCCCAGCGGGCAGGATGGCTTGGTGGGGGAGGTTGGAGCTGACGGGGGATTGGGCACCCCTGTTGGCTATAGCATCTGTTGCCACGCTGGGGTGGGCTCCCAGGCGTGGCACCCTGTACTCAAGGGGACAGTGGAGCTGACGGGGATTGGGCACCCCGTCAGCTGCCGACTTCCTATGCAGCTGGGTGGCACCCTATGTGGCAAATGGAACTGTGTTTGGGATGCACAGCGATGGGATTGGGCACCCCTGTCGGCTATACAGTGTGTGTGGGGGGGGCATGGCATGGCTGCGCTAGAGAGAGGTGTGTGTGTGTGTGTGTGGTGTGTAGGGGAGGCTGCACGAGCAGGCGATATCTGATCGCTGCTCACTGGAAGCGTAGGCCCCCTTTCAACTGTATGCCACTGTATTTTGGAGCTGTCATAAACAGCTCCAGCAGGCATTGGAGAACTGCGGCCGCACCTGCAAACACACTGACTGAATAGGAAGAGGGCTGACACACCTCCAAAAACTCGGATGATGGCACTATGTTTCTTGCACATGCGTGCAAGCAAACATAAAAAGGGTACTATCTGTAACATCCAAGACTCTTAATAAAGCTTCATTGAAACAGGTTGAGTTGCCAGCACAAGTGTCAAGTTATCAGCAGTATAGAAATTCAGACTTTTCTGAAACTTTATCAGTAACATCTTCAAGGGCATCTAACAATTTCTCTAATACTACAGAAATTGTGGTGAGAATGAAAAAAATGTCCCACATTGGGATTAAAATCCATGCCCCCTACCCATTACTACTTGGTAGGCCGTAGCTCTGCCACTGTACAAAGGCCTTATGAAAGGAAATGCATACTGAGGCAAAGGACACTCAGCACTGAGTGCAACCCCCCCCCCAACACACGCACGCATACCCACAGCTGCAAAGTATTTAGTAATGAACCTGTCAGTCAATTTGAGGTAATTTTCCCAAGTTGCATTCAAAGTTCAAATTCTCAGCTAGAAATGTGCAAGTTAATAGTAATATAGAACTGTATATACTGTATTGCTGTTGTGCCCCTATAGTTAGGGTTGAGTAGGCAGTTCAATGTTAAATCCCACATTTTGCACTTTAATAACTTCGCAACCATTCAACGGATTTGCATGACAATTTGCATGTGCCATAGCCTAGGGTCGCTCTCTAGATGTGCCAAGTGACGTTCCAGTCAGATGTGCAGTTTCTGAGTTCCAGAGAGGTGAAAAACTGACTTTTCTCTCTTGGACTTTGCTGAGTTTTTCTTTGAACTTGCCTGCAGCCCAGATGGTTTGGAACTGTGCTCTGAAATGTTTAGGCCAGAAAGGGACTAGCCCACAGATGTGGCTTTTGCTAGTCTAGTGAAAAAATAATAATCCATTCCAAAGTTATTTATATTTCTAATTTTGATCACATGGCTACTGAGCATGCTCAGTAAGGATGTCAAGCTGTATGAAACAAAAAAGGAATCCTGTTTTGTACTGGGATATTCCTTTTTCAGAAGTTTCCAAAAGCCACAAAAATGACATCCTGGAAAGAGCCTAACACATCTATCTGTCTCATCGGGACCCCATTAGGTGGATGCTGCACTTAAATGTTGTAAAAATGATCCCCAAATGTGTTTTTGGTTACATTTCATATTGTTTTTTGTGACCACATGATACAAAAAAAGAATCTTTTTCATATCACGAGTCACAAAAAAAAGATACTTTTTCATGAAGGCAAAATCCTTATCCCTTTTCTGCAATTTATTCCCGTGTATTTAGTGGCACCCCTCGCCCTCTAATCACCATCCCTATATTTCTAAAAGCTTCCCTAGTGTATTGTGGCACACCCCCACCCTCAAATTGCTGTCCCCATTTCTTTTTCCATTTCCCTGGTGTCTAGTGGCACCACCCTCCAATCTATATTCCAAACACTTTTTGTTTCCTTGGCGTCTAGTGGCACCCCCCCATCCAATGATCATTGTCCCCCTTACACAACATATATTTCTCTGGTGTCTAATGGCACCCCACCCACTGATCACTGTCCCCTTCATGAATTACATTGCCCTGGTGTCTTGTGGCACTCCCCCCCCCCATACACACACACTAATCCTGTCCCAGTACCTGAAATAAAGAAAAACGTTCATTACATATTTTTTAAAAACATGGGGTCATAAGAAGGCTATGTTGTAAATTTGGTGTCAGACTATGTAAAAATGGCAAAGTTATGCATGTGAGTTTAAATTTAACTATGCTCACTCATATCTTTGGGAATTTTAAATATTTTCACCCCAAATTTTCCATATAGCCACTTTTTTACATCACCTCATGAACATGACAGCTGTCATTTCTCAAATACTGGCCAAAACATATTTTCTCACCTGTGGCATGGAATGACGTTGCGGTGACATGGAATGATGTTTCGGCAGGGATTTGAACATTCTCAGCAAAGTGTTGATGAGATAAGTTAATAACAAGGCTATGCTGACAGTATAGCTGCTGTTTTGGCTGAAATGCTTCCACACCAACATATATGTACACATCTTTGGAGGCATGAGAACACACGGCCCCCCAGAGGCAATTGAGGATACGATTATACTATCTCAAAAAGTAAGGAAATTCTTTGCAAAACACTCTGTTAATGCACCAGTTAGGGTTAAAATGGCAAAAGTAGGAAAAGGTGGTGTTAGGGTTCCCACCCCTAACACCCCACCCCTGCAAGCACCAAACCAGATGTGGGGTGTGCCTTGGGGTTCTCCAGTCTAACACTCACCACCTTCTCTCAGTAAAGAAGCTGAGATGTGTACAGTGTATAAGAATGGGGTGAGCGTTATTCTGGAGAACCCCAAGGCACACCCCATGCCTGGCTTCCTGCATTCAGGGTGAAGTAGGGTGTTAGGGTTGGGAACCCTAACAACACATTTCCCTACTTTTGTAGGTTTCACTCTAACTGATGAATTAATGATGTTTTTTGCAAAGAATTATACTGGCACAGTAGCACCAATATATTAGGGTTGAGTGTAAACTATGTTAAAGCTAATTTATTAACTTTAATAGCGTTGGAACTGTTCAATGGATATGCATGAAACGTGGCATGCATAATCTCTAGGGGTAGGTCTCTTGACATGGCAAATTTTGTGTAAATCCATTCAGCAGTTTTAAGTTATTAAAGTTCAAATTCCCTAAATTTACCAGGTTTTTTTGCATTTCTTTGTCCCCCTGTATCTCAAAAACAGCTTTAGGTTGTGGTCCAAAATTTTTAGGGTAGAAAGCCATTGCCTCACAGATGTGCCTTTTGAAGGTTTGGTGGAAAAAATATTAATCCGTTCAAAAGTTATTAAATTTTTAATTTTCCCATTTTTTTCTATGGGAAAAGTTAGATGTTCCGCATGAAAATATTTTTGTTTTTGCAGGAGGTAATCCATTTTTGCATGTAGGGTCACAGACAGCCTAGTTTGTTTTCACAGAGCTCTCTTGTTTTCACAGGAGTTACTGTCTTTTCCCATGTAGGGCCACACAGAGCCTGCTGTAGTTTTGCAGAGCTCTGTACTGTCTGCCATCTTGTTTTCTCCTTCGCGAGAGACAGAAAATAAAGAATGCATGTCAAAATGAATGTAATACAAAAAAAAATCAGAGCTTAGCTAAACAGGACCCATTTAGCTACATTCTGATGTTTTGTTTTTTTTATTGTGGCCAAAAACAACTTTTGTGGGCACCCAAAATCTCGGGTACCGAGCTTAGCGAGAGGAATGCTTCTCCCACGCTCTTTGCATGAGAACAGCAGGGCTTTCTTGAGTCCTGCTGCCACAGCTGGAACTCATTCTGCCAGCTGCAGGTTTGTCTGTAGCCCATCTTTGCCTCTGATGTCTAGTGGCACCCTCCACCTGCTGATCAGTGACCCCTATCCCTGGTGTCTAGTGGCACCCTCCATATGTGCTCTAGTATCTAGTGGCACACCCACCCTCCCATTGCCATAGTTTTATTTATTAATTAATATAATCTGACACCAGGATGCCCACTCCCAGAGTCAGATACCCCCCTCTGCAGCACTCCCTTGACATATTGTTTTCCGGCATCGGGGGGGCCCAATCCCCATGCCAGTAATGGAAACCTAAGCCCCCCCCCCAAAGTGTGGGATGCTGGGGAGCCTACTCACAGTGTCCCCAAATATTTATTTTATTCTTTTTATTAATTAATATAATCTGACACCAAGATGCCTGTTGTTAGGTGCCCCCCCCCCCCGCAGCATTCCCTGGACATATTGTTTTCCTGCATCGGAGGAACACAATCCCCACACCGGTAATGGAAGCCCACCCCCTACAGTGTGGGACACTTGGGAGCCTACTTCCAGTGTCCCTAAATATTTATTATATGTTTTCCCTGTAAACAAAAAAACGTACCCGACGTCTTTTATTTTTTACCCTGAAAAAAGGAAACGGTCCCTTTTCATCCCCGCCGTTCCCCTCCCCCATCCCAACTCTCCCATTGAGCACCCACCACCCCACACCTCCCTTACCCTAAACTTACCTCCAGAGGTCATCCACTGTCATCTTCTGTGGACTGGATATGTCTGCACTCTTTAAAGTCAAACTGCAAACTGAGGAATCAAGGTAAGTGCCATATAATGTATTTCAATGGTATATAGAACTTATGTTGATAACTTTGTCATTTTTAGGTATTTTTTCACCAAATTTTCAACACTGGCTTTTTGGGACCCCATCTCATGAACACTGTCACTGCCGTTACATTGATCAGGTCTGGAAGGTGATTTTGCAATCATTTTATATGAAATCACCTTTTGGGGCCAAGTAATGAAATAAAAGTGCCAGTGTTCATGACATGGGATCC
The DNA here is from genome assembly GCA_016271365.2 of Neoceratodus forsteri. Lineage (NCBI taxonomy): Eukaryota > Metazoa > Chordata > Ceratodontiformes > Ceratodontidae > Neoceratodus > Neoceratodus forsteri. The sequence continues at coordinate 622,262,671 of CM057456.1, read as the reverse complement.
CAAAAAGTCCATGTTGAAAATTTGGTGAAAAAATTCCTAAAAATGGCATTTACGTGCGTTCATTGAAATTATTCTATGCACCCACCTAACTTTGGTAATTTTTTTTTTTTTTTTTATTATACTTTTATGCCTCCTCGGCAGAGTGGCCCCCATGATCTCCAGCCACCAGCCCTGCACCCCTGGACTCAGTCGTGCATGTGGGCCACATGAATCTACACCACCAGGGGCCAGCCATTTTTGCTCACACACCCCTGGATACGCACCTCTCTTGGGTTTCCCTACCAGGGGTGTAAGGCACGGCCATCAGCCGTGGAGATCACCATCTGCCATTTTCCATGTTTTCTCCCCTTACATAGAGCCGCCGGACGTGCAATGGCATCTGAGCACATAGTGCTGACACCCACCGCGCTCTCCTCCTTCATTTGCATGCCACTGTAGTGTGGCTGGCCTCCACCAGTCACCGCTACAGGGCGATGCAAGCCCCACTACCCACCCCAGAGGAAGGAGAGCAGTCATTGGACACTCGATCCTCCCTCTCCCCTGCCAGCCCCCGGTGGCCCGAGTCCATTCCCAAACCTTGGTTGCCTGGCGAGACGTGAGGCGTGGCATCCAGTGCCTCAACTCTCAGTGCCACCGGGTCGGCCTAACTTTGGTAATTTTTTATATTTTGACTCCAAATTTTCAACATAGCTATTTTTTCACACCACCTCATGAACAGTACAACTGTTATTTTTCACATCCTACCTGAAATGTGTTTTTGCACCTATTGCACAGTATGGCATTTTGACAAAGATTTGAACATTTTCACCTATGGGGTTTGTGAGGTGGCGTCATAAGAAGACTGTGTTGAAAATTTGGGGTCAAAATATGAAAAATGTCAAAGTTATGACCATTCATTCCAATTTCTCTATCCCCACTTGTAACTTTGGAAATTTTAAATATTTTGACCCCAGATTTTTTATATAGCCTTCTTATTACCTGACCTTATGTATGTCACAGCTATCATTTTTCAAATCCAACCAAAAATGTGTTTTCATAGCTGTGGCATGGAATGGCATTGCAGTTGCGCAGAATTACATTTTGACGTGGATTCAAAAATTTCCTGTACCAGAGTACATGAGGTAGGGTAATAAGACAACTATTCTGACAATTTGGTCACTATTGTCCCATGAATGGAAATGCAGTGCTCAAAGGGCCCTGAGCTTCCATGGCTACATACATATATGTATCTATGGAGGGATGGGAGTGCAGGGCCCAGACGGCTCTGCGCTCCCACAGACAAATAAGGATATTATTATGCTGTCTGAAAAAGTAAGGTAGCTCATTGCAAAAAACTTTGTTAATGCACCCTTAGGGTTGAAGCATCAAAAGTAGGGAAATGCAGCCTTAGGGTTCCCAAGCCTAAGACCCCACCCCCACTGTGCATGCAGGAACAGGCATGAGGGGTGTGTTTTGGGGTTGTGTACTCTAAACCTCACCCCATTACCCTATGCTGTACCTATCTTACCTTACTTACTTACTCATGTATTGGGGTGAGCATTAGGGTTCACAACCCCAAAACACACCCCTCATGCCTGTTCCTCCATGCACAGTGGAGGTGAGGCCTTAGGCTTGGGAATCCTAAGGTTGCATTTCCCCACTTTTGATGCTTCAACCCTAATGGTACATTAACAAAGTTTTTTGCAATGAATATGATAGATAGATAGATAGATAGATAGATAGATAGATAGATAGATAGATAGATATAGATATATAATTTGACACAGTGATTACGTTCATATGATAAACACTGGCACCCAAGCACATTACTAAGGAAATGTTGTATTGTCAGGTGTGCCATCCTTCAGAAGAGATGTTAAATTGAGGTACCAGCAGCCTTTTCTAGTGGTTGTGCAGGTGGATGTTAAAGTTCCCATGGCACTTCTCAAAAGAGTAGGGGAATTTCTCAGGGTCTTGACCAAATTTTCCCCATTCCATGAAATGCCACCAACAGCATAATCTGGTTCAATTTCAGTTACATTGGTTGGCTTGCATCTGTATTAGCCACCCCACACCAAAACAAGACTGAAAATAGGCAATATTGTCAAGCCCTTTCTCCTTCAACAAAACAAAAAATATATATTTATATATAGACATAGATATTCACATATAGAGGATATACAATGGCTTGATTCAAAAATATGCAATTTATCTGCAAGTGTGACAGGGCAGGACTACATCTCACTAGTGGCAGAGCCACTAGTGAGTTATGAAATTTTCTATTTTTAGTCAGGCTAATGTATAGTCGATATATACAACAGTAGTTTACAAATTGTAGCTTTTAAATCTGCAGTTTATTTGAAGAGTTTGCTGTTCTTTGATTCTAACAGCTGGCTTCGGTGTTGTACTAGACATTGCAATGTCATCAGCATTCTCAAAACTGTAATCTAATTGGTTCAGTATTGGTGATGACAGTAACCTTAGAAATATCTATTGTGACAACAGTAACAGCAACATATTTTCAGAAGTTGCATTTCTGATGTCAATAGCCAAGACATCTTTTTTATCTCACCGTTTTGGCATGGGCCATGGGCTGGCAGTATAGCCTAGAGAAACACAGAAACATAGACTTTGACTGCAAATAAGGACCACTTGGCCCACCTAGTCTGCCCATTTCCCTACCTATTAGATAAGCTGCAGATCCTAGTTAACCAACAGCCTACTTCTTCCTACCCCCCCACAAGAATTGCTTTATGTTTGTCCCATGAATCTTTGAACTCCCTCACTGTTTTTGACACCACTACCTCCTCAGAAAGTCTGTTCCATGTGTCCACCACCCTCTCTGTGAAAAAATACCTCCTCACATTGCCCCTGAGCCGTTCCCTCTCTATCATCAAATTGTGTCCCCTTGTTCTTGCACATCTCTTTTTCTGAAAGATACTACCCTCTTGGACTTTATACAAACATACGAATGTGCCAGCAGAAACAGACCACCCGCTCTATCTAAGTCTGTTGGAGTGTGCAACTAGCACCCCTAGCTTGCAGCTGCCCCACCCCTCCCATTTCTCATCCCACTGCCACCCCCACCTTCTCTACCCTCACTCTCCCTGTTCCCTGTCCCATGCCCTTTGAAACTGTTCACAGATTTACATTATACCACCCATTCTGGTAGGGCGTTCCATTTTGCTACCACCCTCTCTGTGAACTAGTGTCTCCTCATTTCCTTCCTAAATCTTCACCCTCTATTCTTAGCGCGTGCCCCCTGGTGAACCTCCCCCTCCTTAACTTAAAGACCCCATGTGCCCTATCCTTATTGATTCCCATCAGATACTTGAATGTCTCTATCATACCCCCCCGTCCTTTCTGTCCTCCAGGATGTACATATTCAGGTCGCTCAGCCTGCTGTCATAGTCTGTCCCTTCCATTCCACATATCATCTTTGTTGTCCTCCTCTGCACCCCCTCCAGTAGCCTGATATCATGCTTTAGGTATGGCCTCCAAAACTGCATACAATACTCTAAGTGCGGCCTTACCAGTGACCTGTAGAGGGGCAAGATCACCTCTCTTCACCTGGACGAAAAAACCCTTGCTATACACTCCAGCATTTTGTTCGCTTTTGCAGATGCTGTCCTGCACTGGGCAGTGTTGTCCATGGTCCCTGTTATCATTACCCCAGGTCCTTCTCCTCCTCAGTGATCACAAGCTTAACCCCTCGCAGTAATTTTTCTCTCCTTGGGTTCTTCACCCCCAAGTGCATAACCTTACACTTCTTTGCATTGAACCCCAGCTGCCACCTCTCTGACAACTCCTCTAGCTTGCTTAGGTCCCCCCTGCAGCTGCTTCCATCCCTCCTCTCCATTCACCACTGCTTTAATTTTGGTGTCATCAGTGAACAGACTTATCTTGCTCACCACCCCATGTGCAATATCTGATATGAAGAGCCCGAACAATACTGGCCCCAACACAGAGCCCTGTGGCACCCCACTCATCACCGGCCTTGGAGTTGAGAGCTCCACTCTCACCACCACCCATTGCAGCCTCCGACTCAGCCAGCTTGTAATCCAGTTCATCATTTTTGCCCCTACCCCTACACCAGTTAGCTTCCCCTCAAGCTGCCCATGAGGCACAGAATCGAAGGCCTTGCAGAAGTCCAAGTAAAGAACATCCACCGCATGACCCTTATCCAGCTCACCTGTCACCCACTCATAATATTGTATCAGGTTTGTTTGAAAAGACTTCCCTGAAATAAACCCATGCTGCTTCACATCCTGGAGCCCATTGTCCTCCAGGGACAATGCCAGTCTTTCCTTTAGTATTGCCTCCATGAGTTTGCACACTATGGAGGTGAGACTTACTGGGCGATAATTATCCGGTTCAGCCCTTGGTCCGCTCTTGTGTAATGGTACATGTGCCATCCTCTGGTCCAGTGGCACACATCCCGATTCCAGTGAGGTGCTATACAGATCTGCCAGCAGCTCCGCCAACACCTCCACCATATCCCTCAGCACCCTGGGGTGGATACCATCTGGCCCTGGTGCCTTGTCTACCTTCAGTGCCGTCAGTACCTCTAGGACTCTACTTGCCTCAATTCTTCCATCTGTTGCCTCCCCCCTATCCCCACCCTCCCAGCCCATGGTGGTAGCGGTCCCCTTTTCTTCTGTAAACACTGAGCAAAAGTATTCATTCAATGCTTCTGCCTGCTCTTCACCCTTTCTGTCCACTCCCCACCCCTTTTTACCCTTACTATTGTCTCCTTGTACTTCCTTTTCTCCCTGATGTATCTGAAAAAGCCTCCCCCCCCCATTAATTCCCTGCGCTAATCTCAGCTCCTTCTGGGCCTTGGCTTCTCTCACTTTTCTGGTCACCTCCCTTGACCATCTTGCATACTCCTCCCTGTCCACTTCCTTCCCTGTCCTTCTATACCTCTACTGCACCTCTTGTTTTGCTCTCACTACCTCCACTACCTCGCTGTTCAACCAGCATGGTTTTCTTGCTCTGCTCCTCTTACTTTGTGTCTTGGTGCAGGCTTCTGTTACCTCTGTAATCCTCCCTTTTTTTATTTTTTATTTTTTTTTGTTTCATATGTTTATTATTGGACAGTTATCCATATACAGTTCATAGCCAATAGCTATAAAAATCCATATAATACAGTCGTATGCATTTGCCACAGCACTTAGTTATATTTCAGACTT